>OX638361.1:23543572-24168476 GCA_951812935.1 Hermaeophaga mercurialis | reverse complement strand
AGTGTCTACATTACATTTTGAGCTTCCATCAGTCCAACATTTTTTTTGGATATCGTGAGTGTCGAACCAGGTTTCATCTAAAAAATAAATGTCCCTGCCTTCTCGCCGATACTGAGTAATAGAATTAAGATACTCTATTCTCCATTTTACTAAACGGCTGGATTCCATGATGGTTTGTCTTTTGTCAATGGTTTTAAATTTAAAACCGTTGGATTTTAAAAATCTCCATAATGTCGTTTTATGACAGTCTTCTATTATCATTTTTTGTTTTAGACGTAAAAATAATGTGTTTAAAGTAGGAAAACTATTTACAGAGAACATATTATAAATCGTTTCTCTAATCGGTTCTAAAAGAACCTGTGGAATAGAATGAGATGACCCAGAATCCTTTCGCCTTTTTCTAGGTTGAACCCCTTCATGAATAATTTTGTATACAGTTGACTGTGGCACTTTTGTTAAAAAAACAGTTTCTTTTAGGGCTTCGGAGGAAGACAATTCATTTTTTAGCCCTGTAAATAAGACTTGTGTCAAAATCAAATATATTTTTATATTACATACGTAATATGTTTTACAGGTAAGTATAATTACAATTACTCACCAGAATAAACGTTTAGAACTATTTCCTTGGCATCACTAGAAAGATGACTACGCTTTCGGTTTTCGAATTCCTGTTTGTCCAAATTTATTTCGGAAGAAAACTGATCACAATTCACTAACTCATTCATTTTCTATAATTATTTAAAATAGTACCGAACCACATAAACTTCAAAACTAAACTAAAGCGACCATGGTAAATTCGATCCTAAGACTACCTGTTCCCTTAATCCGGTAGATAAACTTATCGCTGTCTAAGTTAATGACTATTCAAGTTCAAGAAAAACATCGAGTAAATAATCTCCTGATCATGAATTTGTAATACAGTTGTTCGTCAAGTCTTTAGTATTAAGAGAGGTAGATCAAATCCTGAATTTAACGTCATCAATTATTTTTCCCCTATACCTAATAGTCATTAACTTACGGATCGACACCAACAAAATCTGATAAACATTTTTACCTAATATTAATGTTATTACTATTTGTTCCCTGAACAACTATAAAACGGGATTTGACATTAATAAATTTTCGTAACCCATCTGGGCGCACCCTCCCTGTTTAGGCCAACGTACAAGCTTGCTTCATCTGTAAATCGAAACGATTTTCTACTATAAATCGCAATAGACAATAATCCAGTGTGCTTCATTAAAACATCTATTATAATTTAGATTTATCTTCGTTGATTTTGAGATTTCTTGTTTTCAGTTTTTTCTTCCACACATTCAAATTATTTTTTAATTCGGTTTCATTTTTGTAAAAGATTACAAGATTGTCTGCATTCAGTTAATCATACCAGTCCTAAAATGTCTATGCTCTACAAGCACTTTCGTAGTATCTTCTTTGGTGTCCTTCATAACATCATCTATGATAATATTGAATAATGTTGGACTTAGTACTCCGTCTTGCCTTAACTCTTCGTTTATAATAAATTACTGTGATTCCAAATTACTAGTTCTTACATAAATTCTTATATTTCTGTAGGACTCATAATTACATTTCTCAATTTCGGTATTGCTTGTCTTTGTTTTATGCTTTCTTCCAGTGTTATTCGTGGTACTTTGTCAAAATCGTTTTCTAGATCTATAAACGTTAGATAAAGTTTTGATTTTGTATTTCTCGTTATTTCTCTCATCTATTTTATGATAAAAATATGGCACTTCCGAAAGCCACTCTGATTTGATTTAAATATTTCCTTAATCAATATATTTTCTAATATAATTTCGTATATTTTTCGTGATGTTTAACAAGATAATTCTGCAATAGTTTCTGCATTATCTTTTGTCTCCACTTTTAAGTATTGGTAAAATAATACCTATATTTCCCAATCACTTGATATTTTTGCTTCTTTTCGTCCATATATTTTATCATTTTACCGGTTATAGCATGATATCTTGCGGCTTTGCTTTTTTTGAGACTTCTTTTTTCTTCTTTAAATCTTACTGTTGTGTTGTCTCTTTGTTGTGTCTCGCTAATTTTCAGGTCTACTTTATATTCTTCATATAGTTTTTGTACGTTTAAGAGATTTTCAAAGTGTTCTTTTCATCTGTTCATGGTATCTATTTCATTGTTAAGTATATTTATACAATTATCTCTAATTGATTTAATTGGTTGTTGATTTTCTTGTTTTCTCAAATTTATCAAGATCAGATCAGATTCTAGTTGCTGTGATGGTCGTTTTCTATTTTATTTCCAAAATCTTTCCGTGCTTTCTTTATCTCTTGTAGTAACTTTTATCATTTAATTCTGTACTCACTCTTCATACTCTACTAGAGATATCATTTATTAAAAGTTTGGGCCCAAACAAGTCTTATTTTCGGCGAACTTTTATGATTGTGAATTCACTTCCCATTAAATTTCTATAGTATCACATACAATTTTAGTTTTATTTCACGTCTAGGGTAAAATCTTTTATAAATTGAAACAACATTTAAAGACCTTTAAAAAACGAGAATGAAGACATGCTCAGTCATTTCTCTAAATATAAATCAGAAATGCTTACAGACATCAAAAAGCGTTTAGCAACCGATCAAACTATACCGTTCGAATTATGACTAGTCATCGCGTTCAACGCTATTCAACACTAGACGAAGTTCATAATTTTGAAGGGTTCATAATATCCCCATCAGCCCGTTACAATAATAATCAAACGAAATTGTAAGTGAGCAAGGAAAATAGGAAGGAAGTGTACCCCATTCATTGACGACGGCCAAACACCATGAAACATAATTAATTGTGCTTCAAAAAGTGACTTTGTGTTGTAAATGTTTTTGCATTCAAGAATTTTCGCCGAGTCATCGTTTATTGTTGATTTTTTCGACACTTCTCTTTAATTAAAAAGTATTGTGTGAATAGGGAGGAAGGGTAAACGGATTTTCGGTTTAAACCAGCGCGTTCGACAAATGTTTAATAGTTTCAATGAGTACGCTTTTCATTAATATTTTATAAAAGCACATTTCACCATGTGTAGTATTAGTAGTTTTTACAATGAGAATATTCGATATGGGTTAGCGGAACAAATGAAAAAGATAACTTTTACCTACATTATGCGCATACTGTTTTATTAGTTAGTTTATAGCTTGTTTTTTCCTTTTTTTTGTGGGTGTGGCATCAACCTGTAAAAGTTATTAGCCTTCGTGTTCTGTGTAGCTTTGTTACTGTTTCCCGGCGCCACTTTTGGAACAGCAATCTTAATTTGAAGCCAACAGTAAATGCTGGAGTGGAAATCACCTTTATGAACGAGAACCGACTTCCCAACTTGTAATCAAATTAGGAAATCAGTTTCTGACTCAGAAAAAAAAATGGGGAATACAGCACTTTAATAAATCACTTTTAAGTTTTTATACATTAGAGTTCAATACCATTTAGATAAACAAATTGATATTGTTTGTATTAATAGTAACAATTAAATTAATATATTTTTGCAGATTTTAAAAGAGCTCGTTATTTCTCGAAGTTGTACTTCCTTGGTTTAGTAGAAATAATTTGTAAAAACGAGAAATAACCTACTTTTAGTTATAGAATAAGTAAATTTATTTACTTAGACTAATGAGAATAATAATTTAAACAAAATTAATTCAAATGTTCAAAATGTTCTCCGTTCACCTCCTGACAATATGCCAGCCAATTAACAAATTCTTGAGTCACTCTTTCTAAGAATTCTCCACGTCTTAGTTCACATTCATCAATAATCGATCACCATAACCGATCATCATTAATATTTCAATAAGATCTTTCTCACTTAAATGAACCATTCTTAATCGAACAATTTATTTCCGTAAATTACAATTTGACAGTTTGGCAACAGTTACCTACTAGATGGTACTCGTTTATTTCTTACTATTAATACAAACAATATCAATTTGTTTATCAAAATGGTATTGAACTCTAATGTATAAAAACTTAAAAGTGATTTATCAAAGTGCTGTATTCCTCGTTTTTACAGTTTTTTTTTACTAAACCCAGTATATGCGAATTCGAAATAACAATATCTTTCAAAATCTGCAAAAATATCTAGGGTGAGCCATTTAAATTAAAAAATTGAGGATAGTTCCGGTTAAACCGGAAGTATATTATTAACAAAAAAATATACATCAGTTGCATTTTGCCCCATTGCACTTACCTACAAAATTTCATAAATATCGCCCGTTTCGTTTTAAAGATATTTACTTGGTTCCATACTTTATCCCAACCATATAAAAATATATATAACCCACATTTAACTAAACTTGATCTGTTGGTCAAACTGATTTGAAGTTGAACCACTGTCATATAATATTTATAGTGCATTAATTTAGTTAAGTTAGAACACATATCGTATTCTTAATTGCTCATGTTATATGTATTTTATATTTTAATTGTCTGCTTAATGATCAATAATCTGTTGTTTTAGCAACAAACTTGAATAGGTATATATCCAAGTGTCTAAAAAGTTTATTTAATTTACACTATTGACATTGTTTACATGATTAAACCTTAGATTTTTCTTTTCTATAAATTTTTTCTAGTTTTGTGTCGATTAGAAAACTGTAAGATTGGGAGGAAGTAAATTTAATCTCGTGGATCAGTTTTTTTAGTAGAAATTCTGTATCTCGAAATAATATAAGTCATAATTTCAGTTCTAAATAAAATGACCATTTCCAGTCGATAATGTATTTAATTTAACACAAACAAAAGTTACAGAAAGGCAGACATGTGCATTCACTTTCTACGACATTATTAGTACCTTTGGAACGATCCTCAAAAGACATGAATGAAAAGTAGAACATAACATACCACCACATATTTGATTGAATAGACAAAATGACAACAAATTATTAAACAAAACATGGTATGCAAATCAAACGTGGTAATAAAAAAAATAATTACTTTAATTGCATGTCGTCCGTGCACAAGATAATGAAAAATGAACATTTTAAACAGGAAATCATTGTTAATAACAAGTGGAATAGATCAATTAAATATGTAATAAAAGCTAATAACCAGGTTTTTATTTTCAAAACGCATATTAGCGACTATCCACAGTCGATCCATTATTGTTTTAAATAACACATATCGGGTAAAAATGATCCCCTGCCTGCTTCAAGGAATTATTTAACAGTGACTAACGTACCATTAACAGCATTTTTAATAACACATCTGCAAAAGGAAACAATCAACAACGTTCTGATGAAAAAAATACCCATTCATAAGCAAAATGCATAACGTGCTCTTATTTGCACGAAGAAAAAAAAAGATTCGTGATTTAAAATTGCTTTGTTTTTTTAATAAACTTAAAGAATTAGCGAGTCTAAGTTTTCTTCTAATTATATGGTATGAAAAAATAAATTAACATGTATCTGGCTAAGAAAATCACGAATAATAACTTTCACAGGATATTATGTTTGATACAAAGAAAACCAGGGGCGTAGTCTAATACAATAAAAATGTATACCATGTGTACATAAAGTGTGGAATACATTCATTTTTACAACAAATAAACAATTTTGAGAAAAAATTCCGAGACAGATCGATTTATGATGTTAATTTACTATATTATTACGTAGTAGTTAGATATAGAAGTTATATCTAGAATATATTTTTGTATTGTACATTTCCAGGCAATTCCAAAAATATATCAAACATGTGTTCAATAATTAACCGTTTATAAGACACAATAATTCTAAAATCAATGCCTGTACCATTAGGAATCAATATTATAAAGACTTGACAAATGTAAAAAGTTTTGATAATAATTCAATAGGCTAATTTTTAATACCGATTAATAACAGAGACACTTCTGAAGTTTTCATTATTTTAAATTTGTTTATATGTAGAGATATGAAAAATTCGATGGGTCTATAATACAAAGGATTGAAGTTCTTATGTTGATTGGTTGTGATGAAAAGATGCGAACTTAACAAGAGGTATGTACCATATATCAAAAGTTAACAAAATTTAGAAAAAATTTTGTGAGTTTGGTACCGTAGAGTCGTAGAGGATCTACCTTAGAACTTGACGAGGATAGTAATTATGCATTTTATTGGCTATGAAAGATAATCCACACAAAAGCGTTCGACAGGTTAGTCGAGTCCGTGATGTTCCTTTTAGGACTATTCGTAAAGTATTAAAACATGAAGTTCCTTTTCTAGTTTTAACGAACTCTTTGATTCTAACTTTATTCAATTTATTCCTTGGCTACTAAGGTCACCAGATGCCATTAATTAATAACAATACAACTCTACTGGTTTTTTAGCTTGACGGGGAGATACAACTTTATTCTGAAGTTGATGACGGGCAACTGTGACTTTGTAAGAAGGAGCTTGAAAAATGGAGCAATGTCGATTGGTTACTTTATAATGAATGATCTGAACCAGTGGCTTGATTGGATAAAATTATTTGAAAAATATAACGACTAAACGAAAAGTGTTGAATTTGCAAATTTAATCGTCGATTTTAACAACAGGTACTTCTTGCAAAACTCAAAGATTCAAATTTTTTTTATTATAAAGTTATAGTTTTTATTATAAAAAGTACAATCCAGGCAAAAATACGAGTATATTAAATAGATAACATTCCGAAAACCTCTGATGAACTAATAACTAAGGGCAGGTTATTTAAATTGGCGAGTTTAAACTTAATTCAAGCTTATTATAGTTTAGGATATTTTTATCTCTTTTCAGATGATAATTTTTGTGAAGTCCAGTGTTGATCATAGACCCGGCTTATGTATAAGAAGTAAAATATTCAAAAAAAGCAAATTAATTTTATATAAAATTATATAAATTCTTTCTGAAAAATATAGTGGTCTATTTATGTGAAAAGGAAAGCATAAAAATGATCAATTTTACCAAAATCCATCTTCGCATAGAAAAAGTTCGCTAGTCATAACATATTTCCAAGCTATTTAAAACGACTTTAGAAAGCCATTAAATCTATTGTTGTTGATCTTTAGATAAATATTTTACATTTGAAATTCAAAAGGTCCGGAACGATTTATCATCCCTGCCGACTAAAATTCAAAAATTAGATGAAAATGTTCATGTTGATTTGGAACTGTATTCGCGTAATCCAGTGGCAGGCCATGAAGAAAATAGTCAATAAAATTTATTTTCATAAATACGTTTTATTACAATGGCGTGTGCCTATTTTTATTATTTAATTTTTTAAAGCTTCAATTAAATTCCATATTTTGGACACAGATTTACAAATTGGAGAATATTGCAAATATTTCCTCTTATATGCGTGGTGCTGCTATGGGCTTTGTTGGATATTTTTCTCCATTCCTATTAGTTATTCGCTTTTTCTCTCCATCTTGGAATTCTCAGCTGCTTCCTTAAGTCGCTTTCCACGTCCTCTACCAATTTTCTTTTGAATCATCCTTTTTTCTTATATTTGTACTTCTATATAAAATGTACTTGGTCATTCTGTTACCAGGAAGCTATTGCACAGTCACAATCATCTTATTCGTTAGATTTTGAATATATCTTCTACGAACATTTCAATAACTTTTTGATTGGTTCGTATTCCCCAGTGGTCATCGATTTTAATTGCTCCGTAATATTGACAATATCTTCCAGTCCCAGATTTTTATTGAGAGTACAGGTTTCAACTTCATATGAAACTATTGGTCTTAAAACTGTTTTATATATTCTAATTTTCGCCTTTCTAGTAATCTTTTTGTTTATCAATTTGTTGTGGATCATTCCAGAAGTCTTATTTCCTTTAAGTTTCTCTTCCTATGCCAAGTCTTACATTTTCTTTAGTTTTCCTTTTTCTGGTCCCATTCTGAGAAATTTTGTTTTTCTCTTGTTTACACTTACCAATTTATTATTACCTTTGCCATTTCGTCTAATTTTCGTGTTATTGTTGGTAAGTAATGAACAAAAACTAAACACTAGATTTTATTATGGTAAACAAGTCCCTCTCGATGTATTCCTCTTCTACTTATAATTGTTTCCAAAACCAGATTGAATTCTACTGTTGTAGATAAGAGATTACCTTGTGTTCCTTGAAATAAAAGCGTTGATTTATACAGAACTTTGTCATCTCAAGCATTACTATGATTTCCTGATAGTGAGATAAAATTTCTTAATAAGGGACTGATACAGTATCCAACCTAAATTCACAAATAATATTAAGGTAATTTTAGCAACTGACTCAGAAATAGCTTTAAAATCTGAGTCTAATAATTTCTATTACGAAAATAAAAAATTTGCAATTTGATCAAAAATTTTAAACCTGTCAAAATTAAAAAAGAAATTAATAGTGATATTTTAACTTTAAAAACTATAAAAAATAAAATTATGAGTTATAATTTAACGGTTAAAAAATTAAATAAAGATAGTACAACCATCACTTTAAATACAAATGATTACAAATTTAAATTTAAAGTTTTCAGATAAGGCCAGGGAACTCTTTAAACAATCAAATTCCCTTTTTAATAACTATAATAAAAAACATAAAATACAAAAAATCCTCAACCACCAAAATTATATGGTACAATTAAATGACATAAAGATAAAACCAATTAGGGTTACGTATCAAAATACATAAACTAGATACACATAAATTAAATGAAAATACAAAGTTTTATTTGACGTTAGTAATATGTTTTTAAAAATTCCTCCATGTGAATGTATACCATTAATAACTAAATTCTTAGAAAGAAAACACGTTAACCAAATTTCACTAAATGATATTATAAACCTATTTAAATTATGTATCAATCAAAATTATTTTGTTTTTGATGATAAATTTTATATTCAATATGAAGGATTACCAATGGGTAGTCCAATATCACCAAATTTTTCATATATTTTTGTGGATAATTAAGAACAAAACATTTTTGATTCAAATATCTCCAAGAATATGTTGTTTTAGTATAGATATGTTGATGGTTTTGTTGGTTTTACAGGTAGTGATTGACAATTGGATGTTTTCTTTAATTTTATTAACAATGTACATCCAAAAATAAAATTTATTGTTGAAAGATAACAGTTCCATAAATTTCTTAGACATAAATATCAAAAGAGTAGACTGTAATTTTCAATATTCAATTTATCCTAAACCAACTCATACAAATATGACTATCCCTTATAACTCATATCACCCTATGTCTCATAAATTAACAGCTTATAATTTAATGATACATAGAGCCTTTTCAATACCAATGAGTAAAGCTGATTTTAAAAGGGAAATTAGCATAATAAAACAAATCGTTACCTTTAATAATTATCCAATACATAGGTTACCGTTAACCTTATCTTTCCGAAACAACCTAAAGATGACGGGTCATATGGAACAATTACAGATTTTTGAGATATTTAAGAAATATCAAGAATTATATCTCGTACAATTTCTTTTAAAGTAAAAAATAATGTAGGTTCATTTTTATTAAATTTAAAACCTAAAATTAATAAATTTTCAATATCGGGTATTTACAAACTAAATTGTCCGAATTGTAACGCCATCTAACTAGGCCAGGCATTAAGAAATTTTAACATAGGATACGGTGAACACTCATGAGCTTATAGATTAAAACAACCAGATAAGTCACATTACGCCAAACACTTCATTGACACCAAACACAAACCTACACTTAATAACACAAATTTTCAAAACATGATTCTACCTGTAACCCAATTTTCATCTAACTAAAATTTTTTGGTATCTCTTACCACAAATTTTTAATCGGACGTTCTCTCACTAATGCAGCACCCTGTATATAGGTAATTTGTATTTGTTTGTTTGGCAATTGGAGGAATTTTTGAAAACATATCACAAACGTCAAGAAATTTTAACATACGCTACTGTGAGCACTTACGATCTTATAGATTAAAACAACCAGATAAGTCACATTACGCAAACCTCATGACACCAAACATAACCCTACACTTAATAAAACAATGGAATCAGCAGTGGAAGTACTTCATAAAAGTGACAAGAAAAAACAACTTGATTTTTTAGAGGAATTTGAAACAAAGAAACACCTAAAATATCCTCAATATACAGTACTGAATGAACAACTAAACCTGGGAAGTTCAATTATCTTAGATCACCTTTTGAACTATTTAATACTAACCAAATATATTTTTAGAAAAAGAAGAATGTTGCTTAATAATGATTGGTTGTCAGGTTTGTGACATGAAATTTATTTACGTTTTTAAAAAAGATCTGTCAAACTTCTTTCTGTCTTGGAAAATGGTATATTGTCAGATACCGAAACCCAGGTAGACTAGAATATATACTAAATCGCTTTAGAAAACTGTGGAAATACAAGATTAGTATTATTTATCTTTCCATATTTACTATAATTTCCTGTTTGAATCCTATCTCTGAAAGATCTTTAAACACTTAGCTCCGATCTAAGAAATTGTAGACTTGCTTAAAATTTGTGAAAATATTAAACATACTTGCCTTTGCCTATAGTAGTTTTTCTGCAGTTGTTTAAGAATAAAAATTTGATCTGTCGATCTACCACTCCTAAACTCACATTGGTATTCACATAATAGCTCCCTTGTATCCAATTTCAACGGTGCTCTTATTGCTGCACCTCATGGGCTAATAAAGTAACTCCCCTAATTTTTATACTCTGTTCTCTCTCTCTCTTTCTCTCTCTTTCTCTCTGTCTCCTTATCAATTTATCAGTTGGACAAAGTAATCCCTTTTCTCCAACCACTAAAATCGTTTACAAGTTGTTATACAGTGTTTTACCTGAATATAATTCTCAAATGTTAAACTCTTTGGAATTTTAAGATATTTCACCTTAAAAATCACATTAAATCCGCATTCCATTTTGGCTTCATCGAAAAATCTACGACATTGGATTTCAACGATATCAAAAAGTCTTTCAGCTCTTTATTTACTTTTGTGCATGTTTACACGTCTTTTTACGGTTTTAAAGCAGTCAATTCGTGAAATAGTGCTGATCATGCTTGGTCAATTAAGATGATTCCATCAGCTGCCCGCTATTTGTACAACCTCATTGCAGATTTATATTAAAAGTTTTTATTATATATAATATTTTCAGCAACAAGATGCAAACTACATAAAAGAAGTCAATCTTCTTCTATTTTATTAGTTCTGAATACTTGACTGTTAGCTACGATGCTGCAGAACTATCTATCCAAGTTTTAAGATAAATGAACTTGTTACATATTAATTTTTGATTTATTTAATTCATCTGAAGATTCTAGAGTTGAAAGACGAAAAAAGACATATTTATAAATATTTAAGTATCGTCTATATAGTTTAGATTTAACCAATTGAATCCAAATGGTGAAATCCCAAGTGCCTGTAAGATGAATTGCTTCAAGTTGTAGTTCTACAATAATTTTAGTCACCGAGGAAACAGAGATAAAATCCAGGATTTTTACTTGAATGATTTATTAGAAAATTGAAATGTTGAATGATTCCAAATATTTTACAATTTCATTCGTAAACCGAGTTACAATTTTTAAAGTCACACAATGCCACTCTCTTTTGCGCAAATGGCTTTTTTAAGTAAATTTCACCTTCTATTCATTTTAATATAGCTATAATTTGTAGTTTACAATTGTTATTACATTATTGTGATGCTCTGATATTTGATATTGTATGTTTTGACTTAATTCTGATCATTCTGCAGTTATTTTACCATTTAGTAAAAAAAAACGAAACTAATTCAAATCTCGTAAACAAAAGTACGGATTGAGTAAGCTTTAGAATAGAAATCCAAAAAAAAATTCGTTCAAATAGTAAAAATCCTGGAATAAATAGACACAGAAACTAAAAAATTTACCAAACTAATACAATCGGCAGCATTTAATAATACCAAAGCAATAACTTATATTACGAAAGGAAAAAATTCTGTTGAAGTAAGAAATTTTGTTAAAAATAAAAGTTCAGCAAAACGGCGATGGCAACAAACACGTCACCCAGATAACAATACCGTTTTAAACACAAAAACTAAAATGTTAAATCAGCAAATTAAAAGATGAATCTATAAAATTATCCTTAACTAATTTATTTAACAGCTGATGAAAATCTCACCTCTTACTACAAAAGATGTTCTAGAAGAAAATAAAATCTTACCCAAATTCAAAAAAAGCAACAGGCTTTGATTTAATCACCGGGGAAACATTGAAACAATTACCAAGAAAAACAAGACATACTTGTTCAATGCAGCCTTATATTAAAACATGTATCTGCAAGCTGGAAAGTAGTAGAATTATTCACGTTACCAAAGTCTGGAAAACTTCCATATGAAGTGAAAAGTTATAGACCGATTTCACTTTTACCAGTAACCTCTAAATTGTATTATACGTATTTTATGCTGCCTCCCTAACTAATTAACCCTTATTAGACTCAAAACACCCTCTATATTCTAGGTGTCTATAAATTATTCTTCTAATGATTAGCTTACATATTATTAATATTATTATTATTTTGAAATTTCTATTAAAAGTATATTTAGGAATCAGTTTGAGAATTCTTATACATAGATTGTTGATTATCACAACTTTTAATTACTTGTGTTCCAAACCAAATTTTCTCTAAGGAAAACTGAATTAAAAACATCTCCCATTCAAATTTTATATTAAATTTGCTTTCGTAAAACTTCCTCCCAGTATCTCAGTTTTAATTAAAGAAATCTACCAAATCACCATATTCCACTAAAAATATTTTCTTTAAAACTTCTTCCAACTAAGAGAAAAAACAATAGAACCATTTCAGGTGATATTGCGACATCGCCTCAAGTTTTAATCAAATTCGAATATCCGCGTAATGAATACGTCTCGTCTCTGTAATGTATTACGGTATACAGACTCGGTAGACTTCGATGACTATCGCCTTGATTGGTTTCCAAAGAACTTCTTTAATTACCATTGAAGGTATAACGCAGGATCCTGGCGTGCTAAATCAATTAAAATCACAGGAACATTTCAATTTAGACGGTAGAATGGTCCTTTGAATATAATCCAGTTTCTATGAGTAGGCCTTTGATACTTAATTAACGACATAAAGACGAAGCTTTGTGGTATTGATAATTTGTTTTTGAATTAATTTGCAAGTATGTGTAACTACCGAGGAGGATGGTAATAGTAGAGAAATAGTATAATTCATAATAATTTAATGAATCTTCAAAGGATAACAAATGGTTTCGCTATTCAGGGATTGAGTAAAATATATTTTAATTGTAGTTAGCACACAAATGAATCAAAATTAAATTCATTCCAAATTATAAACTTACATTAAAATAAACAGAAAAATCATAATTGGAGTTAACTATAAAATTTAAATATTTTTGGTTGGTACTTTAGCCACTTCTATTTAGTGACATAATATCAAGTAATAACCTTTTCGTTGTAAACAAAATTTAAATCGTCGAAATGAAACTGCAATAAAAAAGCGCAAATAACTCCTCTAACACCAAAATCTACATAAAACTACAGAATTCGTTAAAAATGGTCCATTTACGTCTAAACACAAACTTCTCTTAGGGGACTTATCAGTTCTTCCATGTTCTGAATTAGCCGTTGTAAAAATCAAATTTTTTATATATGGCCATACGAAAAAACTGCATATGTTTAAATTGCAAGACTTAGTTGAACATGAGATTTCAGGGTTCCTCTTTATTATTCTATCACCAAAAATTTCTCCAAGATGTATAAAGTGTTTATCTGGTCTGGTGCTGTTACGCCATCTTATTGGATTATCTCATTGTAAAATTCTGAAGCCTTATATGTGCCTTCAAAAAATCCACCACCTCATATTCTATGAATTAACATATTCACAAAAATAAACCTAAGCCTCATCTCAGAAAAAACTATGTTAGGGATATAAATTATTTTGGAACCATTCACAAAAATCCACTCGCCTTGGATTATCCACTGGATGACAGTGTCCTTTTTTAGAATGAGTTGGCATGTGCCATAAGACAAATTTCTTTGTTATACCACTACTGAAATGCATGTTTTTTAATTTTCTTCAGTAAGATTCTGAACGGCTTCAATATTTTCAGCTCTATATTTAGACGGCTGCCTACTTCCGATGCTACTAGTCCCTTCAAATAACTGCACTTATTGAATTTGTCAAAATATTGTAAAAATAATTGCAGTCACTAATTCAGAATATTCTTCAAGAAAATCAGACATGCATTCTGGATTTAAATTCTGCCACTCTCCATTTACTTTCTCAACTGTACAGAAGTAACATTCCATAATTTTTGCTTTTTGCTCTGCATTGAATACTATTTTTTAAATTTAATTAGGCCATTTAATTTGGTATTATCATATATAATTGTCTCAATTTTCCGACGTAAAAAAATACATCTTCATAAATTTTCATTGTCACGATATTACAAGATTAATATTGAAGGGAAGATTCCAAAAATGACTGAATATACAGGGTGATGTATTTCAAAAACCAAAGTGACTAATAATATAAGAGAAATGGCAAATCTAGCAACATTACAAATGTCAAATCTGGAATCTCCATATCCCAAAATAGGCTCGTCCCAAATTTTGTTGAATTGGGACTAGCAATTTACGAGATAACTGGCCGTTTCCAGACTTTTGGTCCACTCTGTATATTTAGTTATACTAAGAAACGTCATTTGTTCCGATTGATCTACATACAATTTTTTTTACCGATGGAATTATACTAACTAAATTTTAATAAACTTAATCGAAAATACAAATATTTTCTTTTTAGTATTTTGAAATCAACCTTAAATACCTACCCTGAAAATATTTAGGAACATTTATTTGTACAATGTTTCTTTGCACTTTATGTTACAAAACTTTTGCAGATTAAACAAGTATAGTGACAAAGTCTTCTCCGAAAATTCAAAATTGCAGAGTCCTGGACAAAGATTACGTAGATAAGGGGTGGTAACTCGGTTCACTCCCTAATTCCCAGTGGATACAACACCTTCACCAAAGCGTTCCCGTGACGACATTAGTGCTGCTCTGCCGCCCATATGATTCGCCGCATTATGATTTATTCATCTCGAATTTGTTCCATCTTAAAATTTTTATATTGTTTAGCAAACATATTTCAAAAAGATTAATGTTGTACCAAATAACAGATACTCGTATATAGAAAAAGCATATGTGTTTTAATATACATAGAATTACACATATTATTAATTTTTAATTTATACAGGGTGTTACTATATTCGACCGACAACGCTTTACCCCAGAGAGCTCTCGTTAATTGATGAATTTTGATATAGGAACATAAACCCTTAAAGGGCTTAGTTTCCGAGATACAGGGTGTTAAAAGTTTGAAATCAAAATTAAAAATTTGTCATAAATCGGAAACGCCTCCAAATATTTTTTTCAAATTTGGTGACCAATATGCTCTTTAAGAAAGTAATATTTTGACATAAACTGACTTTTGAAAAATTTAACCAGTGGCGCGCTATCAGGGTTTGTGGCAACTTTTATCCCCCTATCTTTTACGCCACTGGAACAAATATTTTTTTTTTAATTTTTTTAAATTCTCTGTTCATTTTTAGGTAAAAAAGTAATAACCTTTTATGGAGCTAAAATGAACGGTGTTGTAGATATTTGATTCTGAACAAAAGTCTGCAAGTACTTAGATAATTCACAAATTATGATTTGTTGTGTAATTTGCCCGTCGGCGTTTTGCTAAACAAGTAAGTATTTGCTTTTAATCCATACTATTAATTCGATTTCGAATAATAACTAAGCGTTAGGCGTTAGTTGAAAAAAGAATACATGCTATTTCTGAGATTTTCTGAGAACTTGATAAAAGTAAAAATCACAATAACGCAAAAGCTATCAAAATTAAATTCAAACAAATGTATTAGATACAACAATAACAAAATTGACAAAATTACAATAGTTGTTCAAACTGTCGGCCGTTTACTTGTAAGCACGTTCTACACCGTTTTCTCATTGAAAAACGTGTTTTTGAGAATAACTCCGGATTGGACTGAATGAGTTCTGTCGCAGCTTGAATTCTCGCTATTAGATCTTCTTCAGTTTCAACGATGGTTTCGTACAATAAGGACTTCATGTAGCCCCAGATAAAAAAAATCGATAGGGTTTAAGACGGGTGACCTTGGAGGTCAACATTGGGGTCCACCCCGACCAATCCATTTTTCTCTAAATCGTCTGTTTAGGAAATTTCTAGCACTTGCAGCAAAATGAACAGATGCCCCATCGTGCTGAATTTCGATTTTCACGACACTTTTGTACATACCAGTTTGAAAATTCCATACGTAGTTACAAATTATCTAAGTACTTGCAGACTTTTGTTTAGAATCAAATATCTACAATACCGTTCATTTTAGCTCCATAAAAGGTTATTACTTTTTTACCTAAAAATGAACAGAGAATTTAAAAAAATTAAAAAAAAAAATATTTGTTCCAGTGGCGTAAAAGATAGGGGGATAAAAGTTGCCACAAACCCTGATAGCGCGCCACTGGTTAAATTTTTCAAAAGTCAGTTTATGTCAAAATATTACTTTCTTAAAGAGCATATTGGTCACCAAATTTGAAAAAAATATTTGGAGGCGTTTCCGATTTATGACAAATTTTTAATTTTGATTTCAAACTTTTAACACCCTGTATCTCGGAAACTAAGCCCTTTAAGGGTTTATGTTCCTATATCAAAATTCATCAATTAACGAGAGCTCTCTGGGGTAAAGCGTTGTCGGTCGAATATAGTAACACCCTGTATATTTATGAATAGATGACTTCTTCTAATTTTAATTATTTGTTTATTGTAAAAATGAATTTGTGATGTTGTTTATTTTTTGTTGATTTTATAGTCACTAGTTTCGTCATTATAAAAAAATTATGCATTTTTTCTATTATTTGAAATTTTGATTTGATTTTTTGAATACAGGTATACTATTATTAGCAACTGTCGTCTAAACTTCTAGCCCTTCGGCTTCTTTCATTGCTCTATTAAATATTGTTACGTACTGGGTTGTTTACTTTTAATAAATAAATGAAAGAATTTAAATATTACCTTCAGGGGTTTAATCCACTATGAAACTTGGTTAAAAGAAATTAATTTTTATTTTATGACCAAGAAAATTCTACAGCTTAATAAGTTTGATGACTCTACTAAAAACATTTATTTATTATCGGATGGCGATCTTGTCCCATAACTTTTTCGTTCACCTAATATTTTATAAATAGTAAATTTGGAAAATGTTAAGTAAAAAATAGGTACTACATACTATCGCAACAAAATTGTTATCATCTCTCCTATTCATGTATATTTTTTATGCTTTCTAAAATTATAAGTGAAGTCACCTAACCGTCTATGGTATAATGTTCTCAATGGGGAACACAAATTTAATATTTTGGTTTTGTTTACTAGAAGGCACTGGTCATCAAAAATTCCTTTCTTAGGTTGCTACTGTCAATGATTATGAGGCAATTAAACATTTCTTACACTAGTGACAACAGTAGATAGAATACTAAAAATTTTGCAAGTTGCTCAACAAGTTAGGGATACATGCCTCAATGTTTAATTCGAATAGAATTTTAATGTGTGATGAGCTAATTATCTCATTTAAGGGAAGATCGAAAATGAAAACTTACAATCCTAAAAAAACACACAAAATGGATTAAAAGATGTGGGTGTTATTTGGGGTTTCTGGTTTTTCCTAGAATAATGAACTGTTTACTGGAAAATATGGATACACTGTTATAAACAAAAAAGCAACATGGTTTTAGACCAATACCTTCTATCAATCAATATCAAAGACTATATTAAGACAATTACTTCTTGGTTTCTTTTTAACCAAAGAGAAAGATTCATTCTGTGAAAACGTTGCACTCAAATGGTTTATGAGATCCACCAAGAGTTACTGAAAAAGAGAGGAAAAACTATGTCAAAGGGAATCTTATAGAAATAACAGCAATATTTACATTGATATTGAGATCAAACAAGTGTAAAAAAATTGAGTCTTCAGATATAGTTTGAGAAAAACACAAAAATCTAGGGTAAAATTACATTTGCATTTTCACTCAAAATGTAAAAGTATGTTGTTCTATTTTGTAATAATATTGGTTTCTATTTATGTTCATTGATTACAAACAAACCTTATTTTTTTTTGTGATAATTATCACATATTTTCACGTTTTATAATTAAAGTATTCTTAAAGCTAGATGTTAAAAAATGTTTACACAGTTTAAAAAATGTGAATAAATCCATGCGATACAGGTGCTTTTGCTTAAAATACTAAGATTTTTAATCCTCTTATTTCAAATAAACATTTAATTAGTGGATGGAATAACTTAATTTTAGATAATTTTATTTCCTTTAACAGTTTAAAGTAGGTATAACTTATTCGAAAAGAATTTGCGCATGTGCAACTTTTCCCACGGTATTAGAACAAAAATACTTTGAGTTCAAGTAAATTATGAATAAAATGACACTTTTCATAATTATATCCTTGAAAATACCCGTTATCCTTCAACTTACCATAAAATGATTAATTTTAAAGTCCATCTAAATAATAACCTATAATTTAAGCTTATTAAGTTATGCGCACTGTTCCAATTAAAAACATAGGTCATTTGACAAAAATAATTGTTATTTGTATTTTTAGTTGATAAATTATAATTATAATATTACAAGTCAAACATTTCGAGAATAAGTACCCATTACTCCCATATCATTGCATTGTGGTGGACCGGTGGTTAATGTACTTTGTCTAATTAGGGCTTAGCAACTCAACTATTAGATTAAATAAGTGCTCAACTTTTCATTATAATTATTCAGAGGCACTGAGCATTTCAAATCCAGGTCCGAACTTAAACTTTTCTTCTTATACATATATAAATAATAACAATCTTTTGTTCTAATATGTATGAACAATTATGCAGAACCTCAGGTAGCAAAAGTACGTTTGTTAAACGTTTTTATATGGTTCTAAGGTTAATAAACTTAAAAAAAGTGTTTTCTTAAAGTTACTTTTTATTTTATGTTAATATCACGATTAAAAATTAACGTTTTTTTTAAATTATTTTTCTTTTAGAATCATTCATATTCGTGTTCACTTCACCATCATATAAATTGACTAATCAAACTTGTTTGGTATACATGGAATATGGCACTATATAATAATTATAATACCAGAATAATAATAATAATAATAATAATAATAATAATAATAATCGTAATAATAATACTAGTCAAAAATATCAATAATAAAATATTGAAAAATAAACTAATGATTAAAAAATAGAAGTATATACTTACTTTCATATACTTTAAATACCCATTCATAAGTATGCTGTGAAAAATTTAAAATTTAAAATTTAAATGAAAGTTTAAAATTATCTCAGTCTTGATTAGTACTTAAATTTATAATTTTAACAAAGAAAATTCAAATTCATAATCCATACATACTTAAATCTAAAATCTCAACAATGGTGTTACTTAGGTTTAGGGACTGGTTAACAAAACTTAAAGAACAGTAAATGTTCTTTCTAACAACTTTATAATATACAGGGTGATCTATTTAAGAAAGTTAAGAATTCTTTAAATATGCGTTTTGAACGGTACAATAATAAACACTTCATTCACAAAATATCCAAGTTTAATAAAATTACACAATATTATAAAAATTTAGTACAAAAAATGTTTAAATTTTCATTAATTAAGATACAAGATGGCAAATCGGACACTTTTTCGTAATAAAAATGGCCATATTTCGTAAACTACTCAGTGTGGATAACAAAACCCTATATTGAGGGAATCCCTAAGTAGCTTAATCGAAATACATAATAATATGCAACGCGTCCTATTGAAAATAAGTAAGTTACAGTCAATTTTCGATATAAATGGAAAAAAGTGGATGTTCTAAATATTTTAAATCAATTGGGCATAATAGAAAATATTATACCCTAAGTTCTCATACAATATGTCCCCCTAAGTTGGAATCATATGGAAAACTTTTTTATTATTAATTTTAGGAAAAAAAGTTATTCTTCATAAAAAGTTCTGCATTATCTAAAACCTAGAATACAGTCATCAAATATCAAATTTTTTCAGTGGTATACGAGGTTTGTCAAAAAATATGAGTTTTACTCAAGAGTAAAGACCTTTAAATTTGACAATATCGAAAAATGTTACTAAAAAAAGTTGATCAGAATTAAAAATTTTATTTTTTAAATTCTTGTAAGGTTCAAAATTAGAATAATTTATTCGAAGGGCATGTAATTTGATAAATTCAAATATTCATAGACCTGGTAACTTCATACTTAAGTATCTGTAATCCGTAATTTAAATAATCCAGTTTTATGTTTAGCCGACCTACTTGTTAACAAGTAATTTGGTTAATTTTTTTTTAATTAATTTTCTAACACTAGCTAAACTTCACAATAATAAAAAATATGGATGATTTTTTACAAGAACCGCATATTTTTTACACATTAATTTATTATTTGATATTAACAATATTCATGATTACTCTTTCTAGCTTTACTTTGTGGAATGTATCCATTATAAATGTAAAAGCTAATATATATACGAGTACTTTTCTTAAAATTTCAGAATTATTAAAAGTTTATTAAAATTATTAAAAAATATTTAAAAAGTTTTAGAATAACGTAGAATTTTAATATTTCATATTTTACAATTATATTTATTATTAAATATAATTATTATAAATAATAATTTTAGTCTTTATAATTATTATAGACATAAAAGTAATATTTTTATTAGAATAATAAAAAACATCATCAAGTTGTTTATCAAAAATAGAAAAGTTCTTAAAATAATACAAAAATAAATGGAAAATGAACCGGTTAAAATATCTGATTACCTTGGAAAAGTTCTTTAAATTATATATCTGGAAAATGTTATAGAAAATGTTCACGATTTCCTCTTCTAAAAAAACAAAATGGTAATAGGAAACAGTAAAAAGACTACACATAATACGAGACTAATTACAAATGCAGTCGACGCCGAGGAAGCAAAAAAAATAGATTTTCGTAAGTATAATCTCCTAAATTAACCATTTGGTTACTTATTATAAGCAATTATTATCTATTAAAAAAGTACCTGAGAGTAGATATATAAAATACATAAAAAACATAATAACTATAAAGTTCAATAGGCTTCGAAATGAAAACTTTACATTTATGTATAAATTGAACAAAAAAAAACAATGTAGGTACATTTTAGAGAAAATAATAACAAAAACAATGATAATCAAATGGTACAAAAACTAGAAATTGGTAACTTCTTTGGTGCTAAAGTTTGCATGCTAATCCTTCGATTGCAGGTTAATACTTGATGTACTTAAAGGTAAAACAAGCGCCACTAACTTCTTTTGTTATATATATTAATATATTAATGAAAAATTCTCTCTTCCAAGCACTCAAAATTTATTGTTCATAGTTACACTCTTCTTCATTATACAAATGATTTGAATCCAGATTTTCAATTTTCGACCTTTAGTCTATTTGCATCTCTTAGAGATCCTGTAATTCCATAGTACTGTAAATAAATAGATCTGGATAATTAATTATTTTAGGGGTTTGTTGAGGATTTTAAATCGGTTGAATATTTCGTTGAACTGTTCAAAAAAGGAATTTAATATATTCTTGTACATAAGTGTGGATTCCATTATACCCATGTTAGAGACCTCCCAGAAATAATTTTTTTATCTGAGTAAAAGACATAAGTTTTAGTATCAAATAATACCTGGATTAAAAATTTTAAATTTACTTTAAAAAATATAATGCATCCAATCATAACGTGAATGTTTTTGCCAATTTTAAATTCAGTTCATTCATATACATAGAGAAACCTATGAAAATCAAATTGCTGATCTACTTATTATAATTGATCTAAGAAAAGTATTTTCAATAAGTACCGTAATTTCTTCAAAGCACTCCACAAATACCTCAAGTACTTTACCCTCCGGTCAGTCATCTCACATTATTGAACATCAATAATCTACTGCAGATTGAATCAACTTCCTGTAATAGAGCAGCAAATTTTCACGTGTCTCAGATTCGAGCAGTTATAAATTTACAATATTTTTTACAACTAACATTAAATCATTCAATTCTGAGAATCTCGATTTGGCACACAACTCTTTCTAATATATAATACAATGAAAAAGTACAAGTGGATGTTTAATAGCTTCCATAAACTATTTGAAAAATTCCACATTTTCCCGCTTGTGGTGTCCCATTTGTTGTAATTAATATAATTTCAGAAATTTATATTACTGAATATTTTTATAATAGCCATACATATGTCGTTTCTTGATATAATTATTGGCACTGATTTTAATTTCATCGACTCTTATCTCATTGTCAGACTATTAGAATATCTAGTAATAATGGTCAACTGAGCATTTAATGTGACATCAGTAGTTACATCAAAAAACATCGAAAAATATTTGGAACTATTTTTTTTTAATTGATGTTATACGGCTTTGATAATATTTATTATTCTATCTACTAAGTGGTGGTTCAGAATTTTTTTTAATAATGTCTATTTTATTTATTTGTTATATTGTATCATACACAATGGGTTATTAGCAAATATGATACAATAAATACACTACAAATAGTAAATTGGCAAATATAAAAACACAGGAATGATCGATTAAATATGTTTGAGCATTTGTATCTCCTTTAGAAAATTAATCGACCAATGTCATCATAATGTTTGGGAAATTGTGATTTTGTCTTTCAAGCGTGTATAACGGACAATCTATTAAAATATGGTGAACCGTCAGTGGGGTGTGAAATGCATAACAGGAAGGTTCTTCAACCCCCTGAGAGTAGATGTTGATGGGTCAATATTGTGTGTCCTATTCTTAACCTAGTTAAAATAACTTGTATGAGTCTATTAGTAGGCACTGTTTTCCATGGTAATACTGAACTTTTCATTTGGGATAGAGTCAATTCTGAACGGTTTCATTCTGATTGCCAGCTGTTGATAACCATAAATTTAAAGTAATACTTCACGTCCAAATGCACTGTCTCAATGTTATATTTATTTATCATATCGTGAAATAGGGCTGGTTCCCATCGTCGATGTTTCTTTAATAAGTTTTCTGACAATTTTCCATGCTGAGCTATGAAGTGAGCAATACAGTAACTTCTGATGTTAAATTTGTAGAACTGTTTACAAATTTAATGATAAATATTTAATTCACCTTTGTGTAGCTTGAAGTGAGGGAATTGGTGTGACTATTTTTTATTTATTGTAGCTTATTTGTACTCTCAAGAATAATAATTGATTTAGTTGATCATGTTTAACGCTAACGAGATAGGTCCATATGGTGTTACAAGGAAATGCACGAATCTTTAGCGGTTCCAACAATGAGTCAACCCCTGCTTGAACTGTAAGGTATCTATACATCCCGTACAAAATATATTTTTTAAAGCGTAAAGTCTGAGACAGAAATCTAATAAAATAATTCGAAATCTGCAAATATTCCTCTAATAATTCAGACACACTTCACTCCAAGTTTCTCAGAAAAATAAATAATCTAAGCAATTTAGCTACAAGCATTGTAATTTTAAACAAAAACATTTTGGGATTATTAAGATTTTAGCATCAAAGAAGAACGATCAATTTATTATTCGTTCAACCTTCTAATTTGGTCTAACAGTAAAATTTAAAGATCAAACTGGAAAGGTCTTTTTCTTACTGTATTTTTTAGATTTTGTTTATCCGTCTAGTTCGGTGTAAGTATTATTTTTCTGATAGCAATATTTTAACATTATTATTTGTTATCTAAATAAATAAGTTTAAAACTTGTAGGTATCAAATATTATCAATATCTAGTCTTTCCATTGTTCATTATAAAATGTATCCTTCGAAAGACAACACAATCTCATTTTACCGGGTGCTTTTTGTTATATGCTCCTAGCCTGTAGTTGTAGGACATGTACGGAATGTGTCCGTGATAGACTATCAATCAAAGTACTAACTGCTCTCAGCAATGCTTAATTATACAAAGGTGTAATACTTGGCAAGATATTTGAAACAACCTTGGGATCTTGTAATAATAGCTGTAAAAAGATTACATTGGATGATGATCATTTGTCAAGAGATAGAGTCTAAGTAATTAATTATAAAACAATACGAAAATTAAATTAAACGAGCAATGTTGCCTAAAAAATAATGTTTTATAATGAAAGAGTACTTAAGAAACGTTAGTCTAATAGATTGGTAATAATATGTTTAACTAAAATTGTATAGTCTTACTTTTTCTTAAATACATCTTTTAAAATCGCCATGTTTTATTTGTCGGTACAAGATATTTCAAAATGACTTTAACACCATCTTCAAGTACAAATAAATAAAATAAACTATAAATATAAAATATGAAAAAAAAGGAAAAAAACATATAAGTAAAATAAATATATCAATACACATACAAAATATTATAAGAATTGAAGGTGTACAAGAGGAGAATATAAATACTCAATTATATATATAAATAAATTTAGATGTTTATACATTAAATTTTAATATAATAATAAATTCTAACGTCTTGCCAAATATAATTCCTGATAACCTGAGCTCACGTCTGAAGTACTATTATTATTTCTTATACCATACATTTAGATTTATTCAATATTAGTTACAATAATAGACTAATTTATTCTTTGTATTTTTTGTAGGTTCTATTCTAAAAATTTAACATGTGTTTTCTTACCCTTGATGCCGTCGAATGTTCTACGCCCTTGCATTGGGAGGGGAGCTGCGGCCAAATAAAAAACCATAAAGTACAAAGCATCAAGTCTTTCAGTCTGTAATCTCCAAGGAAACGAGTAATTTCCTTCAAAAAAAGAATCGCCGGCCACTTAATCCACTTTATCAAATTAGGTTTTGGAAAAGCTTTAAAATTTGCTGAGAGAGCAGCTCTCTCCCCTTTTGGAAAAGAAATGAAAAGAAACGAAAGTGTAATTTGTTCAAATGGCTTCAGCTAACTTTTAAAACACTAGTTAGAAGTTTTTAAATTTGTCGTCAAGCCATCAGATGAGTTAAAGCGTAATCTAATTGGGTGCGTTTGAAAGAATGAGAAAAAAAAACTTTTAAGAGTTTTTTTAAGAAGGTTGCTTATTTCCGAAAGCCTTAAAAGATTTTTTTATTTTACAGGCGTAGCTTCTTGAATTTTTTATTCGGTAGCTGAATATTTATATGCTACATCACCTAGTAAAAGCAGAAAAAAACAACAAGACAAAAAGGCACTCTCTAGCTAAATGTAGTTTTTTAAATAATATTATTTAACAGAGCGAACTACTTTTTATAACAATCCATTTAGTTTCTTTTGGATATAATATGAGAGATATAAACTTTAAAATGATACCCGCCTCTGTGGTAACATTAAAACCCATCCAATATTCATCCTCTTCGATTTTATAGCTTTCAAGAAAACCAAGAGCGAATTTGATGTTATGGACCTTTAAAAGCAGTCCATTTGAATATATCAAGACGGAAAAGAGAACTTAATATGTTTACATTCAAACTTTTGGAACTTTTATGTTTACGACTTATACCAGAAACTGCGCGCATATTTTCGTAAGCATTTGATTCATGGCAATAATGCACATCAATACATAATACATAAAGGTAAATGCACATTTTGAAGATGAATGGAAAGCATTAATATTTTAACACTTCCTTTAATACCATATGAATGAAAGTTTTAAGATCAATTTTAAGAGGAGCCAACCGTCTAAAGTACAAATATTTAATAATTTGTGTAGTTTTAGATAAAAATAAAAATTAAACAGCAAACTTAAAAGTTTCACTTGCTGATTGGCTTCTATATAGAAATTTTTCGTTTTCGTTTGAACAAAAAGCTTTACCAAAAATGTTAAAATTTTACTGTTCAGTTTTAATAGCAAGGCCTCACATGGACACCGATATAAATAAAGAAAGTTGAACAAAACCTAACACTAACTACTTGTTTACTGAAACTGATGATTCAAATCAAGTAATTCAAGATTTAGCAGAATATTGTCCATGTGACAATCCATATGACAATCTATAATAAAACACGTAAGGGGCCATGCGACCCAAGACTTAATAATTTTCTTTTCTACTTCTTCAGTGCCTTCTAGACTATATTTTTTCACTTCTGTCTATCTTTTGCAATTTTTTCGTCCCTTAGCTCCTCCTGTTTTTTAGATCTTATTCTACTTTAGATTTTCCTCTATACCCCTGTTATTCACTGTCGTCTTATTTACCTAAACACCACCTGATCCACCTTCCTTCATCTGCTCTTAGGATGTGTCTGATCCATTTAATTATTTGCGCTTTAATGACACTTGACAACTTTGGTTCGTTAAACATATCATAGAGTTTTTTTATTTATTATTTTCCACATATCTTGCACTCTTTTCCCTTCAAATATGCATTTCAACATTTTCCCATGCGTCCAGTTTTTCTTCGATCTTCTTTGTCATTGCCCAGGTTTCCCATTCGAACAATACTACTGGCCTATTTACAGTGTTTTATTAACCCTCAGTTTTACTCTTCTCGTCATCATTCTTATTAAAGCTCCCGCGCACCAGTTTTTTTCTTTAATTTGTTTATTGATCTCTTCTTCGTAGTGTCTATTTGCATACATACTAATAGCTCCTAAATAGTCGAAACTTTCTACTCTTTCTATTTTCCTCATCTCCTAAATCAAATTTCTCTTTTCTTCTTTTTCTCTGAATTACTAGATCCATATTATGATATTAAGTTGATTTTCTACGATTGTAGCATTATGTTCATAAGAACTACTGTTATTAGTCAAATAATGAGTTCGTTCAAGTACTAAGCACACTTGTCGAAAGTTACAGTTTAATATTAGAAGCACTTAAAATGCTGATTGAAATAAGCTTAATATTGTCACTTCACTTGGATTTAAACACTGAAAAAGGTCCTTAATGTTAATTAGCCGAAGTATATATAATTCGAATACTATCTCTGTTGAAAAGAGTGAACTATTCAAAGAAGTAAAATAAATTAAAATAAATTATAGTTGTTCTATCATGTTGGGGTTGTTTTTGAGTTTTAATTGTGTAAATTTGTTTGTACCTACTTTACCTTTACTATTTTGTAATGAAAAACACAAGAATCGTATTTACTACTTTGAAGATTGATGACAGCGAATTTTACTTTTCCCAATACTATTTAATGAACAGTTGAAAAAACAAGAAATACATTTTGTCTTTCTTCATAGTTACAGAGGTTCAAATAAATGTTTATTTTATGTAGACAGGAATTAGTGAGACTAATCAGAGCAATGCAATCAACCTCAACTAAATTCTAATAATATATTTATCGGTAAATTTCCACACCACCATTGAGGTATTACCATGGCGCGTTACCATTTTTAAGGGGATGGTTCGCCTGTAGCCCTATAACCCCATATTGCCCCAAATAAATTAAATTTACAAGTAATGAAAACTATCATTAATGAATAATTTACAACACGAAAAAAATTGATTACCAATTATTTACTAAAAAAGCCGTTCCAGAAACTAAGAATATAACTTCAATCAAAAACGGAAATAGAGGAACAGAAATATCGAAAAACAGCCAAAAAGAAGTATATTCAAAATTAAAAAAACTTCAATGTAAATCAGGAAAATATAAGGAAAGTCCCTCCATAAAGAGAGAAAATACCTTCGCTCAAAAACAGGAAAATATCAGAAAAATCCTTCCATAAACAGATAAAATAAGTTTTATCAAAAACAGGAAATTAGAAGAAAAATTTCACCATAAACAAAGCAAATAATTTCGCCCAAAACCAGGGAAATAGAAATTGCCTCAATAAACAAAAAAAAAGAACTTCAACCAAAAACAGGAAAACAGAAAAGTTCTTCCATCATCTTCATCTTCATCTTCACTTCACTTAGAAAATAATGCCTGTTACGGTACCCATTTTTTCCTAAGCTTATTACCATTTTTTTATGTTGTCTTTGATCTTTTCTTTTAACCCGTATATGTTAAGCTCTTCCCTAATGTATTCGTTTCTTATTCTTTAACTCTACTTGAAAATTTCATTTCTTGAGCCGGGATCCTATTATCTCATTTCTTTGTTATTGTCCGTACCCCATATCCGTCTGTAAGAGTTGGCACAGCTAAAGTTTTATAGAACTTTAATTGTATTTCTTTTCTAGTTTTCTTCTTTAAATCGATGGATTCTCAATGTATTTTTTTCTCATTTAATAGAGAAGTGCTTTCATAAACAGAAACAGTAACTTCAACGAAAACCAGAAAAATAGAAGAACAACCAACTCAAAGAAACAAAAACAAAATAAACTACACAATACAGAAAGAAACAGGATAGATATTCCTTCCCAGAATAAGAGTAAATAACTTCAACCCAAAAACAAGCAAACAGATTATTCATTCCAGAAAAAGGAGAAAGCCGAAAACATGGAAATAGAAAATATTCTCCAGAAACACTTAAAATAATTTCAAACGGAAACAGGGAAACAGCAAATTCCTTCCAGAATCAGAGAAAAGATCGTCAACTAAAAATAGGGAAATAGGAAACGACTGACCAAAAAAGAGATCTAATTGAAAAATAACAACGCTTAAAATCGAGAAATATAATAAGAACTTTAAACAATAAGCGAACCCGAAGACAACAATACTGATGATAATCAACCTATCAAACTTCAGTTTCCGAGTTTCCGGAACAAACTCGACTGCCTTCCCCTTTAATGCATTCGCTTGCTTTGGACACAAGACTGACCAATGCGGTTCCGGCTGAGACCCCCACTAGAGGTGCACTAGTGTTCAAGGGAAATCAGGGAAAAAGAAGGAGCGCCCCTCAACGAACACAAAACAAATAGAAAAATAACCTCTTCAGAAATATAAAACAAAATTTCGAGGAATACGAGGTAAATAGAAGAACAGAACCAGAGAAAATAACCTCTTCAGAAATATAAAACAAAATTTCGAGGAATACGAGGTAAATAGAAGAACAGAACCAGAGAAAATAACTTCCCTCCAGAAATACTAAAAATAACTGCAACCAAAAACAGGGAAACAGGAAGTTCCTTCCAGAATCAGAGAAAATAACTACAACCGAACACATGGAAATATAAAAGACTGTCCAGAATTAGAAAAATAACTTCAACCGAAAACAAGGAAACAGCAAATTGCTTCCTGAATCTGAGAAAATATCTTCAACCAAAAACAAAGAAATGGAAAAGTCCTTTCATAAACAAAGAAAATATATTCAACCAAAAACATAGAAATGGAAAAGCCCCTTCATAAACATAGAAAATATCTTCAATCAACAACAAAGAAATGGAAAAGTCCCTCCATAAACAAAGAAAATATCTTCAACCAAAAACAAAGAAATGGAAAAGTCCCTTCATAAACAAGGAAAATCTCTTCAACCAAAAACAGGGAAATCGAAAAGTCCCTCATGAGACAGAAAAAGTAACCTCGACCTCAACCACAGGGAAATGGAAAAGTTCCTCAATAAACAACGAAAGTAATTTCAACAAAAATCAGAAATAGAAAAACTACCATTCAAAACGAAAAAACAAAATAAACACAGTAATCTATAAATAATACAACGAACCCAGAGATAATAAATCTGATGATGATCAAACCCCAGTTTCCGAGACTCCGAAACAACGCTGCTTTTCCCTTTATTTACCTGCTTGCGTTGGGCCGAAATCTAAAATTTACAATAAATAATATACACACTGTATGTTATTCATTTATTAGAATGTAAATTT
The DNA here is from genome assembly GCA_951812935.1 of Hermaeophaga mercurialis. Classification (NCBI taxonomy): domain Eukaryota; kingdom Metazoa; phylum Arthropoda; class Insecta; order Coleoptera; family Chrysomelidae; genus Hermaeophaga; species Hermaeophaga mercurialis. The sequence continues at coordinate 24,138,692 of OX638361.1, read as the reverse complement.
TTTTAAAAATGTTCACTTACCTTTCGAACACACTGTATGTCATCAAATTTTTACAAAAGTAAAAATTTAATAATGTTTGTTTGTCTTTCGAAGAAACTTTGCTGTTGAACACACTGTATGTCATTCAATTTGCACAAATGTGTATAAAATATACGCACAGGATAAAAAATTTGAAAAAATGTTCATTTACCTTTCGAACAAACTGTATATCATCAATTTTCATAAACTGTGTATAAAATATACGCACAGAATATTTTTTTTAATGTTCATTTACTTTTGGAACACACTGTATATAATAAATTTTTACAAATGTAAAAATTTAATAATAACCGAAGACACCCTGTTGTTGAACACACGGTATATCACTCATTTTTCATAAACCGGATATACGCAAAATATTTAAAAATAAAATTATCCAGAATAATTTTATCAAAAAGATATTAAGACTAAAATAGTTATGTATAACCCTCTATATTAGATCTAATATAGTCAAAAATATTTTTGGAATAGTTGAATTTAATAAAAAATCAACAAAACACCATGCAAATATACCAGTTTTCCTACCTTTTCTGATAAAATTCTTACCCTGATGATGACCACCCAAAATTCTGAAACAAAGAGAAAATATTATTTATTCGCTATTTATTCTCAAATTGCTTAAAATTTAAATAATTCGTAATTTCATTGTTTTCATTTATTAAGCAAAAAAATATAGAATTGATTTTATATATACCGTGCGTTTTTGTTTCCTTATTTTATTTTTAGGTATCAATAAAGAAATGTTAAAAAGGTTTAAACGCTCTGTATATTAACACATGGAACTTAAAAAGTGTAAAATAAATTATTGGTTCCAATTACTATTGCAAATAAAGAAAAAATCAGGCACGGATACCGCAAAAAATTTCTAAAAAAATTTCAAAATGCAATTATACATTAATTTAAAAATAGTATAACTAAATACTAAACAAAAAAAATTTTTTTGAAAAAATTGATAGTTATATTCGTTAGTGTTAAGCGCTCTGTACATTAACGCAAAGAACTAAGTGTAAAATAATTTATTGATTGCAATTACTATTGAAAATAAAAAAAATAGGCATTGTTACTGCAAGAAATAAATAAAAAAAATTATAATGGTATTTAGAAATCAATTTGAAATTGCAAAGAGCATTTAAAAGTTTTAAAAATAAAGCGACTCATTTTTTTTTCCAATTTTCAATTCAATTTCATTTAATAAATTTAAAAGGCCTTGATAATAAATAACATGTATGTTACCTTAGGATTGCAGAAGTTAAAAACCCAATCCAAAAAGGCACTTAACACGCGCGCGATTGAACGGTTCTAAAACCGCACGAGATCCTCAACGAAAACGAAAAAATCGAAAGCGATTAATTTTTTTTAACTCATTGATAAAAATCAAAAGAATTATTCGATTTTAGAACCGATCGCGGTGACTAACACTTGAATAATGAATTTATTTTAATACATTAATATCTTAGTCACAACACCCTTACATAATAATGACTAATATGTTTACAACCAAATATTTAATAAAAAATCGTAAAAATATCTATAATTTAGAGTTGAAATTATTTGAATGTTACTACTACTACTACTACTGACATTGCTCACAAAATGGCGTTCTTTTTTACAATTTTTTACAATTGAGAAGTTGTTTCTTTCTTTTTAGCTTTTTTTAATAGTTTCACAAAAAATTAGTATCTATCTAAGATTCATTTTCAATGTACTTTTAGGGGTGACTTCTAGTTAATACGCCTCATATATTTGTTTTATGGCACTTGGAGTCTATCCATTTCAGCCAAACACTAATTTTTATTAATTTCGAATATTACACATTTTTTAACATACACACACATTTATGCGACACCCATGCGAATACCGGGACTCGAACTCAAGACCACGGCGACCGAATCTAGATTCTCCGCTCACTTGACCACCGAGGTCGGCTTATTACGACTTATAATAAATATGATTTTGCAGTCGTGAGGTTAAAGCAAAAGAGTGAGATAAATATCTGTATGTATTATTATTAACTGTAGAGTGGAAACTTTCATTAAGAACGTTGAACTGTTTCAACTTTTTTAATAAATTTTAAGTTTTTTTCATTAGGACTAGTGATGTTGAACACTTTTAGTAAATTAGAAGTTCAATGAAATCTTATGGACTGATAAAATTTTCTTATTTAAAATTAATTAAATTTAGAACAGTACGTTATAATAATTAATGACCATAGATAAATATATATTTAATTATTTAAATCTTATTGATTTCCTTTGAACATTTTGAAGTGCTATCTCAGTTTTGTCCAAACAGCTCAAGCTTTTAGTTAAAAAAGAAAGATTAGTGACACCGGAATTGTTCCATATCTGTAAATGGATTAATTTCGGCGATCATTCAGTATAAATTCGTTTCACATAAAATATTCAATAGAAGACTTAACATAATTCGAAATCTTTATGGAAAACAGAGTATTAGACCTTACATTCAGTTTTGATTGTTTGGACACGTGCAACTACTCTAGTGTATCATAACCACAAAAATATGAAATTCTATCTAAGCTCCAATGACGTTCCTAATAAATTTTAACTGTTTTAACATAGTAAACAAAAATAATGATCCTAATCGTGATAAATCGCCTGCCAATTGGTAAATGCCGCAAAAATCAATTGAAAGAGAGAGATTAAGGCTTTGGAGGGTTTAAAACACTTTTAAAATGGATTTTATGATACGCCAGTTAGTCACACACAATGCTATCTTATCATATAGAACCAACCTTACAGAACCCACTTTTATTCGTAAAATAAATAAAAGAAATTGCTGTAACATTTTTAACACAGAATAATGTAATAAAAATTGTATCTTTTATAAGTGATGTTAGATATAGAATAAGTACGTATACTTATATTATTATACTTCATAAAAAAATAAGAAAATTCAAAAACACATATCGTCACCCTAATCAGAAAATCTCCAAAAAAATTCCATCTTGATGAAATTTGGTTGTTGATTCCTTCTATTAGTTCACTCACAACTCTCAATACCTCCTAACTGAAAATTTTTGCTACTTTTTAATAAAAAAAAATTGAAGGCAACGAAATGAGGCAGTTTTTCCACTTATTTTGAAAACACAGAGTCGGGCTACTAGGTTTTCCAATTAGGATGATTATATCGAATATTTAAATAAAAACTCCTTTAACTTTAAAAAAACTTATACAAATTCAAAATGGTAAGCTAATTAGAATAATAATAAATAATGGATTTTCATTTTTGTGTAAAAAGCAATTGTGCTATGCATATAATACTACAGATTGTTTTGTTAAATTTGTATTAACTAAATATATCAATTATAAATACTTATTTGTCTAATTATATATGTTTATCTGGAGGTTCGTGTGTAGAAAACCCTTGTCCCTCATCCTATTTCAAGCTCTGTTCAAGTTCCGATCCCGTCTTTTAAAACTCGACGTTGAGTTTTGTAACAATTTGGTTGGCACCCGAGCGTTTCGGCCAATAAATTAGGATCGAGTCGAACCATTTTCTCGTATTTTCAGTGGATTTATATCCCAACGCTGGCGCACATAAATCTACGTATTTGAATAATGGACGGCTAAAAATTGGATTTAGTCCAAATGGAAAATACGTACAGTTGAAAACTTTTAGTGGATTCCATCCTCTCAGATTCGATGTCGTCGACAGCGAGGGAACCGAGGGGAAGCGGAAGGGGAGGGCGAAGGAAGGTGCTCTGACAGAAGGAAATGCAAAGGAGGAAATGAGAGGATGAGCATGTATGAAATTGATACTCGTTTTCGGGATAAAAAGTTTTTGGCGGAGGGAACAAAAAGAATATTTAATTGTTATTATACGTTATGTATTGTAAAAGATTTACTCAAAAATATTAGTTTCTTAGAAATAATTATTTTAAGTTTCGTTTACAGTTTATTTGAAACAGAAGTGTGATACTTATACCTATCTTCAAGTACCAAATACAATTATATTGGATTTAAATATTATGGCTTTAAAGATCTCCTGAGCACTAAGTATTTCAGAAAAATCTGTATTCTCATACAGGAAAAAACAAAAATGGAAGGAAAACAATAACTATGTCCTATTTTTCCAAATGAATTATACCTATTTACCTGAATTATACTTATTTAGAATAGTAAAAAGGATATAATTTTATATACATTATATCAAAATGCACGGACAGATAAAGAAGGCTACCAAAAATTCACGTTTGAAATTAAAAGATTATATAGAAAAGAGAAAAGAGTATGTCGAAATTAAAATGAAACAACTAGAAAAAGCTTATGTAAAAAAAACAAAAACGAGAATTATGTAATAATCTAAAAAAATGGTACGAGAATGAATCAGCAAAAAAATATTTGGTAAAAGCAAGGGAGGAAAACTAGTGAGACACATAAAAAAATGTTTATATGGGTTGAATATTTTAAGGAAGTTTTTAAAATACGAAAATGAACCGCCTGGAATAGAGACAACAGATTTAGAAATTGATAACCAACAATAATCACTAACAAAAAAACAATAATAGAAATAATAAAGGAAATCAAGAACAAAAAGTCACCAGGGGAAAATAATATAAATTCGGAGGTGGAGAAAAGATGGGAAATAATACAATTATAACGACAGTCTGGGAAAAATAAAGATATACCAATAAAATGAAAATAATGATTAATTAATGCCTGTATAAGAAAGAAGAGAGAACAGACAGCACAAATTTTAAAAAAATCGCTTTTATAGACGTGATTTACAAGATATTACCAATATGAATAAAGAATACAATAAATAAAGCAGTAGAAAACAAAATAGGCCAATATCTGGGAATACAGTTAAGTTACAGATGAGATGTTTATATTGACAAGTTAACGAAAATAGCATCGATCGAAATCTCCCCTTACATAATATTCATTGATTTTAAAAAGCCCTTGACAAAGTATAAAAAAAATTAATAAGTTTAGTGAACATGACTCTAACGAACACCGATTATAAGGTACTTATAAGTGGGCAAACTTCTGAAAAATTTAGTGTTTCCAAGGCGACCCACTGTCTATGATATTATTCTATATAGTCCTGGAAATAGTAATAAGAGAAAGTCGAATAAAAACAAATAGAATTATAGATAATTAAAGAAGATAACTGATAGCATACGCATAAAAACAAAAAGAACTTATTAATCCTAGTAAGAACAAAAGAGAAGTGAATAACAGCGATCAAGAATTTAGTTTAAAACGATCAAGAAGAAATAAGCAATTTATGATGAACGAAGCAAACACAAAATACTTGTTAATAGACAATAAAAAAGAAATAACTACGAAAGAAAATGAATATAGATTCCAAAGGGTAGACAGTTTCAGTTATCTAGGACTCACAATAAATTGTAAAGGGGAGAAAAAAGAAGAAATATAAGAAACAAAATCTATGAGAGAAATTAGGCTCATCTTAAAGTCAAGAAATGTTTCCAGAAATACAAAAGAAACGAATATATCAAACAATAATTAGACCATAAATTATCTACGAAAGAAAGTAATGGAAACTAAATTTCGAAAGAAAAATACTAAAAAATCATGTGGAGGAAACTTAATATGTGAATAACAAGAACAAATGCAAAACTGGAGAAACTTTTTGGAAGACCGAAACGAACAGATGAAGTAAGAACACAAAGAATGAGATGCGTCGAAATTGGAAGACTTGGAAGTAAGAAATTGGCGAAGAATAGTGGAAAATGAGTATTAAAGGCTCGCAGAGTTGATAATATAAATATCTACATCAATAAATTAATATATGTTTACATCTAACTTTGAATTACGCTATAAAGTAGGCACCAAATGCTTGAAGTCAATATACCGACACAAGCTGTTACCTCATATACCTCATATACCTCATATATATAAACTTTGATTTCAGCCAATAATTTCCCAATATATCTATCCACTCTTTCTAGATCCTAATATATCTGCCTACGATATGAAACACTCTGTAGAATTAGATCGATTAAAATGGGTCTGAGTGTTTCACTTGAATAGGATTGTGGGAATTAGTAGCACATTAGCTTTCCATTAAAGTGCCCTCGTGGCAGTGGATAGACGTGGTCCCTTGACCCTAACGCCACTAAAAGTGATTGATATCCCTAAATCCGTCCTTTTACAGCTTTATTGTCAACCGCCGCGGACTTCAAATTCATAAATTGGGAGAGATTTAGCTTTACGGTAAAGCACATGAACATATTGGATTTTATGTGCAACTTTATCAGTGCATTTATCTCGTAATTTGAAAAATGCTTAATAGTATCCCTATTACATGCATGGCTAGAGCAATAAATAGTTATTTACAAGTGAATTGTAAAAAAAAAAAGAAATAAAAATGTTATTCTTACACCATACTATATTAATATAAACCTATATCTTTATTATTAAAACTCGAATTCTCATGTGGGTTTCACCATAACATTGTAAAAATAGTCTATTTTGGAGTCATAAAAAATATTTCTTAAAGATTTCAATGATCACCCCCAAAAATAAAATATTTTCCGTATTTGACAAAAAAAGTAAACATTGAAAAATGTTTATTAAACGATTGAGAAGTAAGTATTCTAAGAAAGTGCAAATTTGCGAATGCACTCTACGAACTAGTTCACAGACATAAAATAGTGGCGGCGACCCCAAGAGGAAAACAATTTTTGTGTTATGCTGATTTGTTTATTATTTGTAAAACGACAAATTAAAAGTTAAAATATTTGATGGAGGTCTCAACAGGCATACTAATGTTTTGGGGGTTAGAACAACCATAGAGGGAGAGGCTAAAGGCCGTAAAAAATAACAAGTCAAAATTAATTAATATTTCCAAAACGGCACATTATTATATATATTTGGTAGGGATTTCAACCAAGTCATGCTAAATAATAAAACAGAAGTTAGAACGACTTTCAAGTATAGGGATACGCAAGGATTATTTAAAACTAACAGTGCAACAGAAAAAGTTTTTATTTGCAAGGTAGTGAAATTTTTGTAAAATAGTTAAATAATAATTGTAAGTTTAATACAAAGGATTTAATAATACAAATGATTAATAAAAGGGCAATACAATCTAAGCACATAAATAAAACCAAATCCAATTAACTACTCTTCAAGGAATATGAATAATCCTCGGAATTAACATGCACTGTACTTAATCTAGAAAATTTACAAATTTATTTGACCCTTTCCTAAATACTGACTAAGCGCAACAGATTCTCTCACGACGTATGTTATTTTATTATCAATTGAAAACGTGTAAAACGCGATCACATAAAGTTGTAAATACGCAGTCGAAACTTAGGTTCTGTGATTATACAGGGTGGCCAAACGAAAACGAAACAGAGCCATTATCGGGATCTGCGTCAACGTTTTAAAAAACCGCAGAGACTCGTCGATTTTTTATCAAAAGGGGGACACTTTTTAAAAAATTACATTTTAAAATTTAAATTATGTACTTGTTTAGTTTTTAATAAGAGTTTTTTTTAAATTCAGATACAGTGAAAACTTACGAGCTTATAAATTAAAATAACCAAATAAGTCACATTACGCAAAACACCCTCATTGACACTAAACACAAACCGTACACATATCAAAATAATTTAAACAAGAGTGGAAATCCTTCATATAAGTGACAAGAAGCAAGAACTTTATTTTTAGAGATTTTGAAATAAAAAACATCTACGATATCCTCAATATATAGTACTAAATGAACAACTAAATCTGGGAAGTTTAGTTATTTTAGATTATCTTTTAGACTAAATATATAAGTTAACCACATTTTTTAGAAAAAAAAAGAACATATTAGTTATATTGGTATATGTGTAATATCTGTCAATTTCTTTAATCTTATCTGATGATGTCAAAAGGTGAAACAACTATCATTAGAATATTTAAAAAGGGTTTAGAAAGTCGTGTAAGTATATTTTATCCTTTATATTTATAACTAAAAAAAAATATTCACTTTGGATTAAATAAAAATCGACCTGTACTTTAAAATATACTTCAAAGTTTTAACCATCAATTTGGAAATTCAAAATCCATAAGAATAAACTTTTTAGATTCCCGGTTTTGTATACGATTGTTGGGGTACCATCTCCGAGCACTGTGCAACCGCTTAATAGTTACTGAATAGTCATACTGAACATGATGAAAATCAATAGCCGAAAAGAAGAACTAGGTAGTTTTTGACATTGACAAATTTGGGAGCATGTGAGATAACCTAAGTTTTAAAAACGAAATTTCAAGCACTATTTTATTATTTTAGGAATGTACGAAATATAAACTGTAAGTGTGTATATTAGAAGTCAAGTTTATATTATTATAATACCATGACATCATTTGATTTCAATTTTAAAAGTGGTAGTAAGCCACCCAAAACTGCAGTATTTGCCAGAAAACGAAAACAAATACAAGAAGACAATAAAGTGACCAAAAAACAATCCAAAATTGCATTACCCAAATCAGTTAACCTTCAAGAAACAGTTTTAAAGGAGAAATCAAAGAAAAATAACCTTAATTCTCATAATTTAGATACTTTTAACTCGACTAGAACAAAAAGAAAAGCTGTTAAAAATAACTCTCAAAAAGGTGTTGCTGATGAAAAAATTTTAAATAAACAAGTCATATTGGATAAAAATGACTCCAGTGTGTTTAAAAATCAAGCAAATCAATCTGATGAAGGTAACAATTTTGAGGTTAGGTCTAACTTTTCATTTAAAAACATAATTGGAGAACCAGCTAATCAAAAATTCATAAAACGCAAATGGAAAAAAGATAAATTAGCAGCCAAAAAAGCAGCTGCAGAAGGAAATAAAGCTAATGAAAATGAATATTCGAAAAAGCCTTCAACACATTCTTTATTCGCTGTTGGTCAAAAAGATGTTTACGTAAAAAGTAATACTAGAGCTAAATCAGTTGTAGAGAAAGTGTTTAGTGCTGATAAAAAGTTTAATGATTTAGATATACATAAATATATTGTGTCCAATCTAGAAAAAATTAATTTCACAACTTTAACAAATGTACAAGAAAAATCTATACCTGTTATTCTTAAAGGAAATAATGTTCTGGTAAGTGTAGTTCCTTCAGTAAATTTTCTTTTTATACTTTTTAGGTTTTTATAAGCACTATTGTGTTTACATTAAATAAATAAATAGAATAACATGCAGGAGAAATATACAGTGTGAATGTAAAGTATTATCCCTCTTACTATCTTCCATATGACAAAATATTTGAAAAAAAATGCTCAATGAAGCAGGTTGATTTTTGTTTCTGGTGAACATTTTGATAATAAAAATAACGTTCCTGCGCAGGATAATTACGTCTTTAAAATATTAAATGACAATAAAGGTCCAGTGAAAGATTTTTTTAAAGAGTTTAAATTTTATCGATTCAATGGTATAATTGTAAATCTGTTTTATTGATTTTTGTAGGCAAAATTATTAATACTGGTGTGATGGAGACATGTGATTAATACACGAAAATCATACCCAAACTACTCTACTAAAATTGTTAGAATTAACCCACTAATAATTGAAATCATAGATAACATTGCGGTATAATTTATTTTGAATATTACTTTTTAACAAGAGATGCTAATTTTAAAATAAATATAAGAAATTATTTAAACACTTGACATTCATACTGTATATAAAATTATATAGATTTTATAAATTGAATCACATTACTAAAATTGAATATTTATGTTAAGGTACGATCTCAGACTGGATCAGGTAAAACTTTGGCATATGCTATTCCAGTTTTGAATGCACTACAAAAAATAAATCCAAGGCTAAAAAGAAGTGATGGAGTGCAAGCTATCATTGTTGTCCCTACTAGGGAATTAGCTTTGCAATCCCATGAACTTTTTGGAAAAATAAATGTAAGTTTTGTGAGAATAATTAATTCAATATGTTATAATAATACACCACTACACAAATTCAGTGATAAACTAAAAACAGTTATATGTGTTAATCCTGAGGAAAAAGGAGTCTTATCTTTCCAAGTATTATTTTACAGCAGAGGCAAAAATGTGAGTACATTTTTTTGGTTTTCTTGTTAGGGTTTGTAGCACTGCTGAGACATGTCCTGATAAATGAATCAGGAATGTTAAAAAATATTTTTTCCTCTCTTCCTTAAAGAAAAGGTCTTATCTTCCACAATATATGTATATGGGGGAAGTTAAAGTCCCACTTTTTGTTGGTTTTTACAAGATTTTAATTTTTTTTTATTAAATAAATATTTATTTTTCAAAATAATTTTTATATAGTACTGATAAGACATAGGTCAGAATATTACTACTTAATAGGTAATAAACAACATTTATTAGGAATCTACGTTTATTACCTAATGATTTTTCAAATTGAATAAATTTAAATTAAATTGCTACCCTGGTTATCGTGAAAAAAGTCTTAACTTCTCACATTGTATTATAGGGAAATTAAAGTTCCTTTTGTAGATCTCAAGTTTTATGGTACCGATTTAAAATCTACCCAAAAAATCCTATAAGATAGGGCTATTCATGATTTTAAATGTGTTTTTCAAAATTCAGTAAATATTTCATTCTGAAATTTCAAAATATTTGTTATTTTTCGAGTTTTAAAACTTCGTTTTGTTTAGACTATACCATTTTTAGATAACGCAAAAAAAAATTTTGACGTCTTCATATAAGGTCCTCGGGATAATCACATATTATTAGATTCTAGTTAACTAAATTGTGTATTAATGATTTCGTTAATAAGTTAACCAATTCTTTGCTATTAGAATTTGTATAACTGTGCTTGTGCTCGTACATACCTCTTATGTTTATAAAAAAATTCAGACTTTTCAATGGATAGTAACTGGTCATCTTTGTGGAGGAGAAAACAGAAACACTGAAAAAACTAGGCTTAGAAAAGGAGTTCATATATTAATTGCTACTCCTGGAAGATTGCTGGACCACATGCTTCATACAAATGCATTTAGAACACAAAATGTGAGATGTTTAGTTTTGGATGAAGCTGATCGTCTACTAGATATGGGTTTCAAAAAGGACATTGTAAGGTAATAAAAAATTATTTAGCTGCTGTTTCTTTAAGATCTTCATTTATTTTCTTAATTCTTTACAGATTAGTTGAGGAATTAGAGAATGCCAAAAAGAATGCAGAATATAATCCTATGGATCTACTAAAAAAGAAACGTTTCCCTGATAATGAAGATGATCAAGGTGAAATATCTGCAGAAACAAATACAACTTCTAATTTCGAGATAATGCCACTAACAGATCCAAAAAGTAAAAATATACAAAAGATATTACTTTCAGCAACTTTGTCTCATGGAATTGCGGAACTGGCAGATTTTACAATGAAAGAACATATTTACATTGATGCTTTGGACGAATTTGGGGTTTCAAATCCTGAGATGATGGTAATACCAGATACTGTCCAACAAAAATTTGTTGTAACTCATGTGAAGCACCGTTTATTCACTTTATCTGCGTTGCTTATATCTCTGTCCAAAACTAATTCCAAAGTATTTGTATTTATGGGTACAAGTAGCATGGTGGATTATCATTATCAATTGTTTACTAAATTCCTGGTAAAATTGCCAAGAAGTAGAGGTAAACTAAAAAGCAATAATATTGTAATGTTAGAAGAATTGGAATATGATAGTGATGATGAGGAAGTTGTTGTCGATACTGAATTTTTCAAATTGCATGGTAATATGGAACAGAGCGCGAGAAAAGATGTTTTTACCAAATTTAGAAATGCTAAGAAAGGAGTTCTCATTTGTACTGTGAGTATTTTTGAATTAATTTTATTTCTAGAGATTAATTGATTCTTGGTTATTTAAGAAGTTGCCTATTATTTTCTTTATAAACCTGTCGCATTTTTCTTAGAATCATGATAAAATAAAAATTTAAACACAAATTTGAGTGAAACGCTAAAACAAATGTATATAAACCGTGTTTAGGTTTGACCATTAAGATCATCATTAGGTTTTTAAAGAGCGTTGACATTGTAGTCAAAATTATACAAGTCAAAAACAGATAAGATATATACATAGTCTCAAATAATTTGTTGACAGTTTGTCCAGCAAATAGCAACAAAGCGAAGGGTTAGGTAAAGAAGCAAAATATTAAGTTGAAAGGATAAATGCACTGAACGAGTTTGTTTATTTTGCATATATATTTTATTTCCTTTATTTAAAAAAAAAATTCAATGATTTATCCCTATATAATCCTACTTGCAGGTAACTTTAGTTTTACAATACATTTTTATATTTTATAAATATGTTTTTAGTCTTTTATATTTATAAATTTTCTTCACATAGTGTAAATATTTAACCTTATTTTATATCTAAGCTCCTTAAATTATGCTCTTTTTCTGATCTAAAAATACCCTATATATGATTTCCCCTTTTTTATTATTTAATATTTTTTTATTATTACATTATAGATTAAGGATTTCCTTTCTATTATTTAATATTTTCCTTATTATCACTGCTAATCGATAATGTCACCCTATATTAGAGAAAGATGAAATTTGAAAAAATAAAATAATTGGAAAAAATCAATGCGAAATAATACCATCAACTAAATCTAATGCTGTGTTCAGACCAAAACAGACAAAGTCAGAAACTTTTGAGTTTTTCAACAATTCTGCAACAAAGTTGAAACATTTTCAATAATCGCAAGTCCCATCTCTTGTCGGTAAATTTCAAAGGGTTTCTGTTTTGTTGCTTTGAAAGTTTTTAAAAGTTGTATTATTGTTTTGTTTCCTGTTTTTGTTTTGTTTGTTTGGTTTGTATGCCGTATAAGAAAGTTGTATTATTAACCCCTATCAACATGAAGGTAAACATGATAAAGACAGTTAACAGGATAAATTGAATGTTACCTTCTTGGCATATCTACAAGGAGGTAATACCTTAAAAAACAAAAATTTATTAAAATAATAATCAAAATTGAAACAACTTTTCATACTGCAAAATATGAAATAAAGAGAAAATGTTTGGCAAATAGTATTATTATTATTATTGTACTCATATATAATATTAGCTTATTTGTCAATTTTTACAGCAGTACAGTGTCTCATCATAAATTAATTATAAGGTCAGAAAAAAAACAAATAATAAAAATCATGTGCCAAAAGAATACAGTTTCTTGATTGCGTTCTACAAAGCATGTTCTTAGGGTAAATACTTCGTATATTTAAAAATAATCTATTAAATCTGAACACAAGAGTTCAAAAAGAACTTACTGCTACTGTTCATTTCTCTGGACATAAATTGGGAATACAATTTTTTTGGTATATATAATAAACATTCTGAAATGTCATTATTTCTTCATATAGGATTTTTAATACAAATCCCGTTGCACGTCATATATCAATTATGAGATCACGACCCTGCAGTGTTGTCGGCTTGTCTAAATTGTCGAGGAATGTAGGAAGTTTCAAAAATGTAAGGTTAGGTTATGTTGTTTAGCTTTATTATTATGAAAAATTAATTTATTGAAGCGTATATGAACAATATATGATCCTCACACTCAAGACACTTCATACTGCCAGTTTTAAAGTACATTTGAAAAATGTTTTTCTCAGTTGATTCATTAGCAATCTACAACTGTGATATTCTTCTTCTTCTTCTTGCTGTATTATCTACTTTTAATATTCAATAATCTGTTATAAAAATTGTTATATTATGTTGTTTATTTGTACTATATTTTTATTAAATAAATAAAATAGAGACATATAAAAAAGATAGCAAACTATTTATTGTTATTAAAATAAGACAATGTTTTGTTTAAAAAAATATATATTTTTCTTATAAGAAACAATTCAACTACAATATTCGAATTCCTACAAAAGGTAAATCCTTTCTCATAATTCAAATCTGAATCACTTGAATCACTATCATCGCTGTTAGGATTAATAATAATGGGTCTATCAAAAACTCTCTCTGTTTCATACCATTTTTGTATTTCTTTTTCTGTATGTTTAATAGAATTTTTCCATACTTCAGGAGTAATTGTTCTAAGAGCTTCAGACCACATATTTAAAGAATCTTGTTCTTTATTACCGTCTCTGCCAATATGTTTATTATAATATTGCTTAGAAAGGCCCCAAATAAGTTCGATGGGGTTGAAAACACAATGATAGGGAGGAAGACGTAACACTTTATGTCCATATTGTTCTGCTAAATTGTCCACCAGATATACTTTTGGTGGCTTGTATCTGAAAAAGAATATATTTTACTTGCGGTTTTTTATAATATGCCAACATCGCTAAATTCAAAACTGTAACATCGATAGATTTTTATACTTACTGTTCAACTTTTTGCAGAAGTTCATATTTAAACATATTAACAGAAAAATCAATATTTCTATTTGCTAGCCACTCTTGTATTTCAGCTTTGGTTGAGCCTGTATTGGGTGTTTTGCGCAATAACATGCTATGGTATGAAGCATTATCCATAACAATTAGAGAAGGTTCGTTAAGGTTCTTCAGTAATTGGTTTTCAAACCAATGTAAAAAATTGTCTTTATTCATTTCTCCATGGTAATCATTTAATTTAGTTTTAGAGGAATATATTGTTTGGGCACCTTCAATAAATCCATTTTCATTACCAGCATTAAGTATAATATATCTATAACAAATGAATAATAATAATGTTTATTTACATAATAATAATGTTTATTTATGTAATAATTCAAGTTTTACATTATAGAATGTAACATGTAGTTTTAATGTAAATAAATTTTTACTTCCACTGAAATTTCGAAAGTGTAATAAAATTTAAATACACAACCAGAATGCTGAAACCTTTATTTACTTCAATTTAATGACTCACCTCTTGCCATCAATTTTTGTAGTTCTAACACTTCTTTTATCATCGTTTTGCCAGGAACTGTTTATAGTTCCATTTTGAAAGATCCATGTTTCATCAATGAAAACGAACTGATATAAACATGCTTCTTGTTCCTCTCTATAACGTCTTAAAAATTGAACTCTTTTTATAGCAATATCAGGAAGTTCCATAAGTCCACGTCTTGGTTCATCTTTCTTCCATTTGAAACCTAATTCTTTTAATAAGGTCCACAATGATGTAATACAACCATTAAACATTTGCTTCTCAATCAAAGTTTCTCTTAAAGATGCCAAAGTTATATGCTGCCCTGTAAATAAATATGTATCTCTATTAGTATATATACAAATATAAACTTTTATTGGATAAATATGATTTGATAATGAACTTACTTCTTTCATACATGTTATAAATAACATTTCGGATTCCACTCGTATCCAATGTTATTGTATTAGTAATTGTTTTTTTGTATGATCGCTGCTGCAACACGCTAAAATAGACAAGAAAACAATTTCATATTTCTAGACATTTGTATAATCTTTAACTTACCTCTCTGACGGCAGTTAAGGGTAATAGTGGCCCATTATTATCACGCTCCCGTTCAAAGTACTGTATTAATGAATATACAAGCTCTTTACAACGACTATTTAGTTTTTTTGGCATTTTGTAGAAATAAACGTCAATAATCAGCTTATTCACACTATGTTTGTTTTGAAAAAAACAGTTTTTTTTATAAGTTAACTATCTAGCAAAGCAAAAAAATAAATACAATATTATAAAATTACCGAAAACGTGGTGAAAACACACAACTGGTTGACGGCCGGACGTCAGAAATCGTTGAAATATTTCAATCTAAATACTCGACAACGTCGCATCAAGGGATGCCAATCACTACAATGTCATTTCTTCATCGTAAATACGAGTCTCATGGGCGTAGAAAATTTCAAAATTATTTAATGTAAATTATGGTTTTTTGAGTACTAAACATATAATAATTATTTATAAACTTTATATTATAAAGAATAAGACGTATATAAGCCAATATAATTTAAATAATTCTAAAATTATCAAAATAATTACGATTACTTTTTCGGTTTTTTAGTACTGTGACTACGTTCATGAGTCCTCGTGAATTTTCGTGATGTTTCGTATGATTTATCTTAGTTAGGGAAATTTTAATTAGTTGGCAGTACTATGACGAAAGAGGTACGTCACTCCTGACGTGCAACGGTATTTGTACTAAAAATCAAAATTCAACATTAATCAAAACAATATTAAATTAAGCCAATGAAAGTCTGAGGAAATAGTGAAATTTCAGCTTCCTCCATTGGTCTCTCAATTTTTCCCTTGTTTTAGTATAGTATTAGTATTACTCCGATATATTTGAAATTTTGAACCATTTTTCAATTCTTAGTCATGTACTATGTTAGGTTTATTTACCTATTATCATTATATCCGTCTTCTTTTCCAACTTCTTGAAAAGTTCTTTTGTTAAAAATGCAAGTTTTTGTTGAAAGATTTTTTGTTTATTCCAATAACCTACCACAAAATTTAAAATTTTTGGTTTTTTTGATTTGATAAAAGTCAAAATGCATCTTTGTGTTATGACTTAGATATAGTGTTTATAACTCGTATTGAAATACTTGGTCCGGTCGTCTTTTTATTTTGTTAGAGATGATTCCACTTGTAAAGGGGACAATTACATGTTGTCGTCACCAGCACCATATTGTAAATTTGATTTCAAATTTTCCTTTTACACCAATAAGTTTTTTAGGAGGCATAGTTTTAATTTAAATAAAACAAATAAGACTCATAAACAAGACAACGTCAAAAATAGCAAATATTCAACAAATAAACGATTTAAAATACACAACAAATGTCAAAATTCATGTGTACCTCTTACATGAAACAGAATCTAATAAGTCCCTTCGAAATGTTTTTATTTGCTAAAGTTACTCAATTTTTGGGCCGCTCTGTAAGAGCCCATTCTTTTTCATCGCCGTTTTTCTGTCATCTCTCAAAATAACAGTATTAATGAATTGAAGAGGATCAGATATTATTTAAGTTAATTAAAATAAAAACTGAAAACGAAATGCCACTGAATGTACTTTACATTGATAGTAATATTTATTATTTAAACAATGGATTTATGCCATTCGTACAACTACCTTTTTTCTTGTAACCTCTTTATTTAATAAGATAGGTATTGAAATATTTGTTTTTATTTAAAAAAGTTTCTTTTTTTCTTTTTATTAATTCACGTTTCATTGTCATAATTTTACAAAAATAATTAATGAAGATTAAAAATTCTTTTAAATAAATTGCTAATACTTTAAATAAATTATAGACCTTGCGTTTGTTGAAATGCCATCCTTACCGAACACTGAGCCATCCTGTATTTTTTTAAATGGTAAAAGTTTCTTTGATAGAAGCTCCTATTCATATCGACGAAGGTAATTACGTTTGTGACGATTAGCTTTATTGGATTTCATAAGTGGCCGCTGAAGACGCTGATACCCCGCTGATTCATCATTGGGCAACTGAAAAAATGAATAAGGAGCACCAATAATGTGGAGTAAATTCGGCAAGATGCACATCACTATAAATCGAAAATTTTAGTATTTCTTGGCCTATTATTTGACGATTTTTACTATATATATAATATTTTACACTCTAACTATTAGTGAAATAAATAAAATTTAATATCCGATAATATTCAATCTATAAAATAAAATTTTCCTAACCACCCTCCTTTTTTTATTTTTTATTAATATCTAGGGGAATATTTGGTAGCAATATATTATTCTCCACTAATAATCTGAACACTCCTGTGTTCTTCATTCTTATTAACCATCAATTGACCCCTCTGCTTGACCTCAGTTACCACCGTACCTCATGTGACAATAACTCAACGCCAACCCTTGTAGCTTATTTAGTATTCTTGTTAAAGATGCCTTTTTCACTCACCACATAAAACAGGAAAGAAGACCTGATAAATATCCAATAACCAGTGAATTCAGATTGTTTCAACAAAATAAATTATATGGATCCCAATTATTTATTTTTAAGGTCATCCTTCACAGTTGAATGACTATACAAAAAAATATCCTCCTCGTTACCTGCATTTCTTAGTGGTTACCTACCGAGCGACAATCACACTCGTTTAGTCATTTATTTCATTCAACAACTGAATTTAATTCCGACTTATCAAATGTGTATCATTCCGCCATGAAAGAACGCACTTAAGGTTTTTTCCGATCGACAAAAAAGTACATTCTGAACGCCGCAGGTGAACCTACAGAGTAGAACACATGTTTCTTGATATCTTTTGTTATTTACCAACATCGCTAGATTCAAAATTTAATGGGATTTCAGTTTCTTAAGAAACGTGTTTATATTCTTGAGATTAAATTTTTCAAAACCTCGTTTATTTATTGTTCTGCCAAGAGCTTTCTTTGGTCGCGAAATTGTTCTCCAAATTTAATGCATTTTACTAAAAAAGAGTGAATAGATCTTCAAATTTTGTCTGTAGTGTTGTAGAAAGTATTCACATACAGTATCTGAACATCGCCTTTATGGCAAATTGGTATTACATCATGATTATTAATTAAAGCCCTCGATTATTGTAGTATCCACATAACCCAGATTTAGCAGCATGTTATTTAGTACTTACAAATTTTATTTGGCAGAATTCTTGTTTGGCTTGTATTTTGGCCCTGTGGATTTTACTTTTAGTTCATCAATCATTTCTATAAAATTGGTGTTTTCATGTATAAACATGACATTTTCACTAGAAAATAGTTTGCAGAACCCTTTTAAATTCAGATAAAACCAAGAAAGTCTTCACCCCTTTAAAGCCTGTTGATATATCCACCAAGGATAAAGCACGTAAAAAAGTATGTTGTTCTAATTTAAGAAGCTGAAGCAGTAAAATGAAATAAAACGGAAAAATTAAAATACAAAGAAAGTCTAGTCCTCCTTTGATTCAATTATCATTTGTTTTGCTTACATTTGATATACTCGAATCCATTTTATCAACTATTGGTGGTGAGAGATGTTTGTCATAAGGTTCTTTAGTCAAGTAAAAATGTATTTGAAGAAGATAGATACTTACTTTGTTTTAAAATTATCACAGAAATGGAATCTTGAAACAATGGCTTATTTATTAATTTTTTGAAATCCTTTATTACGTGTCCCTCTATCATAAACACATTTTTTATTTTGTTGAACAATATCTCTAGCAGCGCGCTAATTAAAAGGAGACTTGAAGAAACGTTATTTCGAATAGAATTGTTCAAATGGTGTAGACAGAGTTATTAGTGTCAAATGTATCGTGCAAAAATTGTAAATTGATCTAATATGCGTTTAAGACTTTATCGATTCTTTGAAAATTTGCGACTAACAATACATTTATTTTATGACGGTTTATGTTGTTGATATTTTGTCCTTGGTGGACCTATTCATAGTCTTTAACATCCGACTAGCAGGACCATTTACATTTTGTTGCTATTATTACTGCTGCATTTGCGATAACGTATATTGACCAGTGCCATATTTTAAATTGTTAGTACAAAAAATGTTTTATTACTATTGGTATTTTAAAATAATAAAATATAAAGCCCTTTAGAGGCCGAGAATAAGTATTACCAAAAATGTTTGTTAAAGGATGTTGTGGCAAGAGGAATAGATGTACCAGCTGCAGATTGTATTATCCAGTACAATGGCCCACAAAGTGTAGAAGATTATCTTCATCGCGTGGGCAGAACTGGTCGAGCCGGAAAATCTGGTACGTCATATATATTTTTAACGCATGAAGAACAGGATTTTGTTACTGAAATGGAAAAACACAGAGTTTAGTAAGTATTCATAAGTAGAAAGATGAAATAATTAAATCTACTCTTTTTGTATAATATCAAACTTATATTATATCTATATTTTCATACTTATTTTTTTCAGTTTGCAGAAACAAGATACAGATACCTTTTTAAACAATCTAAGCATTGTAATGGATGAACCTAATCTCGAAATGGCTGCGACAGCATTACAGAGACGTTTTGAAAATGCTTTACAAAATGACAAAGGATTACAAAAAGCAGCGTGCATAGGTGAGTCAAAATTATTAAAAAACAATCGATTCTGTTGATCTTATTTAAAAAATTTTTAGCATATTCTTCATGGTCCCGTTTTTACAACACTTACTCAAGCAAGATGCGACCAATCTTCGACTTTAAGAAAGCAAATTTAGGGCATTATGTTACCAGTTTTGGACTGAAAGAAACTCCCACCTCCATTGCTAAAATTGTTAAAGGTCAATTTGCCAATAAGGAAACTCCCAGGCTCAATCAGAAACTTCAGATCCATATTGAGTATGTAAATCTAAAAATATTAGTACCAATTAATACTTTCCATTTTATCAATTATTTTTTCTTTTCTTTTTGCTTTTCTTTCCTTAAAACTTGTCCATCACGACCAACACGATTGAAATATTTGTCTAAAATATAAAAATAGCAGTCAACAGAACTTTGGTAAATGAGACTACATTGTAGTGAAAATCCGATATCAAGCATTGTGACCTCAAATTAAGAAGGGATTAGTCAATTTATGTATAACTATTCTATTTTTTATTTATTTATTTGAAGTCAATAATAGTTTCCGATTATTATTAATTTTAAGTTACCTTTGTGCCACTTATTTTATGCATAGGGACTGCTATTTCTACCCTTTCATACTTTTCAGAAAGAGGTTGCAATAACTTAATAAAATAAGTTAATTTATTTTTTCTTTCCCTAATTTGCTACCACACTTGTCGCTAAGGGAATCTCAATTTTATTCCAAATTACCAGCATATTTACTCTGAAAGAATAACAATTTTCGTTATTTTAAGTAATTTAACTAAGTGTAGTAACATTCATATCATAAAGTAGGTTAAAATGTTCTTCTATTGAACATTTTACAGGACCCCTACAGTGTGGAATCATATCTTATTTTATTCCTCATTTAAATTCATTAGAACAATCGGTTATCTGAAATCTTTTACAAACGAAGATCATTGTAAATAATGGACATGGAATGTTATTTACAAATTAAAATACATTAAATTATCAAACCGTTACTAAATATAAATTGCGGCATTCATTGCATCCAAACATCGGAGTGTAATTTTTATTTTTATGGTCATTTATTAATTTATAATGAGGTGAGTCGGATGCCGACAATAATACGTTTTTATTGAACGAAAACTACATTCTCTTAATGGATAATGTTCAATGAAATGTAATTTTCACAGTTAAATATAATACTCGTGTATCTCCATTAGCTCTTTAAGATAATAAAATAGGGAAAATTTAGTGTCATCTATTATTTTAAAGACTAAAGTATATAGAGAATAATTCTAGCCAACGTTGACACAAAAAATAAATAGAATGAAAAAAAGATTGAAACTCTGATAAAACAAGACGACGGTAGAATTAAATTTAAAAAAAAGCCTAAACTAAGAGAGAACAAATCTAAGGAAACCTAAGAAAGAACTAGACAAGCAAGAATGAGATTATGAAATAACAATACTTAGAAACAACTTGAAAAACATAGAAACAACTTGAAAAACATCGTCAAAAATTGGATGTGGAATTAGCAAATAAGATGAAAAAATCAAATAAACTTTAATATGAAGTAAGTACACTATGAGGATAAGGAGCTGAACCAGGAACCAAAATTAAAAGTATATATTATTATTATTATGATTATTAATAATAATAATAGTGTTTTTATCACAAATTAGGGTTAAATAGGCAAATATACAAGACGCGTTCAACAACAAAGAAGCTGATTTTCACATCCTGGACTAATAACAAATGGTAACACAATTCGATGAAAAATTTCCGGCCTTACCTCTAGACAGCAATGATTTTGATCATTTGTTTGTTTTATTTATGTCATATGTCATTAGTTTTACTGTAAAATATTGTAAGTTTGTATCCTATAGTTTCTATTCGACAGCCCGCTATACTAATCAAGTTCTAAGGTCTTTAATAATGGAAATACTCGAGGTACGAGCTCTCATAAAATATTTTTATATTTAGAAATTTGAGCTGAGCTGCGGATTCTACTTTAGGTGAGTCTGCTCCATCAGTTTTATCTATCAAGCAGATAGGTCAAAATCGATTATGACGAAAGATATGGTACTGAAATTTCACACAATTATTTTGAACGTCGTAGAGATCGCTGAGATTAGGGATTTTCAGAGAGAAGACACATCACTAATTTTGGACATGACAGCTATCCGCAAAATGAGTGTCACAATTGCTCACATCGGAGCAAAAACTCATTCGTATGAACGGTTAAATGTAATCCAAAAAAAAAATTTCCCCAGAATTGTAACTGTAGACGAGACTTGTGATCTCCATTACACATGAGACCAAACATCAGTCAAGACAATGTACAGGAAAAAGCGAACTAAACTCAAAGAACGTGAAAAACGATTTCATCGGCCGGAAAGGTTATTGCGTCGGTATATTGGGATGCAAAAGGCATTACTTTTATTGATTACTCCAAAAAGGGTAAAACAGTAAATGAATAAACTGATGCTAACTTGCCTGATCTCCTGAAGCAGAAAATTATGGAGAAAAAGCCTGGATTATTGAAAAAAAAGTTTTGCTCCATCAGTATAACGCGCTGTCACGAGTTCCTTATGGCGATGGCTAAAATTAATAAACCTGGCTTTGAATTACTGATATATGCACCATACCTGCCAATCTTGTCCCGCTAGGACTTCAGTTTATTACCAAACCTATAAAACACGCTGGCAAGAAATATTTGTCGATTTGGAAGTTATTGCCAGCACAAATGCCTGTTTTGAAGAACTGCATTAATCGGCCTATAAGAGCGGCTTAAAGGGACTCGAATTTAATTGAACATACTTTATTAAACGATAAGAGACTATGTTGAAAAATAAAAGGATTTTGGCAACTTATTTTTTATTTTTAATAAATAAATATAGCAATTATTACTCAATTGATTTAAAATTTTTGTTAAAGAGCAAACATATTTATTTTGATTTCATCAATGACCAAAGGCACACAGAAAAAAAAGAAACAATTAAAACCATTGTTATAGTTTTTACAAGCAAATAACACTTATTCCTTATAATCCAATATTGAATTTACATTATACATATATGTAATAATAACTAATTAAAGATGGATAAAGGGGTTTCTAAGGAAAAGAAAAGGGCAACATTTTCATTGTAAAGCCGTTGGGTAAGTCTTTGATTGATGTAGGGCTAATTATCGCATTAAAGCGCAACGTTTCGAAGCGGACACATGGCGCGTACACAAAGGGCTACTTTAAACACAAATAATTCGTTTTATTGTTATTATTATTTCGCGATGTAACACGCGGAGACTTATTATTTGAGCCCATTTTTCATGGACAATTTGTAATATCCGTAGGCGCTATTGTTAGAATTGCGGTCGCTTTTGTTTGTGTTAGACGAGCGATTTTTCATGGTTCTTATCGGTTTCTACCTGAAAATAGTAATGCCCACTAAGTTTACTGCTTTGTATGTCAAAAGGTTGATCGTTTTGGTGCTAAAGTCAAATCACCATATTATTTTTGTTTTAATATAAGTAAATTAACGTTGTTAACGACAATTAGACAATATTACTTTAATGAAATTTGTAAGTTTTCCAAATTTACTTTGATACGACAAACTATTATTGACGACTGGTTGTTAATAGTTTTTAATAAGTGAAAGTTAGAATTCCAAATCACTAATAATTTGTTACATATTTCATATATTGAAAAGTTCCTTGATCTTATTAATTATAGATTATATGTATAAGTTACAGTTTTAACAAGGATGCAGTAATCAAATATTCACAAATCGCTTTATTTTTTAGAAGTTCTCATTTTTTCGCTGAAAATTTTTATTTCTAATTAACAAATAATTTCTTAAGTTGGTACTGAAGTTTTGATTGTTTAATAGATGTCTGTTTTATTTTTTGGCTGTGGGAAATTTCATTGAATATTGCGCTGTTGTCAAATATGTTTAATAAATTGTGCATTTTGTTATTAAAACTAGTGATGTTGCTAATAATTTTAATAAATAAGAATACAATGAAATTTTATATATGGTATATTCAGAACTTCTAGGATCGATCAACGCCGTATACCTTTTATCTTGTATGTACACATCTTTGAAGTATTTTTGAATACTGTTATTAGATTCTTTTTTGGTAACATTCATTTGCTAAGGTACTGGATCAATCTTCTTCTTCTTCTTCTTTGGCTACGTTCATCCATGTCAATTGAGAATCGCTCCGAAAGTAGCGCTACTGGATTGATCACATGGCATGAAAAAACGGCCTTTTTAGAGATCAAACATAACTCTACTTTTACTGATTTGACATTTATTGAGGTCAAGCAGAGAAAGTTTATTGGTTTTGTGGTGTGAATAGTCGTTGATAAGTTTCTGGTGATGTACACCTCTAATTAATATTTGGTTGTCCATTATACTAAAAACTCTACTAACTCTAAACGATATGTCTATATAAGTTTATGCACAAGAATAGACATAAACAAAGAGAATCACGTGACCGATCACTTTGGATCGATCAAGTATCAAAAATAAATACGCTACTTTTAATGGCGATCGATACCTGAGTGCTCCCTACAAAATGTATCGTTCATACGCGCAGCACGGGATCGCTACCTGATCGATCATTTAGCATGTGGCTCGGATGAACGCACCCTTTGGGACATTACTGTGTATGACCTGTCTTATTGAATTTTTTACAAATCAACCCTCTCTTAGGCTCTAGACCGTTCTTTGATTTGTGACCACAGGAGGTCGACGATCTCGGTTCATTCTGTACTCTTGATTTACTTGCCTTACGATATTGTCTTCGTGGAATTAACACAGATGAATCATCTTCCTGTTTCACCATCATTGTCATCATTGATTTGGTTTAAGCCTTTCTAGTTGCTTGTCGTTGGTACGTCTAAATTTTCATTTCTCATTCCTCCGTACAATTCTCTTCTTAAATTTCTTCTCTTGTATTCAATAATGTCATGAAAAAGTTCATCAATATGAATTCAAACTTTCCTCTCTCTTCTGCAGTCGTTGATTAATTGGTCTCCATTTATTATTGCAATTTCACCAACTAAAGTTTTTTTAAATGCTTGTTCAAACTTATCAAGTGTCGAGATTTCATCCAATTTACTTAAAAACTAATGTTTTGCTCTTCCTTTTAAATGTGTTCTTGAGCATATAATTATCGGGCCAATAATGCAATAATTTCATACTTTTGAATTGTTTTATCCATTCATTTCCCTCTTTTCGAGATTCTCCATCATAAGTCCTAATCGTTTTAGGAATAATTTGAAAATTATCTTGTGTGATAGGTATTCTGTGTAATACATTCGACAACACTTTTGCAAATTCTTCATATATCCTTTTATTTTTTTTTATTTTCTTGATTTAACACGATTATGGCTTGTTTATACAATACTATACGCACTAAATGAAAACAGTTACACTTTCAGTTCTGTTAGAATCAACGTAGGGTATATCCCACTTCTGAATTCTTACTAAAACAATGTCGATCCTAAAAACTCATACATTGAATAAATTACAGTAAAAATTAACATGAACAAGAATCACACATGCCATTCAAAGTACAAAATTAATGACAACCTTATTTTATATCTAATCAACAAAAACAAAAACTAAACGATCACAAACAACAGGCGTCTTATAGCAAATAAGAAAATATAAAAATTGTTAACAGTTTATTAATTTGTAACTAAATTTAAAATCATTGCAAACGCATATTGGATGCAAGTCATATTGCACTGAAAGAACTTTTTGATGAATATTCTAGAAAACAAAGCATCTCCGGTACAAGCGGACATAGTGTGATGTACCATTCTAGTGCGGAAAAGAGCATCTTTCTAAACCAAAATACGTGCGACAAAGAAGTTCGTAGAAATTATTTTCAAACCACACTTACCATGAGAATGTATAAGTATAAACTTATAATAAATAAATGTTGGCTTAATTGATAATGTAGGCCTTAAGAGCTCCGGTAGCCAAAAGATAATGGTCAGTTCACAGCGGCATATTATATATGTTTTGATCTAGTTAACTGCGGTACTCTTTTTTCTATGAGCAACTTCTACTTCTCTCTGAACGTACGTCCATGTCCATGTATGTGAGTAATTAATGAATCTGTATGATTAATAGTTAGTTTCATTCCATAAAAAGGCGGCTGCTTCATTAGATTTATTACTTTTTCATTTTTATAATTTATTAAGTTCAAATCCAATTTATATATCTGGAAACAATGAATTATAAATTACATTACGGCTACTTCGTATATAAGCGAAAGAAGCGGTGCGAAACCGCTTGTTTTTTTTTAGAATTTTTCTTATTTTAATGTTAATTTGATAATAGTATAGACCTATAGCAAAATAAGAATGGGAGCGCAACATTTTTGAAATGAAGCTAAATGTAACAGAAATTTAAAAAAATATTTTGAAAATTTTATTTCTGTTTATAGTTACAGAAAAAGAAAAGGTGATGAAGATGTCGATATCTTTCTAAACAATTTTTTAGAGCGTAAAATAATTGAAGACAAAGTATTCATTGTTGTTATAAAAATTAAATTATAATTAATAATTATTGGAGGTGTATACAGGGTTAGAATTACAGAAAAATGGAGAATTGTTAAGAGTTTATGGATTGCCAACTTGACTACATTAATAAATACATAGTGTGTTATTAGAAGATATGAATATCTATTTACAAAACAAGAGTGACACATGCCAAGAGTTCATTTTTCGTTTTGCAATACAATTATCCCTACTAGTGGAATTGAGCATGTTTTCACAAACTACAGTAAGAAAGTACACACATTCGTTGTTACAATATCTGTTAGTGATCATGATTATCAAACATTTGGAAAGTCCTAAAAAAGAGGTATGCTTGAATTCCTTCCCGCGTTCAAAAACAATCACGTATTCCTTCCCTAGTTAGTAATCCCTAGTTAGTAATCCCTAGCATGAATTCCCTCCCGCGGTAAGTTACGTAATTATTTGTTAATATTGAAATACTACTTTTCCTTCCCATTTTTCCTGGCATAGGCCTGGTAGAAAAGACATATATTCTTAACTGACGTGTTTCAATCGAAACTTTTGTCGATATATATATTATAAAATGTGTTTGTAAAAAAATTTATAAACATAATATAAAAAGTGTTTCAAAAGAAATGCAAGCTAATGCAAGAGTTTTAGAGAGAGTGCGAATATCCTTCCGGCTGAGATGTAGTGCCTGTTTGGATATGGGCGGAGGGCATTTTGAACACCTTATCTAACATTCATTCTTTTGATTTTGTTTAAAAGTTTCTATCGTTTGTTTGTAAATAATAAAAGTAATGCAAAATGCTTCAAAAATAAATAACTCTCTGTATCTACGAAACCGTCAATTTGCGGACCTTTTGACTTATTTTGGTCCATTCTGTACCCTGTTCAAATATTCGAATTTTTTTAACACACTATCTACATTAGTGCTTCTTGGGAAGAGGTAATAAATAAAAAGAAGTTATATTAAAAAAATGGTCATAACAGTAGAGCAATGTAGAAATATATAAAAAAAGGAAAAGAAAAAAGCAATACATATTACTAAAGAAGAAAAGTGATAAAAATACTTGGAAGCATTATATAATGGAGAAGAAAAAAAATTGTACATTATAAAGATAAAGAACATATTAGAGAGATTCAACATACAAAAAAATACCTATTCAATGATTAATAAAAAAGCTGATGGATTTATTTAAAATAATAGCAAAATTAACATAAATTGGAAGAGAAAAATTACATAATACTAATTGTGTACTTATCGTAAGAACTTGGAAAAAAGAAAATATATTACCGAAGTTTTAATTATTAGGTTTCGAATACGATGAATTTTAAAAGTTGCACCTACATTTGAGAGTAAACTAATTAAATCTCTGTAAAAGTGTCGATTGTGTAAATTGTTAATCTTGATTTAAGCTTAACTAATTAAAGAAGTTAATAAGGTTATAAATCGGTCCTTAAAATAACCTAATTAGTAAGGGAATCTTAGATGTAATATTTGTGTAAAATCTTCAGCCCATATTGATTTCTTGTTTTTACTCTTTTCTACAGTTGCCTCTAAGTAGTGGAGTGCTTAGGCTTGTTTAATTTTAGAGATTAGTTTTTAAGGTGTGTTTTTATTTGCTTAGCCTATAAATAATTGCTTTTTTTAGTGAGGGTAAACCACGACCGAAAAATCCACCTAAAAGAAAAATCAAATCTCTAAGCCTGACAACTTCAGAATTTGCAAGTGGTTTAGAACCAGTAAAAAAGAAAAAGAAGAAAATGGAAGACTAATAGAAATAAATAATCATTACTTATATTTTAAGTATAAATATAATAATATAAATAATACATTTTATTCTGTCTATATTAAAAATAAAATAAATACGTTTAAGTTTAGATACAATTTTCATTTAGCGATAAACTTTTTTGTAGCTTTATATTTATTTTTTTACTCTGAACTCCTTCTCAAGGTTAAAAAACCAAATTAGTTTAGGTACCCTTCTAGATTTAGGCGTTAAAACAACGTCTTTCTGAATCATTTCTCGTAAGGTAAAAACAGGTGGTTTTAATTGCCACAAAAAGTTTTTTATTTGTATTTTAGTAATTAGTAGCGATGACCCTCCGGATCTTGGATAGAATAGCAAACACTTTAATGTATTTTATTAAAGCGTAACTAATTCTGAAACAAAAGTCCATTAATTTTATTCCGTAAAGCTGCTGCCTACGCTGACTATAATCTATTTTCATAAAAAATTGGTACGTGAGAAAAAAGAAATAGGCTTTGATTGAGGATAAATTAAAAAATAGTGAGGATTAATGAAGCAAAGTTATGAATGAAATATGTTCTCTATATCATTTACAACGATCTGAGTGATTAAAGCACTAGCAGTGACTCTTCAGACAATTAAATTAATTGATTGTCTATTTTTTACATTTAACTTGCTTAAATAAAATTATTAAAATTTGATAAATATATGATTGAATTATTAAACAAATAATAGGGAAATATAGCTTTCTCCGAAACAATATACGAAGACTTTCATTACTATAAAGAGTAACTAAAAATCTTAACGAATGATGGAAACCCTGAAATACTTGTGTAGTATATGATTGCTTACACATCATGAAGCATTGGCAATCGTACGAAGTATTTTGGATTGGAATATATGTAGTGTATTGTATTCAATGGTTTGCTCCATCCTCATAGTTCAATCTCATATTTTTAAATTGGTTTGAAGATTGCTTTCTATAGCAGTGAGTATCTTGTTTTCTATTGTTAGCTGCGATCTTCTTCCAATTAACCAATTCATCTTTCGAAGTGTTAGCACCAATCGTTCTTTTTTAGCTTTAGCTGTTCTTTTCTAGCTTTGATGTGAATTTTACATGTTAATTTTAGATGATGGTATTGGATCTCAGTATTTGTTAGTATTGGCATGCTGTTAATGAAACTTGTGGGCAAACGCTGTGTTAGTGTGAACATATTTTGTGTAGATTTTGTTAGTGATAATTTTTATTTTCCATTGTTGCAGCCAACTTTATAGTAGGTGAAGGTAATGTGGTCTTTCTCTATTGGTACCTGGGTCTGAAAATATGATGGCTGTATTATCTGCGAACGTAGTAATTATTGTATTTAGAGAAACATCGGAATGTATGGGTTAATATAGTTCAATAAGGATGTTTGAATTTTGATTTCTATTTATCTCTGTTACTTAGGTAGGATTCTAATAAAAGCAAGATATGATGGGGTAGTTAAAAAGTGTTAATTCCCAATGATTATAAATTTCGATCAAAATTTTCTTTGTTTATAATTAACAAACGGTTACTTCAAATTAACTCATCTTCTGAGCTTACCCTGTGTAGACAAAATGTAGGAATTCCTTTTTTTGTATATATAGAGTTCCTAAACTAAACAGTAAAAGCTACAAATATATATTATACCTGCATGTTCAAAATTTATTGAGAATTTTGTTTTAATAGAAATGTATACCTGTAAAAGTCAGTAAAAAATGAATAGCACAAATAATGATAAGCACAACTAATGTTTATGTTGTGAAGTGTCAAATTACCAATGAAAACTCTTTTTAATTGAATGATTTCTTAGTTTTTCTATAAATGTAAGTCTTCAATTGAATTCAACTTCGTTTTCAATAACTATGAAACAAGAAAAAACTTTTTCCAGAAGTTTCATGTTTCTTCAAAACTGCTTACTATAATATTGGTAAATTTATATTTTTTTGTATCCAAAAACACATATATTATTATTATGATTTTTGATCTTCATTTCTTTTATTTGACATTAAAGATATATTTTATTCAGTGATGTAGCAAAAATTCGATCTTAATGGACTGAGAGATGTAACCCATGCTCAATGATGAATAAAGGATCACTCTCCCCCTGAAACTCTGAAACAAAAGAGTTTTTTTAACTTTGTAAAAATCGCCAATTTTATAGGCAGGGGACGAATTGTCATATAAAATTCATACCCAGAAATTCAACTCCCATCGCAGGATAGCCTATAATTTTTAAATAGCAATAGGTATCGAGTGATAGTTCACTTGAAAGTGTTTTTAATTTTTTATTCCACGATTTAATGTAATTCAGTTTACAGAAATTATTCTGGATATTATACAGTGTGAACGTTAAGTATTATCCCCTCACCAACTCCCGTACAACAAAATATTTAAAGATACTCGACGTTAATTTCTCATTAAAAATTTTAAACGGCAATATGAGTCGAGTGGTAGCTAATTTCAAAGTATTTAAAACTAATTTCAAATGAGCTATCATTCGACTCATATTTCTAAAATTTATAGGTATGCATTTTATATGACAATAAGTGGTGTTTAAATTTTGAACATTCCTTAGAATTTTTGACTAACGATCCTTAACTTTGAGATCATTCGTTGTTTTCTATTAGATTATATATCTATCACTTAACTGGAAATTACTTAACTGCTTCACTTCTCAAATATTCTTTTTCCTCCTCTAGCAATTTCTTCCTGTGTCTCTACCTCTTTTTCTGCTTTCTCTCTTATTACGCATTTTTTATCCCATCTGCTATTCTATATCCTGACTGCTTGGTTACTTGTGCTCTTATTACTTAAAAATTACTTGGCCGTCCTTATAACTTTATCTATTTTAATTTCATAAAATATTTATTTCTCTTAATTCCATATAATTGGTTTTGTGTTAATTCTCCATATTTAAAAGGCGTAAGTTAATGTTGTTATTGTTATTGTTTAGTAGGTTCTTTTTTGTCCTTTTTCAGACAGTCTTTGATTTTAATATTTTTGATAATATACCTTTAGCTTTACTTCCTTTCATCAATCTTTTGTCTTGTTATTTTTTAATAAATTTTTATACTTCTTTTTTTGTTGCTACATTTGATCTTGTATTTTCTTTTATAGAGGTATTCTCTCCTCAGAATGGCATTCATTATCACTTATCCATCCATCTTGTTATGATTATAAACATATAATTCATAAAAATAAAAACTGTTTTTCAAATTTTTAAAACGCTTTTATTATTTATTTAGTAGAAATCTGTTATTCTAATTTAAATTATACTTAAATTCTGAAGTCCATTATAGCATTTTCACAATTAACTAAGTTGTGACAAACTTTAATATTACGTTCTTATACTTAGTAATCCTGATCCATACATCTAATTATTTCAATTATCCCGTGCCGCCCCCAAATGTGATATCACCGCGTAGACACCGAGGGCGGTCTACGAAACGGCCTAACAAACCACGATATCACATCAAAGCTGCAACATGTCGCAGTGTTCTCGAGCAAGGAAAAGCAGGCAAGTCTCTGCCAATAATTGCGGCATCGGAGCCTGAATTCGCCTTTGTAACCCTCTAACTGAGTTAATGTGCTCATCCATTAGCTTCTGAATAAGCCACTTTATTATTGCTTGTTCCGGATGTACCAACCCATCGGAATAAAGACAATATAAGGGTTACATAGTGAGCAACACACACTTATAAGAATATTGATTGTTTCTACCCTTACTTTGTTGAATCTACCAATTATAAATGTAAAATATAAAATATAGTTTCTTATCTTAAAATTCCACGATATTCCAAAATTTTTAAATATTTTTATTTACTGTCATCAAATATTTAAAAATTTTGGAATATCTTGGAATATATTTTATCTTTTTAAAATATGTTTCTCTAACCAGGTTTCGCTAAAGAGGACGGATCATACAGAACTATTAAATATTTTGGAGATATTTCAAATAAGACATCAAAAATTATTAAAGTAAGAAACAAAACCTACATTGTTTCTTTTTTTAAATGTAAAACCTAACATTAAAAAATGAAAAAATCAGGTAATTACTAAATTGTCCGGATTGTACCTTGGCCAGACCCTTAGACATTTTCAAATAGAGTACACTTACAATCTTATAGATTAAAACAACCAAATTAGTCACATAACTGTAGATATTATTGCTTGATAATGATTGGTTGAAATGTTTATAATATCAAGTCAAGTACGTTTATAAGAAATCTGTTATTCTTTTGTCACTTTGAAAATGCTATTTAGCGAAACCTGGTTAGAGAAAGATGTTTTAAAAATAGCTTTCAAATACTGTGGAAATTAAGATAAGTATAATTTATCTTTTATATTTATTATGGATAAATTCCACACAGTAAGGATATAAACAATTAATTTAATTTATATTTTATCATTTACATTTGTACTTATAAAAGATTTTTCCACAAGAATTTAGGGATTTTATGTTTATTTTGTTCACGTTTATCATCGGGAGAACATGGCGGATATAGATACTTATTACATTTTCAAATTTGTTTAATAAGCCAAAAAAATAAAGAAAAATATAGACTGTTTTCATTACTGGTTGTCGTAGCACTTCGGCTACAATATATAATAATGTTTTATAAAGTTTTTCGAAGTTGTCGATGATTTATTAACATACCAGTCAGCACTGCGTAAACAGAGTTTCGATCAAACTATTGTTGATATGAAATGAGGTTACGTTATTTCTTCTTTATTTCGATGCAAGATACAGGGTACCACTGATCTCAGAAATATTTGATATATGAATATCTATTTTGAATTTTTAAGTACTTTTAAGAAGATTGATACGCCCATGGATCAGATCCGTCAGTAATGTAATTACACTGATATATAAACCCACCAAATTCTAACAGGGTGAGCTTACTAGCCTAGATTAGGTTAGCTCTCTGTATAAGTTGAATTTAAGTGAATAGTCCTTTAGTTCGTTAGTAAACATACGACTGACGACTAAGTGAACTATAACCGACCCTCTCATTCAATAATTTTAATCTCCAAAAAGTTTGTTCGTTGTGATTGACTCAATAAATTATATACATTTCAAGCTAATAAAGGGAAAAATTTGGAGAACAATCATCAATAAAAAAAAGATGTCGCTGTTAGTGGACTATCATGTTGAAGATAAGTGGATTTTTACCCATAGGATCAATTGTTAGACATGTTATTAATCTAATTAAAATATAGGTACACAATATTCTATCATTTAGTCACATTACAAATTTTGTATTTCATAATCATAACTGTTGGTGCATAGAGCAAGCGGAGGTTATTTGGATCAAAATATGGGAATTCTATCAAATATGTCTGAATAAAATGTTGACATAAAAAATATATAGTGGTAAATTTGAAATATTTTTTAGTTTTTTGGTAATAATTTCACGATATATTCATAAATTGTTATCAAAATTGACACAAAGGCATAACTTTAGACAAGGAATATTATTTTATTTAATATTTTAGATGTTAATGTTTTCGAAAAAAATATAATGAATAGTTCGGAATCTAGGAGAAGTGGAGAAATGATCATTTATCATTATCCATCAGTGAAGCCAAATTAAAAAAAAGTCGTAATTTTGAATTTTATTATTATTGGGTATATTGGATTTTTTAATATTTCTATCGTCTGACCCAATTTTAAAAGTGAAAAGACTTGTTTGCATAAAACCACCGTATTATATTCTCATCTTTTTTAGAATTCGAAAATGAGATATACTAAGCATGATCAATTGATACTGGAAGTAATGTTCCTCAAGATAAAAGAAGGTGTTTGATTTCCCACATGCATTTCTAAAGTTTGTATGTCGTGTGTTGGCTTTAAATCAGAACACGAAGCTAATGTCCATGTAAGTCGAAAAGTAGACATTGTTGGAAATTTTAAGTCTAAATTAATGAGTATGTTAATAGCCTTTATCACAGGAATTAAAATACTACATTTTATCTGCGACTGCCAAGAATTGTCAACAGCTGCAAATATTTATTGATAAATATGAATGACATTTCGATTTAATTTATGCAGCGATTCTATAAAAGAAGTTCTTTATTGATACAGCAACTTGACAGTTTGTTACAAGCAACATAAAATATTGTTAATTTCTCTTAGTTTCTAAAAAACGTATTAATATGAATGAGTCTGAATCTGAAAGTTTTGCATCAGGTATTGATAATTGTTCAATGAACGCCATTTCGTTACAAATTCCACAAAACTCTAATAACGTACGAACAAGATTATGGACGTTTTAGCAAATGGTGTGAGGGAAAGAAAGTCAAAAATGAAATGAATGAGTTGTTATTAGCTCATTTCGAGAATCTTCTAGCCGTTAGAAATATTATTCAATGATACACGCGATAATATATTCAAAGAAAAATGCGGGTAATGGCACATACATTCAATTAATTGAGTTTCTTAAGTGAAAATCCGAAGAGTATAAATCCAAAAAGTCTAAACATTTTAACGTAGCAGGATGTAACTAGGTTTTTACAAAAGAATGACAATAAAGAGTGGTTACTAAGGTTTGTATATAGAGTAATAAATACCAAAAAGGAGGAGAAAGGAGGAACTAACTAACTTACAAGTGGAAGACGTGATGGATGAAGCACAAGTGTTCTTCATTGTATACTAAATACAAAGACTAAAGTGTCTTGTGAATTTGATATAACTTGTGCAGGCATTGATGGAATTAAGTTAATAGAAATAGTATAAAAGTACATAGTACAGTGCCCCTCTAATACCGACACAAAAGGTTCTCTGTTGATTACAGGAATAACAAATGCATAAAATTGCCAATAATTGGTAGGATGCCAAAAAACATTGCTTCTTTTTTGAGAATACCAAATATATAAAACTATACCGGACAGTGCTTCGGAAGAGCGTCAACTTTACTACTTTCAAACTCAGAAGCGGATCTATTAACAGTGAAAAGGCGAATGCTGGAAAAGCATTACGGTAGCTTAGGGATACATTGAAATATCCATGGAAAATAAAAACGAATAGCTACAAAAATTCTGGGAGATATGAATTTGCAAATGGACCTATCAAACAATAAACACAGTCGTAATTTAGAAATTATTGGATCTTCAACAGAACAGTGTTAGAGTGTAGTGAACTTGTTTAAGTACAAAAATGTTGTTATCAGTATTCATAAATGATATTTTTAAATTTTATTAATAAGTAATTAAATTTTGATTCTAGTTTCAATTTTCAAGCCTGGCCTTGCCCATTTAGAAGGAATCACTAGTAAGTATATTTTATGAAAGTACCTCTTAAACTCATCACTCAGTATTCACTATCAGTTGATAACATTTCCTTCATTTTTTTGCAATGATATTGCCAATTATAAATTGTTGCAAAACTCCCTTAGCCCGATTCTGTTTAATAATAATAAAATTTGCAGTTCGCTTCGATCAGGTGTAATAAATTTCGCAAAATTAATGAATTTCTATGATAAGTTATAGGAAAAAAAGCAAAAAAATTCCTATAAACTTTCAACACTATCACGGTTTAAAAGCCAATAATTACTTGGCTTTCAGAATTTTCCTGACACATAACGAATGATGGTAGATCTCTGCAGGAGTCACGGCCGTTTCATTCGGCTCGCCAACCACCCCAATTACGTTTCATTAGCGGCCCACTACCTGTTTTCATTGTATTCTTTACAATAGCACTTTTATTATGAACCTAATTGCATATCAAAAAATCTCGCCCTGCGCATACACGCTGCCATAACATAATTGACGCCTTGATTATTAGGTTATGTTCCGACTTTCCCTACACACAGGCTTGGATTCGGGACTTTTATTATTTAAAGCGGGTTTCAGGCCGTAAGGAATGTATATCTTTTCAGCTAATTCTGAGTGAATATTGCTATTAAAAATGTTAAAACTAACCATTGGTCGTGGCAACAACTAAATACTAAATACTTATACTTAATTAAACAAACAACATTTATTCAACAAGGAAGCTTTGTTTCATGCTTGCCTTTTTCGTTATCACTTTCACGGTTCCAATGATGGTAAGCGTTACGCATATCAAGATAATTTTGTCAATAAGTAGGTATCTCCCAGATTTTTGATACATGAATATTTTATTTTCGCTTATTATTATTATCTAATTAAGAAAGGAATGCATGTTTAAATTAATTATAGACACATAAAATATCTTTCTCGATGATTTCACTAGCCAGGTTGGTTATCGTACAGAATTTTCCCCTTTTTTAACGTTCAAGAATCTAAATTTATAAATGAAAATTGTTATTTTCGTTTCTTCTGTTGTAAATGTTCATTAATGTGAGGTAATTATATTGTATTTCTGTAAAATTAAAATGCAACAATGAGCTAATTTGAATATTCAGGACCAGAAAACATATTTTTAATTGTTCCAAAAAAACGCTATACTTCAGTTTTATAATAAAAGGAAACAACATTAAAGTGCCCAAAAAATACTTAGATGCGACTGTTCAAGTCACTGATCACCGAGTGCCTATAAACTGATGATAAAAGTGAAATTTGTCTGCAATTGTTTCATCACCAAAAAATAAGATACACGTGTCTAAAATAGTTGAACAAATAAACTCCATTCCATCTTATCAAAATAATTATACCCGAGTGCAGGATCCTAATCGAAAGTATATACATTCCGATTTGAAAATGTACGCATGCAAATGTAATAATGAATGGCAGGTGACTCTTTTTAAAAACGAAAATGTATTTCTCCGTATTTTCCAACAAGTTTAACTTACATTTTAAGCAACCATTGAATGATACTTGCTCAAAATGTGAAGCTACACAAGCTACTTTGAACAAAGTTATAATTCGCGAAGAAGAAAAACGAAAAGTTAAAACTGAAAATGAATTACACTTGAGGAAAGCTTAACATGTCTTAAAAATAGATAAAAAAAATTAAGTTCGCGATTCATTTACAGAAGGCTCTGAGATATCCTAAGTTAACATTTTTCTTTTATGCAATATAAAAGAACTATGTTCGTATCTAAGTCATCCTTTTCTGACACTCTCTCGAAACATACATGTTTGGTCAAAAGTTGAGGATTTAAGAGGTTAACAATAAATAGCTTTGTGCTTGAAAAAAGATATTCAAAATCGTCATATTGTAATGGTCAAAACCTTACCATTAACTTGACCTTCAATGTTGGTGCAATCATTAACAATTATTTAAATAGATACTATAGACATGAATGTCGTGATATCTGACCACAATTATTTATCTAATAATAATGATGTTGATTTATTGAAGGAATGCCAAAAAACATTCAGTTATTTAAGATGAAAACAAGGATAATTCGAAACTGCCAGCTTACTACTAAATAATTCGATGTTACAAAAAAGGATAGAACTGATTTCCTATCAAACTTACCTCTAAAAAGATGTAACAGTGAATCGCAAAGTACTAATAACAAAGTGAAAGTGAACTGGCTGAAAATGCAATGGATTCACCTGGTTAGATCTACACCGTTCGTCTCTTATTTTAAAGAGTTACTAAATGAGGATTTTTCTATTCAATGAGATTTGTGTTGCAAAAATTTCAAAAAAAAATAAAGTAGAAAATACATTGATCCTCAAACTTATTCTTCAACCACTGCAATATGAAAACAGACCAGTAAAACTTGCTTAGTTTTTTGAAGTTCATCCTACCTAAAAAACATAGGTATTTTCGAAAATTTTTAGTAATTAATACAAGATAAACAACGGATATATTGCTTTTTTACTAGATCTGAATGAGGAAAGGGGTGAGATTCAGTACCAAAATGATGATATAGATTAAACAACCGAGTAAACTAAATCCGCTCTAATTAGGGATTGTAGATTAAGAAAATGAAGGTTATTTTTTTATTTCTTCTTCTATTTCCATTAGATGTTGTTTAATTAATAAAAGTTTTTATTTTTTTCCCATTTTTATTTCCCGTGTCTCAATAGAGTTGAGTTGAGTAATAAACCGGTTTCAAGCCAAACGGGCGTAGTTCATCTCCTATTCAAAAATGGGCTATCCCTAGTAAAGCCTATTTTTTAATATTTCATTAGAGATATCATATGCAACTCAAATTAATTAAATAAGTATTTACAATGTTTTCAATAGAAAACTATAGTTTGGGAAAATAAAAAAGTATGTGTCTTAAATTAATCAGTGCTAACTTTAATATTCCTCTCCTGTAAAATTGACATAGTTCCAATACTTTTTAAATTTTGTACATCAGGTAATTGAAATGTTTTATTGTTTCGTTTTAGTTATGCTCAGATCAATTCAATGTGATTTAACTTGGCATGGTAAGGTGGCAATTTCTATAATTTATTTATTAATATATTTTCTATAATGTTCTAAATTTCAGACATGGGGTCATCCGTTTTTTTATTTGACTCCAATATTATAATCCTTCTGGCAAAAACTGGTTTCCTTTTCTTATTAAGGTTTTTAAAATGGATTTCTTCCATTAATGTTTTTTTTTGCTTTTGATCCTGTGTGTCCAACATTGATTCCTGTTTCATCTAAATATAATAACAGTATGTACATTTCTTCAAATAACTTTTTCTGAAATTTCTGCCCGCTAAAATATGTAGTTTTTACTACTAATAAGCATGAATTTTTTCCTTGGCCACAGAAAGCTATTATATTTTCTATAGTTGTACGAGTAAGAAATGTGCATGGATTTTTTTGCATTCTGAGTGATGAGGGTGAGAAGAAGGCACAAATGTCGAAAACAAAAATATCTTATTCCAATACATTTTTTAGTTTTTGGAACTTTGAAAGTACTATTTGCCTTATTGGTAAAAACCATAGAAACGGGTCTACGAAAAATTCCGCAACATTTCACCGACGGAAAAATTTCCGGCAATATTTCACGGACGGAATATTCGCAATTTCACAACAAAAAATTTCCTGGTTGACAAATTGACCGGGAGCAAATTTTCTTGATAAACATATGACCGAAATACATCTTCAAAAGTTGTTTTTTTCTTTTTCCCTTCATAATTTTTCTCGGACTTAACACAATAGCTGTCTAACGTAAAATTGATACGTAGGACGTGTATTTGTTGAAGAACTTTCCTCTTGGTAAACTGTTAGTCAAAGAATTTTCTTATCGGGGAAGTTTCTAGATGGGGAATTTTTTCCGTTGGTTAATTGTTATCAGTAAATGTTCCTATCATGCTTAGAAACATAGTTAAATTTACCAAAAGTTTTTAGCGGCCAATCAAATGTATTACAATTTTCAGTAGAATTTTAAATAAGCATTGAAATCTGTAAATAAAATCTCTACCTTATGAACCAATACTACCAAATGCTGTCGAAAGGTTCACATCAAGAAATACTGTAACACAGTATTTATTTCTAATTTGCTTTAAAGTCTTTATTAATTTTACGGTATACTTAAGAATAGTTTTGTGTTAAAATGACTTTTTTGCGAATAAAGTCATCGAAATCTCTACTTCATAAGTCGTAAAGAAATGTTGTTAAAATATTAGAACAGGAATGATGTTTTCGACATTACCTTGATGAGATAACGCCCAGTCATATTTAAGAGTCACAAGAAGAAGATAGAGACCTCAAATCATTTATGTTTTAATTTTAGCCGCTATCGTTTTGGGACGTAAACGAACTAACTCGCTGCACTAATAGATTGTCATTTGTTAACTGAGATGGACTGCTTCTAATTTATCTTGTCCCCTTGTTCATTATTGATGTCTTAATATCTCTTTAATTTTCACACTCTTATTTAAGGTATGCGCTACCAAATGTTGAGAACTTTATTAAGCTAGAGTCGTTATATATATTTTTTTTCCTTTTTTTTAATTTGGTTAATAGGATGTAAGTATAGGAGAAGGTATTAAAATTGTATATTTACGAAAGAAAAAATAACTGACTTTATGAGAAATGAGTTACAAAATGTAATTAAAAATATTTTTTAGGCGACTCTCATAAAATTTCCCAGCAATTTATGTCAGTTACTGAATCAATAATGCATTCAATGTGAATTTTTATATGCTGGTCCACTGCCAAATAATCATGATGTTGCCATTAACACA
Source organism: Hermaeophaga mercurialis (assembly GCA_951812935.1). NCBI lineage: Eukaryota > Metazoa > Arthropoda > Insecta > Coleoptera > Chrysomelidae > Hermaeophaga > Hermaeophaga mercurialis. The sequence continues at coordinate 24,098,328 of OX638361.1, read as the reverse complement.
TGTTTCTGCAATATTTTTTAATCGGTGGACCAATAGTGAAAAAAAAATCATTAACATCAACATTAAATTCGTAAAGATTTACTGAACACACTTGTACTCTACCAATTGATTCAGCAAGTATAAACAAAATTTGACTGTATGTACATTACTCTAGTTAGTACTTTGAGAATTTTACATACAAAAAATATTATACTTTCTGAACTAAAAACTGACAATTATTAATAAATATTTATATTATGCCATTTTAACAACTTGTTCACTACTGATGCGGCAAAAATGTCTATTTTTGCAGAGAAACCCATATGCATTATTCAAAAGAGATTAATGTTTGTGTTGGAATGTTGATAAAATTATGAGACAATGGTGTCTTGTACCTTGAACTGAAATAGCAGAGGAAAATAATGATGATATGTTTGGCGAAATCAATGCTAAATTAAAAATATTTTTAAAAGGTATATGGATTGAACTAAGAAGAAGTAATGAATAGCCAACAGGTTCTCCAGATCGATAGCCACTTTTTTGTACTAAAACCGTATTGTTTACTAAATACGACTCAATTCGTATGAAAATTTGGAGCAAAGAAATGAATAAAAATATCAGTATTGAAATATTTAGATAACCAAAGACTGAATTTCACACCCATCTTGCAATGTGTCAAATCCTAATGCTTGCTTTAATCAAGTAATTTAAATAACAAAAACAACAATGTAAAACATTCTTAAATATATGAGGCGTGACTCATTTTTACAATCTATATTAAATCTTGACTTTTGACTACCGATGTTTCGCTAATCTACAGTTGGATGTTTAGAACTTTACCCATCCGTTACTGATTCGTTTGCTCATATTAAATAATTCATAGTTCATTTTCCACTTCCAAACTATTCCCAACATTTTCGATTACCGGTTCAATTTCAATGTCACAAACACATTTTTCATGATCGTATATACTATTTTTTTATTAATAAGCCAATGAAGTTGCCCAGACTTCAACATTACACTTAATGCTTCATTAATATTATAATTAATATATTCTTACCTATTTATACTTAAATTGCCGTAAGGGGGAATTATAGACCCAGTCTATTTATCAACCGAGGAAAATAGGTTTACAATTTGTAATGATAAAAATTTCATATGACACCAAATAGGATGACAGATTTAAATAAATAACAATACATGCTTAGTACGTCTGACGATGTTTTTACTGTTGAAAGAAAAAATGTCGCATTAAGGATACGTATTTTGTGTGTTCAGATGTGAGTTACATATAGGTGAAGTTGCAAAAACCCCATGCAACTTTATTTTTTTCAGAATGCTTTGTTTTTAATTCAATGAGTTTGTTTAAAAGAATTTTTAAAACAAAATTTCAGCGTTTCATTTGTACAGGTCAAAATATTCCGGTTTCGCCACTGCTTTCAAATATAATTGAAAGCGTAAAAGTTCAAACTAATCCGGCACTTGATCTAATTCGACCATTTTTCACTTTCCACCTAAAAGCGCCTTGCATAAAGTGAAAATCGGAAAAAATAATAAATTACTTATAAATTACTCTTGGTAAATTGCATTTCACACTTATTCGTGTATTCCGATGGCAATGGTATTTAAATGGGCGACCTGGGGCAGTGTGGCTGCCATTAACAAGTTCCGAGTTATGATTGGGTGACAAGCGGCTGATTGATGACGGCCACCGCGTAATTACACTCGCATTATTAGCTATTCATGTTTGATCTCGGAGTAATCCTTTATATAGGTACCTACTATGATTTTTATAGCCTGTTGAGATGCAATAACACACTTGAAAAAGTGAAATGGAATGCTATCCTTATCACCACTGATGTTAGGATTATTGTTCCATAAACAGAGTCGGACAACACTAACAAACCGCTCATCTAAGAATCTCACAAGGAAAAGACGAGGTAGATGAGAACGTATGCTTCCCTTGACAAATATTATTTTCTCGTGTAATTATACACATTTCGACATTTTCACCAAAGAAAGCCTTCGGAGATTATTAGTGGAGATGAAAGAGAAAACGTTTACTCGAGATTCCAACCAACTTTCAGTTAGATCCTAATACTTTTGCTTCAAAGAGAAGAATAAAGAATATTACTAATGTTAGAACTCCTGTTCTACTGACGGAGTCATCTCTTACTTCTCTTTTTCTAATAGAATGTGCCTAAAATCATACCTAGGTATCCCAGATGAATTTCTAGAAGGAAAACCCAAAAAGATGTATCGTCAGCATATAAGAGAGAATTTAGACTGCTAAAGTCATTGACATATAAATGTAAAGAACTAGCATTAATCTCTAGAACCCTTGACTTGTACATAGCAGGTTCTAAGTATTATTTAAGTAGTAATAGTAGTATAAGGGCGGGGAGGCTGATACCTGGCAAGTAGTCTTGTTCAGGCCCTTTTTGCCATCCCCAATCTTCCCTCTCCTTTCTTCCTCACGTTTGCCCCTCCTCAAAATACCTTCACCTTCTACTGAAGGTTAGGATGTCGTTCCATGAGAGGGCGTGTAGATTTTCCGCTTCCATCTGTTCGACACCAAAGATTTCTTTCCTCAGATGCCGGTAGACCTCACAGTTGCACAGATAGTGGAGGGCGGTTTCCTCCTCCCCTCCACATTTCTGGCAGTCTGGGTCCTCCACTGCTCCAAACAAGGACATGTGTCTTTGGAGCCTGTAATGCCCAGTGAGGACTCCAACGATTAACCATAGTTGCTGTCTGGTTCTTTCCAGCAGCCACCTGGTCCTTGTTGGCTCTGACCCGGCGATTGCATGCTTGGCTTGTCTACATTTAAGTAACTTTCGAAGCAGTTAATAGCAACACCTCTAAAACAATACTCTTGTAGCTTATTCAATAATATTTTATGGTCATCAAAATCAAATGCCTTACACAGATCAAGACTGATACCGAGCACCTTATGTCCTTATCTAGCTCCTCGTATAGTGTGTTAATCAATTTAATGATAGCGGTGCTAGTTGATTTTCCTTTTTGGAAACCATATTTATTGATTATTGCATTTTGTATAAATTCTTATAATATAAAATATAGTATAAAACTGCTATAAGATCCCTAGCAAATCTTGGAAAGACGAAGATGAAAATACATATTAAAATAGAGCAGATTTCTCTGAGGAAAATAAGAATCAAGGAGTAGTGAAAACAGACCGATATTATAATGCATGATATTTTTGGAGAAATCCATTTGAAAAATTAATAACTTTAAACGACTGGACGATAAAAATTTGAGAAATGGTTTTTCAATGGAATATTGGACCAGTAGTAGCTGAAACAACCAAAGGAGCGTTGCGCTGCTGCTTTTAAGGCTCTCCAGATTCTGTTTTCTACGATCACTCTCTTTATCGATGTCTCATGTTTCGTTACACAAAATTTATAATCTTTTTCTGTCCTTCGCTTTTTTCTTTCCCATTTCCGATCAAGCTTTCTCTTTACTATGTGGACCTTGACTTACTCTGCTCTCATCTACTAATTCCCAGCTTACTAAAGGTTAAGCTATGATTGGTTCTTTGTTCGTCCATCTGTACACGTACCCTAACCACTTTTTCTTTTCCGTTTACTTTTTTCTTCCTTTAGCTCATTTTTGATTTTCTGATTTGTCCTTCTTCTACATCCATTTTCAGTTACTTTTAATGCCCCAATTTAACAGTCAGTAGTTTTTTTGTATTATCCTTAGATTTTCTTCATGTATTTTCTTAATGGTTATCACCTCTATTCAAAATTCCAATTCATTTTAAACAGTCCAGAAAATTTCTTTGTATTTCTAATTGATATTTCAGATATTGTCACAAAAAAGAGTGACAATATCTGAAACTCCAAACAAAATTCAACGTCACAATTAACTAAAACAAATTTATTTCACATTTAATAATATTGTTAAAACGCAGATGGGAATTTTTTCGTTCTCCAGCATGATTGGCCAAACACAAAGTTATATACCCTGTACTAAATCGAGTGCATAAGATTACGTAAAAATTGATTCGATCGTCAACCATCAACAGAAACATATCAAAAGAGATTTTTTGCCCGCCCGTGTGTAAAGTTCGTGTGTAAAGATACATAAATCCGGCGTAAAGTCGCCCTTTTTCACATACGTGTTTCTGAATTATCTATGAAAACAGTCGCGAATCATATTGGTTTCTATAGGAACGCCGCGATTATTTTTGAGTCGAGGTTACACATATTTAGAAGAGTCGATCAGTGAATTGCTTGGGTAACTGAAAATGTCAAATTCTGGAGAAGAAAATGGAATTCCTGCCGAAATTTTGGCAGCGGCAGCTAGCGCCATGGGTGACTCTCTGCCAAAAAAGTCGAGCGCTATATACAAGAAGGCTTATTAGGATTTTCTCGACTGGCAGAGATCGAAAAACACCACCTCATTTGAAGAACCGGTGCTGCTTGCATATTTCAGTGATCTGTCAAACAGTATGTTACCTTCGACACTATGGTCCAAATACTCTATGCTCAGAGCTATCCTGCAGGTAGAAAAGAATATCGGAATAGATAAGTATGCCGCCCTGAAAAATTTTCTGAAGTCAAAAAACAAGGGATTCAAATCAAAGAAATCAAAGATTTTAACTTCCTCAGAAGTGAAAAAATTCCTGAACGATGCACCTGATGAGAAGTTTCTAGACATAAAGGTAAGGCATTTTCAGTTTTAATTCCTTGCTGCAATTTTTCATTCCTGTTGTAAACTCTGAAAATGGATAACCTCACTTTTTCTTTGTTTATTTCGTCTTGTGTAAAGGGCTAACCTCGATTTTGATTTTTCTGGTTCGTTTTCCAGGTTGCAACAATTCTTGGGATTTTGGGTGCCTGCCGGAGAGCAGAACTATATGAATTGAAAGTTGAGGACATCAAGATATTTGAGACATACCTAGAAATTTCCTTACCTGAAACAAAGACAGACCAAGCGCGGAAATTTACAGTAGAAAATCCTTTCTGTGGAACCGTCTTGAAATACATGAACCTGCGCCCTGCAAAAACAGATTCGACCAGTTTTTTTGTAAATTTCCAAAAGGGCAAGTGCACTCAAGTGGCCGAGGGATACATTGAGGATTCAATCGCTAAGAAAAGACAAGTCGGCCAACAGATTACTGGATCAATCATGAATTTGGAGGAAGCTCAAGTTTCGAAGTCAGTTCCAATGGTAAGAAACGTGGTTCAAAATGACCAGGCAGGAAATTTTGAACTGAAAGGTCAGTGCTGTATTCAATAAACGCACAAACTTATTCGAGTGCGTTAAAAAAATGTATCTTCATGTATAATTTATTGTTATTTTTGGTTGAATAAATGTTCTTTTTTCTAATTTACTACAGGACTTGTTTTTTTTATCTCAGGGGGGGCTGCTCCCCCCCGAACCCTCCGCTCGCGCGCCTGCACTACCCGGTTCTACCTCATCCAAGATGTATGCACCAGGTCAACTTGTTCAGATGAGATGAGGGCGAGCTTTACACACGGGCGCGCAAAAAATAGCGTATGCAACTCCTGCGTACGATTTTTGCACTCTCGTGGTCCCGGGCAACTAAAAAAGTCGCACCTTACGCACTTGTTGCATAATATACTATTTCGTTCTATCTTCAACACTCTCTTAAGAACCATTAAAAAAGAAACATCTAGCGAAATTTTATTACAAAGCAGCATGTTTCCTTGTTTTTTTTTATATAAAAGTTCTAATAATTAGTGTCAAATGCTAATTTTTTAATGACTAATAATATTTTACTGATATCAAAGACTTCTATTTCATATATTATAGCAAATGTTATTAACTATTTATGAATTCTCATTTTCGTTTCCTTCGCAAGAAAAATGCCTTTTAATATATTCCTATTTGCGTTTCCTGCACTATTTGTTTTGATAATATTTTCTTTAATTTCCTCTCCTATTGTTCCGGGGTTTTCAACTTGGTTCCCCAATATTTACTTACTATCTCTATAAATAGTTTTTCTGCTACCTTAATGACTTCATTACATTATTTTTGTATTGAATTATTTTTATTACCGATTTGTTTCGTTCTCGAATTATTTCATTAAATGTTCTATCTATACTATTCTTTCTAAATGCAAATGATGGTTTTCCAAATGAGTTTATTAACTAAACTGCTTCAGAATGTAGTTCGTCAATAATTTTATGCACTGAGGAACAGGAAATAAAATCCAGAACTTCTACCTTACTATTTATTTATTAGATAATGAACATATTGAAAAGTTTCAGATATTAGCAAATTCCCTCTTGGATCCAGTTACAGTTTTTAAAATTGAGCAATACCTATTCTTTTTGAACAAGTGGTGTTTTCAAATAAATTTGACGTTTTTATTTAAGTTGTAGTTTATAGTTGTTATTATATTAGTTTATTGCTAGTTTAATATTTTTTACCAACAATCTACCTTTGATACAGATAAAAAGCTAGCAAGATGCTTCTTCGTTGAAGGTTAATTATCGAATTTTGTTCAAAGAAATACAGATCACAACGATTAGTTCTGGCGTGTCTGTAATTTTGAGTCAATGAAAATAGGCAAACATAATGATACCCATATAAGGAAGGTATGTCCATTTTTTAAGATGTGAAGTTTTTTGTTTAAAATGCACTGAATTTTAGTGATAACTACAACGTCCTAGTAATATCTTAATCTTGTAAAAAAATGCCCCGGTTGAATATATACGATTTTAAAACAGTTTTGTCACTTTGCGTTATTAGCAACTTTGTTGAAAATTAAATGTGATGTGCTTGTTTCTTAAGTTGGGAAATTAATTAATAATAAAATTCGGATCCTTCTGGGTCCTCTGAAGTACGTCTTTGCACATAATGAAGTTCTACATATGGAAGAAAAAGATTATAGAAGAGCCCGCTGCGCTCAGATATCCGTTCTTTTACTACCGTACTTTGTGCGGCGGTGTTATACGTCGACATTAATTAATTATAGCGGTCAATTCGGACTTGATGGGAGCCTAATAGCTCGGCTGCTGTACACACAGGCCCCTAAACATCATTACTTTCCCATTGTCTCAGATGGAGGTTCCAAAGGGGGCCGACCAGCTTTTTAATTGCTTCATTCACTGTTCAATGGCTCATTAGATGAGAAGAATTTCGACATTATTATTAAATAATATAACAATTTTTTTGCTTGTTTGATGCCCCGTCCGCCGGTCATCGCGGTCAGTGTTTTTTATGGAATAAACTTTCTTCTAAAAGAATATAGTGTTCTAAATTTTGTTAGACAAAATTTAGAGTAAGCAATAGCCAAATACAATTTTGATACCTATCAGAATATTATTAGTGGATTATAATATACTAAAATGTCCATTATACTCGTGGCAACCAGAAGCTTCACACCCACTCATCATATTTGTGGGGTTTAAGGTTAGCGGTAATGAGTCCTTCATTATACTTGGGATATCATATATAGATTTGGCCTGAATATTTGAGGTCATACACGAATCCATGCAATTGATTAAGAATGCGTTATGAAAAAGAGAGAACATATTACTAATATCTTGAAGTAGGGATACATCGTATATATTTAAATTGTAACATGTTCAACAAGCCCCAAGATTTTGTTACAACTAATCCCATAGGAAAATTTTCAAAATTTCTTAAAATAACTAGTAAATGAACTAACTAATCGTGATAACTTATACAAATTGAAAGATTGGTAAATTTAAAAGTGAATAAGACACAAAAAGGTCTAAATTATTTCATAATAATAAGGAATACCTACATTTTACAAAAGTCAAATTGAATGGTATGAAGTGATTGAGTGATATGAAAATAAGATTGAGTCAAAAAATAAGTGAATAAAGTTTTAATTCCCGGTACAAAAGCTGTGTTCCTACTTACCCTTTTACAACAAGCCCCTTCCTCACCATAGCTTCTCAAACCATTCGATATCGAAAATAGTTAGCTATAAAGTATTTAAAAAGAATCGGTAAGCAAAAAATGTTATTTTATAACTAAATGCAAAGATAAATTAAAAAAATTATCACTTCTCTAAGTAATTAAGAGTATACTTTGATCTAAATCAACTTGAAAGAAGAGTTTATTTTTTAAATCTCCGCCTATCTATCCTCAATCGAAACAAAGTTAAAGCTATCATCACGCCGTTAAAAAGGAATTTTTAAATTATCAGATACTGTTCCACCGGGGAATTTAAGCGCAATACACATTAAAGTAAATTTGAATTTTTTTCCAGTTCAATGAAAGATGATTGCTTTTTCAACTGGATTCTTTGATATTTAAAAACCTATCAGCAGCTAAAATGTATGATGGGAATTTATGTATGTGTCTCAATTTTCTCCGAGTTGAAAATTACTACCTACTGTTTTTTTTTCCGCTTGAAAATGCCAATGCATTGTACCAAACCAAAAATATTTATGTATGTACCTAGTAATATACACAAACCAAACATAGCAATAATTAATTGGAATGATCCATACTAAACATCGATATTCACTAGATGTATCCGGTTGATATCCATGATATTCTATGGTTATCTATTCGGAATTCAAAGGTACATTATATGTCCATAATATATATAATATGATCAATAATTATGATCATGATGTAGATAACCCTGCAGACAATTCTAAACTAATTATAGATTACTTTTACTAAATTTTTATTTTGTTTCATTAAAGTATTCTACTATTCTACTTAGTTATAGGGTAGCTCTGCAGATCTAGCTGGCCTATTGCTCGAGTGATTGTAGTTCTCCATTACTTTCAGTTTCTAGCTTTATTTTTCCAATCTATATTCTTTTCACATTTATGTCTTGGTTTAGCTCCACCTTTCTTTTGTTCTAGACATTAGTATTTCAGGTAGATAACCTTTCGGTGTATACCAATGAACGAAATCTCCGTGATTTTATATTTCCCGTTATATTGGTTTCTTTATACAGTTCTCTTAGTTCTTGATTTGTTTTTATCCATATCCATCTTGCTGCCTCCAAATATCTTTCTTAGCACCTTTCGTTCCCTTAGCTCTACTATAGTTTGTTCAGTTTTATGTTCAGGTTTCACAGACAAATGTATATAATTTCATTTTTCTTTTTCTAGACACATTCTTTGTCTTTAAAGTCCTTTAAAGGCCCTTGTACATACAGCGATTTGCTGCAATTAATATCCCTATTTCTGTGTCAATATTCGGTATTTTAGTAAATATTGCTCCCAAGTATGTAAATCTGTCATCTTCTTCAAACTTATATGTTGTGCCTCTTTTCGACACAAATTTTAAATGATCCTATTTTTAAATTCCTTTCCTGACGATTTCATAATTTTTTTTATTATTAATTAATATTTTTGTTTTTTTTTCTTCGAACTTTCTTCTAATGTTTTTCATTTTATTTCTTGTTCTCGTTCAAATCGCCAGATCATCTGCAAATGCAAATGGTGTCGTCTTTGACTTTTTCTAGTACAATATTGAAGAGTGACGCCGACAATGGGTATCCTTGTCTCCTTCAGTAATTTCGAATTCTTCTGTTAAATTATATCTAATTGAACCATACTTTTAATTCCTTGTATTCTTAATTTTATCATTAAATTCATTGTTTCAACTCTTACTTTATGGAAATTATTCATAATAAATATGGAAAGATAAATAATACTTATCTTGAATTTCCACGGTCTTCCAAAGCCTTTTACATAAAATGTATTAAGGTCTACCTAGGTTTCGGTATCTGAGAATACCATTTTCCAAAACAGAAAGAAGTTTGACAGATCTTTTTTAAAAACGTTAATAAATTTCATGTCATAAACCTGACAACCAATCAGTATTAAAATAATTGAACTTCCCGGGTTTAGTTGTTCATTCAATACTGTATATTGAGGATATTTTAGGCATTTCTTTATTTAATATTCCTCCAAAATAGTTCTTCTTATATGAAGTACTTCCATTGTTGTTTCCATTGTTATAAGCGTAGGTTTGTGTTTGGTGTCAATAAAATAAAAACAAATGTAAAATAAAATACCTTTTTTAGATAAACCCTCTGACTAGGAGCCAAACAATTAAATTAAATAATTCGAATGAAATGCTTGAAAACTAAAATATAATGATAAGTCTTTTATTACCAGTTACCTAAAATAATAGATGACGCTAAGCGAATGCAACGGCAAGATGGCATATGTTAAAATCATCAGTTTCTCTTGAGAATGTACATCAATAATTCACAGAAATTCTCTTTACATTTATTATTATTACACTTTAATTTTACTATTTATGAAGAAAAATTGGTATAATTAAAAAACGTCGCTCATTCTGCACTTTACCGCCATCTACGTTAGAGGTATAAGAATTAATTCCGCTCAATAATACAGTAATCTTTACTATAAAAATATCATAGATGGTTTTATTGATCCATATAAAACAACTATTTTCAAAGCACTGACCTCATTTTTTGACAAAATTATGCAAAAATGAGCTAATAAAGTAAACTGAACAGTTTTCAAGAAATTGCACTAAATGATATATGTAAGAGATATATAGATGGCACCACTAATCCGGACTTCAAGCAGATCTACTGAGTTCTTGTTTCAACGAACGTTGAATCTTGAATTCAAAATTTACTTCAATAAAATTCTATTAGATGGACATACTATTGACGGTGCAGGGTAAACTAAATCTATCTATACTCATGAAATTTGGAAGCACTGAACATGGATCATTATTAGTCATTAGATCTTGCAATTAAAGGGATATTATATTTCTCAGAAGATAAATGGTAAACTGAGCATTCAGTTAAAGATATGTTTTATTTAATTACATAATGAAAATAAAAATCACGAAAGAATATGTTACAACTTACATGGCAATTTATTTCTGTAAATAATCAAGAAAGTCTAATTTATGAGTCATAACACGAACTTGCAGTAAACATACAAATACGAAGATACTCCAAACATTCCAATCCAAAATACTCCGTATGATAAGTAAAGCTCCATGGTATGTCTCTAACCAGACAATTCACGACGATCTGAACATCCCACTAATCAAAGATGTAATAAAAGCTCACTCCACAATATACAAAAAACGCACCACCGACCACGACAACGAATTAATAAATAATTTATTCAACCAACCACTTGCCGAAAGAAGATTAAAGAGACTATGGCCAGAAGACCTCCCACAACAATAATTCTTAGAGAACCATCAGTGGATGGTATCTAACTCACCTTAGTGACTAATGGACTATTTACTTATTACTCTGTGAATAGAGTAGATTGTAAACATGCAGTGCATTCATAAAAAAAAATAACACGAACTTATTGTAGTCAAGAAAAATTTCTCTTATTCTCTTCGATATGCTTTGGAACAACTCCATTTTGACCCACTTGTTGCCATTCATTGAGCAATGCTTCTTCCAGTTCATCCACTGTTTGAAACTCACCTAATTCTTTTTCCTAGTTTGTCCCATATATTCTCTATTGGGTACTTCAGAGTATCCATCTTAATACCTGAATACAACATCAATTAAAGCACTGACGAGTGTGTGGTCAAGCGTTACGCCCAGCATTTAAAGGAGAAAATTATCGTCTTTAAACGGTACATAGGAAATATATGACTACACGTACTTCTAGATATTTCCGTATATATATATATATCTATGAGAAATAAGAGTAATTTCGTTCGGCGTCAGCACGTCCACTCGTGCGTCAAAAAAAAATACACAATTCTATACCATTACGCCTTCACCACCGAATTGTAAAGTTCATTTTGAGATATTTCGTTGACCTGCCATTTGCATTCAGAGAACTATTAGTAAATCACTCGGTAGGTGGTCCTAAATCCAAGCAAATTAGTACAGTATTTAAACCTCTAATAATTGTATTGCTCGAAGAGAAAGTTGGGGTTACTAGAGGATTATTTTGAAACTGAATTTTATTTAGTCTATTGTAATTTGAAAGTAATAAGTGGCGTCCTTGGTAAAAAAAATTTTTTTTTTAATTAAATATCAGCGCTTGAACATCACTAGTCACTAAATTCCTGACAGACATTCAAGTACGACCCTTACTTTAAAATGAAGAATTTACAAGATTAACTGATAGTACTCTCCAAGCAGATGGTAAGTCAACGAAATATCTTGAAATTAACTTTACCCTAGGAGTGAAGCAGCATTGGGCATATCGTTCGCCAGGCGTTCTTTAAATTATTTGACGGCCATTCAGTGATTATCTTATAAAACGAGATTCAACTATGAAGAGAACAATTCACCGATCATTTATGTCTCAATCTGCACTTGCCGGTAAGCTTTTTCCGACAGAAGATCTGTAAGGTGTACGTGGGTGGTCAAATTTTGTGATGAATAGTAACAGATCATCTCATCAAAACGATCTAGTAAAGACATAAATTCGACCTCACGACCTCTACTGGCTTTTTTTCATCTCTCCAAATCTGTTTCTGACATTTATTAGCTGTGGCTGATAATTTGTTGTTATGCAATTCACTATTCGCTCATCACGTTACTTTGAAATATAAATACTACCTTTTCTTTGCCATTTATAATCACCTTTTTTAACTTTATGGTTTATAACAGCCACAATACACTATTCTATGAGTACAATTTGAAAAAAAAATCCATTTCGCTGTAAATAAAAAACCCGCATAGATTTTATTCACATCTACAAACTAGAGATGTACTCTATTTTTAAACACAGTGACATGTTGAAATGCTCTCTTTTATATGGTGAAGAAATGATAACTAAAAGAAGTCAAGCCAGGTCTATAGGGTGATGATTAAATACTTCCCATATAAATCCAAGCAAAAAACGTATTTAGTCATCCCTCCTACAGTCCTGACTTAGCTTTTTCTGAATATCATCCCTTCACCACATGAAAAAGTGGTTTAGGCCACAGCACTATGTTTTTCCTACATATTGGAGGTCAAAGGTCAAGTATGAAACAATTTTGCAGTTTTCATAAAATTAATTTTAATTATTTTAATAAGCTTAATTTTTATAATTTAAATGCACAAAGGCAGATGAATAGGTCGTATGAATAAAATATGGTTAATATTATATGTTTTCTAGGCACAGAAAAAAAAATTGTGCATGCATGGTTTACATTTGTTTATAAATTTCCAAAATTGTCTATTTGACGCATAAATTACGATTTTAGAACCTATATATATATAAATAACCTAATTCAGTATTTAAAGTATACTCTTTAATACCAAAATGAAAGTTTTTTGTTTTTCAAATATTTTCAATAATACAAACGTGTTATTTATTAGACTTGGATTGATACGCAAATGTCATAGTTCAATTTTAATTAAGTCATAAAAGTAAACTTGTTTTGCTATTTTAAGTGAATTTTGAAGTTTCATTGCTAAGTATACCCTCTGCCCTTATTCGTTGTAACATTGTCCTGTAGATTTCTTGAGCGAATGGTAACAGACATCCTCTTTCCTGAATTTCACCTGAAAATAAAAATGAAACCATAATATATGAACCAGGAAATTATTATTATGAATTGTAATTTTATGGAGTAAATATGTTAAAATAACTTTCCAATTTTTCACAAATAGAAATTAATTTTCATATTTTAGGTTATCTAAATATTGGAGAATATTCATACTGGCCCAGTGATCCTAGGAAACTTCCTGACTTAGTTAATTTCTTGATCATCAAAAGAATAAACCAAATATAATTCCAAACAGAGTCCCCCTTAAACTTATCATAGAACCACTTGCCAATCACGGAAACACAATACAAGTTATCTAGCTTTATACAATTACAAGACAAACTGAGAAGAGTTTAGGGAAATTGAACCCGTAAAGAAACAACTCACACTAGCCATACGAAGCGTAACTTGAGCAACAACTCCTGTCTGTGGAAGCGCTGAACATACAAACAGCATCAATTTTTCAATTACAGTTAAACAAAAAACAGCTGCAAAAAGACGAATTCGGAAAATATGGCAAACACGATAAAACTAATTTAGATAAAGAAATGAAAGAATATTTTAAAGGCAACTAAAACTAAAGGTATAAAAGAGTACTTGAAACCACTTTCTTCTTTTGAAGACACTGCTCTCTTTGGAGGGAGACGAAGAAGTTAAAACAACCCCAAAAGCATAGCTCTCCGATACAAAATATGCTTTGCAATTGGACAAGAAATAACAAAGAAAGGCCAACCAGCAATAGTATTTGAACCGAATGAGTAGCTCCGAACACTGATTCTATCTCGATTTATAATTATTTAGAATGCCTATTCCAAATGGACCTACCTGGTCAGAGTTTCACAATCTCAGAAGTTAAAAATATTAGTTTACGAAAAGCATATAGCCAAAAGCACTAGTTTTTTGACTTAGTAACTAAAAAGGTACTACAAGTGTGTTCGACCAAAGGGTACAAACACTTACAACAAATATTCAACGTCATTATTAGAATTAGTTATTCTAGCCAATAGAAAATTTTATAAATTTTGTAAAAAACTTTAAAGAAAGAATTAAGAATTAAATTCGTTATGAACCATAAGCTTTCTGCCAACATTATCAAAGCTATTCCAGAGACTTCATAAACGGCTATTGCCAATCTTGGGACACAACAAAGGTGCACCAGGCCATTAATTTGGTTTAAGAACCAAACATATTATGATTGAACAGGTTCAAAGGATTGTGAATAAAATTTGTCATGATCTAGAAACAACATCGCTCTCAGCAACCTTCCTAAACCAAAGTAAAGCTTTTGATAAAGTTTGCCATGAAGACTTACTCTATAAACTGAAAAATAAATTACCCTACCATTTTTTTTTCTTCACGTAACGTTTACTATGAAATGAGATGAATGTCTATCAATCACCATCAATGGAACATACTTAAATCAAGCAACTTGCACAAAATATCTAGGAACTCAATCAGAAAGATGCCTAACCCGGCAAAAGTATATACACAAAAAAAAACGGGAACTTTTTTAGAATCCAATAAAACTAGAAGTGATAAAAGAAATAAATTTTATTCATAGTAATTGAAACCTTAAAACTTGCCATTTACGAAACATTGATGGACTTTATCATTTTTTTAAAATTATGTCCTTTAGATAGGGTCCTCCTGTACGAATACATTCTTGAAATCTACTACTGAGATTTCTCATTGACCGCTGCAAAATCTCAGCTAGGATATTGTGAATTTCATCCCGAATTCTCTATTTTAACTCATACAGGGTTCTTGGTCGAGTACACTTTACTCTTGAGGTAGCAAAGAAAAAATCACAAACAGATAAATCTGGCGATATAACGGGCCAGGGAATATTACCGAATCTTGAGATCACACGGTTATCGAACAATTCTCGCTCAGCTTCCATTGATTTCCGTGCATTGTGTGATGTCGCTCCATCCTGTTCAAACCAGGTTTCTTGAAAGTTGTTCAATTCAGGACAAAGGAAAGTTTGTAACATCACCACATAACGATCCGCATTGATAGTTATTGTGTTTCCCTGTTCATTTGCAAAAAAATACGGTCCGATAATCCCATGTGATGAAACATCTCACCATACTGTCACTTTACTAGCTTATAAAGGGAGCTCATGAACTTCATTACGATTTGAGTCTGCCCAGTAACGGTAATTCTGCTTATAACCTGTGAGATGAAAATGTGCCTCATCTGATATCCACAACCTGTTTAGACATTCATCGTCATTGTTTATTTTTGTTATCATTTGTTGACAGAATCCTAATCGTAACTGGTAATCGATTTCCTTCAATTGTTGCACAATCTGTAGCTTGTGCTGCTTGCTTAAGAACTGAACTCCGTGGGCTCCGTAAGACAAATTCGCGTACAACATCAATGTTCTGTGTAGAATGAGCACTTCTTGGTTTATTAATCCAACGTTGAAACTCCCTCTGCGCATTTTTATGGCTAACGCACGCTGTTGTCCATTCCACTAATCCATAATTATTAAAATGGCGGAGTGTTTACTTGCTAAATGTTACTAACCCGCAGTGCTACCACCTTCTAATAGCTACCAATACACATTTCAAAAATTCCCGTTATTCTGTGTCACCGGTATTTCTAAAAGAAGACAATTTGGAATAAGACAATCGTCAAGGTGATATGGATATGTGGTATCCAACTGTGGGGATCGCAAGCAACTTTAACTTTGAAATGCTCTAACATTTCCAAAAC
Source organism: Hermaeophaga mercurialis (assembly GCA_951812935.1). Lineage (NCBI taxonomy): Eukaryota > Metazoa > Arthropoda > Insecta > Coleoptera > Chrysomelidae > Hermaeophaga > Hermaeophaga mercurialis. Next base: position 24,082,188 of record OX638361.1, on the reverse strand, counting down.
AAATTTGTGCGCTCCATTGTAAAAGCTTCTTGGTATGTTACCTCTTCATCATTTGAAATTTTACAAATGTCCTCAATTAAAGAAGAAATCAAAAACTACAGCATATACTAAATTAAGTGTGCATCCAAATATTCTTGCAAAACAATTGTTTGAGAGTACCGTGAAGTGCGTCCTTTAAAGCTTTTGGAAAAAATAATTAATTATGAATAGAATGGAAATCAAAATAAACTACGAATCACAATGACATAAAAGAGAAAGAGAAATAAATAACAAACATCTATTGGTTAAAGTTTACTCAGAAATGCAGCTAACATGAATCTATTCATATGAACCTTCGCTTGTTGAACCTGGACTTCAAAAATCTTTATAATACCCAAACACCCCCAAACGTTAGTTCAAATTCAACCAATAATTGGACAACCGGAGGTTGGGTATTGCTTATAATACAGTTCCTTTTAATATATTTATGTCTTAAGTGTTATTTAGATATTAGCTAGTTTTAGTTGTTTTAGCTTTAAGATATCAGTAAAAATTTAATAGAACTGCTAAAAAATTAAAAATTTTTAATTGGAAGGAACTCCTGTGTGATTATTAAATCCTTCTAATAACTTATTATCTCTATATCGAGATCAATTGTAATTATTAATGGTTTAAAGAAATATGTTTACTTCTCGAGTCGAGTACTCAGAGTAGGAATCTATTTAAAAGAGGTCCTGAGAAACAGTACTAAATCCTATACAAGGGATGAGTCTTGTGACTATAACAGTCGGTGCCGATATTATCCAGCAAGAAAATAATTATAACTTAATGAAAATTGATAAAACATACTTCTGGTCCAAACTACTTACCATCGAGAATCATTTTGGTAGCTATAGCGGTAGGATATCCAACAGTTTTTGCCATAGCAGAATGCCCATTAATGTCTCCGTATACAACTAAATTTATTCCTCTATTTTCAATTCTATTATCAGGCCAAACAATTCCAACATCATGTCTTAGAATGACAATATCTCTTTCATGTTTTTCTAAAATATGATCACATTGCATTCACATTATACATATAATACAAATAAATTAATAAATAAATAAACTAAAATGTAATTGATCCAATTCTCTGTCTCAAACCATTGGTTTGGTCATCGCAAAGAAGATTACACTTTACTTACCAACTGCCAATTTGGTCGACAGATAGTGCGTAAGAGTATCTAATGGAGTCCCACATTTAACGACTTTTTTCTCATCTAGTAATCCCAGTTCTTCTAAAATATCTACGGCAGTATCAGTTCCTGTTCTCTCACTGATTTTATTTTTTAGGTTGTCATAGAATATATTAATATCTTCCAAACCTAACAAATCACATATAAGTTTTCTCCACGTTATATCTGGACCCTGAAAATGTTTATTTTTTTATTAATTTAATAGTTAGACCTTTATTATTTTCAGTACCATAAAATCATCACTTTTTGGTATGATTGAAAATGTTTTATACCTGTTGATGTAAACTGGGATGACTTTCTGTATCCAACAGCCCTAAAAATTGTAATTGTCTGGCAGCATGAGCAAATCCGTTGTATCTTATAGTACCACGAAGAACTGTGTTTGCCTCTTCAATGCCATAAACCTTTGAATATTTGATACTGTCTCTATTGGGAAATCCTTCCAAGTTGAAACCGGGAAGGAAGTCTAATGGTTTTGCAGCTCGCATTAGTTCACCGCCTTCGCTAATTTCGACAATTTGTCCTTTTCGTAGATACCTGCATAAAATTAACAGCAATCATATAAAATGTATTAAAAAGCTCCAGGATTCATAGTATTATGACTATCAAAATTCGTGACTTTAGGAAATTTTTTTATAGACCACTAATAAATTACAATTCTAAAATTAATTCTAACAACGGATCACCAAACTGTAGCCTCTTACTCATTTTGAAAATTCAATTTTCACTTCTTTAAAACTACTTTACTTAGCCATTAATAATAATAAATAAATGGGAATAAACTAATATTAAGCAATTACTATTTCCAGAATAAATAATTAAATGAATATAACACGTTTTAATGGCAAAAATATTAGGTTTGTTCCTACAGAAAATCCCTGATACTTTACTAATAGTTTCGTACTAATTTTTGTACGCATGCGTGAGCTGTGACCGTTTTGAACTAGTTAGTGATTTTTATATTTATATATATATTTTATTAATATTTACAAATCTGTCGCTAAAAATATTTAATTAATATTTCTGGCTTTCGGTGTAGTGTCTATCACGATAACAAAAGATAAATCTATTTATCCACTAATGTTGAATCCTTTTGATTTTCTCATTAGGAAGGGCTGGTGAAGCTCTTCTTTTTAAATTTTTTCGTGTCAACTCTTCATTAGGAGGGTTATTCACATGATCGACAGATAATATGGAAGGTAGGTAAAATTTAATGTTTATATGTAAATTATAAGTATTATAAATTATAACATATACTTCTGTTACAATTTTAAATGCATTTATCATAATTCCATCTACTTCGACGCCAATACAAACTGGTAAATTTTTATTCTGATGAAAACGTTATCGTAGAAAACATGTAGCAAAATAGTATGTAGCAAAAACACCATCCTCTCCTGTGGCTTCCGCACCTTCAGGTTATATTTCATGGAGTTTCAATGATACCAAATTACTTATAGATTTATATGAAAAACACAGATCCAAAGTTGGATCTCTAGAAATGTAATGGAAAATACAAACGATGAAAACTAAAACTACAGTTGTCTTCTTGACAACTGTCAGCAATATGCTCTAAGCACAGTGCGCATGCGCGGATTTAGAATTTGCGGATAATCAGGAAACTTTTCTGACTGTCAGCAAACTGGTTTGTAGACTGTTGTATTTTTTAACCAGGGATTTTAAGTAACCGCTGCAGGAACGCTAAGAATCAAACTGCGCACACTCCGGACAGTCACGGACAGTTTTGTACTGCTGTAGGAACGAACCTATTGTTAAGTTCAAAAGAGTTGGGTGAAGTGGACATTTTATTTAAGTAAAATATATTCAAAAAATATTTCAGTGTCAGAATAGATCTTTGCAGTCAGTTCATTATTTTGGAGACCTAGACCAAGAGAAAATGTATGTAAGTAAACTTTCTCTTTAAATCATTTACAATACATCGTCTCTCCATAAACTTAATCCACCGCAAACATATATACACATACTACACGTTTTTCCGTCTATTCATATGTGCGACAAAAAATTGAATATATTTTCTATTAGAACCGGTCATGCGCAGTGATCTAGACTTGAATATACCACAAAAGCAATGTTGCCAAGTAGTTTTGGTTAAGATCGTAATCGTTTCTCTCTGTATTTCATGTAATCAAATCACAAGAAAAGATACATGTTTTTGAAGATGTAAGGCGGCAAGTATTTTGAATCGAAAAAGTCACGTGATGATGTTGGCCCTTAATTATGTAACTTACCTATAAGTACATTAAAAATACTTTATTTTTCATAGGGCCAACATATAAAAAAATAATTTTGATACCAGATTGTTATCGATGTTTGCATTTTTATTCCTGATTTCGAATTAAATAAAGTAATGTTATTGTGATAAGTTTACCTGGCAGATCCCACTGTATTCAAAAGTGCTCCACGTGGGGACCAAGAAAATTTATATCTAAGAGGATTATCACTATATTCAGGAGCTGGTAAACCACCACAAAATGATTCAAATGAAGTTACTCTTCCACCGTTATTCTTGATATCTTCGATGCATTCTAACGCTAGAAGATGATCAATACCTAAAAAATACATTACAAAATATAAGTTATTTACACCGCATCTGATGAACTACAATCAATTTTGGTGGAACTTCGACATAATATACTAAAGACTTTTTGGTCATAAAATACAGGTTGAACCAATGAAAACTTGATCTCCACAGAAAATCAGAAACAAAGGAGTTTTTCAAAATTTAAAAAAACAAGTCAACCTTTATTAGCAAGGGAACGAAAAAAATTTATACCTTAAATCCAAGTCTCTAGTGTCCTGCAAAAACCCTTTATTTTTTTTAAATAGCAAGTTTGGTCAAATTTGAAAGGTAATTTTTTCTCTATAGGAAGCTATAACGAAGTTTGCGTTATTACACAGTGTATGTTATTTCTAAATAAAGAATGATATTAAGGTTTTGATTATAATTCTATTAAACCCCTTTTAGTACGGCTCTGTCAATTTACTTTTATCTAGATTGAAAAATAATTACCAGGATCTAATCCAACTTCATTTAGAATTGTGATTCCCGCGTTTTGAGCAGAATCATGTAATTCTTTGATATCATTTGACATGTAACTGGCAGTGACCATGTGCACTCCTTCATTGACGCAAGCTTTAGCTACAATTGGATGAAGACCAGCAGGAAGTATCGAAACTACAACGTCAGCTTTTTTCACTAAATCCTAAAAATGTGCATTAAAACAAATTTCATAAAGGATGATTTTTCAAATTAATACGAATTTGTCTACTTAGGAATTAGGCTTTATTGTTGAGAGGTAAATGTAATATATATAAATATATTTTTACCAAAAATTTCTAAAGAAGTGATTATCTAATATTTGGGATAGTTTTTACCTTCAATGAATGAAAATCTGTTGCATTCAAATATGTGCTCTCAACTCCAGGATATTGTTTAGATAGGTGGTCCCCAAGTTCCTTTTCTTCACATGCTACAGTTATTCCTACTGACTTGTCCCTGGATAAATATTCAACTAACGGAGATGCCACCCTACCAGCCCCCAATATTAAGACGTTTTTGTCTGCGGAGCCATTCATTTCAGACTTGTGTCTGCTTTTTCTGTAAAAGAATAAGTCAGTAAAAAATTCTTTATAATCTGTTTATTGAGAAAGTATTATTATCATTATTTGTGTAGATTATTTCATTTACATTGCACGAAAATTCGGATTCCCTGATATGAGAAATATAAAAAAAAGTTCCTATAAAAATACGTTTTCTTGATACATAAAAAACAATTTGTCCAATTTTAATAGATTTGTCTATTTGAACAAAAGAATAGCAGTACATTTCTCATACTTACCGGAAATAAGACTCATAGTAGTTTAGAAAAAATAATGAAAATGAGATATAAGATACAGAAACGTGGGATTGGCGTTTCAAAGATTATATTTATGATGATCTAATAGAGCATTCAGTTTTTTAGTTATAACAAAGAAGCTGAAAATGATAATAATATCCATATTTTAATGCTGAAAAATGTTTGAAATAAAATTAAAAAAAATTGTTAGAAGCAAAAGCTGGAACTGTTATTTACCAGACTTTCTAATAATCTGTAAAGGAAATTTACCACAGTTATTTTGCATTTTAATCAAATTGAATATTGATAAACAAAAGAGAAAGAACGGTAGAAAATTTGACCAGTCAACTGCGTGTTTATGCAAAATCTATATTCAACAAAAGTTCTTTTAGCGTCTAACAAATCAAAGAAACAGATGATTAGTAAATACTGCAAACAGCCAGGTAACAAAGTTAAACAGTATGAAAAATGGAAGACTGAGGGAAGACCATAAAAATCAAACCGTATTTTTGTTGCTGATGCTGCTTCTTCTAGTAAAGTTGTTCACTAGAATTAAATACCGCTTTATTAGCTGATTATGACGAAGAATTTTGGTTTGTTGATAACGAAACAACAAATCACATTTGCACAGCCTTGATTTATTTGATATTTAAGATTCGTTTGAGTCTTCGTACAGTGCCTATATCTAAAAATGATAAGGAGACATGAAGTGACATGAAACCAAAGTAATTGGCAAGAAAATTTCAATTATGCCTACAGATGTTTGGTATGTACATTCCTAATCAAGGAAGAAAGAAACTGAATAAAAATGCTGTAAAAGGAATACTCATAAGATATGATAACAACCCTATTTGGTTTAAAGTAACCAAAATTTTAATAAAGTCTCATGATGTCACTTTTGATGGAAGAATTTTATCTTATATAAATATGTCCACATATCTAATACAAATCGAAGAAATGATGAATCAAGTGAAAGCCAGTTTGACTCAAAATCAGAAGAGATTGAGGAAGTCACACATTTACAAAACAAACTATAGAAGAAAGTGATGAAGGCATATAAAAATAAAACCTATAGTGAAAAAACATAACTGATGAACATAAGAACACAGTTAACGAAAATTGGTAGAATTCTTAGAATTTCGGATAATTTCAAAAAACGAGTCATATTTGAACTTCATAATATCTGTTGCAACTGATATAATTTAGTCAAAAGAGTCATTAAAGTTATAAAGAAGCCATGAAAGAAATGGTAGATGATAATGATAGACCAGTCGCAGATACCTTAAGCTTAAGTCAAGACTTAATATACTTCGAGAAGCTTTGAGATTAACAAACTAATCTAATGAGGAAAGGTATTAATTTCATAAGAATAATTAATCCAGTATGTATATTCTTATATCATATTCCTAATAGTACTGTTTTTCAGGTAATTACATTAAAATATAAAATTACTAGTATGACTTTTTACTTATTAAAGTCAAAATTAACAAAAAATAGTACTTGTACATGCAAGAATATACAGGACAATCAATTATTCTTATAAGCTTAAGAGTTTTTGCATAAAAAAGATCATCTACAAGATTTTTACATATTTCAATATATTAATTAAAAATATGGGTTTTTAAGGTCTTCACTTTTGTGTATATCCCTTCCTTTTTGAGGAAAAGATTGAAAACCATACATATCCTAGCCAATAAATCTACAGAGACAAACATTTTAAAAATGCTAATTTTTCGGGTAACACATATAACGGAGTCCCAGGTGAGCAAGTCCTTAGAATCAACAGAATCAACTAAAGTAAAACTAATTGAGATATCAAATTATGAAAATATCATTAAATTGTTTTTAGACATTAATAAAAAAACATTTTTTAAGAAATTTTACTTATACTATTTCGAAATCGAGAAGCTTATATTTTGAACGAATGCATCTGACCATAAATTTTCGTGAAAATATTAATGAATTACCCTGATAGTTCCAGGTTAAAATGATTATATAAGTATTATACAAATTTAAATGTTACTTGTTAACTTTTTGTATAATATGTATGTTTATTAAATTCTTACCCAGCAGCTTTCCGCAGGTCTTGAATATATTCAAAATTAGGCGTCAGTTTACCATTGCTTGCAATGATTGCCTAAAAAGAAAAAATATATTTTGAGTTCTACAGATTAAATAAAATATTTGATAAGATTAGATAATAATTTGTTTATAATTTAACTAAAGTAGTATATATCATGACTTCCACAATACAGCATATCTTCATCATAAACAATATAGTTAAGTAAGTTTATATATATACAAGGTGTACAATAATTAAAAAGTCCCAAATAGGTGCACTAGATACTTATATATATACTTACTCCATGTACCACAGATGAGAAGTTATGATTTTCCAATGGCTCCTTGGCATTACTTTGTAATATATCAAAGGTAAAAGGATATAATAGATCCCCAAAGAAATCTGTACTTTCCCTAGGTATTTGTGTAGGCATGTTATCGATACTGCATACCAACACACCAGGCCCATTAAAGCTGTTTGTGTCTTTGTTTCGATCCGCATCATAAAGACAAAACGGTGTGTCGATTGTCGTGCATTCGTTCATAAATTCAATGGAACCACCTTGAAATTAAATAAAAGTCTATGAATTTTAAAATTTTATTCCTATACTTTTTAAAAAAGATTAAATTGTGTTTAAATCTGAAGACTATTAGTAAGCTTCATCATTTTTAGTAATAACAATAATTGGTCTCAGTTTGGTTTTAAAAGCGATACAAGTAAGGCGCTGTTTATCATCCAGTTTCTCATACAACGATATCGAGATGTAAACGTTGATGTATATGTATGCTTCGTAGATTACGAGAAAACATTCGACACTGTTCAACACGACAAGTTAATAACTATATTGAATGATATAGGCCTGGACGGACGAGATATTCGGATAATAGCCAACTTGTACTGGAATCAGCAAAAATAAAAATATAGCTAACAATTTAAGAGATGTCAGCATAAATGTAGTAGAGGAAGTACAAACATATAAATACCTGGACTGCTAGGTGAATGAAAAATGGGACTCAACTCAAGAAATCAAAAGCAGAATAAAGCAAGCAAGAACATCATTTAAGAACATGAAAAAAGTGTTGACCAACAGAGCTCTATAAATTCCCTTATACACTTACATTACGTTGTTATGAAGATTATTTTAAAATTTAACAGGTCTGTGTACAGACCTGTTAATCTGTGCTCTTCCGTATTATGCTTTGAATATTCAGTATAGCATTGAAAGGACTTCCTTGTTGAGGATTTAATGTGACGCAGTATAAAAAAAATTAAAAAGAGTGTTCATCTTTTTAATTTGACGTATTCTTGATAAACGTTCTGTTTTGTTCTTGTCGTTCAAACTTGTATACATTTTTAAAGTTCACTGTTTTTGACAAGGAAATGAGGGAGTGGGTGCAAATGATATTAAGATCAACACAAAATTATATTAATAACCCTGAAAATACCTGGATCGGCAGAAATGTCACAAATTCCTAACATCCGATGTGGTAACGCGGGAGCTCCAAATGAAGTGGGTAACCAAGGAGCATGAGCAGGTTTCAATAGATATTTCGCATCCGGTATCGTTAGCAGTTTTGGACTATTAACTGCCCAATATATTCCGTTGATTATCACAGACGCATATGGTGCGATTTTCGTGCTAAAAGTAGAAATGTACCTTTCTGGATGTTCCTCATATTCCAATGCATCAAAACCGCCTCCTTCTGCTCGTTCTAGATAATGGCTCCTTCTTACCTTAAAAGATATATTTGTATCAAATAGCAGCGGAAATATTTTAATATTTACCTCACAACCATAAACTTTATTTAAACTACCATGTTCTGCAGCTTTCTTTAAAAACTCTGGTGTTACATATTCATGTGGGAGTTCTTGAAATACTTCTTGAGATCCTTGAGAAACATTCCCAGAGCCAGTAAATACAAACGTTAGAGGTCCAATTGATTTCGGCATTAAACCTAATGAAATTTCGTAGCCAGCATCTCTTACAGCTTGTCTAGCCATACTGGAATTTCTAAAAAAATATTGTAAGTAGAAGATATATATAGAAAAGTGGTCAAATAATTTATTTACCTGTAATTATGGGCAGGTCCAATGTGCATAAATGGAGTATGATGGCCAAGAGCTAATAATCTTAAACCTAATCCATGTAAAATATTGATAGTACCGGCAATACCGGCCATCTTTCCAAAGGCTACAACTCTGTTTCCTTTTTCATCCATAAGTTTTTCATAATCAATAAGACGAATTCGTTTTTCTAAGATTTTATCCAAGAGAGTCAAATTTGATTCTTGAGCTTTTATAGTATGGGAAAATATACAGTAGGTTTTTTCTGGTATCAGTTGTTCCACCGGTACCTGTCAAATTTGATATTTTTTATTATTGGGGTGTTTAAAATGTATAATTGGTAAAATGTACCTGTTTAACTCCAAATATCACAGACGCTTCCGAAATATCCTCTTGTACCGTTGCTCCAGCATTAATATAAGCTGGCATTGGATATGCCCTTCTGTTACTTGGTTGTACTATAACTTTAACCCCTTTTTTAACTAGTTTACGCACATGATTTGGTGAAAATGGTGCCCTGCGCTCCCAAATACTCTGATCCTCTCTTCTAATTGCAATTATTTTGTTTCTTGACGTTGCCTAAAAGAATCGTTGTAAAATGTATACGCACTACAAAACTAACTATAATATAAATCTCAAACACAATGCATTTTTTAGAAAATTTTCCAACATTCGCATCAAACCAACTTATACTTTCCTTTTGCGTTCAGTAAATTTGAATAAAGGATGATGAAAATTTTACATTTTTATCACCTTGCCTTTCTTCATAAGTATGACTCTTTTCAATGGTTTTATTACAGATGGCGTAAAAAATATAAAATATGCGATTGTTATTTGTCTGCGTTGAGCAAAAATATTCACTTTATTTTCTAAAATCTCATAATTGAAATTAATCACTTAAAAAAATAAATTATAATAACCCTTTTCATTATGAAAAATATTCAGAATCAACATTAAAAGAAAACAATTACTCTACTATCCCTCTGCAAATTTGATACTTCATTTTTTTCGTAATAGAAAGTATTTCTTCTTATTGAGAGATATTTAGACTCTTTAAACTCCAAAGCATTTGTATTAAAATTTTTTTCTACCCTGTACGCTTTAAGTTGTTGTGCATGTGACTTTATTAGGCAACATTTTGTTCTCAAAATAAATAACTGGATTTAGTGATAATTCAAAAAACGCATATTGTTTTTATTATATTGAAAGACTAATAATCTGATAGTCTGTTGTCAAAGGCACTTTTAAATAATTAATATATCTGTATATATGTTATTTATTATGAAGCAACAATTATTTGATAAAAACATTTATTTTGTAATTTTAATTTTCATATACTCTTATTAAACTATAAATAATTTCATAATAAGATTACGTATAGTACTTCTGTGCTTCTGTAATATTATTCATATCTTAAAAAAATAATATTTCGAAAGTCCATATTGCATTATAAATAATATATATTCAATATCATATCTTTCATAGTCTATTTATAACACGTTGTCGTAGTATAATTATAAATGCATAAAATTAATAAAAAATATGTTTAAATCCCTTAAGAAAAAACCCAGTGCGTAAAAATCTGTTGAACACGACAGTCAATCAATAAGTAACTCCTCTTTTGCATTTTCACTCACCACTAGAAATATACCCTAGAGTTAAATTTATATATAAAGGCTAAAGAAGTGGAGTACCATCTAGCTGAAATCATTCAGTATGAGTTGGAATTGTTGGATCATTTCGAATTTGGGAGTAACTTGCTAGGTTTGGAATAACTTCTGTACGTAAATAATCTAAATAAATGGCGATTATTTTTAAATTACTTTAAATTACTACTTGTTAACAGCTAATAAAAAAGTTCAAATACTATTTTGTGTTAAAGCTGCATTATCAACTAATTTCTTTATTTTTCCAATAAAGTAAAAACTAACTAAATCAAATCACTAAAACTTAAAAAGAAAACATTGTAAATCGAAATTACTAAATTTAAAAGTAATAAAAAAATATCTTTATAATTTATTAAAAAAATTGTTAGAGAAAAGTTGTTGCAGTACTATTGTTAAATTTTTCTTTAGATGAACTATTAATTTTTTTAATAAAAAAATATCTGTGACCTAATAGCTTTGTTAAATATGATCAAAATAATTAAAAAATAGCTACAAAGATGAAGCAACATATTTTTGCATTTTTCAAAATCTTAAAACTAGGGATTTTATTAATTATATGCGTTTCTTTTGCTACATTTTTTTAGGCAAAAGACCACTACTTGTGCTTTTGAAAGATGCTATAGTTTTTCTATTATCGATCTATCAACAGTAATAAGAAAGATAACATTTGTCTTATAATCAAAGAATTATTTGTTTTCTAAATAAGTAGTAATATTTGAAGATGTTTGGATTACATAATCGCTTGTTTCTTATTTAAAAAATTTAAAACTGATGTACTACACACTTAATATGTACCTCGTCTTTAATATCTCTATGAAAGAAATTGTCTAATTTTGATACAATTTCATTTTCATAAATTTTGTAAATTGTATGTCGAATAAAGTCTTCAAGAACTCCATCTATTTTCGTAGATGATCTAATGTCATTATTAACAATTCCTTTTACGGTTAACACTGGTGTTTTTGTTAACTTAGCAGTTTCTGTAATAACATTAGTTCTGTTCATTCCTCCTCTTTCCCTGATTGTAGAAAAAACGTTAGTAATAAGTTGTTTTGTTTCTGTAGAAAAATTAGTACTTTTACGAACATTATTTTCTTGTTCTGCTGAAGTAGATTCATCTAATTCCACGGTATTATTAACAGATTCATTTATTACCGCGTTATTACCATTTGGTTTATTTATTTTCACGTAAGTATCACTATTTTGTGACGGTCGCCACATTTTTACTAAATTTTACTACTTTCACCGCTCAAGTTTAAGTAAATACTAAAATAATTAGAGATACTTAAAATTATTAATTTACTGGAATTACGCAGGTAAATTATTGTTTATTATTATATTTGTCCTAAAATCTCTTTTTAATCTATAATCTTATATTAATGATTTTGTAGTCGTTAACAAAACTTATTAATAATGATAGGCAATATATTTTAAAGTTTAAATATTATTATTTTTACCAGCAGTTCCATGTTTATTACTGATTATTTATTTTGATTGAAGATTAAAAGGAAATATTTTAATTTAGAAAGAAAGAAAAAAGGGAAACCATAAATATTAAAATGGAAAACATGAACAAGTTAAATAATATAAAAATCTAGTAATAATTGTAGAAGAAGATGGAAGGATAAAAATGAAAATTGAAGAAAGATTAATAAACAATAACAGATTATATTACTTGACGATTAAGCAAGTATTTAACAAAATAGAATTGCAAATAATTACTATTAGAATCATACCTTTTTAGCAGATTATTTCAAGTCAAGACTAGTGAAATACGAGTATATAGCAAGCTATTTTTAAAATACTTCCGAGTACCCCAAGGAAGCATCGTAGGACACTCGCTATACTGAACAGTATCACAGCTGACAATCAACAGTACCAATATTGCCACATATGCCCATGATAACGTTATTTCTTCTAACCCCATATAAGCTTGTCAGAAGCTACATTTCCATATGTATAAATTAGAATAATGGCTGAAATTATGGCGATTCAAGGTAAATGCTACCAAATCTAAACTCAAAACATTTACTTTAACACCGCTATTCCGATCGATACCAGTGTCAAATACTTAGGAGTTCACTTGAATAGTCAGCTGAATGGGGAAAAGCATATATGGGCCAACCGACTACATTTGGGACTATCTTATCAAAAAATGTATTGGTTTATAAACAGAAACGCACGCCTTAGTATTGATAATAAACAGCACATATACCAAAGTATATTAAAACCAATATGGTGGTATGGAGCACAGATATGGGGGACTCCCAACAATGCAAACATCCAAAAAATTGAACACGTTCAAAACAAAACATTTTTGCAATGCCGAATAGTATATTGCTAAAACAGTCATTCATAGAGATACCAACAGTAAAAGAAACTACAGTCTGTATTAGCTCCAACCAACTGGTAAGACTTGAAGCACATCCAAATTCTATTTCCAAGAAAGTCATAAGAAAATAAATAATTGTAGTTAGTCCAACTAGTAATATTTCTACAGGTGTAGACTAATGAATTTTGTTCTTTCTGTGAAATTATTCTTTCATTTAAAATTGTACTGTTTCCTGTTTCTTTAATGTATACAGATTACAATAAATAAAGTTTGTTAAAAATAGATACTAAGAAGGGGAGCTTAATGCACGGTGTGTCCTGACATAGAGCTCAGAAACGTGGAATTTAAACAAAATAACAAAGAAGAAGATTACAATCTAGTAAGATTAAGCAGATTTGCGGTACTAAAATTGAAGAACAATGTACTAAACAAATAAATAAGGTAAATCTAGGACTTAAACCAGTTGAAAAAAGAACCAATGAAAATACACTATTATGGTTTGGATATATATGCAGATTAACCAAGATATTATGAATAAGGGGGGAAAATGACCATAAAAGGTAGATCATGAATGAAGTGAAATGACATTGGTAAGCATTAAAATAAAGACAACTAAACTGGACAGGAGCCAAAAATGGAGAAATAAAATAAACGCAGATTAAGAAGCTTAACTCAACACTGGCATCTACCGGTAAATGAGTATCGATTATGAAGATGCTAATGATATTTATTTTGATAGCAGATTCAAAAAATAGAAATCTCTAGTTCACGATACACCTTATACAATTTTATAAATCTTAAAGGGTTTCAATTTAGAAATCTCTTCCGTACATATATCTGAATATTTACACTTTCATAGTATACATTTTTTAGCACAATTGATGTAAAAGTAACTTACATAACTTCTAGAAGTAATGCTAGACAATGCAATAGTGATTTTCTTTGTTTTCCACATTTTTCAAACACACATTAAAGTTATGTAAAACTAATATCTATGTACAAAAATATTCTAAATACTAAAGGAATAATACTAGCAAACAATAAGTACGAGAGTATTAGATAAACTGATTCTATATTTGTTATTGGTTTAAAATTAAAAATTATTATCGACAATTGTATTGCCTAACATATAAAAGAATAAAAGTATTTTATACAATCTAATAACCTCCAACCTCTGTATAAACATGAATTCAGTCTTATAAACGAACTATTTTGTAAACGGAATTTTTACAGCTAAAATTGTACGAGGAGGAGAAAATATATTTATTCCCTAGTAGTACTACTATTAGTTCAATCAATTTACTCATTATTAACCATATATGTTTACCATATACAGGGTGATCACTTAGATTTATATGAAAATGACGGAGAAAGTCAAGCTTCACATTTCAAAATTATTTTGAGCTATATAGAGTGGTTTATATGTGTAGACCATGTCAAAGTAACGTTTTTTTAAAACAGATCACGCCGTTTTCCCAATTATTATTATGAGACAGATGTTATCATATCTCACCATCCATCAAAGAAAAACTTTCTATACTTATAAAACTAGGACGGCAACTGTTACTCTATGACTTGAGCTATCCAATACAATACAATACAATTGAAGAATATCAGAATGGAGAAAGCTTAGCAACATATATTAAATCTAAATATTTAGAATGGATAAGTCACATAATGAGAGGACCACGATACGAAATTATAAAAAGAATAACAAATTAGACGTCTATGAGATCCAGAAGCAGAGGAAGACCGAAAAATTGATAGAAAAGTGACGTGAAGAAGATATAATAGCAATGGAAATAACGAACTGGAAGACTAAACGCAGAAACAGACAGGAATGGAAAAAGACTAATACCGCAACTAAAATATATCCGCAACTTTAAACAGATACAAGAAGGGTTATTTAATTTAAAAAATGTCATAATACTTAAGGATGATGATGATAATGATGATTATTTGTTCCTAAGTAAATGTTATATTTTTTATTTAAAACCATCTCTTATAAAAAACATATTGGTGTGAAATGAAAATTTGAAATCGTTTCGCTAGTGGTTTAAAGTCAAATATCAAATATGGAGCTAATTATGGTGATACATTCGCTCATACGGCTGCAACTTCAGTTGCGCCCTTTACAAGTGAAACCATCTCAACTAATAGTAATATTGAATCTAATTGCAATTTTAGAATCGAATAAATTCGAAAATCCATAAGAGCAAAACGATGTCTGTAAAAGAAGAAGATATATATTAGTATAGATATAATCTTTATGTACATTGAATATTTTCCGATTTCCTTATAATCTTGAAATAGTAAAAAGGAATTTTAAATTAATATAGGTATTACATGCTATTCTGATCTTAACACACTATTGTTTTTCGAAAATTAAGTAAATTTCAAATATTCATTATTACTTCCAACGTATAATGTACGTCTATGGGTTGAGTCGATATACCTAAAATGATTTGTTAACATATCTTATTTCGAAGTTAAATTTAGTAAGATTCTTTAATATTTATAACTAACTAGTATTGATAACTACCTACTAAAGTAACAATAATAATTCTTATCGGGCAATTACTATAGGTTCGGAAAATTACCGGAATTACATAAATATACTGAGAAGATATATCGTATCGGATAATAAACAAGAAATAATTATTAAATCTGTTGAAAAAAAATATTTTTGACAAATTATTTTCTTTTATTTTTCAGTGTTTCTAAATTAGTTTTTTGTGAATAGGAGCATAGAGCAAAACCTCCTATTATCGGGAATTAAGTAGTAAAAATTAAGCACAAAAGTCACAAACATAATTGGGGGTGCCATTTCCAGCATATTCTGAATCAGCCCATGGAAAGATAAATAATACTTACTGTCCGTCAAGAATATCTGAAGCCGCGAGATGCGCAGTGACTTAAAGGAGGAGGGATACCACAAATTAGAACCAGGCAAAGAATTTGTAGGACCGGTGCGATTTGTTAATCTATGTTGCCATATCTTGTAAAATGTTCACATTTTAAGTAACGATATTTGGTATAAACTTAATTTGGAGGAGTTCAGTATATATTTTTAACTGTAATTTAAAAAATTTAATTGGGAATTACATTTACTTTTTAATGAAAATAATAATATCCTGCCAGACTAAGGAATTTATAAAAAGGGATTATTTCCCTTATATTTATTAAGCAATTAAACCTACTTACCGGTTTAATCCATTGATATTAAAATATTTTGTCTGTCATTACCATCATTTTGTATATTCTTTGAAAAGTCAGTGGAAAGTACAGTGTTATTATAATATTTATGTTACACTACACAAAAAGTAAAATAAAAAGATTAATAATTAATCAAAATGTAATTATTTAGCTACAATACCTATTATTATATCAATCACATTCAGCTTCAGTAATATAATCGTCATCACTGTCTGTATCACATTCGCCTAAATTAATAATTACGTTTTCTATTACAGAGTCTATGAAAGGTTCCTTTGATATCAAGTCATTCTCAATTGTAATCACTTTGTCTGCAATATTTTGCCATTCTTCCATTGGAAATGTTGAAAAAAATTGATCACAAAGTGTTTGTATTGAGGAAAACGTAAATTCCACATTTTTTTCCGCCACATGTTTTTTTAAGGCTGCCCAAACTAGTTCAATAGGATTAAGATCCGGATGATAAGGTGGTAGCCTTAAACCTCATGAATATGTTCTCTGATAATTCGGTCAATTGCGTATTTCTTATATTTAGGTTTACGCCATTTAATTAATTGATATAAATCAGGTCTTAACATGGTATCGTCGAATGGAATATTTCTAGGCTTCGGCCACTCCTTCATGTAGCTTTTTTTAGAGTTACTGGTTGGAGCTTTGTTTTCTTGTATATTATGATAAGGGGCATTATCTATGACAATCACACTATTTTCTGGCAAGTTTGCCAGAAGCATTTTGGTTAGCCATTTTCGATAATTTTCAAAATTCATGTCGTCATGATAGTCTCCCGATCTTGTCAGTGAGTTCCATCTAAGATAAGACCCTTTAACAATATCTTCTTCGTTACCAGCATCGACTATTATGAGACGCTGTCCTTTTGAAATTGGTATTTGTAAACCCTCATTTGTGTTGTCACTCCAAGTATTCTTCACTGAATGATTACTATGCAGGTAAATTTCATCAGTGAATACGATAAATCGGCCTTTGTTTCGAATTTTTTTTATTTGTCTTAAATAATTCAATCTAAGGTGCCTTACGTCATGTTGTTCCATTAATATTTTTCTATTATTAACTGTTTTTCTCCACCGATCCCAATTCATGTATTTCTTTCATCAATGTTTCATACGATCCTTGGTATTCGTTTTATTCCGAAAATTTCTTGTGAATTTTTCCTAAAGTGGGTACTTGTTTTTCTGTTACATGAAACTTTATTATTGTTCGACGCAAGACACCTTTATCGAAGATATCTAATGATTGTTTCGAATATTTCTTGTTGCGTTTTCTAGGTGATGTGAATCCGGAAATAACACCATCCTCAATTTCTCGTCCCTCCTTTGCAATTTTTTAACACTAGATTAAACTTACACCTACAAATAAATAAGTTTTTTATGAAATATCCGGCACGGTAAATACTTTTAAAAAATTTGAATATTTTTAAATAAAAATTCTCTTTTAAAATCAATCACAGAGTTGTAAATATTATTACTATTTATTATATTTACCTGTTAAAGCAGAAACTCGCTCTTGTACTTTTTGTAAATCTATGGTCAATATTCCATATTCTGCTTCTTTTTGGGAAAATTTTAAAACTGAATATATAATTTCTCGGGCTAGTGACCCTAAAGTTTTATTTTTTACTTGTGCGGTGATTGTCAATTCGGCAACACTGCACTAGCACTCTTTACTTTCAACCCTCGATATTACGATGTGAACAGCTCCAAGGATGTTTTTCAAATGGCTAATTTCATCATTTACTTTGTTTCTATTACTGCGTATCCGACCTTCAGTTATTCTTGATGGACAGTATGTTGAATTTCCACAGTCTTCCAAAGCGTTTTAATATATATTCTAGTTTACCTAGGTTTCGGTATTTGACAATACCATTTTCCAACACAGAACAAAGTTTAACAGGCCTTTTTTAAAAACGTAAATCAATTTCATGTTATAAACCTGACAACCAATCAGTATTAAGCAATATTCTTGTTTTTCTAAAAATATAGTCAGTTAGTATAATTTAGTTCAAAAGGTGATCTAAGATAACTGAACATCCCAATGAGGTGTTTTGCGTAATGTGACTTATCTGATTGTTTTAATTCGTTATATATAAGCTCTTAAGTACTCACAGTAGCATATGTTAAAATTTCTTAATGTCTGGCCAAGCTAGATGGCGTTACAATCCGAACAATTTAGTTTGTGAATACCCGATTTTGAAAATTTATTAATTTTAGGTTTTACATTTAATAAAAATGAACCTACATTATTTCTTACTTTAAAAGATATTCTAGAAGATGTTGTACGAGATATAATTTTTGATATTTTCTTTAAAATATCTCCAAAATCTGTAATTGTTCTGTATGCCCCTTCATCTTTAGATAGTTTCGGAAAGATCAGATTAACGGCAACCTTTTCCTCTTTTTTATTAATCAACCTATTTATCAGATGTAATGGATAATTATTAGAGGTAGGGATTTGTTTTATTATATTAATTTCCCTTTTAAAATCATCCTTATTTATTAGGATGATTTGAGTTATAAGGGATAGTCATATTTGTATGAGTTGGTTTACGATAAATAGAATATTGAAGATTACAGTTTACTCTTTTGATATTTATATCTAAGAAATTATAAAACTGTTATCTTCAATTTTAACAGTAAATTTTATTTTTAGAAGTAAATTGTTAATAAAATTAAAGAAAACATTCAATTATCTATCACTAACTTTAAAACCAGTCAAAATATCATCAACATATCTATACCAAAACAACATATTCTTGGAGATATTTGAATAAAAAATGTTTTGTTCTAAATTATCCTTAAAAATATTTACCAAAATTGGTGATATTGGTCTACCCATTGGTAATCCTTTCCTTTTGAATATAAAATTTATCTTCAAAATCAAAGTAATTTTGATTGATACATAAATTAAATAGGTTTATAATTTCATTGTCTGAAATTTGGTTAATGTGTTTTCTTTCTAAGAATTTATTAATGATATACATTCACATGTAAAAAATGTTAAAAACATATTACTAACATCAAATGAAAGTAATTTTATATTTTCATTTAATTTATGTGTATTTAGTTTATGTATCAAATCCAAAGAGATTTTGATATGTAACCGTAATTAGTTAAAGTTGTATTGAGAAAATCTGCTAATTTTGTATTTGGAGTATTCCTATAAGAAACTACAGGCCCAATTGTTTTTGTATCTTTATGAATTTTAATTGTACCATATAATTTTGGGCGTTGAGGATTTTTTTGAACTATATGTTTTTTATCATAGTTATTAATAATGGAATTTTATTGATTAACTAGTTCTCTAACCTTATCTGAAAACTTTTTGGTTGGCTCTCTACTGAGAACTTTTAAGATACTTGATTCAATAAATTCATTTACTTTAAATTTGTAACCATTTGTATTTAAAATAACGGTAACGATAAAAGTAGTACTTATCTGATTTTGTAACTGTTAAATTATTACTTATAATTTTATTTTTTTATAGTTTTTAAAGGTAAAATATCACAATTTTAAATTTTTGATCAAATTGCAAATTTTTAATTTTTCGTAATGGAAATTATTAGACTGGCATACTGTATTTAAGTCCGTTATTAAGAAATTTTATCTCACTATCAGTGAACTGAATATCAGATTAGTTTTGAAAACGTTGTGAAAATATGTGTGTGTTTGTTTCAGTATATTGTGTTTTTTGGTACTTACATTGAGTTTCTTCTAAATTCTTAGATTGTTTTAGAAATATTTTATGTTTAATTCTATTAATGGTTTCACGTTTTTTATCATCCAGTATATTGAACTCAACTAGATGTAACCTGTAAGTTAATTCAGAATGAATAGTTTTAATCCAGATGATTATTACATGATTGGCACTGAACCCACTCTTCTCCAGGTCTGACATTTTCATATTCCTGTTCACAGAACTTACAATGTACATATAATTATTAAACATAATAGATATCAAGTGTGATACATCCTTGAAATTAGCTCGGCAAGAGGTTTATAAAAATTTAAAATATACGGGGTATTCTATTAAAAAAAAACAAAATTTTTGTCTGGCACTGCTTTTCTGAACACGGTGTATATTTGGGACTAATTTTTAAATATGAATCTCAAGACTGCCTACACTTTTTGTAAAAACTTTTTTTTCGTTACTTCAATAATAATATATCGTACTACGACGCATTAATGCCGCAACCTGTATATGCCATGTTGTCAATCCAAAATACTTCTTTTCCATTTCTAAGGTATGTTCCACTAACACATTTTCTAATTCAAAACAGGATTTATTCCATTCCTATTAAAACAATACTTTCTGGATCTTCATTCATCTTTACATATCTTTCCAAGGTTATTTCGGGTATTCCCTGGTACTTCGAACGTTTTTTGTGACCTATGACTTTATGTCTTAATAGCTAAAAATATATTTTTTTGTTATAATCTAAAACATCCTATCTATAAACTAAACTTGCACAGCTGCACTATTATAATGATTTTTTTCCGTTCCAACAAATACATATGAAATATTTGCACCACGTAAAATTTTAAAGGTTAAGTTAATTAATACCGAATTCTTCCTGGAGTATTTTCGTGGTACTCTAAAACTTTAGTAGGGTTCCAGTAATAGTAAAATCGATGAATAATAGATGGCAATACGTGTGCTATGGAATAATGTTAGTACCCCATAATAGGAGAGTATCCCATATTAGGCAGTTTTTCTATAATGTTTTTATGGAGTTATGTATATAATAAATCCCTTTCTACCCATAGGGTGTAAGGGTTAAGTGCTTAGTATTTTCTTTATTTCTTTATAAACTTGTTCCAGTCCTTTTTGTTTTGTTCCAAAACCCTTGCCTCTCCGCACGTCATATTCTTCTTTTCTATGATTTTTCCCACTACATTGTTCCAAGATTGCTTTGGTCTTCCTCTCTTTCGTTTACTCTGCACTCTTGCCTCCCATACTTTCTTGACTTGTGTTGAATTATTCAATCTCTGTAGATGTCCCTACCAAGCAGTCTCATTTCTACAAAAATTGTTCAACCTACTCAATTTCCAGGTTCCTACGGGTATCTTCGTTCCTTATTCTGTCTAATTTTGTTATTCCTCTCACCTTTCTTAGGTACTTCATCTCAGCTGCTCCTATTTTTCTTTTCTCTTTCTTTGTCAGTACCTAGGACTCGCACCCATGTATTAAAATTGTCCTATATATAGCCTTGTAGACGTTCATCTTAGTTTTCCGTGATACTTCTTTTTTATTTAACAAACCTCTGTAAAGGCACATTCATTAATATCGATTCTTTGCAAATTTTTGTATCCAATGTGTAAAGGCTTGGTTTTCCTCTCTGTTTCTTTATTATTTTGTCCATGTAGATAATGAACAGTAATGGGCTTAAACTCCCTCACTGTGTAACCCCCTCTTTTGTGGTGAATTCATGTGACATAGAGTTTTTACTTATTACTTCGTTTCTAGTTAGTTTGTACATACATTTTATAATTCTTATTAATTTCGAATTTATATCTCTATCCATCAGAAATTTCCAAATTTTCTTCCTAGGTATTATGTCGAATGCTTTTTCCATGTCCATGAATGTCACATATACGTCTTTTCCTGTAGGTAGGGCTCTATCTGTGATCTCTTTTATCGAAAATACATGATCTTGTGTACATCTTCCTTTTCTAAAGCCACTCTGTGCCTCTGTCAAAGTTGGTTCTATTTCATGCCTCAATCGTTTTTCAATTATTTTTTCATACAATTTAAATACAGTACTTAGTAAGGTAATACCCTGTAGTTATTACAATCCTTGCTGTCCCCTTTTTTATACAGAGGCAGTATCAATCCCAGTTCCCAATCCGAGGGAATTCTTTCTTCCACCCAAATTCGTTTCAAAATCTCAAATAACAATTTATTTCTCCCATAGCTTTTATCATTTCTACCGCCTGGTGCCTTCCCGTTCTTTAGCTCACTAATAGCAACTAATACCTCCTCTGAAGTTATGTTGTTCTCATTATTACCTGTATATTCCTCTCTTTCTGCTTCTTCTATCTCATTGTTCATTTTATGGAGTTATTGGGAAAAAACATATCTGTCTATATTTGCGTTTTTAAGTAGGTACATTTTGTATTGAATTTTATTCTAATTAAGCAGGTATGAAAAACTGTGACCTACTGTTAGACGATTGTATGCCTGGGTACTACTGAATGGCCCGTTAGGTCATCCAATTTTCAACCATTTCATTATTTACTGTGGAGACACTTAAAAACCCCACCATATGTTCATGTTTTATATATTTTTATTACATTTCTTTATTCACAATTTCGTTATCTGATGCATATTCATATTCAGAAATTTAAAAAGATTCTAAACCAGTCAAAAAGCAAAACACTACCGCTACTGGAAATATAAATATATCATAAAAAACATTAAAAACTCTAAATGCAGAAACAATAATAAATTGTAATAATTAACTTTAATAAATCTTTGTTAAGTAATTTAAATTTACAAAGATGTTAGATGAATGGGTCACTTTTGTCTATGCCTGTATATAACATTTGCAAACAAAAGAAGAAAAAAATCATAAATCAAAATATTCAAACACAAAAGGGTATTGGAAGTATCGATAAAATCAGCCTTTGAATTAGGATAATTATTTACCATTGTAAATTTCAATAATAAATGTTTTTGTTGGCCTTAATTTTAATGTATAAAGTTTGAGATTGATATAGTTTTTTTGAATATCAAGGGTATTTTTTGTGAATGCTCCTATATAAAGAGACGTTTACTGATAATTGTAACCTTATTGGAATTCTAATTCGTTGAAATTAGATGACTTGAGAACTACGAGCATCGAATTTACATTTAAAATAGATATAAAATATCTAATATACAGTTTAGATCCCAATTAAGCTAATAGGCAAATTTAATATATCTATAATGATAATACCAAGGAAACATAAGCAATATACAAAGAAGTTTAAGAAGCCAATAAAAAAAACTTCAAAACTGACATTCTCATATTATTTTAATATGATATTGGAATTCACAAAAATGTATTTCGATATGAGCACAATCCATGGTTTTCCACACATTTCACAAAAAGGTCGTCACCCATTAGAAAGAATTTTATGGATAATATTTGTAGGTGCTGCTATATATGGTGCTGGAGTTTTAAGCAGTATTACATTAACTAGATATAGAGAAAATCCGACTGTTATGTCCATGGAAAGAGATAGGTTTTCTTGGAATACTTCTTTTCCATCCGCCACTATTTGTCTCAGTAAAAAGTATGATCCGCAAACATTAGAACAATATGTCAGCGAAAACGAAAATATTAAAAATAAGACTCTCTATAAACAGTTCATTATTTCCCTTACAGAAGCTAATTATTTAAATTTGGATTCTGTTGTTGAATATGAGGGAATTTCGAGTGAAGATTTTGAAAAGTTGGTTTACAAATTTAAATTTTCTTTTAAAGCAGAAATAACAAATTCTGCAGGTAACAAGAAGTTTGTTGAAGTTCAAGAAACTTTTACTGAGATGGGAATTTGTTATAGTTTCAACTCACAATTAGCCATTTACAATTCGGAAGAGTAAGCTTTATTTATTTATTAAACATTTATCACAACATTTTAAGAGACATTTAACAATCCCGCCTATACTTTTTTTCTTTATGTGTGGCATCAACCTCTAGGGTTATTAGTTTTCGTATTCTATGTAGGCTTTGTTATTGTTTCAAGGCGCCACTTTTGGAACAGCACTATTTGAAGCCAACAGTGAATGCTGGATTGGGAATCACCCTTAGAGGTGAGAACCAACTTCCCAACTTGTAGTCAAATTAGGAATTCAATTTGTGACTTTTAGTCAATTCCTAAATTTTCGAACCGGGGTCCTTTCGATCACCACCTCGCGGCTCTACCACTGAGCTACCCACCCCCTCCGCCGTATCTGTAATGGGATTATAATTGTATACAATGTTGTCATTTCCTTCAAGAAGTTCCTAATTTTTTTTTTAATTTTTGGATTGATTTTGATTAATATTGAATTTGCCATTGAATTACCTTTTAAACAACTGTTTCAAAATGAAAAATGTATTATCTCGAACTTATGTTTTGAAGACACCCTTGCACAAGTAAAATTTGAAAGCGTCAATAGGTAATTTTGTAAATATAAGATTTTTGGTTTATTTAATAAACTTTAATCTCCTATGATTTCCTATTGTTCAATATTAGTATAAGAAAAAAGACATTATATGTTACTTAAAGGTGGTACACAATGCTGGTATTGTTTTACTGGGATTTCGAATTTTAATTTTTTTCACTTTTTGGTTTCCACAATGTTTCACTCGGTTGTGTATCTCCAATCAATTTTCTGTGAATACTAATATTAGTGAACAAATTTGTTACCACGTAGTCAGAATTTGTAATAAAGATTTAACAACATGAAGGGTAGCATTTTTGAATTTTTTGTTGAACCAGTTCTTTTTTCTTGACGATGTTTGCTTCTGACTATAACATATTGTTATGTTCTGTCTAACGTAGTCTAGTGTTGGAGATTTAAATGGTTCAATATTAGGTATTCTTTCTGTTATGCATAGATTGGTTTCTCTTATTATATGATGATTTTTTGAGTAGTAGAAAGTTTACGTCCAAACGTACTATTAAAGCAAATAATAAGGTTACTCAGAAGTAAATTGGATAAAACCAGAGTAAAACTCGCAGATAAATAGACGCTTTCCATATTTGCTGCATTAGAATTCATTTGAAGACGACTGGAGATGTATGACCGATAGAACTGTTGTGAAAAGTTTCAAGACAATGAAAGTTCGTAATCAGAGTTAATCTATACTACCGTTGCTCTGTGCATCAAAATATAGTTAAAAAAATAATTTTTCAGATATTGGCGTAATGGAAGTTGGAAAATATTACCAGAAAATGAAACATTTTACGTAAATCCACTGGATGGAGAAGTATTTGTAAATATGCTTAATTTATCTAGTGGTTTTAAGGTAAGTTGTTGTGTTTGAGAATTTTCCATTTATCAACATATTATTAGGTAAATTATTAGGAGAAACCATAAACCAAAATAATTAAAGGATTTGGTTTAAGTCTTTATTCATACTCTGGCCAGGGGTGCCAACTAGAAGAGTCGGTATAAAATCGCTGAGGTAGACATATAATTAATAAAGTCTAAAAGACAACAAAATGTTTATAATAAATCAAAGAATTAATAATTCTGTTCCTTTTTATTTACAGGTAATTCATTAATATTGCAAGAAAGTTTAAGATCAGGTTCTTACGTATGAAAACATTTCGTATACGAGATGCCCTTTAAGAGCCAAAATCATCATGTGACATTTTCGGACTCAAAATACTCGTCCCCTTACGTCCACAAAAAAATCTATAGACCTACAAACACACTACTTATAAACACGTCTCCTTTCTTCTGATTTAATTACATGAATCGAGGAGAGAAACGAATACGATTTCAACCAAAACTACTTTGGCAACATTGCTTTTGTGATATTCACATCGAGTAGAACACGTCACATGCACGCTTCTAATAGAAAATATATTCAATTTTTTTGTCGCACATAGGAATGGATGGGGAAACGTCTAGTATAAAATAATATGTTTGCAATGAGTTAAATTTATGGAGAAGAGGTGTATTGCAAAGATTTAAAGAGAAAGTTATTGGTTATAAAAATTTAAAACATTCAACAAATATTTCGGGCTTCAATTAATTGTTGTGACAAAATTAAGAGTGCGTAAGACGAGTCACTTCTCTGAAAATTATTTAATAAATTGTCATTGATAATTGAAATTTTACCGAAAAAATTAACCTTTAATGTATTTACTTCACAAAAAATCATAGTAGATTTTTAATTCGCGAATATATTGATATTTTTTAGACAAATTTTGAATAATTGAAAATAGAGCATACACAATAAAATATTTTCAAAAAAATATACTGATTTTATTTTTTTATCATTCCGATGTAAGTACTTTTATTCACACACTCCACGAGTACTCAAGATTGCCTCAAGTTGTTTACAATTTCCCCAATTGTACTGTACAGATAATAATTCACTTCCACCGACAACGAGAGAGAAATTATAAGACTGTGAATGGAAAATCGATAGCATTACCTGAAAAATGCATCAACACTGTTGCTAGAATACTGTCATATAATCATATATTTATATATATATATATATATAAATATATATATATAAATATATATATATATATAGGCGTAATCTGTTGTATAACTTTTTCCCAGTATTTGAAATATAATTTTACTGCTAAGCAGTTGAAATTAAAAAAAGATGCATTAAAACTTAAAAAAAATCTTCATGAAAATGAAATGAAATTTTCTCCGGTATTTATAAATATTTTGAAAAAGGAGATACGTCCCACTCTTTACTGTTCAAATCGCTTTAATTTTTGCGGTATCGTTGGCTCTTAAAAGTTTCTTTAAGAAAATAAATTTTTTGTTAATACCTAAAAATCGCTTTGAACGAATTGAATTACATTTTCATACTTTACTAATATCTTAATTAGCTATTTTTTTAAACCTATTACAGTTGATCTGATGATTACAAGGGCGAGAAAAATAGCATAATATAATTTTTTTTTAAATTTTATGTATAATTTAGATTAAGCAATTAAAATTCAACTTTAAGTCCTTAGGTTTATCAAACCTATCTTCTTTTTCGAGAGAAAAGAAACTAAATACCAAACGTTTTCTCGTCTCTGAGCCTGTTGAGACACAAACTAATAAAAATGAAACGAAAAGTGTTTGTTTTTCAGTTCTGTCCTCTAAAACGGTGCGCGATGTAAAAAACCTCCAAAATTAATTAACCACCTTATATAACTTAATTTATTTTTAGGTGTATTATCATAGTCAATATGAAGTAATTGATATAGCTAGTAAACACATAAACTCACTTAATGGAATTTTCATGCAGTTCTATCTTCAAGCACTAACAATTTTTTCCAGTGATAGAACAAAGAGTCTTAGCATCAAGCAGAGAAATTGTCGATTTTACTATGAGAGCAATTTGCCTCATTTTCCAATATACTCTTATGTGGCGTGCAGGATGGAGTGCCGAATTCAGCTGGCAAAGCAGTTTTGTGGGTGTTTGCCACATTTTTATAGAAAACTGGGTATGAATCTTTGATCTATAATGTGTTTTTTTCTGTATATTTATGCATCGTTAACTTTTCATTATGTTTGCAAATTCATATTCATTCAGAATAATGTTTTGCACATGATAAAAATAGGCTCTAGCACAGGACATTCTATATGTATATTTAATTAAAAAATTTGTTTAATATTTTTCAGAGGGTGAAAAAGTTTGTGATGTAAAAGATCTACATTGCCTTGCAAAGCATAAAGGTAAAATGAAAAAATTCTACAAAACACTTATGTGAATTAATCCGAAAAATTAAGTTCACTTCACGTAATTATAAGTTAGGTTTCCTTATAAGTCTCTTACTTTTCGTTTTTCGCCAGGAGCACTTTATTTTATAACCTATTTATTTTTATGTATTTATAATAAAAAAAAAACATTGTCGTGTGAGGTTTCAAAATTATAATTATATTTAGGTTATTAGTTATTATAATACATGTTCCTTTATTAATTATTTACAATTTGTGAAACTAAATACATATCTTGCAGAGTTTTATTGAAAACGTACATATATTCTCCAAACGAATAAAATGTCTCTGCTTTTGTATACTTCTTTTTTCAAAAGAAAACTAAATTCTGGAGCTTAATTTTTGTGGATTTGACATAAATCGTTTTATATCCAAAACTTTTATTTCCTCTACTGCTTTTGATTTCAAGGTATTCATTAGGGCTCCTGCACTTCTATTTCCTTTATCAATTCTTGTCTTTATTTCTTCTGGTGCGCTGTTTTTGTTGTTGATATTGACTCCGTAAAGTTTTCTACGTTTTGAAAGTTCTAAGCGTTTCCGTCTATCTGTCATTTTATCTGAATTCGACTTCTGTATTTTTTTGTTTTGTTATTAGCATATGGAAGGCATTGACGTCTATGATTAAAATAAAAATAGTTCCTTGTCTTCTTTTTTATGTACCTGTATTAATATATTTGGAATCCAGTGCTAGTGCGTGCGCTTAATTTAATATTTATTGTATATCTAGAACTTTATGCTTAAAGAGTAGGGTATTTATTACATTTTATAAGGCAATTTTTTTGCGGCGTTATTAGTAGATGTTGATGATTTACTTATGTTTTATTTTCTTTTATATTTTTTTTGTATATGTTATTTCCATTTTTTGTTCTTTTGTTTTTTTATGTCTATATACATATTTTTTAGATTTTTATACATAATATTATATTCCTTGTATAATAACATGCTAAATTGGTGAGTAAAATAACTCCGGTTGCAACTCCTTATGGAAATCCGCATGGTGTCTTCGATAATTGAAGTAATCAAACAATGTACGAGGATGTATCAGAAACACAAAAAATGTAAGATAAAATCTTTATCTGCAACTGCAACATAATCCACAGTTTTTAAATAATGTATGACGAAAATTGTTTTTCTCATTACGACCCTGAATTGAAGTCTCAAAGTATACAATGGAAGCATAAAGGCAGTCTAAAACCGCAGAAGGCCAAAACTGTTAAAAGTGCTGGTAAAGCAATGCACTTGATTTTTTTTTTATAAAAGTGGCGTTATTTACGTTCACATGGTTCCTAAAGGAAATACAGTATCTGCGGAGTACTATTCTAATGTACTTCGAGGACCTTTAAAGGCAAAATTGTAGAAAAAACGACCACCTTATCAAGACTTTGGTTGTACGCTGCATCAAGACAATGCTCCGGCTCACAGATCAACAATTTGTCAACGAACAATTGAAGAATTAGGGGTAGAAATTATGGTTCACCTCCCTATTCTCCCGACCTTGCTCCATGTGACTTCCATTTGTTTCTTGAGGTTAAAAAAGAATTGAGAGGTCGAAGATGAGTCGGATTTAGCTCAACAACGCTCAACAGACTATCAAAAAATGGTTTTTCAGAAGTTTCTGACAAGTGGTTAAAGTGATGGGATAAGTGTATTGAACAGAATGGGGATTACTTTGAAGGATAGTTGTTGAAGTTTTTTAAATAAATGTGTCATTGCTATTCTATAGCACTAGTCTCATTATTTTCTGATACTTTCTGGTATGTTCTGAAGTACCCAATTCTCCACAAGCACAGTTTACTATTTTTATAAACTGACGGTCATTGACGTCTGTAAACTATGGTTCTCATCTCTTTTGTATCATTGATGTTTCTTTGATTTGTGGCTAGTTTGTATAAATTATATAATCTTTCATTATTCTTAATACCTGCATGTCCCTTTATCTAGATTAAAGTAATTTTCTTTCCTGTATTCAACAATATCTTCAGTTCTTTTAATATTTGTACTAGTACGGAAGGGAGCGTCCTAGTAGTCTTAATATTTTTTTTAAATCCATCCAGAACATTGTTACTCTCTGACAATATAACAAATTTCGTTTTATAATGCTCATTTACGTACCTTAACGCTTCCAAGGTTCATGTTAATTCTGCAGTATATATGTATGTATATTTCACTAGGTAATCTGAATCACCTTAACTTATTCTCTTTAGAATGGTAAAACGCACATCCAGCATTTTCATTTATTTGGAACCGTCTGTATAAATGTACTATACGTCAGACCGTAACAATTGTTACAAAGCTCTTTATTGTATTAGGATTATTTAACTCCGTACGGAAGTAGTGAATTGGAATCTTTAATTCAAGTAGATTATAGTCCATACTATAATAATTATGTAATTGTAATTTCTAGCCAGTGGTTCATGATTTTTATGTCGCCAAAAAGTTGTCTCATACTAACTTTGTATTAATAAAAAATAAATAAATAAATACTAATGTAATTAAATAGTATTTTGTAATGAGAACAACATCTCCTAATAAAAAAAACGAATTTTTATATTGATTACTTTTATAGCCTCTACAATCTTTTTAAATGATCTACTAACATCTATTAACAGGTTACATGTTTTAGATAAGCTAATATTTTTAAAGAACCAGTGCTCCTGTGTCGCAAACTGCGATGACACCATTTACACCATTGAATCTTATGATGAAAGAGAGTGGTTTCTAGGAGCAAATTTGCAGTGGGGTATAGAGCACTATCCAAATATGAGACTAAAACGAGACGTTATATTTGGATTTTCTGATCTTCTAGGTTAGGACTAGCTTTGTTTTAATTATAAGTCTTAGAGAATAGCCTTCGTTAATAACAATTCTGTAAAAATATAAACTAGTAAATTAGAGTCAATTACTTCTAAACTGATTTGCTAACTAAAATATGATTGTAATTTTCCATAAAATACTATGATTTTAGACAACTAATTGTATTTTCTGTTGCAGTGTACATTGGAGGAATGGCAGGCTTATTTTTAGGATCAAGTGTTCTAAGTATAATCGAAATTGTTTATTTTTTCACTTTAAGATTGTTCCTTTTCGTTAAAAATTTCAATAAATAAATGTTTAGGCGATTCTAGATCCTAGTTTTATCCTGTGAAGTATTTGCAAATAGTTTTTATAAATAAAAGTTACAATACAAACTAACCACCCATTATTTTCATTTCAGCTCTCAAAGTTTCAAGAAAATTTTCTTCTTATTAATTTAGAATCATCTTCTATAAGGTGTTTCTATAGATATGATGATAGAATACATAAAAATAAGACTAACTTCTTATATAAAAAGCTTGCCTTATTTTTACGTGTTTCCTTACGTACTGTATTCGGATAAAGTATGGAAATAGGTAAATACCTTTACATAGTTATTTATGAAATTTTGCGGGCAAGTCCAGTGCAGCATAATGCATTTGACGCATTTTTTTTGTTATCAATGTGTTGCCGGTTTAACCGGAAATACCCAAAACTTTTTTATTTAAATGGATCACTCTGTATATTTTTGCAGATTTTAGTAGATCTTGATCTTTCGAATTCGTACATACTAGGTTTAGTGTAAAACTTGGAGAAAAGCAACTTGATGTTTACTTATTAGTAGAAATAAACATGTACTGTTTAATAGGTAATTGTTAACAAATTGTCAAGTTAATTGTAATTTACAGAAATTAATTGTACGATTAAAAATGGTACGTTTAACTGAAAAATATCGAATTGAAATATTAATGATGATCGATTTTGGCTATCGTGTTAGAAGTAATGAAGAAGATCGTCATATTCTTACTGATTTGCATCCTGAAAAAATCCTATATCACGTTTAACGGTTACTAAAACTTTAAAACGTTTTCATACAACTGAGATAGTTAAATTTTTGCCAAAAACTGGTATAAGTCGAAGTTCTGTAAGGAGATAGTGAAAAGGGAAAAATACCATTCGTATACATACAATTATTTCAAGAATGGTAATTTTGACCGACGGCTGGAATTTTGCAAACGAATGATGAACATCTGTAATGTCGACGAACATTTTTGGATGGAAATTGTAGAAAATAGCCTTAGAAGCTCATTTTTTATTAAGATACCAAAGGTTCTCCATGTTGATCCTATGTGGTAAAGAGAAATAATTCAATGAAACTCAACAAACCACAACAAATTTGATTGAAAATCCAAAGTTTTTTAAACGACTACTAGTTTCGACTTCCCACAAAAGTTATCGTCAGGTCTGTAACGTTAGAAATAATATCAACGTTACAATAGATACAAAAACAATCAGTTGAAAGTAGGCATACAGATTAAACTTACCTAATAATTAGGACGCAGGAACAGTAAAAGTGAGATGAAAATGTATTTACTAAATTAACATAAAAAAAAGTTAAGCGGTGATGAAAAATTTTTGACATAAACTTAAAATTGAAATTAAATTGAAATGTATTAAACGTAGGTACCAACTAGTGAACTTAAAACATTGAACATTTTTAAGAACGAACAATTTCAAATTGTTAAAACTGACTTTTGGTATAAACTATGTGTGATTAAACTATCAATGCATTTAAATTTAGAAATGAAGGGGACTAATATAAGGAGATAAAAGACTGACCTTAAGGGCAATGAAAGGGGAGGATGTGGGAAATGACCCCACCAATAACTGGAAAAGGTATAAATGCAGAAACAGGGTAAATCGGACAGGATCAATAATGTCAACACACACCCGATAATAAAGGAGGAGGCAAGTGGAGGTCAATTAACTGACATTTCAAAATCAAACAGATAGAAAGGACCCGATATCTTTGACATTCTTTTTGATTTCGGGTCCTTTTCATTGCGCAAAAATATTCACTGGCTATCTTAATAAAAAAAAAGGATGCATCAAGAAGTTTCCTTGAATCAATGTTTGGTACGGATTCTGGTCGCAAGAAGTGATTGGGTGCAATTTTTTTTTTAATAACCCTACTGGAACGACACCAACGATGGATGTTTTCATTTGCAGGGAGATGGCATTTTTTAGTATTTCTCCAAGGATATTAAATCAATCAAAAATACTTCAGTTAATATTAATATAATTTTATGTTATCATAAAAAACATAATAGAAAATACTGTTTTAAAAACATTTTTTTCTATAAATTAGAGTTAGGTTAATGGGCCACTTTTATCGTAACTAGTATATAACATAAGCAAACAAAAGAGAATAAAATAGAATGACATTATTTATCATGAATCAAAATATTCTCCAAACACAAAAGGGTACAGAAATTATAGATAAAAATCACTTTTTGAATTAGGTTAATAATTAACGACAAGAAATTTCAGGAATAATAAATAATTTTGTTAACATAAGTTTTAATGCATAAAGTTGATATTTGATGAAGTATTTGTGAATATCAATGGCATTTTTTCTCTTTTACTTAAAATCGTGAGTTCGGAAACACCAGCATCGAATTTACATTACACCTTTGTTACAGACTCTTTTGTACTAATCTCACCTTTTTTAGTCGTGTATTTAAATTTGTATATATAGAAAAGATATAATTAAGCTGGATACATATACAATATGTCCCCCTAAGTTGGAATCATATGGAAAACTTTTTTATTATTAATTTTTGGAAAAAAAGTTATTCTACGTTCTGCATTATCTAAAACCTAGAATACAGTCATCAAATATCAAATTTTTTCAGTGGTATACGAGGTTTGTCAAAAAATATGAGTTTTACTCAAGAGTAAAGTACCTTTAAATTTGACAATATCAAAAAATGTTACTAAAAAAAGTTGATCAGAATTAAAAATTACGTTTAAATATGCAAGTACATCCATTTACATTAATAAAATTTTGTGTTTTATTATTTGCAAAATAAATTAATATGCACTTATTACGCGTTTTAATTGCAAAATTAATAGAAAACATCGAAAAACTAAAAGGTTATCATGTGTTTCGTAATCACAAGAGATAAATGTAGATAAAAAATTTGATATTTGATGACTGTATTCTAGGTTTTAGATAATGCAGAACTTTTTATGAAGAATAACTTTTTTTCCTAAAATTAATAATAAAAAAGTTTTCCATATGATTCCAACTTAGGGGGACATATTGTATATATATCCAGAACAGCATTTCAAGTATAGTGCAATAATATTTGAAAGCAGATAATGGAGGTTTAAAATGATACCATGTTGATTGGAATCGGACTATTTTCACAAAGTTACAGACAACGTGAGCTGAGTAACACAAAATAATTGAAAGCGTAATCTGAAATTAAACCGTTATTAATTAGTTTAATAATTTTTAACAATGTTTAACGCTATTGATTATTTTAATATGTCTTCTTGCCATCCCTACTCCTAATAATACTGAGCCATCGATTAAGCATAGATAGAGTGAGGATGCTGATAAAGTTTTGAGGAATTGCTTCCCACTCTTCACTTAACGCAACTTTCAGATATGTCGTGTTCTTGGAACCTGAATTCTGGCCTGGACTCTTCGCTTGAACTCATCCCATGCACGTTCAATTGGATTTAAATCCGGACTGTTCGCTGGTCAAACCATTGTCGGTATAGCAATATCGGCAAGTGGTTATTCGCTCGGTGTAACATGGCGCATTATCATGCAGTAGCGTAACGTTCCCACCAATAAATTCAGCATACGGCACAACATGGTCCTGTAGAATGTCAGTGATGTAGCGGTCTGTGTTTAAACCTTCTCCACATCCTCCACCAGCAACAGAAACCAATTCAGTTTTTCCGTCCATGGAAATGCTCACCCAGAACAAACAAGAGCCAGCTCCATATGCGATAGTTTCGTGAATATAACCGAGTAAATCGGTCTCCTGGTCTTCGATAGACCCTAAGTCTTCTACCGTTGTCATTTAGGCACATCCTGCTCTCGTCTGCGAACAATACTTGAATCCTCTGTTGGAGGTTTCAATCGCAATGTTCACTAGCAAATGCCTGTATCCGTCGCTTGTGCTCTACAGTCAGTTTGGGACCCGTAGCTGCTCTTTTTGGGGTAGGGTTGACTGCTTTCATTCTTCTACTCACTGTCTAAGTAGTGACTACCATATTTCTGACTTCTCTAGCAGTTCCTGGAGATTAACGGCAGTTTCTGAGAGCTCTTAAGACAAGAAATCGGTCGTCACCCTCCGTTGTTACTCGTTTACGTTTGCGGTTGCGGTAATTTGACAGATACTTTCGGTAGTAATTCTTTTAATTTTGTATTTTGGGTTTCCCAAGTTGCTTACCACAATTTGTTTACATACTGTTTGATAACGACAACTTTATTTTCATAATTTTGTTTGTTTATGATCGTCAAACAATTTGACAATTCGGTTTGACCATTTTAATTAACCATGTCAGTAGTATTAAATAGTATTAAAAAATAAATCAGTATTCAACATTGAATCCAGATACAGATTTAGTCATATTTTTGGAATAAAGTTGGCCATAAGATATGAGATACCCATTTTTAACTTTTCGAAGTATTATATTAGAAGTATGAAACGCCCTGTATATATGAAATTAATTTTAAAATGTGATGGAATAAGTGCTTTTGATAACTTTTATAGTAATGGGTAAATCGAACTTAGTGTCACTAAGTCTATACAGAGTGTATAGACTGTTTCAGACTAGTTAGAGCCTAACATTATCCGGTGTAATATCAAATGAAAAAAGCAGATTTACAAAAGGGAATATGTTTGGGCCAGACACTAAGGTTAAAGGGCATAGCGTGATTTTTTTTGTGAAAATGACATTCCTTACAAGTCACTTCTTTTCAAGTGAATTCTGGTAAAACACCCAATCTGAGACCTTGAAAAAATAGCCAAAGGAATTCGGCGCCACTTGTACGAATTAGGTAACGATAAATTGACTATAATTAAGGTTATACTACCTCAAAATTATCTGTGCAAAAATTATTAAGCGTCATTTTCACTTCCATCCAAAATAAATGGTAAACTGAGTTGATTTTAGTAACTTAAATTAAGAATGGCTAGAAAAATATACGAATATCCAAACGTATGAGTCGTTAATTTTTTTTAACTTGGGACAACTTTATTTTAACGTGAGTGTTAGGTAACAACTAGTGATATATTTAATCATTTTTTAGTTTCTAGTGATGACGACTTTATTTTAAGTTGGACAATGGGCAATAGCCACTTTGATAATTGTGGTGTGCATATAGGGTAATTAAATTAGTGAATGCAGATTGGTTTTTTCATTTTCTTTTTTCACTAATTTTTTAATTGGTTGGAACTAAAATAGCCGTTATAATTCTAGAGAGAAAGTTTTTGAAGTTATGTACTAGACCAACGGAAAAGTGTGTTGGATATTATTTTAATTTGCTTAAAACAGATAAAAAGCTACCCTCAGTAATCACAAAAAAGCTAAAATATTACTTTTAATCATGTTCGAATGACCCACATCAATAAACAAAGTTCACCCACATTGCCCACATTTACGAGGGTAAATTGTGTACAGCCTTTTTCTTCTATCAACTATACCAATACGAAATATTCCCATTTTATAAATAAACAACAAACGCCGATATAAATCTGACAAATAGCCTCTAAAATTATGAGTAGTTAACTTGACTAACACACCGAATGTAACAAATAACAAAATTTGTTTTCTGAAATTAGACTGATTTGTTTGTGAGGTTTCAAAGTCAATTAGTGCTACAAGGAATACAAACTCTTCGAAATATAAACAACACATTTTCATTCAAATCTAAATGTCGGCGCTGGTAAACCAGCAGTCAATCCAACATCAACATGTGCTAAGTTTTAAAAGTTATTTATATTATTAGTAGAAATAATTGCTGAATGTTACTATATTTGCTTGTCGTTATGTATTAAAATAAGTCTAATATAAGGTTGTATATTACAAGTAAGTATTCATCATTTTTTATATAGAAAACAAATAGATAATTAAATATGATAAAAATGTGTGTAATATACAATTTATTGTTTTTGTATGATTACAAAAATAGTTGGTTGAGGAAATAAATGAATTATTTTTAATCAGAGAGGATGATACGCCACCTATAAAATGGCATATTTCTAGAATTATAGACATTTTCATTCAAAAATGTAATAAAATTAGATCTATTACACTTAAAACTATCAAGATACATATATATTTGGCCTGAATATTTGCAGTCATACACGAATCCATGCGAGTGATAAAGAACGCGTTATGAAAGAGAGAACGTATTATTAATTTCTTTAAGTAAGGATATATCGAGGTGGGAACATTGTTCCAGTCAATAATTTGATAGTAACGTACCGGCAGTCGTAGTCATACCTCTAGTTCGGTTGAGAGGACACACATCACTACCTGCTTATTTATTAACACCCTTATAGATTATTGCTTTAATTGTTCTATTACTTTCATTTGCTCTATACGTGCATTCTTTTTTGAAAGTACAAACTTTCAATACAGGCAGTATGTACGAATTCGAAATAACAAGATCTTTCAAAATCTGCAAAAATATAGAGGGTGTCCCGTTTAAATGGAAAAAGTAGGGTATTTTCAGTTAAACCGGAAGTAAATTATTAACAAAAAAAATGTTCATCAGATGCATTTTGCCCCATTGCACTTACTTGCAAAACTTGCATCATAAATATCGTCAGTTTCGTTTTAAAAATATATACTTGGTTCCATACTTTATTCCAAACCTGTATAGCAGTTGTTATGAATATGTGAGGACAAGTTGATGTAATTTACACTGAATTGGCAAAGGCATTTGACAGAATTGATCACAAAATGCTTTTGGAAAAACTAGTTTATATAGGTTTTAATGATTCGCTTATACAGCTTCTTCTATTTTACCAAAGCTCATATCTAATTTTTATCATAATAGCTATTTATCTAGTTCTTATCTTGCAACATCAGATGTGCCATAAGATTCATACTTAAAACCATTGCACTTAAGAGTATTTATATATGATCTTACATCAAGATCACAAACGATTGACTTCTTACTTCTTCAATTTTAGATACCATTCCGAACTGTTGCATTGTAAATTATGTAACGATAAAAAAATAAGAAAATGTACTCTGTGAAGTTACTCACGCTACGTAAATATTGTTGATTATAACTGTCAGATCGATAGAGTAGCACTTAGACATAGCTTTTTTAAGAATTTAGATGTGATATTTGACCAAAATCTGTCGTTTGTAAGTCATATTAACAATGTTGCATCATCAGCCTTAATATTAGTCTTCAAATCCTTAAATCATTTTACGTATCACTAGTTACGTCAAAACTTAAATATGCTTCACTGGTTTGGTATCCTTTTTACGACGTTCATGAGAAGAAATTAGAAAACAAAGAGCGACGATTGCTCATATTTAGAATGGACGATGTTTACCCTAGAAGAGGCGCTCAGACCATTTTTTAAAGTAAGTTCGAAATTATATCGCTTGGAAACAGAAGAAAAATATCGAATATAATTTTCCTGGTTAAATCAGTCAATAGTTTGGTTGATGATCCTTTACAATTAAAATTGTTCCAAGTGTAAGTACCAGTATTATTTCTACCTTTTATTTTAGATCTAATGTGAGCTTGAGGTCACCCATTATTCTAATATGTTCCTATTTTGTTAGGTTAATTTTTTATCTCCAAATGCTGGTATTTGTGAAGCGTAATTATTACAATTTTATTGGTAAGTCTTCAAAAAGTATTAGGTAATTATTATACTAATTAATAATTTAACCGGCAAAGTCGCATTTAACATGTTATGATATTTAGGATGCAATATTTTGTAAATGATATTTGACCACATATAGTAACTGCCCCCCTTTTTTAATTCTAGGATTTATCATAAAAAAATTTGGTATCACATAGATCTCTCAATTTAAATTTTTGTACGTATTTTGATTGCAATGAATTGAATTTGTTAGTATCTACAAAACTGCCCCGTTATATTTCTTGGTCCGTCGGATGTTTACTTTAACAGATTGAGATATGCGCCGGGCGCTATCGAGGCAAAAGGTGTTTGTAAGGAGTTTTTAGCTAATCCTGGGTGGTCGTTGGTAGCTCAACTCAACATATGTGATGCAACAATTCTAATGGACTTGTGTTTATTTAACAAACTGACAGTAATACGTCACATATCGTGCATCAACATTGAGAACCGATTTTTTTACGCTACAAACAGTATCTACTAATACCTAATTTCTGTCAGGAGTGTAATAGACCAGGAAGTTTTAATTACATTACAGAATTAACTGAAAAATTAAGAAAAACTAACATTTTTATAGTGTCGTTTTAACAATTTGCTACTCTGAAGGTAGAAAAATTATCTGTTTATTAAGAACTTGTAGTCTATTTCAAAATGTCAAAGAGTCATAAAACGAAATTAATGTACACTGATGTTATAAACTTTCTTTTCCTATAATAACTTATACTTGGCAGGTCTTATCACTTTAATGCCCGTAATGCAAAGACGAGAGTGAAACTACAGAAAAATTCTAGGATAGATCGTACTCATTTAGAATTAGAATAATGACTTATTCAAAAAAGTTTAAAAACTACTGAGTGCGCCAATAGACAAACCGGGAAAAAATAAAAAAAAAACTTTGTCAAAGTAAATGTTAGATGGAGTTCTTAAACATAGACGGAGGTTTCAAGAAAGAGAAAGCCTCTACAGTAGCAATAAAACTGGAAAAGTGCACCTACCCGATTACTATTAACAAAAAGTAAAACATGTACAAAGCCCATCAAGGTCATAAGAAACATATCGAAAAGTTTTCCACAAAAATTTCAATATCAGTTTCGATTATCCCTGATATTAGTCCCGGAGTGCCTGCTACCCATCTAAAAGTTCTTCAGAATACACAAAATAAAATATCTGAATAAAAAAGATAGATTAAAAGATTAACTGTAGAAAATCAATTACACAAAGTTAAAGATGTAGTATTCTCTAAGAAAAGAAGAAAGGCAAGGAAAGCAGCAATGACAAATATAGGCTTTCAACCAATAGCCATGGATTTTCAAAGAAAATATTCCAACCAACGACGTCTACTATAAAGGACAACTGACTTGAAACTTATTCAATATCATGTATTGTCAACAGAAGATGCCACATTTTATTGTTATTTATAGGAGTAGAAGGTTCAAATGGCGTAGTATTATTTCTTCACCATTTTATCTTTACTTGGCTTGATCTTCAAGGTTGTCTCCACATATTCTTAAATTTGTGAGATGGCCAAAACAAGAATTTTACGTTTTTAACTGACTGCTTCTAATTCAATGATGCGTTTTTTCAATACTAATGAATGTATATGATTTTAAAAGTCAAATTAATAACATAACAAATAACTATCCATTATATCTAATAAATACGTTGAAAAAATAAAAAAGAGGAAAAGGGTACCATTAACCTTATATTTACAAAACAACCTAAAGAAATCAAATTATACAAAGCTTTTACATATTTTGCAAATATTTCAAACATCTAAAATAACAACTCGAGCAATATTTTCAGTTATATATTATAAAGTAAAGAAAAATGTAAGTTCATTTTAACAAATTTAAAAACCAAAATTTCTAAATTTAAAATTAAATCAACTAGATAAGTCACATTACGAAATTTGAAAATCCTTAATAACGGGGTACCTCAAGGATCTATTCTGGGCCTAATTCTCTTCCTAATCTATATAAATGATCTTCCAAAATACATCAGTAGAAGAGAACAAGGAAGCATAGAATGTCTATATGAAACATATAAGTGGTTTGCTTCAAATAATCTTAAAGTTAATGATGCAAAAACTTAAGAAATGAAATTTTGTACAGACAAAATTATTAGTAAGTCAAACTCTGTTAAACTTCTCAGTATTACTTTAGGTACATCTTTGACTTGGACTTATCATATCGATAATCTGTTCTTAGACAATTACGCTCACTCATTAGTGATAATATGGTTATGAAAACAATATATTTTTCATAAATACATACTCACCTAGGACAACTAAAAATGATAGACTAGATATAAATATGTATAATAAGTTTATTATACTTTTTAACGATATTAATATTAAAAGTATGAACCTCAAAAAATTCCAAAAATTTGTTAAAACATTTTTTATGATCAATGCTTTTAGAGTATAAATGACTTCAAGAATTTTGTTTCGTAAAAAATATATATATTAAGGTTTTAAATTTTTCTTTTAGTATATAAAGCAATAGTAATTAAAACTAGTTATTTTATTTTTTGTGTTATCTCTTCTAGTTATATTTAATATATATAATGTTCTCTTTATACATATATGTATTAGACTACAAATGTATTTTTTGTATGTAATAGTGGTCAGTAAACGTTGTGCTATTCTATTCTATGCAAAACAATTTATTGACCCTCAACACCAACCTACAATTAATATAACAATGGAAGCAATATACGGAATTCTTCATATACGCGATAAGAAGTAGGAACTTTATTTTATTGAATAATTGGGAATAAAGAGATATCTATAATGTCCTCAGTTTACAGTATTAAAAGAACAAATAAATTTGTGAAGTTCACCTTTATTATATATATTTTATATTTAGGTAATATTAACTACATGTTACAGAAGAATATTATTTGTTAGAACATCTGTAACATAAAATCAAGTCTGTATATGTAACGCTTATCAATTTCTTTAATCTTATCTGATGATGCCGGAAGGTGAAACATTTGCCATAAGAATATTTAAAAAGTTAATAGTTTTGGAGAATCGTAGAATTTTAAGAGAAGTGTATTTTATCTTTTACACTTTATGTGGTTAATATTGCGAAAAATATTAGACACAATTGGAAGAAATATTTCGAATACGAAGTCACTCTTATATAGAATGATATCGAGATGTGGGTGTGATCAATAAAAAAACTGAAACTGAACTGAGCTCCCCGATTAGTACCTGGAAATTAGGTCTTCCAGAGTAAAACCAAATGCGTTTAGTATAATCGAAGTTGATCAGTCATTTATACGAAACCGGCCATTAATGTTGGACAATATTTACATAAATAATACCGCTATATAAATCAAAACGAATAAGAGAACTGAAAATATCAAAAGATAATTCACGATTCCTATAATTACAAATAGTGTATATCCAATACTATAGTACAAACGAGTTTTTAGAATGATATAGTTTGAAAAATTATTAGATTATTTGTGTTGTACCAATGGCATAGTTAGACGCAAATGAGCCCCTATATTAAAATTTGTAGACATGCCCATTTTACAAATTTTCCCATACACACGTTGGAGCCCTCTAGCTCAAGGACAATCTGACTAGAAAAATAATAAAATCTATCCATAGCTTTATCAGCCAGCCTCTCTCTCACTTAATAATCAATGTTTCTTCTTTAGAAAAATATAGCAAAACAATGGACAAAATAAAACATCTCCCATCTTCAAAACGGAGAGCCCTAGAAAATTAAATAACTATAGACCAATTTCTGTTATTGAAAGTTTTCCTAAGATTTTTAGCAATCGCTAAAAAACTAGGCTACCATCATTTGTTTACAAACATGTTACTTTTAACTTATAACTAACTTATTAAAAACAATGGTGAAGGCTTTGAATGATTCATCAAAATGCTTAACATTTTTTTTTAGTGTCAATATAATAATAATAATATTTTTTATTGTGCAATACCCAATAATTACAATTTGAAATTTAAACACAAACATGAATAAAATACATTAGGTGGTAAAGGGTAAAAGGATGAATTCGGCAAACCATTTTTCAATTCACCCTAGGTACAATTGAAATTATTCAAAAATAACATTAATAAACAAATTAGTACAAATAATAAGAGACAACAAAAAATAGTCAAAGACAACAAATACAAAAATTATTCATTAATAGCTTATTTTTAATATGGCTACAAAATTTCTTGTAATTGAGATTCAAATAGTTAATTTCGGAATTCAGTAAATTATGTGCAACATACAACATAAGAGAAACAACCCTCAAATGTTGTAGTTCTGTGTACAGCAATGTTTAACAAATTTACTCTCAGTTATACATTTAGCGCGCTATATCTCCTACTTAAAATATTATGCAAATATAACAGAGTTTTTGATAATAGCAGTTTAAACAAAAATACATAATACACCCGATTTCATATTTTTAGCTCCTGTAGTTTATTAATGTAAGAAGTAACGTGTGTTCTGACAGAAATATTACAAACATACCTAATACAAGAATTTTGCATTATTTCTAGTTTGTTTCTATTATATTGTGTCAAGAAAAAAGAGTATACCATACAACCATAATCAGTGTGAGGATATATGAGAGACTTAACTAATTTTAATTTAATTCTTGATTTAATTCTTGATATGAGTGAATAGAGTCGATGTCCTGTTCCACAGCATCATCCAAGCTTTCAGTATAAAGTTGTAAATCATCAGCATATAAATGATATTTCACTTTTTTGATAAGACTAGTGGTAAGTTATGAGTGAATATGGAAAACAACAGTGGTCCTTGTGGCACTACATTCTATAATGGAACAATCATATTAATTAATAAATTTAAGAGATTATGTTAGAGACATAGCCCTACAATTAACGGAAACTATTTGTCACATAGAACCAAAAGAGTAAACATTAGAAGTACATGTAGTTCTAACACTACAGTGAATTCTGGTGTTCCACAAGGAACAGTGTTAGAGCCAATTTTATTTTTAATATAAACTATAAAAGGCAGCTAGTGTGTTATACCAATAATACAGCTATTATATATATTTTGTGGAAGAAATCGAGAAAATGCAATACAAATTACATAAACAGAATTAAATGGGTTATACATATGGGTACACCTTAATTTGATGGCTCTAAATATTAAACAAACTAAAGATAACATTAATTGTTTCAACTCTTACTTTGTGGAAATAATTCGGAACAAATATGGAAAAATATCATCCTTTCTCTCACAATAGATTAGACTATAATAATATAAAAATAAAATTACATGTTCTATTATGTCTTCAAAATAACACATGCGTTTGCAAAATCATATTACACATGTGACAAAAAAATAATGCATAAACTTTATGAACTTAGATTCTTTAAGCAAAAATAATTATACTATATACATCGTTAGCAGAGTCTATCAAAAAATATTGCATAACTGCTTGGGATGAAATATATAAAACACTACAAATGGCACAAAATAAGGTAAATTACCC
Organism: Hermaeophaga mercurialis; assembly: GCA_951812935.1. NCBI lineage: Eukaryota > Metazoa > Arthropoda > Insecta > Coleoptera > Chrysomelidae > Hermaeophaga > Hermaeophaga mercurialis. Next base: position 24,038,123 of record OX638361.1, on the reverse strand, counting down.
CAATATTATGTAAATAATAGATCTGTACACAGCTTCCTTTTACCTTAATCTAATCTAATAATTATGTCATCTTCACATTGTATAAATACTTTAATAGTTAATTATGCCTGTTACTAGGCTCGCTCAGTTCATTCCCTAGATTCAATCTCAGACTTGTTCAATAAAGAATCACTTTACTGACATGGTGCATACAAATACAAATTTTTATCGCCAACCGTAAATAATTATAATTATTTTCTGAATAATTAAATAACTTTTAATATTGGAAACTTATTTAAGTACTAACCACGCCAGAAACAGCTTAAGTACGATAATCGACTGTCAATATTACCATTTCTATGTGTAAGAGAACTGTAAAAATTTTAAAAGTTTTATTAATCTTTACCTTCTAAGAAATCTAGAATGGATTTTGATTGATTTTCAAAGGTATAGATTCTAAAATTATTCTATAAATATAAATCTTTTTAAATAAAATACCTCTTCTAGCGAAATATATTTGAACTTAGTTTAAAAGTGCAAAACGTACAAATTATCCCCTCAAAATGGCAAACAAACCATTAGTTTACTGTTATAATTTGTATAAAATATGGGTGCGTCTGAAGGCAAGGATGGGGAAGAGAGAGTTTTGGGATTTTCCTCTATAGAGAGCTTTCTGTCCAGAATTGTAACCCTATAAAAACAACGAAGAGAAATATTATTAGAGTTGTAAGAAGCCAAAACTTCGTTAATATTCATATAGTAATCGTAAGAGCACACTTGTTAAATAAAGACATATTATTATTAAGACGTACCAACGACACTGGCCAATGAAAACTTTATGTCCCGGCAAAGTAAATTTAACAGCAAATATAATATAAGATTAAAGAACAAGCACTTTTTTAAATAAGTTGTTTGGAATGGTGTTATAGTTGCGTGATTGCAATTAGCTTAGCGTTCTTTTAGTAAGTTACAACTTGACCAGTATTTTCTAATTTCTAATATAAATCTGATTATTAATGAACTCGGCGGAGTTTTTGTGGTCTGTTAAATTTAATTACCCTTACATTACTCGTATTATTATTTATCTTTATAATTCCGGTGGTGACCTATAACTATTTTCATAATTAAAAAGCTTCTTATTTTCTAATTTTACAAAGTAACAATGTTAGAACTACCTTGTGTATACCTTTTTATGTTTATCTGGATAAATATGTGAACTCAATATTAAATCAATATTTTAATAAATGTTATTCTAGTGGAGACAGTATTGTAGACTATAACGGTGCACTTGCAAAAAAAATTGCATGAGTTTCTTCATACTATGAGTTTTTTGGTCTTTAAAATTTCTTGCCTTTACATTATTATTGTTATTATTACTATTATTATCATTAATATTATCATTTGATCACCTCATATAGATCCTACCCTGCTTGCAATTTATCTTTGCGGGAGCACCACTAGGTACTCTAAATAAACTCTTAAAGTGAATGTATTATTACAAATTGTAGAACAAACGAATGTTTTTGGAATAGATAGAAATTCTGAAATTCCTGAAAGAAGGCGGGTTTTCAGGACGTGCACTTTCTGATTGGTTAACGCCACGTCCTATACAGAGTGAGATATATCCCATTCTAAAAAGCTACTGGCTGAAACTTGGAAGCTGTACTGTATCATCCATTAAACATCTAAAAAATCTTTATTGGTATCATTCTATTCTTGTTCCTATTCGAAAATCTGTATACAAAATTTGTTATATTCGAGTGGCGGTAGAGTGACAAAAGCTTAGAATTAGTGTTATGAGTTTCTTTAGTTTATAATGGATTATTTTAAACATTGAATACATTTTATAAAAAGGTAATATTTATTTTGTTCATCTAAATTAAGATATAGATATCGACTTACAAATAAAATGTTATTTTTTGATAAATAGCTAGGACATATGGTAAAAAATTGCATATATACCCATACCTATAATTTAACTTTAACAAATGTTATAAGTTTTGTACCACTTTCATATTTTAACAAAATATATTGTTAAGATTTTTTAATTATACATTTTATTTAAATACTATTATAAACTTGACTTAAAAAAATATAAAATGTTAATCAAGGGGTTTGGTTTTAAATAAGATGAATGTTTATGATGTTCTGTTGATATCAAGTAGATAAGTATTGTTAGATTGAAGAATATAATTATAAAGAAAATATTGTCAGATTAGATAAAAAAGATTTAACATACTGTTCTAAAAAAATCACACCAATATAATTATATTCAAATAAATTAAATAATCTGTTCCAAAGAGGCAACCTACAAAATCGCCCCTAACCAATAAGATTTGAAAAATGGGTGAACTTAAAATTCCAAGAAAGACACACAACAACAGGGTTTACAAAAATCTTTTAACACTCAAAACACATTTTTAGAAAATATCATAAATGAACAAAAATGAAAGTTAGAACAAAGGTTCAAGAGTATTCGATATTTTTCCGAGCAGTGCAAATCTATAATGATACTAATAACCTACCAATTTAGTTAAAAGAAACAAAAATATAGAAAAGTTTAAATATAAATTAATAGAATTTTTACTGTCAATTTTTCTTGTAAATTTATGTGTAATATATAATATGTAAATATTATCTTTCAATTTTTAAATTTTACTTTTTTAAAATGTTTAATATACCTACAATTTTAAAACATCAGTACTTCTTGCAAGAAAGTACAAAAAATAATAAAAATAGAAAAAACACACAACCATAACTTTTTCATTTTCAAGTAAAAGTAAAAATGGCTAAGAACATTTTTACTATATAAAAATTAGGCATAGAATATGTAAATTTTCTTTAAATCGGTATAAACTTTTATACTTACTAACGAAAATTAATTTGCTGATATTATAAAAAATTAGAAAATTTAAAATCTCTTAAACCCAATAACATAAGATTATAATGTTAAAATAGCTAATTAAAAATAAAATTTTAAGTTCATGGACATATATCAACAATAGATGCTAAGAACAGGTTCCTTTTCAAAAATCCTTAAAAATGTGCTAGATACTTCCACTAATTTATAAAAAAAATGAACTGAAAACTTTTTTTTGAATTTAATTTTTCAATCAATCTGTTGAACTCTAAAACATACTGTGTTTTTTCCATTACCAGAAATTTACTCGATTTTTCACTCATTATTTTATTTAAATTAAAATTTGTTATTACGACGACGCCATTTGCATTTGCCATTGACAGTTTTGACGGAATATTCATTACGTAATTTGTTATAGAATGAAAATACATGCAAAACATATAAGAAGCACGTGTTTCAAAATATATATTCCATCTCAAAAGTGACAATCTTTACATTCTGTTATTAAAAATGATTTTGGAATTAATATATTCCACTAATGGTCATGAAGAAAAATAATTCCCGTGCGTCATATTTATATGAATTGGAATATGAAAGAGAATAGTTTATAGTTTATTATATTTCACTTTCTATTCAGAACAAAATATTACTTTTATATGTTTCCAGCATACGCACTAAATTTAATGATATACTCACCTACCTCATTTTGTGTTTCTTTTAAGGATTATATATAAAATCATGATCTGAACCTACCAAATTTTACACTCATGGCAAAAATTATCGAATAAGTGAAAATTGTCATAATTATTTTTTGTCAAATTAAATTATTAAACCAGAAAAAAGTATGTTTTCCAATATTAAATGGCACTATTAAATTTTTATAAGTAGGCAATCATGAAAAAGAATATTGCTAAATTTAAACAAAATTGAAAATATTAACTTCAAATTTTAAAACAATTAAGAGAACAAACACTATACATTTAATTAAAATAAAGAATCCGTTAGTAATTCGTACTTCCTCCTCAGGCTCTAATTATCGCTTGTAGAGTTTCGATGAATTCTTAATAAATTATTCTATTTCTCTTGTGCTGGAATTCGAAGCTCTTCCTTTGTACTTAAAATGGGAAAACTCTTACTTTTACATATGCAGCGTTTTAGATGATCCCACATGTGTTTAATTAGATTCAAGTCAGGGCTATACAGTGGCCAATCTAATGTTTCAATTTTAATTTCTAGGTGGAAATTAGTGACTGTGCGAATCGCATGTGGTCGTGCGTTATTGTACTTTAGTAAAAATCTTTAGTATCCAATATGTCCAATATTTTCTAGTATTCTATTTTCAATATACAAATCACCATAGTGAAATTCATATTGAGATGGATGTACTAAAGAGATAAGCCAATGCTCTATCCATAAGGGAGAATTCTTACATCTTAAATTGTACGTTCAAGTGCGGCTCCTATGAAAGAGTATACTTTCTATTTTTTATATTGTTACAGTTTATTTAAAAGTATTTATAATTGTGGGTCTTTTGGAAAAACTAAAAGGATTGAATATGAGAAAATAATAACTAAAATAAGCAGAACTTACAATAGCGATAACAGCGGCTAGGTTGTTTTCGTATATCCATGTATTGTAATCTCTATGTTAATTTCACTTTCAATCACTTTCACAAGTTCGGTGCGACCCTCTCAAGCCATATCTCCGTAAAGCATTATACAGTCACCTCAAAAATTAACAATCTCTATAAGATTAATGTTGGCATAGTTCATGTCTTGAGAATGGTATTGTCAGATACCAAAACCTAGGTAGATTTAAATATATTAAAACGCTTTGGAAGACTGGATATTCAAAATAAGTATTATTTATCTTTCTATATTTATTATGAATAATTTTCATAAAGTAAGAGTTGAAACAATTAATTTAAGTACACAATTCTACAAAGTCATTTTGCCCGTCGGAGTTCCATAATTAAATTCTGATCTCATTTGCCTAAACAATGTTTTTCTATTGCTAGATATTCTCCTGAGCATTCTATCAAATTATAATCGACGAATTTTGTGGGTTTTGAAAAAACGGAAAACTTTGACGGGTCTTCTTGCCTTTAATCTGCATCTAACTGTTTTCTTACTAACATTAACTTGTCTTACATTTAGCAGCTTATTTCTGAAATGTTTCGATTTATACCGCATCACTTTTACTGCAGCTTCTATTCAGTGTAACGTTGATTAAATAGAGAAAAATGCAAAAACAAATCACTATTACCTATTTTAAAGAAAGTCACTTAATTTGCTATAGGTACAAGTGCTAACAAAGAATATTTGATAATTTTATCCATCAGTGTATTTTTTTTAATATATGTCAATATCATATATAGTCAAAAATCTATTTCTAAGATCTGATTGTCTTTCCGTGATTGTATTTTATATTTATATCTTTATTTGACAAAATAACAAAATATGTGATCCTCAATTATCTGCCTTGTTACTCACTGTCTATAAGATCCAAATTGTGGGACATTGCTGAAATCAGCTTAACGATTAAAATTCCACAATTGTGTTGCAGTTAAAAAAATTAAATTAAATATTAAATTTCATGCAATCTATGTATTCCAACATCTTTTAAAAATATCTCTCTTATACAGGTACAGGCTTTTTCACTTTTACCTCAATTATTAAAAAAGTTACACCTCCCTATTGTCAAATTTTAATTACTTTTCTTTAGTCCAGTAAAGTATAAAGCTGTAGTTTGCTATCAGAGTTTTAGAGCAACTACTTTGTAGATGCATAATTTGCCAACTTGGTCAAATTAGACTCGTTATGAGTTTGTATAAAAGGGATAGGATTTTTGATAAAAAGACATTTTCAATTAAATTAAAGTATTACTTGGCAAATCTAGCTCTGAACATCAAAAATCTGTGAGATGTCCGAAATTAGAATGAGAAAATATTCGGTTGACAAAGAGGGTAGTATACGCTTGGGCAAACATTTCTAAATTGTACAGTCAGTCAGATGCAATAGAAATGACCAGTGCAGTTAAGTATACTAGTTTATCGGACAGGTCTGATCCCTTTTGCTACAGCGCATCAACTTCACATTCAGAGCAAGATTTGTCAAGAAATATTTACTTAATTTACTATTCCGGTGGATTATATTGAAAAATAAGAGCGAACTGACGTAAGGGCAGTGGCGTACGTACCTTGGAAATGGGAATTGTTGTAAACACATTTATTATTTTCTATTTCTTATTTTATATACTTATCATACTTTTTTGCTACCAATAAAGAGTAATGTTATTATATTTATTAATTTTTACAAACTTTTTTAAATTCAAATGTAAATATTGGCAATATTTAAACATCATCTAAAAGGTGACGATAAAGCGTAAATGTTTTTCTAGAAACCTTTGTTTCATCTGTTTCTCTTTTTTCTAAAAATGGACAAAGTTTTGTTCGTTGAGGTATATTTATATTTTACTGTATATTCCAAAGCAGAACCTTGACTTAATCAAATGTCGCAAGTTAGGTACAGAGTATCTCCAGAAATTAAAATTTTAAGATGTCAATATAATTATTTTAAAAATTCTGAAATATTATCTGATACACAATTGGTTTTTATAAAACTTTTATATAGGGGCTATAATTAACATTTTATTAGAAATTAGAATTAGTATACATATTATTAAAATAACTAAACAAACTTTTAGATGGCATCACATGTCTCTAAGCAGGGAAGAATTCCAAAGTGTGCACGATGTAGAAATCACGGAATGATTTCCACACTCAGAGGACATAAGAAACAATGCATTTATAAAAACTGTTCCTGTCAGAAATGTGGTTTAATCAAAGAAAGACAAAGAATTATGGCGGCACAGGTATGTTACACTAGTAATGAAAAATAGTATATTTTCACTGTATTTACTAATGTAAACTTTTTGGTACAATTAAAGATGATTTATAAGTTGACGTTGATATTTTTCCCACTAAGAAGCTTTATTATGAACTTATTTTTTAAGTAGGTACAAAATTAATGTTAAAAGTGCTACAGTTATTTAATATATACTCAACATACATGCATTTAAATATTACATATCTTCCTACATTATTTAATTTCATTATGTTTTATGTAATGGAATACTTTGGCATCGTGAAGTGTTTGATTGATATTCCATTAGACTGGTATCGTGTATCTTTTCGGTAAACACAACGATCTCTGTCGTCAAAAATCTTTAAAAAGATTTTAGCTTAGCAGCACCCTAGTTTCAATCTAATTCATACAATACAATAAATAAATATTTACGAGAAATTGAAAACGCTTCGATAGTTGTGAATAAGATTGTTACGATAGTAAGTACAGGGAATTAATTAAATATCGACCTGTACATAGAACTTAGTTTATATTGAACATTTTCCAAATTATAACATTTATTATTTATTTAATATTATGCAAGCGAAAGCTTTGGTACAAGGCTGCAATCGAATAATAAATAAATATTTATTAAAGTTATGAAATGTATTAAGCGTTGAGGTTTTCTTGGTTTAAAAATATAAAAGAGATTTGGAAGTCAAGTTTTAGTTCTCGAATGATCAAGAAATTGATAGTGCCTGCCCCTGCGATTAAATATGTTATTTGTTTAAATATGTATGTTGCTCTAATATTTGTAAGAGTTGTCTTTGTTCACAGATAAATAAATTTTTATTGATTCACTCAGCCTCTATAATTTCAAGTAACGAAGTTACGTAGTAGGTTAAAACCCCCCGGAAATAATTATTAGATTGTTTCATATATTTATAAACTAACTCGATATGTAACAATATGTAGGATACATGTAAATTACAGACAAGGAAATAAATTTAATAATTCCTACCCGTAAACTGCAGACAATTATCAAACGGGTTAAGCACATTAATCCATAAATTGCAAAATTTCGACAATATTATTTACAAAAAAATGTGCATTTTTAAATCATTTAAGTTTATACGTATAAATAAAAAAATAAACACATTATTTATATTTATTTCCAAAATAGTGACACACATGTTTGACAAAAGTAAATTATTATTGTATTTGTTCATAGTACAATTTCAGTTTTAATTCTAGAAATTTTAATTATGTTTAATATTTCCATTTCTATTTTTAGAAGTGCTTCTACTGTTGATTTTAATATAAGAATCAATCTGAAATTTTTATAATGTTTCAATAAAAATATACAGTGATGGGTGGCTATTGTAAAAACTATTAATAAATGTGCAGTGCTACACATATTTCAAGAACATGAAGCACAAATTGTTAAGGAAAATAAACAATTTTCGGAAATATAATTATTTACCAAATAATCCGTAACTTTATTGTTTTATGCTCAATAGGTTAAATATTACTTAAAAGCAAAACAATCCTCAACTTACTCAGATTTTAATTGAAGCAAGAAAATGTGTTTAAAAAATAGGAAATAATTTAATTTTTTGTTTTTATATTTTCTTGACAATTCCAACTCTTAGATTTTCCGCCACCAAGAAGCTTACCAGCGACAACTTACAATTTCGACTTGATGATGAATGAAACAATTACTTAAAATCAATTACTGTTTGTATAGATTTATGTACCAAAAATGTTTACAATAGAAGTCATATTTTTTTCGTTAATAATATCATTTTATCGTTAATAATACAATAAATTAATTTCCGACTAAAAACATTTGCCTCCTTATAGACCATATAGTTCATATAGACATACAAAAACACTAACTATAGATTTGATTTCATCAAACAAAGACAATTTCAACCAAACTGCTTTGGCAACATAGCTTTTCCACAAGAACTGCACAATTTATGAAGAAATGGTGCATTAAAAATAATTTAAAGAGGAAGTTTCCAAGAATGGATCAATAATCATGACGTTAATTAAATAAAAATTTAAAAGATACAACAAATATGGAGGCCTTTTTCAGTAAAATTACTATTAACACTGAAAATGAGGTTTCAAAAAAATGCATGAATTAATTTTTGTTACAAAATCACGAGCACTAAGGACAAGTGATTTTGTCTGAATATTGTTTCATACACTTTCATGAAAAGATTCATTTTTTGAAAGTTTATCGAAAAAATTAAACTCTTATGTATATACTTCCGAAAAAACCGTAGTAAGTTTTTAAATTCGCTAATAAAGTCAAATTGTTATTTTTTAGACAAATTTAGAATAATTTAATATTAAAAGTGAGTTTTAAGTACGGAACGTTTCAATTATCTGGGAAACGGCTTGCAGGATTTTTATTAATTTTGGTTTGTGATACGGCCGATCAGATCTGTCGTTTTTCTGGAAATATAATGTACTTTGTTATTTCAAACGGATCACCCTATATATTTTTTGGTTTTTAAAGTCCTTAAAAAATACTGAAAATTTTTCACGTAATATTCCCTATTCCTAAATGCCATAATTTACATTATATCCGCCCAAGTTAATATAATACATTAAGATTAAGATGGATGTTATTGAATAAACTCGTTTAATTTGAATAATATTTTAATAATTTATATCCTAACTGGAATCCCATAACAAAATCTACTGTGAGTAAGTTGGTAAAAAAGTTTAACTGAACTGGAATGATCCAGAAGAACTTAGTAACACCCAATTTGTTCAAATTTACAGATTAAGTAAACCTATGGTACGAGTAGAAGACATAGTTAATATTTTAGAACCCTGTGTTGTAAACATAACAAAACGGAACAAAACTTAAATACTAAAAATCAAAATATATTCTTCAAAAATATATGTATTTAAATAATATGTCTGAATATATAGCAATTGAAAATAAAAATTAAAAAAGTAAAATATTCTATAGTAAATATGAAAAGATAAATTGTACTTACCTGAATTTTCACCGTATTATACGGCTTTTTTAAATATTATTTATATTTATTGTAATACGAAGAAAATTAGAAAAGTTCAATTTATCTTTTCATATTTATTATGGATAATTTTCAAAAAGTATTAATTAATACATTCCATAGTGTTTTTTTACAAATATATTATTTTCGCATCTTATGAGCAATCATTTCTAATGCATTGGGTATACGTCTATTTATACGTCTATTTATGAATGTCAAAACGTCAGATTCAACAAACTATCATGGACGCGGTTTAAAACCCGGAAGCCATCCCAGTTTCGAAGACAATGGCCGCGGAAGCCTTAAACACAAAAATTCTCTTTGAATATCTTCCACTCCAAGTAATGATTTTATCCGTTTCTTTCAGAATTCTATTAATTTCTGAGGATTACTGCTTCCTTAGTACAGCGTAATTTTTGAGACTTTACTCAACGTTTCGTCGTCTGTCACAAGCGTCTTCTTCGGGAGGTGCACAAGAACTCAACTATTAAACGTGTCAGAGACGAACACACATCTCACCTCCTGAAGACGCTTATGATAAACAGCGAAACGTTGGTGATATCTCAAAAAAACGCAGTTATGGAAGCCTACGAATTTCACTATTAATTTCGTTGCCTTTTTTTTTAAATTATGATATACCATTATTATGCTAATATTATAAAATTGCCTAATATTCAGCTCCTTCAAAAATCTAAGTAAAGTTCTTATAAAAACCGAAGCATCGGTATCTGGTTTTTGGACTCCTTTCAACAATCTTTAGAATCGAAATATTTTTATATTTACTATTGCATTTTTTTGTTTACCGATAAATCCATTTTAGTTATTTTTTGGTGGGGCGACGCTGGAATTGGTTCATTTCAATGCAATCCATTTAAAAGTCCAAAATTTGAAAAGCTTTTAATTAATATACATAAACGCGCAAATAACTAAACTAAATGTCTACCGCTGCAACGAAAAAACGAACACACTTGAAATTTTCTAAATTGTGCAGTAGCTTCATTTAATTGTTTTTTTTATTATGAGTTGCCCGAGTATTCTACTATATTTATTTTTTTATTATGATTTAGGTTATATTCGCTAATATCAGTTAATTAATATATTATTAACAATATTCATTTAATTTTGAAACGAGTCTCTGAGCCGACTAAAACAGATAGATGAAAATGAAGAAGGTCTTTGAGCTTTTTAATCAAAATGTAAAATGAGAATATACCTCGATTTTTGACAGCATATTTTTGTTTGTTTAACCTATCTTACAAATGAATGTTTGTTAAAACTTTAAAGGTGGCTCTTAAACGACAGCAAGCTGCAGAAGATGCTATAGCTCTACATTTAGCTGCAAAGGAGAGTGGCACAACATATGAATACTTACCCCCAGGTCGAATTTTTGGAATGCAAGTTACTTCCCCAGAACCAGAGTCCACAGCTCAAAAAAGCGATAGCTGCAATAGTTCTGATCACATTCAAGCAGATGATATTGAACTTAGTCCGGCTTCTATTGATATGTTGGCTCAATTGTTTCCAAATAAAAAACGGAGTGTTTTGGAGTTGGTTTTAAAAAGGTAAAGTGTAACTATTCAATTTTATTATTTAATAAATATAAGAGTATGTAATTTTCTAAAGTTAAAATGATATATTTTAAATATTTATATAATAAGTCACAATTTTATTTTCAGATGTAACCACGATCTTAGAAAAGCAATAGAACATGTTAACATAAATAATAATCAGGAAATATCCGATTCTCCTTCTTCGGATGAATCTTCATCGGCGTTTCGTCCTGTCAAGAATATTAATAAATCACCTAAGCCGTATGTAGTTCCACATTCTGGAAGTTTTTCCCTAATTCCCACTAATAAGACTTTCAGTTTGTATCCTTTTTGGCCATTGTTCAACTACCAGCTACCACAACCTATTTTACCAAGTCCTGTATTAGTTCAAGGGATTTGTGAATGCGATCAATGCAGATCTTCTACCAGACTCAATGTGGGTGCTGGATAGGTTTTGTTAAAGACATTGTCCATCTAATTATTTGAAGCAGGTATAAAGAAAGTATGAAGAAAAATCACTAGTAGCTATAAACAGTATCCCTTTTACGTTGGTTTAATTTTAGACAAAAATATATAGTCGGTATCTTCCTTTATTGGAATCTATAGCCAAATAATATTTAAATTAACTTTATTCTAATTAAGAACTAAACTTTTCCAAAACTTACATTTTGTGGAGTTTCTGCTGAAAGGGAGCAAGTGTAAGTTTTTCCAAAAAAGAGTTTACATACCAAAATACTTTCAGCCGAAAGAATGTTATCAGGAAAAAAATATGTACGTCAGTATCTAGTGAGTTTCTAGTATCGTCCTAGAAGCATAACCATTCTTGCCAAATTTTGACTTGGTCGCTTTGGGTGGAAATCTCACGATTTAATGCGAATATTTGACAAAATTCTATATCTATTCTTTTTTCGCAGTATATTACTTTGCTTCTACGTGTTTGGGTTACTGAATAACGCTGATTAATAAAAAGAATAAATTGTATTATATGATATCTTAATATGATCAAAATTATTCATCATTGGATTCAAATTAATGAATCATCTCTAAATAAAATTGATCTGTACTTTACTATTCCGATTAAATATAGGAATAATGCATTCGCAATTTTACACATTATTAAAGGCTCCAGATCCCCTGGTTTCGACTTTTGTCTTTTTTTGTAATAAAAGTAAAAGCCAGAGAACCAACCCACAAACCCTTGGCCCTATTCGATCAGTTCTCATTTCATCGTCCTATACCAGATGCTTTTCTCCTTGTAAACTTCTTTTCTCCTGATTTTCTTCATGGTTTGGTTTCCTTTCATATGTGTATTAGTCCTTTGAAGTTCTGATTTAGTTCCTAACTGATTCATACGTCGATCCATGTCCTGGTCTGCGTCCTCCTACAGTTGTTTCCTTAGTCTGCCATCTCTTTGGTAGTCCTCTTTCGTATAGTCTTCCAGTTCTGTTACTTCTGATTTGAGGTGATTCTTTAGTTATTCTACCTACGTACCTTCTTAACTCTGTTATTCATGATCTTTAGTAGTGGAGTGGCTTCTAGTTGTCTATATATTTGGTTGTTTCTTATATACCAGGGTGTGTTGGTTGGCATTCTTAGTAAACGATGTTCTGTAGTCTTTAGAAGTTTATTTTGAGACTTTGCTACCACATTCTGTACATAAACTTCAGCTGCTTTCCAATGTTAGATCTAAGTACTTGGATTTTTCAGACCATTCAATTCTCGTAGAGCCTATTTCCATTTCGTCCTCTGGACTATAGGTTTCTTTTCTTGAAGAATATTGCTTGATATTTATCTGCTTTGAGGAAGATTTTCCATCTTCAATCCCATTCATATATGTTTTCCATGGCTTCTTTAGGTACCTGATAACAAGGTATAAATGGATGCTTCTTGCTGGTATTACCATGTCATCAGCATAAAGTTACATGATTGTGTGATCCGTCTTCGGTAATGCATATATAAATATTATATAGCAGTGCTCCATGTACGTACTTTCGCTTCCTGATGTCCTTCTCCTGTCTATCTTTATCCGGAATGTTATGTCCTGGACGCTTTCGCGCATCTATAAACGACTAAAACACCCGAAAGTTATAAAATTGCGTGTAAAACTAAGTGAAAGCGCATTTGCAAAGAGTACGATCGATTTCTTAAATAAAAACCACTGCTAAATATTCCCAACGTACACGTTTACTCTATATATTACATAACGCGTTATTTATGCTTTACGCATTAAAAGCAACATGTACCTTTAAGATTTCTTTTTGTAAATTATAAGCCAAAGAATTTGTTAATAAATTATTATCTAGATATGAGTGTTTTTCTTCCTAATATATACCGTTCGACATACACATTTGACAATCGTCTCAGCATTCCTTAGAACATGTATTACAATCATAAAATTATATAAATGTCCGACGGTATACGGGAATTCAAAATATTTTAATTTATCTGAATGATAAAGTGCTTTTAATAGAAATGTTTTATTTTTTAAATTTTAACATTACGATTCTGATGGTGGTTAGAAATATTAAGTTACTACCGCTACATTTTTTATTTTAAAAATAAACCAGACTTTGTTTGAAAAAGTTGCTTAGAATCGGAAACTATTTTTATTACAAAATTATAGCCATTCAAAACGTTTTTATTATGTGACATTTTTTAACAACATAGTCTCTTACTAATAAAGTAATGTTAGGCATGATCCATTGATCATTTAGAAAATATTTCATAAAAAAAGTTAATAGAACCGGTGGCGGGAAAACGTTCTATGTAACCTCTCACACCAATGTTTTAACTTTTAATTAGTCTTAGACATTAGCTTGATATATATTCGTGATAATTTATAATTTATTTCCGTTTTATTTTATTATTGATATTCATCTTTAAAGTGGAAGCTAGCAAGTGATGAAGTGACAATAAACCAAAAAAAAAACTTTCAAATATCAGTATAGGGTCACAAAACAGTGAAAATTTTATAAAATAGTGAGGCGTCCTATAATGAAATGAGAGAAAAGGGACATGCAGTTGAAGAAAAACCTCATCTTTTTGCAACACGTAGTTGTTCTCCAAAAAAAAATATAGGTTAGGTGTATTTTTTAATACTTCCACTAGTACAAGATTTATTTGAGAAGTTTTATGTAAACTAGAATCAACAATCACTTTTTACTTTTAAAATCCATCGATTACGTTAGCCCAATTGAAGACGATTGGGAGGTTTTGACTATAAAGTGTGTAGAAAATCTGTGTACCAAAAGCCTTTATGCTTACTCAAATAGTTGATGCAGAATTCAGATACTTTAACAAAAAATAAAAAATGGGAAATTCACAACAACAGATCAAAGAGTCCAACATATGAATCGTAGTAACAAAAAGATTTAGTCAAATTAATTTTTTTTAAATTTTATTATGTTTTTTAGCAACATTGCCATTTTCAACCAAAACACTTTTCATTAAAATCGCTCTCCTTCAAAGTTTCAGTTTTGTAACATTCAACCATTTTCTCGTCATTGGTTCAATATTTTACATAGTATAAGAATACAGAGTATTCTATTTAAAAAATGTCATTAGTTTTCAAATAAAAAAGAGCAAATATTGTTAAAGTTAGATAAAATATAAAATCGATTAAAAAAAATTCTAAAAATATGAAGTACACTGACAGATACTTCTCCTGACTCTAATTGATACTTTATTAAAAATCCCTAATATTCCTTTTTTAAACTTCCAAATGCACTAAATTATTTGAAGTTCAAAATTAAGTAATAAAATTATATTCGAAAAATGAAAAGTACACAATCATGTATTTCCAAATATGCGAACGAATTTTGTTTTATGAAGGGTTTTGCTTCGAGCATTCAGCCATTTGGTTATTTTTTTTTATCAATAAGTATTTGAATTTTTTAAGCTTTCATATAAATTCTTTGGTTTGGTTAGGAAAAAACATTTGCACCTAATTGTATCTAAATATACTGGATGGTTCCTTATTTTTGACATTTGAAAGAATGAGCAAATCTAATAAACCATCCAAGACACTGAAATTATAAAACCTATAAAACCTATTAAATACATATTTGGAACAACCTGGAACAATTCGTTATCAGCTTGATCACAGTATTTCCGTTTCCCAATAAAACACCTTGTATAATATTTTTTGTAAAATTTTAGGTGAAATATTGTATAACTTAATTTGGGACGAAGCTATAAAATACTCTGTACATTGCAAATAAATCATTAATCACACATATTTGTATTTCCGTTGAAATTCATCTATTTGGTAAATCAGTCTGTCTTTTTCAACTCGAAACAACCTGTATAATTCGCTGCAGAGTAATTTATCTTTAGTACACAAGTGAATATAAATACTTTAGGGTTTAGAATCAAATATATATTTTCTGTATTTATTTAAGCCTCGCTCGATTTACCCAAGAGTGTTTTAAATCTCATGTAATAAATACCCTAGAATTTTTTCCTCGTCGAAAACCACCCCTCTAACTCGATTACTTTTCATCGACCCACCGCATACATAACTTGATCTCTTTGTTTATATAGTAAGTTAAGAAGAATCTCCTCTGTTTATTTGCCATTTGCTGAAGGTCTACGTGGAATAACACATCTGACACGCGTTCAGAATTAATAAAATTTTAGTCGTTTGGACAGTGCATGTGAAAAATGACCGCACTAAAACAATTTAAAAAATTAAACGCACCCTTACCATTTGTTGTTTACTGGTGTTCAAATTTCAAATGAATTTTAAACAGAAAAAAATTATCATTCCATAAAAATCTCCTTGTATTTCTAATTTATAAAAAGTATTTGTAACATCACTAATTATAATAATAAAAACGTACAATTTATTAAAAGCATTAACAACAACGCAAAGTTCCTAATAAAAATTTCCAGTTCATACCTAAAAATGCAACTGTCTCACGCTTCTATTAATGTATCCTTTTCGTAAACCAGGCATTCGTAACTCAATTTTCTAAAAAGCAATAACTTAAAGAGACCCCATATCACACCGAATGCATAAGAGCACTTAGATCATTCATTCTCTCAGCAACTTTTAACCGATAAACATCTCTCAGAACAGAGATTATATCAGTTAATAACTTGTACATATATATTTGTCTTAAAATACGTTGAACAACAAAACAAATCAACAACTTGTCAATTAGGAGTAAGAAGTATTTAAGTGAAAATGAAGGTGAAATTCTAAAAATAAAGCAATTTCCTGAATATTGTGTAATTGTGTCATCTTAAAAACCGTAACCTTGACAATCGTTGATTGTTACCTCGTGGAACTTTTCATGATTTCCAATGATGTAATAATCCATTAGACATTTGGATTCTAGATTTATTTTTACTAATTCTCATCGCTAAAAGCTATAAGAAAACCAGTGACCTGAAACAGTCTATTTTAACAAAGAAAATTTGAAAGCCCGCATCTTTTCTTCAGTTGGCATTTTTTTTAAATATCGATTAATTACTGGTTTTTATATATTATAAATATTTACATTAATCAGACTACACACATATATGTTTACACTAATATAACTATAATGCGACATCAATAGATGGGGTAGGAGGCAAAATATAATCATTTTAGTTTACTTTATTTTTAATAACAGTTTAACATTTGCGAATTGTGTATTATTCTAAATATTACATGTAAGTTTGTTTTCATTTTTATGTTGTCCTATTGAGAATAAAGTGACACTGAAGAACTCACCAAAGGTATGGTTTCCTAAAACATAGGTAGTATAACATGTACAGAGTGTCCCGAACATTACACCTAATACGTTATTAAATAAAATATAAACAAAAGTTAAGTTTGTTTAAAAAAATATAAGGTTCTTAAAAAACCTAGTGACGGTTAGATTGATCATTGATCGCTTTATATATTTTACATTTTTAACCTCATCTCATTGAACTTTATTTTAATTATTTGACATACTCGGAGTATAATATAGTGGTTTCGGCATTACAGGCGCAATTCAAAATTAGAGATTTTTGAGTTTACAGTCCAAATTATCCTATTTTCAATTGTTTGCAGTACCCAAATTCTTTATCTTGAACTTCATCTCTAGTACAAAATTGAAATCAGCTTAACGAGACTTAAATAAAAATGTAAAAATATATTCCCACATATCTATTCAAACGATCGATTTAAAGGCCCTGTATTTTTCTAACCAAACTTAAAGATGTCGTTATTTAGTATCTAAAAGTTATATTACGACAACAGTTAACACTAATTATCAAACTGAGATGTTAGATACATTTGTGTTTATACAGGGTGATCAACTTCTGTGACCACTTCCGATATAACGGATAATAAAGAAAATAACAATAAAAGATATTTGATAGTTCTTAAGGATTACATTTTAAAATTAATTAAAAATATTCAAAATATTCGCTTAGATAATACCAGATCAAAGATATTTTTCTTTAAGTAAACACTCTATAATTTATTTTAAATTTGGAGCCTCCACGTTTTTGAGATTACAGCAATATCGATTTCTACTGGATACCTTTCTAATGATGTGCCACACATGGTATATTCCGTATTAAAAATTAAGGGCTTAGAGAAGTGGAAGAGAGGGGGTTGACATATGACAGATGTCTGTATCGTGAAAATATGTCCCGTTTGGAATAAAAATCGACGTATTTCAGCATTGTCTTAAAATCTTATGAATACTGCCAAATATCATGTGGACTGTTTTCAGTGGCCCACTCTGTATAATTCTGCACCAATGGCTTATTAGGCCCATGGAAAGGTTTTTTTCCCCATTCATTCCTGTCCTCTAGTTTCGCCTTCCAATCCCTTAACTCCTTTCTCTATTAAGTTATCTTCTTCTTCATTATACCACCTTTTTATTGATCTTCCTTCTTTTATGTTTCTGCTAATTCTATGTTTGTCATTCTGGCATCCCTTGCAAGTAATCTAGTCATCTTTGTCGTTTTTATCTTATTATCTTGCTCATTACCTGTTCTCCAAATAAATTCCTAATTTTTTGGTTTACCCTTCTATTCCGTATAGTTTCCTTTTTTATTCTTCCTTAGTATTTCCATTTCCCTTATGCCTATTTTATTTCCTCTTCTTTGTTCACTATCCATGATTCACTCCCGTATAGTGCCGTTGGTCTTGTAAAATTTCATATAGTTGTAGCTTTGTCGCTCTGGATATTTTCTTTCATTTTAATATTTTATTCAGGGTTCCACTTGTTTTAGTCCAGTGTTTGTCTTAAAACTATTTGATGTTTTTTTATTCACCTTAATCTTGATTTTTGTGTTTTCCAGCGTCATTTTGTTTGAGATTTATTAAATTTCTGGTATGTTGAGGTGAATAATGATCTTGTACAAATGCTTTCTTTTGGAGCCTGTTGGAAGTCTATGAAAATGGCGTATATTGGTAGATTGTATTCGTATCCTATTCTTTCCGTTTGCTTCAGAGTGAATATATGGTTCATCTCTTATCTTCCCGCTCTGAATCCGAATTGGTAAGCTCGAAACATGTTTTCTCCGTATTCTTTTTTCCTCATATATCCTCTTTGCTATTATTTTTGTAAACTGTATCCAGTAATTCATAGATTTGTCTTTCTTTTCTTTTTTGTAGATTGGTACCATTATTGTTTTCATGCTTCTGGACTTGTGTCTCTTCTTTCCAATATGTTAATTAATAACTGACCATTTTTTCTGTTAATACGTTTTCGCTGTAGTTTATCAATTCTGGTATTATTTTGTTTTCTCCGAGAGTTGTGCCATTTTTAATTTTTGTACTATCTCTGATTTCTCTTCTGTCGTTGGTGGTTATATCTCTTCGTTATTTTTTAAAGTTCGAGTTGTAATTTCCTTCACTTGTTCTTTCTCATTTTCTGCGATTAGTATTTCTTCAAAGTACCTTTCCTATCTTACAGTTTCGTCATTATCAGTTATTACATTTACTTGTTTATTTTTAATGCACATAGCTTTCTCTTGTACTTTTCCTTTATTCCTTTTTTCTTCCTGATTCTTCCTTCATTTTCTTATTTACAAATTCGTCGTATACATTCTGGTTCTTTTAATGTCCTGAAATTCGCCCCAATTCTTCTAAATATATTTTTTTAATTGTTTTATTTTCTACGAGTTTCCCCACTTGTCATTTATAAAAAAAAGCTAATTAATTTAATTAAAAAGACCCAAGACAATAATTCTACTACAACTAAAGTTGCAGTAGAAGAAAGGTTCTTTAAATATTTCTATCGAATATGCTGCTTATCCTAATTTGAGAAATAGTTTAGGACAAGTAGAAATATAAAATAATAACACAAAATTATCGTATAACATAACGACACAACTAGAGAAACATTTAAAATAGAACTGGGAAAGTTTTGTAAACTAGAGGAATGAAGACCAATATAGGTTCTGACAGTTAAGGAAGGGAAAATAGAATAGATGGAGCTCAAAAATAGTCCTGATATATGTCGAAAGAAATAAAAGAAAAACTTACATAGTAAAGGACTTCAAATTAAGGTGTAAATCTCGAATAGTCAAAGGTATAAAAACGAAATATTATTCGATTAAGATTTTTAAAGGTTCATCGTCTAAATTTAACCCTAGATAATTCATTTAGATCTCCTGTTCTGTTAATAGACAAATTGGATTACCTAGATGAATAATTTGTTGCTACAATCATTTAATAAAATAACTCTTCGTGGTTATAATTAGTGTACTGTTATTTGTTTTGTGCAGTGTCCCATTGAATATTTTTGCATAAGACTGATCGTCTTAAAGTATCAAAAAATCTAGCTAAAATTGGGCTTGAAAATCCTACTTAGAACACATGTGGTCCATCCTAGCAAACCAGTTGCTTGAATTAGATATTTTTAAGGTCTAAATTGTATTTCTTAAAAATTAAACTAAATCAATTTGTAAATGTAAATATTCACATTTGTTTTAACCAACCGGTTTTTTTAAATATTTTTCATTAGTACACATTTAAACATTTAGTTGATCCGAATTTGGCTTTTTCTAAGGACAAAAATCATTGTTACCGATAAGAAAGAACAAAGTTAATAATAGGGAAAGCGAACACTTAGAAATATCTAGGATGAATAAAAACTTTGGTTATGGAGACGTAAAACCAACCAAAAGAAAAGAAAAGAATTATGTGTTTATCCCTGAGGATAAGGTGGCTAGAACACGTTAGTTGTCTGCCGGAAAAAAGACATACCAAAAGGTCATTTCGAAATGGGATAGAAAGGGAAAAGGACATACTAATGCCAACAAGAACTAGACAGGTGTGAAACAACATAAAATAAAACAAAATTGAGAAATTTGGTGGAAGTGGAAAAAGAGGAATAGCAAGCACAAAGTGTGTAGCTTCATAAAGTTTTTAGGATAATTTTGTATCTGTTTAGCGTTTCCTTCTTACCTTTTTTTCTTCTAAGTTTAGCAACAGCGGGCAAATTAACAAATTCAAAAATCCCACTATTCTAATCAACCATGGAAATCCCAATAAATGTACCGCTTGTCCACCTAGTAAAGGTCCAAATGAATAAGAAATGGATACAGAAGCTTGTTGAAGAGCATAAATTGGTCCGTATTGATTCGTTCCTTTGCTGTCAACGAAAGATGCTACGAATGAACAAAGTAAAATAGACAAATAGAAAGTATAACTCAGATAAAAAATAAAAAATAAAATGATTTTGCTTAAGAGCTTTGTTTTCGTAGCGAGTTTAACTTCTTTGTGTGAAAAACTGGTTGCTCATATAATTTTGGGAAATGTTTGTGATGGTCTAACAAAATAACTGGGAAAAAAGAAAATTAAAAATAATATTTGTCAAGGATTCACGTAAAAATCAAAAACGACATGAAACAGCTCTGGATGTTTCGATATAAAGCAAAAATGTAGTGCATTTTTACATTCTAGGTATAATTTAAGCTATTTTTCAGCTTTAGCATAACTTATTAAAATGCAAAATGGCAAACACCTGAAGAAAATATTAATTATGACTAATTCTTGAGGGAAATGCAGTTTTACATTCTCACCTAAAAGTGGAACTAAAGCCGCATCTACCGCTCCTACTCCTACACCTATACCAAAATGAGGTAAAGTTAACTGTGAAAGAGTGTTGCTCAAAGGTAGAACATAGCAACTGAGTCCTGTAATTACCATTGCTATGATAGATATCCTCCAGGACTTTATTGGTAAAAAGCCTGCAAAACAAATACATAGAATATTCCTCAGCCCTGTATTAGATTATTATAGAATTAATCTTGAAACAAATTTTCTCATTAACTACCTGCAAAATGAGATCCAAGAAAGTATCCCAAACTATCAGGAATAAATACTGCTCCTAGTTGCCATTTAGAAGGTGGAGGATATAGACTTCCCAATAACCACATTGGAACACATGGTTCTAATATGGCCATGGTCGATGTAGAAACACAAATTGTACTAATAATTATTACGATTTGTTTATCTTTAAGTAGTTCAAGATATTCGTTAAATTTTTTACTTGCGGTACATGATTCTCTATTGGAATTATCATCACCTAAATAAAGAATCTGCAATACTAAAAATATATTTTATTAGAATTTTTCATATGAAATCTCATCATTAAAAAACATTGAATTACTTACACATAATCAAAGAGATACAAACAGCAATTAGAATAAAAGGTGCTGATTTTCCTAATATTTGATAAGCTGCACCACCTAATGGGTAACCAATAAGAACCCCAACAGCAATACCCCCAAATGCTATTGGCATCAACTTAACTCTCAGATGTGATGGCAACTTCTTAGCCAATAGACACATTCCACTAACTGCAATAGCTGCTGAAGCGCAACCATGGAGGGCTCTTGCTAGTACTAATACACCGTATGTACTTCCACAAGCAAATACTGAAAAAAATATAATATATATTTGCACTTTCATAACTGGATAATCTTCTAGTTAATAAAATATTAAAAGTTCCTTTCTAACACCGTCTTGAAAAGTGAGTTAGCCGTAATTAATTACTCGAAACCAAAGTACATAAAACGATATTTTTTTTATTATACTTAACTTACAAATGCACGCCAGTAGCATATTGCAAGATCCAACTAAAAGCGGAATACTGGTTCCTAAGACATCCACCAAGTATCCAACCAAGGGAGTAAACGCAAGTTGAACAAAAGCCTTCGATGCCAAAAGTGCTCCAAGTGGACCATTCTCATTTTCCAATTCTTCAAATTTTCTTTGTAGTGGACTTAAAGATGCCGGTCCCAGGTGATTTTCATTAGTGCTTACGTTTAACTCATTGGAAAATAGATAATCTGGAATTATTGGCACTGAAACAAAGAGGAGAGGATAGCAATATAATATAATCATTAGCATTTGCACCATTCGTGGCTCATAGAATAAAATTTAAAATTGTAAAAAAAAATTCCTTCTCGACATTTTTTATATAAATAACTTTTTTTCTTCTTTTGTGCCTAAAATGGTACCTTTAGGAACTTTTCACTGTGTGAAAAATGACTAACTTTAAGCACTAGTGCCTTGGTCAATAGATCTTAATTTTAATTTGAGTTTAATATTATTTCAATATTTTCTATGTATTTGTTTTTTTAAATGGAATTCCAAGGTACAAAAATATTGTTTGTGAAAAAATATAAATAAGTGTGGGTAATTGTGCGTCCAATTGTTGAAATATGAAAAATGAAATAATGTAATTTGGAATACCTAACAGTTCTTTTTCATGAAAGAGGGCACCAAAATGAATAGTTTCGCATATGGTGAATTCTTTATAAAA
Source organism: Hermaeophaga mercurialis (assembly GCA_951812935.1). Lineage (NCBI taxonomy): Eukaryota > Metazoa > Arthropoda > Insecta > Coleoptera > Chrysomelidae > Hermaeophaga > Hermaeophaga mercurialis. The sequence continues at coordinate 24,015,086 of OX638361.1, read as the reverse complement.
TTACCTTTTCAATGCTGTGTCAAATAGTAATAATAATCTTGAACGTACAATCCTTTTTGTTACTCTTAATGATTTTATAATCACTTAATCTCCTTTTTATAAGTCTTACTCTTTTTCTAATTCGCTGGCTTTCTTTCTTCATTATTGGATTTAAATATTGTACCCTGTTGTATATCTGTAGTGCATATACATTATATGTATTATTTCTTAATTGCTCAATAAATATTTTCTAATATCTCCGTCAAATTTCACAGTATTGTCTAATATTTTTTCTCTAGTTATTAAAACTTTTTTATTTTTCTTACAGTCCTTCACTTCTTCTATAGTTTCTACCAATCTCATCTGGATCCCTGTCACAGTATTTTTAACCTTTACTTCTACTTCTTATAGATTCACTTTATTTACTTCTGTTTTCTTCTTAAGTTCTTCTATGTTCTTCCCAATATCACTTTCAAATTTCTCGTAATTTTCTTCTATCCTTCTTATTTTAACATTTTGCTCTTCTTGCTTTTCATCAAGGGCTCAACTAATCATTTCTATATAACTTTAAATTTTCTTCACGACTCTGCACTCTTTAATCTCGTTATTTATACTTTTTTTTATTTTTGTTATAATTATGAATTGCAATAATGATTTTAATAAATATTTATATACTCTCTTACATATTTTTAATTTTTAATTAACAAAATCTTAATTTATCGACAATATTCTTTTTAACAACTTGACATCCAATCAATTATGACACCCTTCAACCTTAACCTATCTAATATAAAAAATTGTAATAAATAATATGAACTGATAGCTGCTAACTTCATTATTAAACGATAATTTTTTTCTATATAAAAATATTATCATTTTTTCAAATTAAGCAACCACCAACTTACTTTAGTTGGACAATTTCGCTTTATTATTTAGTCTATTTAGGTTGTCCATCAACTGATTGACTTGGTATATTTTGTGTTTCTTTATTAGACACTCTACCACCTGCCGCAGATCCTCCGCATCCTCCGGCACCGCCTTGACCGCCACCTCCTCCTCCACCGCCTCTTCCTCCGCCGCTTCCTACTCCACCGCCTCCTCCACAAACACCTCCTCCACCTCCGCCGCCTTTACCTGGTTGTCCCGGTTGTCCAGGCTGTCCTCCAGTTCCTTCTGAGCCTCCTGCTGTACCAGCTCCTTCTGTCCCACCAGTTCGTCCTCCACTACCTGAACCTCCTGCGCCACCAGTTCCTCCTCCACTACCTGAACCTCCTACGCCACCAGTTCCTCCTCCAGTACTTGAACCTCCTGCGCCACCAGTTCCTCCTCCACTACCTGAACCTTCTGCGCCACCAGTTCCTCCTCCAGTACCTGAACCTTCTGCGCCACCAGTTCCTCCTCCAGTACCTGAACCTCCTGCGCCACCAGTTCCTCCTCCACTACCTGAACCTCCTGCGCCACCTACAGCTCCTGTACCAGGTTGTCCAGGCTGTCCTCCGCACCCTCCTGCACCACCTTGTCCGCCTGCTCCACCCGGCGCACCGGCTCCTCCTGCGCCACCACTTCTTCCTTCTCTACCACTTGGTTGACTACTCTCGTGATCATCTACTAGGCCTCCTCTAAGTCTTAAAGTTTCATAACGATTTATTTTTTTAGGCACTTCCATTTCTACATTTGTTTGATTGTTACTTTGTTCATTACAAAAAATTTAAATGATTCATTATTAATAAGATTTCCTTACTGACGGAATAAATGATTTAGAACATCAACTACAGATAAACAAACTAAAAACACATACTTAGATAAATAAGGCGCCACTTTTCACTACGAACCATTTGAATGTTTCCTAAAAGGACGTTTTGATGTATGATATTTTATATCGTATGTCTTTTCGCCATTAATTTAGTTTAGTAATTTAAATTGATGTTAAACATGTTACCTCTTGTTTAGTGATGAGACAGTGCTGGAAATTTTCTTATCTAAAACATGAAGACCAGAAGACGGCTGTGGTATAAATAAAATAATTTAGCTTTCTAATATATGTCACGATGTCGAAATAATTGTCATATCCTGACAAATGTCAGGAACAGTTTGAATTTTAATGTGTAAAAGAATTGTACTAAATTTTCGTGAAATATTAACAAAAATTAATTTTTAATTTGCCTTTCTTCTTACCTTACCCAAACTTAATAAATCTGGATATTTTATGTCATATCAAGAAGTAAGTATTTTGTTAATAGTTGTTCATTGAGTTTATTTCAATTTTTATAAAATTTGTGATTTAATGTCAAATTAAATAATTATACTGGATTAGGGGGTATTAATTTCTAAGTTGGGATAAATGATTAGAGATGCGACAATTGTCGACTAAGTATGAAATGTCATCCTTTTTTCCCAAAAAGCTTAGTGTAATAATAAAAATATGCTACTAGTTTTCAATTCGTTATTCACAAATTTCCAATTGTCTGCCTTCAATAAAAATATAATATATTTAAAAAAATTGGGCCACTATATATTTTTCAACTCGTAGCTTAGAATATGTTTGCAGCAAAAATTCTTTTGTATTAATTACTTTATCTATATATATACATATATATAAGCTACGACAAGAAAATATCTAATATATATATATAGTGCCTTAATTTTTATACATAAATTAATAAAAATGTCCTTTATTAGATAAAAGATACAACTAAAAACAAATGGCATCAAGTGAATTCAGAACTTTCTGTTAACCGAATGGACCCCGATTTCAAACACAATCCTGAAATTCCAGACGTAATTTCCTCCTCCGAAAATGACCACGAAAAAGAAGAAAACAACTTACCTAGGATATGTACTAGTTTACCATTAGCGACAGAAACTGAAACGCGTATGGAAAATTCAATATTAACCCAAACCGGTAGTGACCAATCAACAAAAAATGTACAATTTGATTCAAAACTTCAATACAAACTATCTAGCCAAACTATTCTTAACTTGGTAGATACGCTTCGATTAAAAGGAGGCCGGAGTTCTAGAAGATGTAAGTTGATTTTCTGCATTTATTTTTTCGTTTACTTCTGTTATAACAATCTTTAATTTTTCGGTTCGAAATTAATTTTAATTGCCAGGTGTTTTTAAAACAACCAAAGTGCTAGACTATTAGAAAAATATGAATGATAGTTAAAGATGTTTTTATGAACCATTAAATTAATAAAATACATTATGTTTAGCTTCCGAAGAGCCATGTGCTGCGTGCGCAGCAGCTAAAGCTCTAAGAGAAAATAAAATAAAAGAGGCAAAGGACAAAAAAGAAAGAAGAGCCAGTGAAGCCAGTTACAGTAGTAAATGTAATCTGCATGAACCACCAGCAAAAAAAATGAAAAGAGACAGTTCTAGAAGCCAAAGCAAAAGCGATTTAGAAGCGGGATCTTCAGGACAAGCTGGAAAAAGAAAAAAAAGCAAAGGAAGTATAAGTAATATAAGCAGTAAAGAATTAGGCAGAGGTAGAAGAATAAGCAAATCGAGTGGTAGCAATTTAGAACTAGTCGGAAAGGGAAAAAAAGGAAAAAAGGGGAAAACTGGAAGCAAATCAAGTTTAAGCAGAACATCTTTAAATCTACCAGACCAAATTGAACGTACCAAGAAAAGAAAAAGAAGTTTAAGTAAAACAGAATTGTCTTCAACTGCTAACAGTAGTAAAGCAAGTTTGGGAAGGAGGCGAAGCAAAGGTCGTGTAAGTAAAACTGCAGTATCAAGAACACCAAGCAAAGGAAGCCTTGGAAGGACTAAGAGTCAAGGAAGTAAAGGAAGTAAAACAGCATTAACTAAGAGAAAGGGAAGTAAAAGCAGTAAAACAGAATTAACTAAGAGAAAGGGAAGTAAAAGCAGTAGAACAGAATTAACTAAAAGAGGTAGCAAAGCAAGTATAAGAAGTAGAAGCAGATCAAGTTTAAGTGAATCAGAATTAGTTGGTAAAGGATCAAAATCAGGAAAACGAAAAAAAGGAAGTAAAGAACTTGTTTCTGGTGACAGAAAACAATCATTCGGATTTTTTAGAAGATCAAAATCGAAGAATATTCAAGGAGCAACACAAGAGACGTTAAGCAGAAGTAGCATTGTAAGATTTGATGAAGCTGGTCCATCAGGTGTAAATACTGGAAAAAATAAAGGAAAAGCTGATGAAGAAACATTTTTCAAACGTTTTGGTATTAACGCGACAGACGCTTACAAACTTACAATGTTCATACTATTTTTCAATATCTTTAGTGCATTGAGATGAACATAAAATTTTATAAGTAATATTTTTGAAATAAAAATCCATACCATGTAGAACTAACCCACTAACCATGGAAAAATAAGACTTGGCGGGATCATATAGAATGCTGTTCGGAGACATAATCGTAAGTTTCAGTTTAACTGATTGCTACAAAAATTAGAGTTGTAAGATGTAGAAAATATAGCAATTAACATATATTCAATAAATTAAGAACTATACAATTTAAAACTTATATTTCCTATTTAAACAAGCACAACTACGCATATTTTTAAAATTTATTAATTATTAAACTGAGACAGTTACAGGAGATCTAGTTAATTGGATTAGTTTCAATCAAAAAATTTCAATCACTTTTTAATATTGATTACACAGGCAACCTATTAGTAATTTACGTCAGTAAAAATTATTTTGGAATTCCTAATTTATCTATTTATGTGCTAAGATGAAATATTTAATTATAAAATAACAAAAGTAAGCTCAAATTGAAGTGTACCCAAATGAACAACTATTCAAAAAAATAATTTATAATACTGAATTAATTAATAGCTACATTTAATGCAGTTCAATATTTTTTATCCATGAAGAATCTAGCCCAACTAAAACAAGTATATTTATCCTATTAATTATAAATAAATATCTCATAAAAAATTAATTGTAATCAAACACTAAAATTTGAAAATTTAAAATAACCCCAAAGTACATACAAAATTTTGAACCTATCAAATATTTTGCATACCATGAAAATCACAAATCAAACTGCCTAAATGCTTTTTTGCATTCCTAATCTATTTTTATCTGTTTCAAAAAAAATTTAAATTAGTGAACTAATCCATAATCAAATTAAAAATAACCGTATTAAAATAAAACAGCGACATCTCAAAATAAGACAATTGAATCAAATTTATCAAATAATAACTTAAACAAATGGGTAGACATTACTTTTTTTTTACATTCAAGTGGCCTTCGTTTTTCTTGATTAAACAAACTTAAACCTAAATTTTATTAGAACCCCAATTATTTTTTCAGAATGCATTGCAAATTATTATTTATAATTAAAATAAGTATAGACAATGAATTTCGCCCCTATTTTTGAATTAAATTCTAAAGTTCTTCAGCTCTTATTTTGACTTTAATAGATCTTGAACGCAACTACAAAATAAACTTAAGTTCCTTAGAATATAATTTTATAAAATATCACCCTTATTCAACAAGAACTATAATCTAAGTTTAATCTTTAGTTTTCTAAAAGTATAAATTAGGTATTTTATAAATATTTCCAACTGGGTTTAAATAAACTTTTATCGACAAGACATATCTAGCTTTTTTTACAAACTCCACCCCTATTTATAAAATGAATTTATCTCCTTATTAAAAATGCGATTTGCTAAAAACTAGACACACCAGTGCCCCATAATTATTATTAATATATATTATGTAAAACTATATAATTGAGATTTTGCAAGATACTATCGCTTAGTATTTAAATTGAATATGATGAAATTTTGACCCAATATTTTCCAATTTTTTGCCATTCTAAATAATCTCAAAGAAAAACTACGCTTTTTTAAAGGTCAATCAATATCGAAAGCAACAAATATTAATTTTTTCTCCTGGCCTTTACATTAATGATATACCAAGTAAACCAACATTATCTGTTTCGCTTTTAAACGAATTTTCTTATTTCGCATGCAACTTTCTTTCGATAAGACATATCTAGCCCCACGATATTAACTGAAAACTATTTTTTGGTTTGCTGACAAAGCTATTTTTACCCAAAAATTATCCTTACAATGAATATATTTTAAACAAATTTCGCCTTTACTGTCTAATAATATCTGTAAGTTAAGATCACATCATATTTTTCTTCAAAATCTAGAAACGACAATTTCACCAATATTTTTTAATTAAATTAATTTAAAAGTTAACTCGACCAAATAATTGTTTTTTTTTAGTAATTAATATTTTGGTATTTTTATTATTAATGATATACCTACTTAAATAGTAAACCAATATTATCTGTTTCTCTATTAAACGAATTTTCAAATTTCATATGCAACTTTCTTTCGATAAGACATATCTAGCCCCACGATATTAAGTGAAAACTATTTTTTAGTTTGCTGACAATACTATTTTTCCCCAAAAAAATATCCTTACAATGAATATATTTTAAACAAATTTCTCCTTTACTATCTAATAAGATCTGTAAGTTAAGATCACATCATATTTTTCTTCAAAATCTAGAAAATTAAGAAATTTTCACAAACTTAATTGTTTTTTTACTAAATAATATTTTAGTATTTTTAAAATTTGTCGATAAAATTCCGTCCATATTCTTTAACAAAATTTAAAAGCTAGCCGGCAATTATATTAGAAGATTAACACTTATTCCGTTCTTATTTTTAAATTTAATAACTCATGAGGTACATACAATATAAATGTCTTTTATCTAATTTTCCTACAAGATATTTGAAGAAAATTCCGCATTTTAGAAAATTAGATACCTAAATAACTTCACTCCTATTTTTTTAATTATATTAATTCCAAAGTTAATTCAAGCACATAATTGTGTATATTAAACAATACTTTTATGTTAACGAAATTTGTACACAAAATTCGGCCTGGTATCCAATAAAAGATATAATCTAGTCTACAATTATATTAAAAGATTATAAAGGTTTTTCAGCTCTAATTTTCCAACTACTAAATCTCTTTTCTTATAATAGATCTTAAAAAAAATTTCGCCCTTATTCTCCAACAAGATCAATATTTACATAAATTCTACAGATTTTAGAAAATTAATTAAATAGTTCCGCCTCTATTTTTTTCTAAAGTTAATTCTACAAAATAATTATATTAAATAAAACTTTTGTATTAACAGAAGTAAACCTTATTTTCCTACAAAAGATATAATCTAGCCTACAATTAGATTAGAGCGGTTAATCCGTTCTTATTATCCAAGGTAATTTCTAACGCAATCACAAAATAAATATTTTTACAGACAATAGAAATAAACAAAATTTCGCCTCTATTCTATAACGAGATCTATAAATTAATTTAACATTTTTATACTTATTTTAGATAGCTAGAATATTAATGGTGCCCTTATTTTTTAATTAATTACAAGAATAACTCGATCATATCATTTTATTTTTGCTCAAAATGGACCTTGAACGTAATAACAAAATAATTAATAATTTAAGTTTACTTCATATTTTTCGATATGCAAGTTTTAAAAGAATCGACATTTATTTCGGTCCTATTTTAAACCTAAATTATTTAAAACTACTTGACTAAAGCCCTCACTTAACTATTAAGTGATACTATTCTTCTACATTCATCAATTAAATGTGAAACTGGAATGCATTAATATAATTGACGTATTGGAAGTGACGCTTAATATTTATGTTGCGGAGCAAATTGTTCTAAATAATTAAATTTTCTTAATATGATGTTATTGTAACACACTGTTGTCGCATTTTCAACATTTTTTAATAAATTGTGTTTCAAAAAATCTTATTCTTACTCAAAATACAGCTAGTATTTTGGAGATATTTTTAGAAGTTGAGCCAAGTCTTAACAAATATAAAATAACTCTTCCTTTTTTGACAGTATATCACTACTTGTATTTTTGCCGTTACATAAATATTTTAAAAAACCATTCGGTAAAATCTTTTCAACAAGACACTTCTAGCCCCACAATAATAAAGTAAATTAAATGTATAAATTATTTTAAGAGGAATTCAATTCTGTGACCATCTATTTATTGGCAACAATCATTAATTCTATACTACGTATCTGTAGGTAAAAACTATCTTTTTATCTATACAAATGTATTCTAAAACAGTGTAATCTTGAAAAAAATGTCACTTAAATATATTTTGTAATTAATTAAAATTATTCAATTTTCTTGACAAGACATATTTAGCCCAACCAAGATCATTATTGAAATATAGTTTTTCCAATACCTTTAATATTTAGGAATTCTATCTATAAACTATAAAAATATTTAAAAATTTGAAATTCGAAAGGTTCTTTTTTTAATTTCGTACTAACAATTAAATGGAATTTTTTTCTTCATGCATTTAAGATATATTGCTTATAATGTCGCTTCAGAACTGAAAAATGACGAATCTTTATTGATATTAAAAACTGGAGCAAAGAATTTTTACTATAATGACATCTCCTCCCTCGATAAGATATATCTAGCCCTAACCCTGTGAGCTTTTTCTTCCTTTATTTTTTTCAATAAATGCGTCTAAAAAGCACTAACTGGACTAAAATACACTTTCGAATAATGTTCTCTGACTAATAAATTTTAATTTTTTATTTGGTTCATGTTTTTATCTACACCTACGAATGAATTTGCGTAGGTATGTTATGACCGATTTGATTCAACAGAAGTTATTGGGATTTGTACAGGTCAGTGGCCAGCATTTCGTTCTTTATCTTGAAAAAATTAATTTTACATGTTGAATCCGAGATATGAAATTAAACATAAATGAGCCACCCACTTCCAAAAACGATTTAATTTCAAATCCTTAGGGTCCAATCAGTAAATGATTTGAAAATATTTTATTATAAAAAATAAATAATGGCATTTTTTTATGGAACTGTATTAATCCTAATAATGTATCTTTAATTTTAGGGATGATAGCGTTTAGATCTAGAAAATATATCGTGATTCTTTTGGATTCTGATGTATTTTTAAAAGAAGTTTAAAAATGCGGTTTTAAAAGCATAATATATGATCCAGTCAAATTTATTTTTTTATCAGCCTACTATTGTATCTGAGATTCTAAAACTATTCTGCTTAGCCCCATTCTTTTATTATAACAAATAAAAACTACCTATTTATCCAGAAATATTTTGCCTATATTCCATTATCTTGAAACAATACCAAAATAAAATCAAATATTAGGAAAAGTAAATTAATCTTCGTCAGGTATATCAATAATAATAGCAGGGTATTTTTTCAAGGTCGGTCACAAAATTGATACCACAGTGAAAATGAATCCCTCCTCATAGAAGACGGCCACCTGTGCTTTCAACCAATTCTCGACGCTGGTTTGTAGCTAGAAACTAATCATTTAACTAAGAAACTATGAACCGACGACTTTGTAGAATAGTATTTCCGCACTTTGATGCAATCATGAAAGTTTCACCGTACACATTACTATTTTGTTGGCTGGAGATTATTGTTTTAAGAATGTTTATGTGCTCACTGCGCACTCAGAATAGAGAAGCGACAAGATGCGATCGACGAGCATACTAGAGACAATGAGCAACACATCTGCGCAAAGATTCATTGGATTTTCATGTGATTTTAATGATGGGATCTTAAAAAAATATCTCTCGTAATAAGCAAAAATCATATACATTTATATTGATATCATTTTGCCAAGTAAGCAGCTCGCTGATAACTATAGAGCATGTGTAACATAATTATTAAGTAATATCCTGTGTAAGGACCATTTGTTTTCATTATTTTATTGCTGTGTTATCAATAGGCTGAGTCATATAGGAAAAACATTATTTTTTTTTTGTCCAAATATTCATAAGGAAAGGTCTGCAATATATATCTTTGAAAGTTCGAATGTATGAATGGAGAAATTGTTACGATAACATAGATGCACAAAAGAGATTACAGTTTAATGTTAGATATTCTGCCACTGGCATTAAATGACAAACCTTTTTTAATAATGTCATTTTTTAACTACAAAATTATTTATAAGTAAAAAAATAACAGTAAGTATAATTAATTCATTATATTTTGTTTCTTATAATACGGCGCAGTAGTGGATACGTCACAAGTAGTGACAGCCATATTTGTTAGTCTATACCCTTAGACTCAATTGAATGACTCTGACATCATTGTTGCCCAATACGGTCAGTTGATGTCATTAAGTCGACTGAGAAATCAGTTACACTAAGTTAGTAGGACATCACCAGTTAAATGAATGACGTCAGAGGCATCCAATTCAATCTCTTAGTATAGAATGCATAAATTAATATGATTTCTGACGTCACACTAATGCGCCTATTATATTTGTTGGCGGCATATGACGTTATCCTTCTCCTTTTTGCTTCCCACTTCTCTTACTAGGAAGTGAGACAGAAGAGATCACTTTTACCATATCTCTGTTCTTCAATATTTAGCACTGGTGATACCTGTTATTAAATAGCACAGAGTCAAGCGGGTACTTTCCATTCTATTCATAAACCAGTACTACACATTGTATATGGAACAACTATCTCAAATATTCATTATCAATGTGTTACTATACTAAACTCTACAATAAAATAGAAAAAAAAACACTTTTATATTTTGTTCACAAAGTGATGTTAAATACCAAAAGATCCTCCTCTTCTTACCCCCTTAGCCTAAAAATTCAAACTTTGTTATACGATTTAAAAAATCAAGACCAAGACGCATTAGTTGGATCCTAGAATACAGACCAATTAAAGAAAATGAAAAAGCTGAAGCCCTCGCACCACTTAAAAGACTCTTTTAACTTGCGTACGAGAATTATTTCTTCCAATTTTCGTACATAACCTCTTGACGAGAATTGTATTTTAATACAGAAATTTTATAGAAATACTAATTGTGCGTAATGACCTATTAATACGTTTGTTTATGTAACTCATATTAGTAATTAGAATTAGCTTTGTCGAGTGGCTCATTGAAGAAAACTAATTAGTTAGCTCATTTGGGAATCATATAAAGGCAGCCACCTTTCCAAGTTTTGATCGTTTTACAACCATTTCCTTTATCAGAATAGAACAACTTCAAATCTTCAGTACTATCAAGAAAAAGCTATCAGTGATTTTTGAGTGCTACTGGTTTTGACAACATCGAACAAAAGAACAGGTTGTATGTCAAGGAAAACACTAATATCAGAAGGCATTAAAAACAAAAGGTTCTTTGAATAACTGACCATAAATCAAATCAAATTTGGTATAACAGTTGGATTTAGTTGTAGAATACTAAACTAAATACATTAAAAATGCCTAACATCTCTAGCTTATGTGACAAAGTTAGAGGAAAAGACTGGACATGGCCTATGTATTTTGTAAATACTTTCTTATACATTGTAATTTGACTACTGCGTCTTAACATACATTTTACATTTTAAATCAACCACAGGGATTATCTTTCCCAAAAAAAAACTCTTAAACAGACCAGTAGATTGCTGACATTCGTAAGCTACAGGACCCTGTAAGCAAGTGGGATCTTTCCAGAAGAAGTATCAAGCGCACCACATTTCAAGCTGGTCGTGATTATGATGTGGTTGACTCTATCAAAAAAATAGCACTGCTGAAATGGCAATATCTATATACAACACTAATCCTTTCCACAGGCAATGTGTACTCTATATATGTTAAACTCTTTAGAAGAGCTCCTTAGTTTTCATCTTTCACCAACCTATCCAGAAAAGAAATATGTATTCATGCCAGCCACTGATTCTAGTACCATTCTACCAAAATCAACATTGTATCCAAAGACCTCTCTAACTGTAGAAAAAGACAAAGTTTATTTCAAATCCTACATAGTCCAGAATAGAATAGAATAATTTAGTAATTTAAAGTCATACAAGTAAATCTTCAATTTTCTAAATCCAGGACTCCTCTATATTGTTTGATCACATGAAACCATCATTACTTTATTATTATAAATAATAATAAATACAAAATGCACCAAAACTACGTATTATTTAATAAAAATCCATTTGATAAAATTGTAATAGTAATGACAGAAACATTTAACGAATATGGTGAACATGAAACTTTTGACATTGTGAGTATGATTACTAATTAAATAAATTATAAACAGTTCTATTACTTTTTCAATAAAAAAGAACGGCATTCTTTAGTTTCTATTGGGGAAAAGTAGAATTCGATAAAGGGCGCTGCCAATTCTTGTGCTTGTTCTTGTTTATTGGAGGTCTTTGTAAAGTGTGAAGTGTGCGGTTGTAACGTTGTTTTAACTGTTACAATAATTATTTGCAGTAACATGGTTAAATTGTAATTCAACCATAATATGGAATTTACCCTAAAACTTCAAGATCTATTTGAGTTTTTTGAGGCTATACCATCATCAAGATGTATAAATGAAGGACAAACTGTTTTAAATGATATATGGATTGTGTTTGAAAAATAATTAATGGTTCTTCTTGTTAACATGTATATAAAGTATTAAATTACTGTCCCACATGATTATAAACTATACATGTTGCATAAACATTTTAAAGCAATTATTAAAAATATAACTTCTACAAACTTGGATATATAAAATGTTCCTTTGTAAAGTACAAACTCTCATGCTGTCGGTAAATGGCTTCCCCATTTTTAATTTATTTATATAAACCTTTCTTTGGAATACTTTTTCAGTAATTCCATAGTTATTTTCATTAAATATGTTCCTACCAATTGAGGGTAATTTATTATTAAGAGCCATGATCGATGATCTATTTACGTAATAATAACAGTTTCATTACAAAATAGTAAAGGCAAAGTAAGTACAAACAAATTTACACAATGAAAACACGAAAACAAATTCTATACATTTTCATAGCTATTTCATTTACAAGACATTTGTCACGTATGCAATTTTTATTTTAGCAAATAAGCAATGCTCGAATATAAAGGGTTAACACTAACGCATTCTCTGACCTCACCTAACCAATCTTAATCATCCCCCGCGCCTCAGTCACAATCATTCGAGAAACGCAAGAATTGTTAATACTCAACTCAAGAGAATATTCGCTCGCAAGCTTAATGGGCCACCATGTACATTAAACTTCCTATTGGCTCACGGTAAAATAAATTATTCTTAGAAAAATCGCCTGGACTTTCTGTACTTTCAATGAAACCGTTTGTGTGTTTAATAATCTATTTCACAACTTCTTTCGGTAACGAAAGTGAAAGAAAAAAGTTTCCAGATTCTGTTTAAAGACAAACAAATGGAACCGTTTTAGTTACAGGTTGACCTTGTGGAAATTGATATATAATCACATAAATTACCTCAAGAAAAACGAGCGAATTTAACTACAGGTGAAAAATTATTACTCAGACGCATGAGACATTCTTGTAAGTATCCTGGACTGGAATATGTGAAGTATGCCTTCAGGGTAAACAAACAAAACAACCCTTCAAGAGTATACCTAATGATTAGAAACCTACAAGTATCTTGGAATAGGCGTCAACCGATATCTCTAGTCCAATAAATCCATCAACAAATGTTGAAAAATTATCATTTTCACATTTCCAAATGTGTTACTTAATCTCAAACAAAAGTGAGATTGTGAAAGAGTACAGAGAATATATTGAATACCTGAAGACAAAATTCAACATGTAACTTGAAAAAATACGATGAGATAATAGTGGAATGTATCCATTAGCTAAATATAAAAAGTTTTGCAGTAAAAATGACATTAAAAGTCCATATATCTTAACTTATATTCCAAAACAGAATGGAATTTCAGAGCGATATAAACGAACAATTATTGAAAGGTCTTATTTTGATAGAAAAATAGAAAAGAAAAATTGGATTGAAATAATAAGAATTGCTGTGTATTTAACAAACAGAATTGTTACTCGTACTTTGGCCAGAAATAAATGTCCAGCAGAAGTTTGGTAACATCTACTTCACTATCAGTTTTTAAATGAAGGACTCTTTCTTTTGTAGTTTGAAGTGTTTCTCCCTGTTTTGCTACTTTTATCATATATGAAATTTCTGCTTATTGATTAGGTTCTTTGCAAAATGTTGTTTTATTATATGATTTGTTGTCAATAGTAAATTTGACTTTATCTAAAGATTTATTTAACTTTGAATCCGTTACACCAGCTATTCTTAATGTGATTTTATCACTCTCTTCATCACTGTTCAAAAATATGTGCTTCGTATATGTGTCCCTTTCTTCCTATACCCAATAGATACAACTTGATCGCTGGGTTCTGAATCATGTTGTTTACTCTCCTTTCTAGATTCTTTCAGAAGTAACTTGTTTTTAACAAAGTCCAAAGTTACAGTTAACAAAGGCCAAAATTATACTACCTTAGGCATAGGCACATGCGATAAAAGCTGAGAGATCACATCGTTGTTATCTAATTTTCCACCCGCAGCTTTGAATTCATGAACTATTTTTTCGAACTCTGTCAAAAATTCGTTTAAAACTTTTCGGTAAAAGTTAATCCACGCAAATTCTTCTGCAACATTACTTGAAATGCCTCTTTTGGTACATGTTTTACTCAAAGCATCTAAGGATGCTTTAGCTGATGTTTTTATTTTGTTTTTTTCTAACATATTCTTAGCTAAACACTGTACTATTATATTCCGGCCCCTTCACATCCTCTTTCTTCCATTCCTGGTACTTATTTTTCGATTCCGGCACTGCAGAATCAGTTACAAGTAAACTTCTGGTTAAAACATGAGTCCACCAGCTTGTTCTAAAGATAGTTTAGTTCTAATTTCCCAGTTAAAGAATCGTGTAACATTGAAAGGTATTATATTTAAAGGTTTGACTTTGACCCGCCTTTTTACAAGATGATCCTGCCAGTGGTTTCACCCATCAGTTCCTATCTACTAAGCTTAATCAACTTTGGGTCCATAACCTGATTACTAGTTAAGCAAAGAAGGATTTCCGTTATAACCAGTTTTATTATTTTTTATAAGAAGAACGACACACTTAATTTTCTATTGGCCGGAGTTTAATTCAAATACCTCCGGTAAAAAAAAGTGAACCCTTCAAAGCAAATAAATAATACCTAGTTGTGTTATCATACTGGAGTTTTCATTGTGTAAATTTGTTTGTACTTACTTTACCTTTACTGTTTCCTAATAAAAAGCACAAGAATCGTACTTACGAATATTTATTTTACTACTTTGTAGTTTGATGACAGCCCCCTCTAGCGTATTCTACTTTTCCCAATTGACATACAGATTTTTTATAACCGAAATTTTGCCAACCTTAAAAACAGAAACACATTGTCTAATTGTTTTTATCTCCCTCGATATAAATACCATAAGAGATACCCTTAAATACCACAATGTCAACATCAAAAACTTTAAACCGACTGTAATCATGTATGTCAAGTTCTCGGTACTATTACTGTAATCACGTTGTCATTAATAAAGTATAAAATTTTTGTAATATTTTATGATACAATAATATAAAACATGTACATAACTAATAATATATAGGGTAAGTACTGGGTGATTAAATTATAATTTTGCGTAGATTATATATATATATATATATATATATATGTTATTTATAAAGTGGGTAATATGTGATTGAAAAGCAAAAGTCAATATTGAAATAATCATAACATAAAAAAAAGATTCATATACGTATTTTGTACTTAGATACAAGAGGCATCATAAACGGTATTCCTGATAACATAATATCATGGATGTAGATGAAAGAAAAGACCCAATTCCATCCGAAAGTCACAATGAAAATACAACGACTACAAAGAACAAATTATCCGAAGGTTTTTTAAAACCAGAAAATGATAATGACATCGAAGAAAGTATAGTTATAAATAATTTAAAATTAGAAGATTCACACGAACCTAAATCCGGCGTAAGGGTTACTGCTCCAGAAGTGAAAAGAGACACTACTAATGTAATGATACATCTAGAAGATACACAAAAGGTTAAAGAGGAAATAATTTATTTAAATGCTGCGAGAATACAGTCAGGGAGCTTTCTTTCTACTGTTGAAGGTCCTGCTGAGGTTATACTAGAAACTAAAACAGAAACGGACAAAAAAATAGAAGATTCCGGAAAACCTATCGCAGCCACCGAAGCTCGTCTCTTAATACTTGAAGGTGACAGAGAAGCTAAATCTGATAAAACAAATAAAGGTTTACAAGAATTCAAAAGTAACATAGAGGAAGATAATATGGAGAATACTGTTGTAGAAAAACTTAGTTTGGAAGAATCTCTACAAGTGAAATTTGACACAGGAACTGCAATAGAAGAAGCAATTAAATCAAATATAAAATTCGAAAATTTATTAAGATCTAAATATGCCACAGGAACCGAATCTGAAGCAGTTAATAAAGAAGAAGAAAAACAAGATGTTTATTCTGAACCTCTTAGGCTCAAAGGTGGCTCAAAAGTGAACTTACTTGAAAATTGTAACGAAGAAGTTAGGCGGGATGCAAATCATCAAGAGGGGCATATTGGAAATATCGAGGATACCCTTAAAACAGGAGAAAATAAAGATGAACACAATGAATCACTGAACAAACAAATAGCAAATGAAAAAAAAGAAACACAAGGTCATAACCAGAAAAAGCTTGTTAAAGTTTTAGGACTATATGTTTGCGGGGAATCGTTAGAAATTAAAGAAAAGTATTTAGAATCATGTATGGAAATAAAGGACTGTTGTGAGAAATACGCATCAAAAAAAAGCGAAGAAATTATAAATCCTTCTGAATTAAATGATTTTGTGAAATATCCAGAGTCACAGGCCCATCTAAAACATATTCAAGAGCTAGAAAAATATGAATCATATGAATCAACTAATAAAGGAGTCAAAGAAAAAGAAGTATTTGATTGTCAGGAAACATTACTTGGTCATAATGGCTTACAAGCGATAATAATCTGTAGAGATGCTATAAGAGAATTAATTCAAGGAAAAATTTATGACCCGTTCTTAGAAGAAAATGCTCAGAATCTTAAAGACAAAGATAGAAAATTACAAGAATTATTTGAATCTGCAGAATCCTATGTATCGGAAAATTCTATAGAAACAAAGAAGAAATGCAAACAAGAAATTATAAACCATGATGAAGAAGAGAAACAAATTAAAGGTAAGTGTAAAATTATTTATCAATAAACATTAAAATAAATTAATAATTTCACAGCTATTGCTCCTGGGCAAGTATTACAAGCGTGGCAAATATGGCAAAATAGGCAGCATGACCAAACAAGTCAGTCATGGCAAAAATTGCAGGAGATGCAATCTGTACAATCAGGATTAGCGGAATTATTGATATATGAATAGCACAAAAATATTTAGTTTTCACACAAATAATGTAATAATAAAAGTTTATGAAATAGAAACGAAAATTAATTAATCCGTGCACCGTTTTTACCTAAAAGAATACATTTTTAAATATCATCGATCTTTGGAAACGTTTAATTTATATTTTTTAAGTAGATATATTCTGTTTTACGTTAAGTTTCACAAACTTTTATTAAAACTATTATTTTGTTGGCGTTGAAGAAATTGTATACATACAGTGCTGGAAAATTTTGTATTTTTGTACAACGATTACCCATAGTTTCAAAGAAAGTACTTATCAATTGAAGATTGGAATATGTAAATGGTTTTTTTCTAAAACTTTTCTGACACAACCGCCTTTTAATTTCAAACTACAGTTGAATTTTCATAAATTTATAGATATGTCACTCACCCCTGGTGATATAAAACACATATATTTTTCTATCAATAGTACATCGTCAGAAGTACTTAAGATTGGTCTGTTAATAAGAACTGCAATGTTATAATTCCTAAATTCAATTTAAGGTCATCTATTTACAGCTGTGATTTAAATTTTTGTTGAGCTTAAATTAAGTAAATAAAAAATTTTTAATCTGAAGTTAAAAGTTTGGCGGTAAAAGATATTGTCATTGTACAAGTAAAGTACTTACCCACAACAGTTAACAACATATTGTCCAATAAAAATAACAAATAAACTGGCACAAATATCATCAAATCACCCTCAATCAGCTGCAACATTAAATTCTGCATGTTGCCCCTTTTATTTTGTACTACATACTGAAGGATTTTCTGTGGAAAAGTCCTGAGAGTCACATCTGGACGAACGTTCCCTTATTATCCTTGGGAAGGAGAGTAAATTACCGTATTGGATGGTTTTCAATGGGAAATTTGTCACTTCATTGAAAATTGGTGACTGATTTCGTTATCAGCAAGACACAGGAAAACCGTTGATTTTATGTTGAAATTCCGCGCTTGGATACTAACCACGATTAACTTTGCTCAGTAGCACCGTATAACATTCTAGACAACAGTTTTTTTTTTACAAATTATTACTATAAAAAATATTTGAGACAAACTGTGAAACAGTTCTATCTGAAAATATCTTTTGTAATTTCTGGTAAACAAACAATACAGGGACGTCTTTCAAAGATTTATTTAATAACCCGTATGGTTAGTTTAAGTTACAAATAATCTCACTTAATATGACTTAAGATAATATTTAATTGTACAATCTTTTTTAAGTATAATTATTTTTAATATTGAAGAATATCATTATTTACGTAATTTAAATTTTTAATCATCAAAATTAATTGACATTTATAACTACGTAAACAAATAATACTTTTTTTATAAGTTATTGATGCTGATGAATTATAGTTCATTAATTATTCTAACTTAAAATGAATATCTTTATAGGCCCTAAACTATCTCACGGGTGAGTTCCGAAATATGCTGGTTATAATAATAAGTATAAAATTTGATATAATTTTTTTAATAATTTTATAACTTTTTTTATTATATTAAACAACGCTCTTTTTTGACTTTAAAAACAATCATCAATGTGTTACTTGACAATTAAAAATTGGAATTCCTTGTTAAATTTTTGACACGGTATTTTCTAAATTTAAAATTATTAAGGTTAAGAGAAACCCTTACATATAATATATAAACCAAAATTAAATTATAATCATATTTCAAAAAAACTAAGGAATGTATAAAACACGTGTGTTGAAAGTCGAAAACAAAGGAAAAGTAAACTCAGCAGTTTAGAAGAAGTTTAGGTCAAGTTTCTTAAAAATTGATAGCGAAGGAGTACAAAGTACCAAGTCATATACAATACAATTTTGCGCGAATTTGTCAAAAAAACAAACAGATATTGAGAAATTACTATTAGAAAAAAGTTTTATTTTATTTTATTAGTAGACCACTCAACAGAAACCAATTACAGAGTGGAAATAGACGAAATATACAAAGATTAATTAACCATAATTTACAATAGCTTGAACTTAATTTAAAAGACATGACACAACTTAACTACGACAGACACTTTGTATAGCTTTAATACTAATACTGGGTAAACTGAATTTATGGCTGGTGTTACACGATTTGTAGACTGGCGAATTTATAAATACGTTAGTACGTGGGGTTGGTAAATATAAGATGTCGGAATTATGTGACGACAGACGCGGAGCCAAGAAGTTAAGATTTCCCAAAATAAGCGAATCATCATTATTATAATTGATTAATTTATGCACAAATATGACTGCATAACAGTCTCGATGGGAATTTAAACTAACTATCCCATGCTTCAAAGCAGTGTATCACTGGAGACTCCTATTAAGGGAAAAATCCCATCCATTTTGAGAGAGAAGTTTTTTAAAAAGAGTCGTTGAACTCTTTCAATCAAATTAATGCAAGTAAGAAAAAGAGGTGACCATGCAATAGATGCATATTATAATTTGGATCTAACGTTGGCATAATACAAAATTTTTAATGTGGACAGATTACAGAAATCACTGCTGTTACGAACTAAAAAACCATAACTACGAGAGGGTGTAGCTACTATATTCTCTATATGTTTCGTAGAGTTGAATTGTTACATAAAGGTGACACCGAGATCATAGTTAAAGGATTATTTAATGTAACATTATCAATAGTAGAAGGATAGACTATTTTGTTAGATATAACACAACATTTACTTGGATTAAGTCGTACTTTGTTTTCAGAACACTATTCTGCCACAATTTTTAAGCACTCTGACAATCGGACACAATCATCTATACTTCTAATTTCACAGAACAACTTCATGTCATCAGCACACAAGAGGTAGTTCACCGTAATGTTGCCAACAATATTATTAATAAATATGTTAAATAAAAGTGAACCTAAGTTACTACCTTGGGGTACACCTGAAGATGCTATATATTCAGTAGCCTTGAAACCACGAAATTAGTCATATTGTCTTTTTTCGGACAAATATGATGTAAATAACGAAATTGGGGGTACAGAAAGACCAAATGCTGCAAGTCTACGAAGTAGTATTTGATGATCGAGCTTGTCAAAGTCTTTAGTAAAGTCGGTGTCAGTTTTAGTTTGCCTGTCTATTGATACTGCTATGAATTGTGTTATATTGACGAGATTCTTAACTGTGGATCGACCTTTCATAAAGCCATACCGAGTTGGAGAAATTTGATGACAAACTTTTCTAAAATTAAAATTTATTGAAATTGGTCGTAAATTTTCAATATCACAATAAGTACCCTTTTTGTACAAGCAACAAACTTTCGAGATTTTTCAGGAACGATGATAGGTACTAGTTTTTAGGCAAAGATTAATTAACACCGTTAAAAGAGGAGCTAAAATCTGAGCACACTCCCGCAATATAAATTTTTGTTGTTAGTATTAGTCCTTTTTTTTTCTGTGGTTCATTTACAATTTAAGGGGAAAAGTATATATTTACGGTTTTTTATTTTACCGAGAATAGATTTGTCGCTCAACAATCAACGAACCAAGCAAACTGAAGATTTTTCCGCCCACCTGAAGTTTCATGTTGAGTAAACTACATGTTAAAAATAATACTAAGCGTTATTTTTTAATTGCCAAATTTTGTCTCAATTTCGTATTGCACAGCCAATTTAGGTGCCTTACTCTAAACGAGCGTAGTATTCCCCCTTTAAAAAATGAAGGTGATAATTAGTTAATTGGGGAAAGTTTTTTTATTAGGTTCCTCACAATATTTGAGGAAAATTGAGGTTTCATTTAGTTTGGAAGTAGTGTAAAATCCGTAAAGCATCACCTTCATCGATTTTTGGGTGATATGTGTCTTGATTAAGAAGAATTCACAACCATATTAGCACAGATCGATTCTTTACTTAATTTATATTCTTTTTCAAAATCCTATAAAGCCTTCTTCTTTATTTCCTTCGCACTTTCTCATTGGCAAAGAGTCTTGCCATACCAGAACTATAGAGAAATTCAAGAGGACCGACTTAATCGTTATCAATTAATCTAGTAAAAGTATCAACATTTTTGGTATAGATGGTCAACCGAATAAATATCCTAACTTCAAACGGGACAAAAATGAACACAGAAATATACTCACCTGATCAAATTGTTAATTTTAGTGCTCATTAAGGACGATGAATTACCACCTCCAAAATGTGTAGTGCTAAACTGAAAACAAACAATGGCGTTTTCCAAAGATACGTGTCTAAATTGTGCCTCCTTCTATTACCTTCAAGTGACTTGAATGTTTAGTCCAAGTGAGCGTACCTATCTCTACAAGACATTTTTCATTTTTTGCTATTCTATCAAAATATGAACTACCAAATTAAAAAGTCAAGTTTTTTCTTTGTTTGTTAACCTTTATGTGTTTTTAGCCTAATCAAGTTTTGATGTTTCAATATTCTTACAGTGTGTATGACTACTTGTCATATTCTTAATTCGTTATTATAAGATAAATCGTTAATTTACATTACATTAATATTTAATCAATAACACCCCTTTATAAGTAGGTAAAGGTTTAGTTTGCTCTAAGAAACTCCTGTCCCGTTTTTTTGGGCGAGTTCATAACCAGTTCTTTTTAACTAAATTTTCATTGTTATTAGCGTTAATACCAATAAATGGTTTTCTTCATTTTACTTTAAGGAAACTGCCGCGACTTTCAAGTAAATAATGGTAAAAGTGATCAGAGTAGTTTTTTTAATTAATTTATTTCATTCGAGCGGATACTGTATAACTCTTATTATACATTAATATAATGTATTATTTCGAATTTTGTTTTCTACAATATTACTTATTATGTGTATTATTAACATACATCTATTTATAACTATCATCAAAAATAAGAATTTTAGTTTTAATTAACATCTCTAAAGAAAATACAGCTTAGTTAATATATTATTTAAATCTAAAATCATTAAATCCTCTATTCAGTCTTCTAAAATCGAGTAATTTTATCATTTTGAGTTGGTGTATCGCAACGAAAGTCCAAATCTTCATCGTCAGGTAATGCTGGAAAAGAATAAAGGTCCGGTTGCTGCATGGTCTGCGGTGAAGGTAAGGTAACTCCAGCTCTGGCTACATTAACTGCGTTTATAGCAGCCACATTTACGCAATCATATATGGGCTGCAAAAAAGAAATATTAATAGGGAATATGTGAAGGAGGAAGTCAAAACGGAACCACAACATAGACGTAAATCCAATTTATATTTGTTTAAAGTTAGAGATATATACTGGCCCAAACCTCATGGGGCACCCTGTATAAATTTATATAAGTTAAATAGAAATATTATTAATACCGCACCGAATAATGACACCTGCAATGTGGGTCATAAAGTTTTGAGAACCTAGAATATGAGTGAAAATAGAACAAAAAGGAAAGGCTACAGAAACGGTGGAAGAGATGGATAAGTAATAAGAAAGGAAATGGATGATAGAGATGAGATAAGTAAAACTGAAGAATTAGCTAAGAAACAAGAATGTAGAAAAAAATAGTGGAAAAAAGATGGACAAAACAGAATGGAGAAATTATTTAATATAATGATAAAGAAAATGAACAAAAATAAAGAAGAAATGTATAGGAAATTCGATTACAAATTTGACGAAAATAAAAAAGAAATGATTCAGAAATTAGATGATATGAACAAGAAAATAGAAAGAAATCAAGAAAGTTGAAAGTAGAAACGAATAGAAAAATAAAGGAAATAGAATGTAGAATTATGAATAAAACTGATGGATATATTGAACAGTCAAAAGAAGAAGGAAAATTAGAAGAACGAACAACAAAATTTTAAAAAATAGAAGAAAAGTCAGAGAAATTTGAAAGTCTAGTTAAAAATGAAGAAGAAAGCAGGGAGAGACAAAAAATGTGAAAAGGATATACAAAAATTAGACGAAAAAATGGAAAATAATTTGACTAGTATATGAGGTATTGCTATTAACGCCAGCCTTCTCTTTCGAATACAGTTCCTTTCGCTTCTGTGAACAAATTACAAAGGCACAAATTTTATTGCACTTTTTATATCCATTTGTAATATTAAATCCCTTGTACTAAACTTACAATTATTATTTCACTATTTAACAAAAATTTCGCCAAAAGTATTTTAATTTTGCAATTTTTATAAGTGCAGATTGAGAGATATTAAATAAAAAAATATATAAAATAAAAGTCTGATCCTCGTAAATTAGAGTTAACTCTTATGCCAAAATGCTCTCACAGATATTATTAGAATATATTTTTGTTCAATATGTTAATGGTGTTTCTACCATGACTTTGTGGAATCTATCTATAATAACTGCAGAACATAAATGATAACTTTCTTAATTTTCCAGGGTTTTTTCAATCTTTTAAATATTATTATAAGACATGTTTTACCTTTCGGCATCATCAGATATGACATAAGAAATTAACACACACTTCAAGCACATGCTTAATTTCTTATTATAAATATTCGAATCAATAATGTTGTTCATTTTAACTTAATTGTTTCAACTCTTGCAAATTATTCATAATAAATATGGAAATATAAATAATACTTATCTTGAATTTCCAGAGTCTTCCAAAGCGTTTTAATATGTATTAAGGTCCTAACCTAGGTTTCAGTATCTGACAATACCATTTTTCAAGGCATTTTCTTTCTGTCAGATACCGAAACCTAGGTAGACTTGAATATAAATAAAAACGCTTTGGAAGATTGTGGAAATTCAAAATAAGTATAATTTATCTTTCCATATATATTTTGTTCTTCATTTTGTTTCAGCATCATCAAAAATGATATAAAGTTATATAAAGTTATATAAAGTATGATTTTATATTATCAATTTTCTAACCAATAGTATTCCTCATTTTCTAACAAATTTTGTTAATATTGTATATTTAATCTAATTTTTAATTTAAATTAATTGATATTCCCAGATTTAATTATTCATTTAGTTACTATATATTGAGAATGTCGTAGATATTTCTTCAATTCAAATTCTTCTAAAAAATCACATTTATACGGTTTGGAACCGACCATAAATAGTTTACTAGCATATTTGCTATTAATGTTACGAAAAATCGATGAGAAGTTTGTGGTTTTATTTAAAGGTAATTTTCATTTTGCTGTCTTGAATTTTTTATATTGAAAGAAAATAAAATCATATGTTTTTCGGTATCTCCAGGGATAACAGAATATTTTTAATAATAATGTTGTTTTATTTTTTTTTTATTTAAAAGCGACTTTTCCCCCATTTAACCCACTTTCTCTTTTCTACCGTTTACGATTGTAAAACAGTATAATTATAAAACTTAGCCACCCTGTATTTATTTTTTTAATATCTATAGGAGAAAGTAGGCATGTCTATTTGTAGAGAACGACACTTTCCTACACTCGATTTTTTACAATGGAACATGCTACAGAAGGTCACTAACCTTGAGTAATCAAACCTATTACTGAACTCTACTTTTGTGAATATAGGAAAGTATGCGTTAGTAAATGAGACTAAAATTAACTGAAACTATCCGCTGGTGCTCGTTACGGTTTATGAGCAAACAGATTACAAATAAAAATTGTTAATGTTATTTTTATGCGCCACCAAAAAATTAATTCAATAGTCTAAGTAGAAACAGCATATTGTTCAAATAATTTAAATAATACTAATTTATACCAAATTAATTATTATTAAAAAGAATAATACCTGGTTCGACAGTGGGTGTATAGACATGAATTTTATTTTTATTGACATATCAATAAACTATTTAGGATTTTTTTACATGTGTAAAAATATAGTTTGAACAAATTATTCACATTCACAACTGTAAATTAGATATTCGCTTTAGGATATAGGTAACAGCTATTAAGTAACGGCACTTAATTAAATTAAATACCAAAATAACTGCAACATTAAAAACATCTTTTAATAATTCATAAACCTAATTATAGAACCAAAAACAGTTAGTAATAAATTTATACGCTTTTAAGCGCTTCTTGAGACCTGCATGCTTAGCGTATCACATACCCATTATCTTAATTATTTTATTGCACAAAATTCAAATATCTTAATTTAATTTGAAATATATTCATTTACCTGTGTATTGCTCCTGTAAATATCCGCAATGCTGTTGGAAGTGTTGAGCGATGGAAAACTACTCGTTAGTTTATTTCTAGCGGAAGCCACAGTCATCAAATAAGTTCTAGGTATAAAAACGGCTCCAAGGAATGCTCCAGCTGTACCAACAAGTCCCAAACATAGCATTGGTTCATTCCATGTTTTGTCCAAAAATACATAGAGAAGTAACCAGGTGGTCCATATAATTGCAATCAAAATAATAGCAATAGAGAAATACTTCCCTTCACGATAATTTCGTTCGCATTTGTATATAAGAGGACAAAGACATAAGAGAAGAGCCAACAGCATTATGTTATAGCTCATTATGTATATAAACGCTGTATTACAAAATATTTCCAAGCATTTTCCAATGACTTGTAAACTTAATGCTGCCTGAACACCGAAAATGAACAAACATAAAAAAGCTTGTACAGGTCCTGCTATATGTGACATGAAACCTATTTCTTTGGATGCAGTGGCCAAAAGGATACATCTAGATAAAACAAGAGAAAATACCGCGGCGTAACCTAAAGTAATACTAAGGGATTTTGTTAAACACAGTGGATTAGACGTATCGATATTATCTTCAATGCTAAATGGCAATACTGAACAAAATAGAATCATAATTGACACCAATAATGATAGAGTTAATACGGGGTTTCCCTCTAGTATATCTCTTCTACATATACTCAATAAAATAAAAATCAGAATAGATATACAAACTACTACACCAAGTAATGATAAAGATAGAAAAGCATACACCCAGGCTTCAGACCTGAATGACAAGTATGAAATAACACCAATTAAAATATTAACATGCTTCTTTTCAAAATATTTTAAGCATTTCGTGTTATTTTCTTTCCTATCCATTCTTGAAACATTATTCATTTCGATATTAAATTTGTTTATTAAAGTTAAATTATCGAAGAAAATATTGTAAGAAAATATCTTTGACATGGGTTTTAGAAAATTATTCTTTATTCCCCATGCAGTTATATTTTTCGTATCGTTATCCACTTTATAAATGTCGTAAACGAAATTTGATTTTAAGGGTTCTAATTTTAAACTTTCCAATATACTTGTCGGCGTCATTAAAACTGGTTTATAACGTTTATTAAATTTGTATCGTAGACAATTCACTTTATAAATTGTTTCATTGCATGATTTTTCAACGAAAAGTTCGATATTTTTGGTAAAGGTTAGAATTGACATTGCTGTGTAGAGAAATTGGGGAGAGGGTAAAATATTTTCTGTTAATTTATATGTTTTCGCTGCTGGATTATGCGGTGGAATAATTACGAAGCTATCGTAAGGTAAATCTGAAAAAAATATATACAGCATTTTACATGAATCTTACAAAGAGTGCAAGTTCTACATTACAAAATTATTTTGAAGTATACTATAATATTTTCATAAAATGACTACTTAAATAAAAGTTTTGCTTTTTTAAATAGAACTAACTCCCTGCTGTAGGTATATTAAAAAAATTATATAGAAATAACTAGAACGTTGATCAATTGCAATCAAAAAAGACCAAATTGAGAAAAAGATTAACTCTCTTTTATTATCCTTAAGTGTTCAATACGTTGTTTTGAAAGGTGGAGAACTTATACTTCCATATAAAATCTTTGAAAGCATTTTCAAATTTAAAAAAATTATTTATAGAACATTAAACTGGTCGGATTTTATAAAACACCCAGTATATTTCAAAATGGTTTTAAAATATTGACTTTATCCAAAATCTCTCAAAGTAATGGATATATCGAACTTTGAAGTGTAATTTGATGACCTGTACATACAGGGTGTCTCATAAGTAATGAATCGAACAATGTAGAATGGTAGAAGAAGTTATTTTTAATCACTGTAACCATATGTGTTGTTATCCTACTGATGGTTCAAAGTTAATTGTTATTTTTTGGTTTTATTTACAGGTTAATGCCTCAACAATTAGCTCAAAAAAATGTTTGTTGTACAGGTCATCTTTTTATTTTAGTGTATACTTTAAAGCACAGCTTTCAGATTAACATACTACCAAATTGAACGCGCATTTAGATCAAATAAAATAAATTTTATTCGCATATGTACATTGCTTATTAGAAGTAGTTTATTTACTGTAAAATACGAGTAAACATATAAATATAAAAAAGTTGTAACATTTATAAACATAGTATTTAAAAAAAGGATTAGCTGAAGAAACATATTTTTTCTTATATTCTTAAAGCAATATCAACCAAAAATGGAAAACTCAAATATCCCTCAATAATTGTATGACAACTAATATAGATTTTTTGATAGGAAAATACCTTTCCTATTACTTCATTTCTTTTGATCCTTGACTTATGACTATTTTGAGACAGCCTGCATATTAGGCTTTTGTATACTATCTCTATAAGTTATTAAACATTTAAGTATTAATTACAACAAATAAAAAATATACAGGTTGTTCCACAATAAAGGGCGCCTCTTCTACTTTTATGATTCATGGTCTAATAAAACCTCGTAAGTTAGAAGGATATACTTAATTGAACATTTTATAGACGCCGAAACAAAAATTCGACATAGTAGGTTTTTATTATCCATGAACATTTTGCTGCTTAATAAAAATATTACCTTCAGGTACTGATCCATCCAAAGGTACAAATAGTGCATGAATTTCTTCATTAAAATTTTCCATATTTTTGCTTCTAGCGAAATCTTCAATTTGATACAAACTTCCGAAGAAAACGACAGGGTTTGAATAATTGAGTACATGTCCACAAGTGTCTCTGAAAAAAAACAAAACTTTTGAATATATTTCATATATTTTAATTTTAAAAATTAAGTCCGAAGTCTGCTCAAAAAAGACTTATTTGGAATTATTTCTATGCGTCTTCTGATACCTAGGTACTCAAGTTTAATTTCTGATTTTAAAATTTATGAGCTCTTTAAATCTTAAGTCGAATAAGTCCTGAAGTCTAGCTTCAGCTGTATATGAATTTTTATGTAATTAACAAAGGCCGCCCCTAACATTATTCCTAACCTAAAAGTAGAATTATTTCATTTGATAACAGTAAAAACTTTTGGCAAATATACAGGATGGACATTATTCAATTATTATGACTGGTTTTTTGGTTTTCACATAAAAATAGTTTATACCCTTGTATATGTCTTTTTGAGAGTACTGTACTAAACAAGCGAAGACAAAGAAGCAGATTTATAGCCTTTTCTAGCTTCATTGCCTAGCGAAATTATTTCTGCCTTAATAATTATAAAATAAATTTAATATAAATATAAATAGCTGTGTTGTTAATATCGAGTGTAGAACAGATAAATAGAATAAATTCATTATCTCCATACTTTGATATTTGTCACGTTAATCGATTTTTGTCTTTAATTTTTTTAAATGAGTCCCTATGCTAAGTATGGGGATTATTACTTTTTTTTAATTTATACAGCATATTTATAATCTGGTCACTGTTTGAAGGGGCAATAATTAAATTTGTTACAGGACAACAACATTTGTGAAGGAATGTTCCAGCGAAGATCCTCCATTACAGAAAATTTATGGTTGTGGTAGATCGGTTGGCCAGTTTCGATTTCATTTTCTTTGTATAATTGGTGCGTTGCTAAGCTCTTCTATGTAGTTTATCTTTAAGCAAAGTGTAATTGGGTACGAAACATGGTGCATCAGTTATTGTGCGTAGGATTTTTGATTGCATTTTTTGTAGAATCTGTACATTCGACGATTTAGCGCAGCTCCATAACTGAATACCATATGCCCATACAGGTTTTAGAATGCTTTTATATATCAACAATTTGTTCTCCAGAGTTTCATTTTGATATGGTTTTTCCACTTTAGTCTTTGATCAAGGTGTAAGCCAACGTATTTTGTTTCAGTTGTGTTTGGAATTTAATTTTACTGGAAGGCAAATTGTTCGTTGTGTGGTGTATGTAACTTGCACTGATTTGGTTTCGTTTATTTTATTTTCCACATATGAAACAATCATTGCAGGATAATAAGGTAAGCTTGAGGTTGCTCCGTTGCAATCACTGGATTGTTATTTATTTAAATAAGTGCCGTATCATCAGCAAATGCCGCTATTGTAGTATTGTGGATTAATGGCAAGTCTGCAGTATATAATGGGTGATTCATTTAGACCTTTTTTTTTTAATTGTTTTTTTCTTCACGTTCCTCGACACTGGTCTCATACTGGCATCGTAGTTTTATTCAGTATTGCTTGACAATTCGCCATGGACAGACTTACACCGCATCAGCGTCTCCAAATTGTTCAGTTGTATTACGAAAATCAGCGATCTGTGAGAAATGTTTTTCGTGCACTTCGAGCAACGTATGGTGTGCATCATCGACCTTCCGAGACTACTATTGCCAATACCATTCGCAAATTTGAGGGTCAGTTTACGTTACTTGATGACACGCGACCGAATAGACCACATTCAGCCCGTAGTGTGGAGAATATTGCGGCTGTAGCGGAGAGTGTGACTGAAGACCGTCAGCAATCAATTCGACGCCGATCTCAACATTTGGGTCTATCGTATTCGACAACTTGGCGAATTTTACGGAAAGACCTTGGTTTAAAGGCTTACAAAATCCAACTCGTTCAACAATTGAAGCCACAAGATTTGAATTTACGCTTCAATTTCAGTCAATGGGCTCTGGAACAGCTTAATGAAGATCCGCTGTTTTCTCGTCGAATTTTGTTTAGTGACGAGGCACATTTTTGGCTAAATGGATATGTCAATAAACAAAATTGCCGTATTTGGGCCGATGAGCAACCCGAAGAAACTCTCGAACTACCGTTGCATCCACAAAAATGCACTGTTTGGTGTGGTTTGTGGGCTGGTGGAATTATCGGTCCCTATTTTTTTAAAAATGAGGCCGGACAGAACGTAACCGTCAATGGCGAGCGTTATCGCACCATGATAAGGAACTTTTTATTGCCTGAAATTGTAGCCCGTGATGTCGGCGACATTTGGTTTCAGCAAGACGGAGCTACGGCACACACGGCGCGCGAAACAATAGCTTTATTGAGAAATCATTTTGGTGAGCAGATAATTTCGCGTTATGGACCTGTCAACTGGCCGCCTAGATCGTGTGATATCACACCCTTGGACTTTTTTCTTTGGGGTCATGTGAAATCAAAAGTCTTCGTCGATAAGCCAGCTACGATTCAGGACTTAGAAGCCAACATTACTCGCGTAATTGGGCAGATACCGGTGGCAATGCTAGAAAGAGTGATTGAAAATTGGACCTTCCGAATGGACCACGTACGGCGTAGTCGCGGCCAGCATTTAAATGAAATTATTTTTAAAATATAAATGTCAAAGATTGTTGTTTCAGGTCATATTAAAGATTCCGCTCTCCAATTCCATTTTATGTTTTATTTAAAATTAAAAAAAAAAAAGGTCTAAATGAATCACCCATTATAAGATATAATAGAAGGCCTAATACACTTCCCTGAGGTACTCCTGATTTTATAATTTAATATTCTAAGAAGGAAGCGTTAATTTTTGCTTGAAAATACCTTTCTGAAAGATACGATATTAAAAGTAGATAGTATGGCATGCGAGATTGCTTTTGATTTTGTAAAGTATGACATACTTTGTCGAATGCTTGTGACACATCAAGAAATAATTTGGAAGGTATTTTTAGCAGACTAATTGGACGGTAGGAACTTATTTCATAAACGGGTTTGCCAGTTTTTGGAACCATGATAATTTGTACAAATTTCCAAGTAATTGGGAAGTATAGTAGGCAGAGCATACTATTAAAAATAGTTAGTAAAGCTACTGCTTTCTTTGGTAATTCATTAAGGATTTTGCAGTGATCATGCCGGGGGCTTTGCGCTGATAAAGCTTTTTTATTTCATGTAGTACTTGTCTTGGTTTAATTGAAAACGACATTTGACAAGGCATATCCAAGAAATGATTTATTTCGTTATTATTAGCATTTTCATTTGCGAGTAGTTCATACTGTATAACAGTCTATACTAAATATTCTGCAAATATTTTTGCTATTTTATGATCACTTCTTGCCAACTGCCATCTGCTTTTCTAATAGGTGTTACGAAGTTTAAGTGTTACTATATTATAAATGATTCTATCGTCATTATCGCGTGATCTCTGCCACCTCCCTCGAGCTCGGCATTTTTCTAACACTAGTTTCCGGATGTACGATGGAATATTATTTTCTCTTATCGTGTTATTTGTTAAAATAGGCATGGAATGCCATGCAGCTTGTTATATCAGATTTGGAAATGTATGTGTTGCTTCATCCAACTCATCAGCTTTAGTTAGTTTTATATTTAAATTTATATGTTCGTTGATGTAATTGCGGAAATTCCCCCAATTAGTGAACTTGGTGCTTAACATAGGAGTGCTTGATTTTTTTGATCATCTGAGCACTGAGGTTAATATTACTGGAGTGTGATCTGAAGAAAATTCGTAGTTAGACTATATCTGTACACAATTTATTTAATACCTTTAAGGATAAAGAAGTCTAACAGGTCGGGTAACTTATTGGGGTTAGTCGGCCAGTAAGTAGGTTCACCAGAACTAAGGTATCCACACATTAAGTAGATTTCTACCTTTAGTAGTTACTAGTTTTGATCCCCAATTTGTATGTTTGGCGTTCCAGTTACTGCCTATTAGATATTTGAATCCATACGTATTCAGGAATTCTACGTATTCTTCGGTGGTTATAACGTGTCTTGGAGGACTATATACAACAGATATTTTCAATGGAATTGAATTTAAGTTGACTTGCAGATTTGCAGATTATATTTTATTATCTTGGTGATGTGAGAGTTCAAAGTCGGATATTATTGAGATTTTAATTACAACAACTGCACCTCCATGTACCTTATCACCTAGATGAGAAAGTTTTCTTTTATGTACCGCAAATAAAAAAATCTAGGGCAGTATTTAATTTATTTTTTCTTGGTTATTTAATTTATTAATTACGTTACAGATTTATTCACACTTTTTCGCTTTTTTAAAACCTCATCATGCTCCCAACTATTAAATTTAGTACAAATATTATTTTTGAAGAAATACATATAGAGATTCAGAAAGTACCTAAATAGACATAGGCGAAAATTTAAGCAGTAGGCAGCGATGTGTTCCCAACTAAAGGTACGACCACGACCGCCGGTACGTTACTATCGAATTGACTGGAACGATGTTCCCATCTCGATATATCCCTACTTCAAGGTATTAGTAATGCGTTCTCTCTCTTTCATAACGCGGTCTTTATCATTCCCATGGATTCGTGTATGGCTACAAATATTCAGGCCGAATCTGTATACATAAATGTTTAAGTGTCAGACACACCTTGGAGAAGGGGCAGGGACGTATTAAACATTTTTAACACTGATGATTATTTTTTACACAAAACATCATAAAAGACTTTTTTGTATGATGTATCAATGAATTAGACTTTCAATATTTTGTCGATCTTTTAACAAAGCAATACAGGTCCGTATTTAAAAAAAATAAGTTGATGTGGTCCTGAAGAAACGAAATGTCGCAGTGAAGATTTGGTGACACCTTATTATTTAAAATTTTATAACAAAAGCCTGTATAATCTTATTATAAAGTTAACATTTAAAAAAACCGTATACAATGGGTCCCCACAATTCACAGAATAAATAATTTTAATAGAAGACAATTTTATAATTAAAAATTGAAAATGTTTCATTGATTCATGAGTGTACAGTATAGGGCTATCTATAAAATAGTAAATCAGTTCACACGGCTTTGCTCGCACATATGGACTCTTTTGTTGAAATTTTTCCAGACAATTTTGCATAAATTTGGCAGATATAGCGTTCAATTTCCTTTGTGTTAACTTTTCAGGGAAATTGAAATTTTTGAATAAAAACCTCAATAATAGAATCAATTAGATTATTACTTATTCTATTTAAAAAATGTTATTGATACCATTCTAATTTTATTATGAGTGTTCAAGTATTGATTACTTTTATCATATTAATAATAAAACGTTAGTCGTTAAAAAAAAAAATTTTTTAGGGAAATTGGAATTTTTGAATAAGACCCCTAATAATACAATTAGTGTATTGCTTCTTTTTTTCTTTTCACACTATAAATATTCTGTCATGCTTTATGCCCCTACTTTGGCTAACGGCCTCATTGTTCCCTTGTCGACGGCCCTGTTTAAAGAGAATGTCCATTTAAATGGGTATTTAATTGAAATTAGTATCTCTAAAACCTTAATAGAATATAACATTTTAAGGCTTCTTAAATTCATGTTTTAATGTTTTTAAATGGGGATTATTTTGATAATGATTTCCGCAAGCACATAAAATTCTAATTTAGGGAAATAGTCACAATTATACAGTTTCTTGATAGATTCCTAATGAGGCCTTCACGGCTGCATCTCTTTAACTAATCAACAATTAAAAAAAAAAGAAACAACTAAATTAATTGAATATGTATTCATAAGTTTTTGTAATAAAAACGGAGTTGTCCAATTTCCGGCTTTTGTTTAAAATCACTTTATAAAATGAAAATATTAGACGAAGAAACTAATTAATTCTAGATTATTTGAGAATATGGAATCAATTTATGATAATCAATTACAAATAAATAAATAAAAATTGACGTGTTGAGGTTATTGAAAGGAGAGGTTTTTTGAATCCTGCTTCGTTTTCCACACAAAAAAATAAAAACTAAATATTTTATATCTATTCTTTAATCGAGATTAAGATACAGAAAATGTTTTGTTCTTATTTTTTTGTGAAATAGGAAGCGAGGTACGAAAAAGCAATAACCTAAAAATTTGTGTTGCTCTAAAAAATTATAAGAATTCAAAAAATTTAGTGTGTGCTATTTTTTTGTTATTAAAATCGTTTGTTTATTATTTACATATAATTTAAGAAACCTTAACACCATGTATCTCGGGAATGAAGGGATATAATATACATACATATAAACTTTGTTTGATCAAAGGGATCCGACCTTATTTTAGTGTAATATTAATGAACCACACTGTATAATAAAAGTTTACCTTTTCATATAAAATTAGCTGTAAATGTGGATTAAGCCTATCATTTTGTACAGAATACGATTTGTAGGTTTTCTGAAACTAATACATACTTTGTAGAATTTGGTGGAGAAAATAATTAAAACTTACAAGTTTTTACAAAATATTCTTGGATTGATAAAAATATACCTCCTTTAAGAGTCTTTCCATAGACCCACAAATAAGAAGTTTATAATAAAGGCAAAACTGAAAATTCGCCAATAAGATTCACCAAAAATGAAGGTAACACGCACTTTTTAATTAAATCTTCTTATGCCCGTCGAGCACGCTTTTAATATACATTCTTTGCTATAGCAATGAATTTATTTTTGTAAAAATATTATCAGATATGCCTAGATAAATACAGTAATTAATTAACACCTCGGGTAAAATTTCTAAAAATATGCTAGTTACAACTCAACAAAAACTAAAAGTACTTCATAACTAGTAATTACACAAATCTAGATCCCTATAAAATTACAATTATAGAATGAAATCTATTATTACCTTAATCACATTATTATATTTTTATTAGTACTCTCTAACTTTCCCCACGCAATTAATTCTTTGATGTTTGAATGTTCGGGTTGGGATAGAGAGCGTAAACTAAAACAATTTTATTGTTTAC
The DNA here is from genome assembly GCA_951812935.1 of Hermaeophaga mercurialis. Taxonomy (NCBI): domain Eukaryota; kingdom Metazoa; phylum Arthropoda; class Insecta; order Coleoptera; family Chrysomelidae; genus Hermaeophaga; species Hermaeophaga mercurialis. Next base: position 23,980,070 of record OX638361.1, on the reverse strand, counting down.
TCATGTTAAAAACATACATAAATTTAATTTAGTTTTAAAAAGAGTTTTGTCCATACTCTTGATCATTATTATTAAAAATTCGTGCTCCAAATAAGTATCTTTTATTAAAAAAATGTAAATATTTCAATCCCTAAAACTATCTTAGATTAAAATTAAAAAGATGGTTATACTTTCCTTGTATCTTCATACTTTTTCTTTTGATTTAAATTTTTAGCACTAACAAATGGTTAACTATTTTCTTCTTTATTTTTATTTTTTTTTTTATAAAAATTGATATCAATACTATTTCTCGTCCTTAGTTTTACTCAGTATTTTTTTTAAATATTTTTAATTGTTATTTTACACTTATATGTGATATTTATATTATTTATTTTTCAATTTTGTCAACCAATTTTATTACTTTTTCTTTCTGTATCTACTAAGTTCTATTTATTTATTATATCCAATTACATTTGCTTGTTATATGTTATTCACAAGTTTATTTATTCTGTTGTCACTATTATCATTTATGTTATTAAAATGATATCATTATAAAATTCATGGATAATCAAACATTTTCCTTAAATGTGCACAATTCGCATATTTAGTCCAGTAGTGAACCCGTAAATTTTTCAATATATTGCATTTTTCTCTCCTTTATATTAAAATTGTATTTGTTCTTCCTTTAAATGTTCAACCAATATTGTTTATTTTTAGTACTGACATCATTTTTATGTGCAGAGATTCTGACTATCAAGTATCTTTTCGTTTGCTCGATATACATTTTTTGAAATTTAGACTGGGGATGCTGCAAATTACTACAGATATCAATTCAATTTTGTTTTCTCCTTTGAATAAAATGTGTTCATTAATATTAGTCTATTATTTGATATTTATATAAAAATATTAATTTATCTCTCCGGTTTACTTATTCATTGGTGCATTTATTTTTTTTATAAAATACATAGATAATCAAACATTTTGTTAAATATGCACGATTTGTATGCTTAGTTCAGTGGTGCATTTGTAATTTTTTAATAAATTGCACTTTTCTCTCTCTCTTTAGATAATTTTTTTTGTTATTCCTTTATATGTGCAACCAACATCGTCTTATTATTGTTCTTCTCGCTTAACGTTTTAGCAGTGACATTTTTGTGCACAGAGATTTTAACTATCGGATGTTTTTTCGTCTGCCCAACATACATTTTTTGCAATTTAGACAAGAGGCAATTTAAATTACAGACATCAATTCTTGTGATGTTTTCTGTTTATTTTTATATAAAAATAGTTGCCACTTCTATTTAACTAATTAATTTTGTTCCTCACATTTTTTTTTAATATTTTTAATTGTTGTTTTAGTCTTAATTTTTTATTTATAGAAATATTATTATTATTTTTATGATTTTCTTATATCATTTAAATAGTATGTATTTATTATATACAACTATGTTTGCTTGTTATGTTATTAGATAGATCTCTGACCATTTTTAACTGCAAAAATTGATAATAATTTTTTTAGAGTATCTATTTATGAAGTGAATTATAATACAGTGTGCTTTGAAAAACTGTTTTTCAAGGTCAAAACTGTTTTAATAGAACACCCTGTATATTTTAGGAGCATTAGAATGCCACAACCTTTATTTTATAGAAACATATAGTTTGTTAAAAGTATTTTTTTAAATTTAGGTTCAAATTAATATCTGCCTCTGTGTTTATGTACATATTGTTTCATTTTAATTACAAATACCTAAGACATAGACTCAAAATAATCTCTAATACGCTCCATTAAAAAATTGAGTTTTGACCTTAAAAAAGACAATTTTTCAAGGAACATTTTGTGAGATTTTACTTAATAATTAAACATACTGAAAAATAATTTTTATAAAAAAAACAGGTCAATAAAAACATAATCCCTCTATCACTTTTCAGTCTCGAGACATTTGCAGTTAAAATGGATCAGAAATCTACACTCTGGATTCTACAATCCATTTATCATCATTATAATTTATTGTAGAGCTCTGAAAAAAACAGAAAATACTAAACAAGATCACCAGAATCTATCTTATAATAATAATACGTTAAAATGTATTGAGCCTTAAACACTTTTCCGTCTCCATGATTTCCACGTTACTATCGTCACTAAGCCGAATAATTATCGATAACCATTTGTTTGGTGGAAAGATTTCCCAAAGGCGATTCATAAAAACATGTATATGAACAACTAAAAATGATTTCTACCAGTTCTACCCATCCCTAAATTTTTTCATCCAGTACGATTAAAATAGTTGATATTAAAAACTTACTCGTAAACAATACATTCCTTGATACAGATATACTCAGACTTGGAAAGTTTGTAAAATTCATCCATAATACTTTTGTTTGGAGCAAAAATTGTGACATTTTCAGTCCAACCTATCGCAATTAAAAATTGTATCGACGCTTTTATTAATAAACTGTTGAGGTGTCTAACTGTAATAGTTCGTATGTCAAGCAAATCGCAAAATTTTAATTGCATCGCGTTCGGTTTTTTTTCTGTAATAACTCCTAGATTATAAGTATTATCAATCTCGTACAAATCGAAAATCGTTTTGAGAAAGTCATTTTCAGTACAAATTTCATATGCTTCTATTCCCAGTTTTATTGGGGATAAGTGTTCTAAATATTGTATTCTCTCTATAGTCCATAATGCAGTTGACAGTAAAGATTGTTTTCTGAATGGAATCACTTCACTGTTATTGTTCAAGCAATTGTCTAATAAAAGCACAATATTGACGTCTCCTTCCACTTTTACCACCGGTAACAAACACTGAGTTTTCGAAAAAATGAAGATGACGACTAAAATACTGAGATACATATTTGCGCGTCATAAACACTTATATGAATGAAAATAATGAATGATATAATAAAATTTTCAGTTTCCTGTTCAAGCTTCAATGCACCATACAAACAAACACGACATTTTTGAAGGACTGCAGCCCAGCGTGTAACGTGTTGGGTTATTGTAGCTAAAACACTAAACACACGAGCTTTTACCCTATTTGTGTGAGTCAGAAAATTGCTAGGAAACATGAAACAATCGATACAAACTTTTTCAAGTGCAGAGTAGTAAGATATGGAAGGTATGGAAATAGATTGATCGATTGAAAATTCTGTTTAATGGAAGTTTATAATCCGGGAAGACTTACAAAGAAACATGAGGCATACAATTCAGGTTCTTCATAATATAATTATATTATAGTACATTCATACAAAAAAGTATTTCACGATAGAAATATTCGCTGCCAACGGAGAATGACGCAAAATGTATAATGGGAAAAAATAAAAATGTACGTGTATATATGAAAAATAATTTGCTGTATTTGCAATAAAAATACATTAACGTCTAACTTTATGACAAAATATAGGAAAATATTAATTTCAATTGCTACTACTGTAAAATTCATAAAATGCAAATAGTTTTTTTTTGCCATCAAATACCGATTTATACAGGATGATTCACAATTCGATGATAGTACTTCTCAAAACTTTAAATTCTTGTTTAATAATATTTTGATGATTTTTTTGTATCCTACAAAGTCTGAAGTAGACCTTAGCCCCAATATTTGCCACGATTTTTGCTAAAAGGTATTTTATTCCTTATTTATTGTTAAATTATGTACTATTTCTACTTATTTCACAAAAAGTAAAAACCTGCGGCAATTTTTTTTCTCTGTTTGTGAATTACCTTAACATAGTTCACATTTGTATGATTAAAAATCTTATATCTACACTATTTAAATAAATTTAAAAAACCAAAATTTCAAATGATGGCTTTTTAGAATGTACACAAAAAGCATTCTTTCAAAATTTTAATCAAATGCACCGTTCTAAGAGTTGTGGACCGTCGCGTCTACGTTGACCCACCCTGTATATTTATCACTGTCTTATATTATGTAAAACAACATAGACCTAAACTTTATAATACCTTGGCAATAAATATCAAAAACTAAATCCTTCTACTGCATTAATAAAAGCTATAAAGGATTTACTAATACAAAAATTTTACTACTCAGAATAAAATTTTTTGGATAATTTAGCCTTAGTGCCCCGCTTTAATATTTTTTATTTTATTAAACAACTATTTGTAAATTAATCCATGTTATGATTTGATTTATTTTACGAGAAGATGGTGAAAAATGCCCAGCTTAAAAGAGATAAAAACTGAAGTACGGATTCAAAAACGCTTTTATGTTCCTTTATATAATCCTTGCCGCACATTACAATTCACCCAACGACATTCAATGCCATTTATGCTGTTTCCATAAGCCAATTTATCCATTTCCGCTGGCAATAACTACCAAATTGAACGCTTATTCCTTGTCAGCGTGATTTTTTTAGGTTGGAAATAAACTCAAGTCAGAAGGGACCAAGTCTGGGGAGTAGAGTGCATGGGATAGTCAATTAAATCCTAGTTCATTAATTTTAGCCTTCAGAATAATGGACATTGTGATACGGTGCGTTGTCCTGATGATTTTTTTTTTATCATAAAACCCAACATTTTTCTACAGAATTTTTAATTTCAGCTGACCAAGCAAATTAGTATAATTTTTTTTTATATATTATTTTACCCTTTTCAAGGTAATCAATAAAAATAATACCTTTTACATCTCACCTTTCCTTTCCGGCCGTTCGTATTTCGCTGTCTATGTTGTAACTACTTTTTGGCCTCCGGTTGTGTAAAGATGAAAGCAAGTCTCGTCCATAGTTAAAAAATTTAACAAAAAGTCTTTTGGATTGCAAATAACACTATGCGTTTTTCTGAAATGTTCATATTAATAAGTTTTTACTGCGATATGAGCAACGCTGCACCCATCTTGCGAAGATCTTTCGCATATCTAAAATTTCACATAAATGTGTTGTATCTGCTCTTTTGAAGTCCCTACAGCCTCAGCGACCTTCACCAACTTCATTCGAGGGTCTACCTGGGCGCTCTACATACTTACACAGAGAAAAAAATCGCTAACCATAAGCGAATATTCGCAGCAAAAAAAATCACCTAAATAGTGGACAGGGGACCAAGTCACTTACCATAAGCGAAAAATGGTTACTGGAATTCTATGCATCAAGTCACTAACTGTAACTGAACAAATCATTAAAGCTCGCTACCTACAAGTGACTTAAATTACTTAATCTCGCAAGCTTATAACATTAAAAAAACTTAAACTAAAAATCACAAAATAAGATACAAAAAAATATTTTTTTTCACAAATTCTTGTTAAAGATAAAAACTTCATAGTAAGTGAAGTGCTTTACAATACTTTATTTAAAAAAATGTTTCTAACTGAACGGTTAACAAAAAATAAATGGGAATTATGATTAAAAACTAAAAAAATGAAGTACAACATAAAATGTTATCATTTCTTAATTGACAAACTTAGCCTTATAACATTAAATAAACTTAAATTAAAAATTTCAAAATAAGGTACAAAAAAACATTTTTTTTCCACTAGGGTTACAATAAAAACCTAAAAATAAGTGAAATATTTTGCAACAATTTATTTAAAAAAATGTTTCTAAATGAGCTGATATAAAAAAATAAAGGAAATAATGATTGAATTATAAAAAAAAGAAGTATAACATAAAATGTTATCATTTATGAATTGACAGGTTTAGCTTTATAATATTAAAAAAACTTAAACTAAAAATATCAAAATAAGATAAAAAAAAATTTCCTCACCCCAATTTACAATAAACATAACATAAAACCTAATCAGCCTTTTACAGTCAACCTCCCTTTAAAACAACAATGATACAAAGACCAAACATATTTTATACATGAATTCATATTCGGGCGTGTTCATTTTTTAGGTTTAATCGTTTTACTCAGTTAATACAAATTACAAATATAATTTAGATTTCCTGTTTTCACAAAATAAGAAATATAAGTTCTTTTCATGCCATAAAACCATTAAATACACAGAAATGATTACTTTAATGGCTGGTCTAATCAATAGGAACACTCCTATGATTTAGGGGGCTAAAATGTAGGTTAGCAAAGAAACGTTGGCTTGGTTAGAGCTAATAATGCTAAGATTTTCAGATATCCAAATAGAAAATACTGATTTACTATGTACCTAAGGATTTAAAGATGGAAGCACAAGCCATAAATAATTTTTCTATGTGTTTGTATACAGGGTGTATCAAAAGGTCAAGCAATCACACAGTTTAATTTTATTTTAATTTCTGCATGTGGGTATTCTAAGAATAGACGGCATATAATTTGGTATTTATATTTTTGGTTAAAATATTCCTTTTTATAAGTTAGACATCTGAAAAGTTCAGCTCTAGTTGTTGCTTTCTTTTTGATTTTAGTAGTATATAATTTGAATGTTAGTTTATTGCCAATTTGGACTCCTATATATTTACAATTGTGTTGTTTTTGAGTATTGATTTTAGAAGAATTATTTCTAATTTTCTGGTAATTCATTTGACTTTTGAAGAGTGTACGTTTTACAAAACAATACAGATAACAATAACCAAATATTACAAGTCCAAACTTAGAAATAGGCTACAAAACTTCATAGGAATCTATTAAAATTTTATGAAAATTTAAATTTTAAGCTTCAGCATTAACTGGGATTTGAGAAAAAAATTAAAAACTTTAATATAATTCCTTTTTTAGAGGGTGATACTTTTTTCGAGTTTAGACTGAGTTATTGTTTTTTGTAGGAGACTCCTCAGAATTTTCAAAATTAATTTAACAACATTCTGTATTTGGATACCTTAACTTAAAGCGAAAGCCTGCTCATACTTCCTAACAAAAATCAGAAATAGCTGATTGAAGGGCATTTAATTTTTCCTCTGTCGATATATGCGAATTTTAATATTCTAATAGAACATAAACGATAAAAGAATGTTACAAAAAAGAGAAAGATCTAATGGTGACTTTTTGTCCACTTTTTCTATATACTTTCCATAAAATAAAGAGAAATCATATTGCAGAAAAAATATAAAAATTATTCCTATCTAATTATTTTTATATAATTCATTGAACAAGTTATTAATTATTATTAACTTAATTACAAATATTACTATATATATATATATATATATTACTTTCTTCCTGTATCTAGGTAGGTGTATTCACCAAAGATATCAATTCTAAAATTGTTATTTCTTATAACATTAACAAAGAAAGTAGGTAGTTATGCGAATTCACTATAATTTATAATTAATTTAGCAGTGACCTTACTATAAAACATAATTTTCCATAGAGCAATAGTTCGAGAAAAAAAATGCATTTTCTTATGAATTATAGGATGTAAATACATTAGGTAAAAACGAAAATATTGACTTTAAAGTATGTTATCTTGAGATTCCTTATTAAGAACCAACCTTCTTCAATACCACAGAGGCTGCCACAATACCCAATCAGGTACCATTTCCTTAGTATGTTAAAGAAGTCGATGACTTTCTTTAGATTATTAATAAACTTTCACCATGTATAGGTTCAGTTAGTTACTTATTTGCAGTTGCAGAGTGAACACACACATCAAAATGATTCAGTATAATTATATGATTTATATAAAATATATAGCGTTCGCTGTGATAACGCTTTGTTTACCTTTTATAGGGTTAATTAGTTTAAAAATTTTCCAAAAGTTTAGTGCGGGAAAAGTGCGAAGTTTAGCATGTTTGGTGGGAAAAACTGCTATAGTGACAGGAGGAGGTTCAGGTTTGTTTAATTTTTATGTTGGTTGCAAGTGAATAAAAAAAATATTATTATAATGATATATTTTCATCATTAAAAAGAAATCGCGTAAAAGTTACGATTATGTTTATAGAATGTATAAAACTCTTTTGATCAATCCTAGAAAATTGAATACAACAAAAATTTCAACTACACAAGACACAATTTTTTTTAATGGATTGTACTTGTCTCTTTTAGTTTTCCATTTTTCCATATATATTTTCCTTTCTCATAACACTTTTATACTTTATGTTTATTTCTAAAAACAGTACTAGTTCATATAATGTTTTTTTGTGTACGTTTGTTGTATGGAGAAAAGGTAGACCTTGTTATTGAAAAGGAAATTAATATACGGGGTATCGCATAAGTGTGGCTAAGTTCGATATGATCGCTATTATTAAAAAACTTATTTACAAAAAACTTAGGCAGTCTTAAGATTCACATTTTAAAATTAGTCATAAATATACAGGGTTTGTTAGATCCATTCTAATGGTTTTAAAAGTTATTACTTCTTTTATGTCAAAATCGATATCTATTAGGACCTATCTGAAGAGGGAAAAATTATTTGGAATTTTTTTCTCTACTTATTTCAACTTAAAACTCGAAATCATCATTGTTAAATGGTAAAATGTTCTTCTCAAAATTCTAAATAAATTTGACTATGTATTCGTCCTTCCAACTTATTAATTTAAAAAATAGTCTTGAAAAAACAGTTTTCTTCTTTAGGTTAGGTTACTAAAATGAAAGTGTTATTAAATGTATATCTATCTAAAAAAATGAGAAAATATTGGTTCCTAGTTTTGACTCACCCTGTATACAATTTATGATTTTTTTTCAAAAATTTCTAAATAGAGTAAAATAGAAAACCTACACAAACAAGTAGCTGTTAAAAAAACTACAAATAATTTTACCCCTTCAGTTACGAGCACTAAATCAACATCTATTTTCACATCCTATTGAAAAAAATAAAACCTTGGTCTGCCACTGCGTTCCTGAACGTCCTGTATATTTGTAACTAATTTTAAAATGTTAATCTTAAGATTCCCTACGCTTTTAGTAAATACGCTTTTTTGGTAACATCAATAATACCGGACATTTTGTGCTTTGCCACACTAATGCTTCAACCTTGCATATTACATTTTCTATTTTATGTACAATGACATTATGAATAGCCATTAAAAAAGTTCTTAGATCGGTGGAATAATTTACCGAGCTCATATGTCCAAATAAATTAAAAATTAATCAAGCTAGATTTTAATTGAGTCAATTTTTTGTAATAAATGTATGATAATTACGAAGGTAATTCCAGAAGTACTCAATATGTGGATTGTTGTTTGAAAATAATGACAGTAGTATAAAGAACCAACACTATGAGGTTTTAGTTTGAAATTTGGCAGCCAACAATAGTAGATGCTCTCACTGAATTCGTAAACATGGAAAAAATCCATTTGGAAGCCATCAGTCCAACCAATATGAAAGCGAAACTAAATTCTACTCTTGGGGGATCTGCTCCTTCGTTTAGAATAGCAAATCAATGATTTGCCAGAGCGAACATTGCAGATGTGGTGACCACGCCAGAAAAAATAAAAAAATCTTTAAAATATTAGATTGAAAATTTAGACATGAGAAAGATATGCCTAAGATGGGTGCCGCTTTAACTCACAATGGAACAAACAATGGAGTCGTGGTGATGTTTCAATTCAGTAATTCAAAAAGGTTTCGTAACAATAAAGTAGAACTTTTGTATTCATAACCACATGGATCTATCACTACACACCTGAGATGAAGAAAAATTTAAAACAATGGACGGAAAGGGGAGAATCGGCTCCAAAAACTCCGATATGCAAGCAAGTTCATGGCTACAGTTTTTTTGACATACGAGTGGTATAATTTTTATGATCTTCAGAAAGCAAAAAAAAATCAACGGTGATTCGTATAGGAATTTATTCCAACATTCGAATAATATTGAAAAAAAGGCAAAAAAAAAATTCGGCGAAAAAAATTTTATTTCATCAAGACAAAATATCAGTTCGCACATTCGTTATCGCGATAGCCAAAATCGATGTGTTAAGATTTTAATTACTTCCTCACGAACCTTATTCGCCAGATTTAGATCCTTTAGATAATTTTCTGTTTAAAACTTGAAGACATGTGTCGATAGTAAAAGATTTTGCAAAAAAAGAAAAGATGGAGATGGAGTCTTAGGTTCATGTAACTCTAAAGTGGGTATCGAGGCTATTGAACATCGGTAGGAAAAGTGTAAAGAGTTAATAGGAGACTATGTAGAAAATAAAGATACATTAACGGCTGCACAAAACAATTAATATGAAATTACGTTACGAATGTTTAACCTCTTTTACTCTATTAGCAACAATTTTAAAGCATATTATCCAAAATAAATCGACAGTGCATTTTTCCGCATATTTTAAAAGATAACTGGGGAAGAGCTGTTTCGTTGTCTTAGATATGTGACTTAACTTTTGACCTTTAGATAGTTTTGGCCAATCATGTCAACTTTTTACGCTAGAAGATACCCTTTCTCTATCTCAAAAACAAACAAAATTTGTATACAAAGGAAAATAAAGGGCTAACTAAATATACTATTCAGAAAGAATGGTTTTATTCATACAAAGGTTATATATGTGTGTGTACTTAAGTTGAAAATATATGGAAAACTTTTTTATTATTGGTTTTTCGAAAAAAAAGTGATTCTTTATAATAAGTTCGGCACGGCCTAAAACACAAAATGAGGTAATGAGTTATAATTTTTTTCAGTCGTATACGAGGTTCGTCAAAAAATATAAATTTTACTAAAGTACCTTTATTTTTAATAAAATTGATGTGTACATTCAGATATACAATAATATCCATTTAGTAAAAAATTAAAGATTCTTACAAATTTTTTATGTATATCTGTAGTAATTGTCTGGCATTTCTCGGAAAAAATCGAGCATACACTGACCAGAAATGTTTGACAAAATTTAAATTGACAAAACTTTAACAAATTACTGAGTTTTATGCAGAGGTGAAAATATAATATTTTTTTCTTTTTTATATCATTAACCATTCATATACATAGTGGACGTATTTACAATTTATTATACATTCTGAAATTAGTTTCTGTTATCTTCTTATAACTAAATAATTATTTTTCTTGCTGTTTATTTTTTATAAAATAAAACTATTATTTTTAGGAATTGGTTTCGAAACTGCTTTGACTCTGGCCTCAAGGGGATGCAGAGTGATCATTGCCGATAGGAAGGAAGCATCGAAAGCCAAAGCAAAGATAACAGCAATAACTAACAACGAAAACATTGAAACAAAAATCCTCGATTTGACTTCATTACAGTCAGTTAGAAAATTTGCCAAAGAAATAAATGCAACCGAGGAGAGATTGGACATTTTGATAAATAATGCAGGGGTTGGCACTAACGGAAACAAACACACTGACGACGGTTTGCATTCTACCATGCAAGTCAATCATTTCGGACCCTTCCTTCTTACACACCTGCTGACAGGTAATTTGTAACTATATGTACAAGGATAGTTCAACAGAAACAGGTTTAGAGACTGCAAAGTTCAACAAATTTAAAATAAATCTTCATTAACATTATGGCATGAATCTCCGTATCCCAAAATAGGCTTATTTCAAATTTTGTAGAATTCGGACTAGCAATTTACGAGATCATTTTCCGTTTCGAGACTTTTGGTCCACTCTGTATAAAAATGCATCAACACTATTGCCACATTATAGATTTTTATATTTCTTGGGTATAGGCAAATCTATTGTCTAGTTTTTTTTTCAGTATTTGAAATGTAATTTTACTGCTAAGCGATCGAAATTAAAAAAAAAGTTGGATTAAAACTATAAACTTAAAAAAAATTGCATGAAGGGTGAAACGTATTTACAATTTACGGTTTTATGCAGTTTCGTTGTCTCCTAATGAGGAGTAATTCGTTGAGTAATAAACACTATATTGGATACTCTTCTATTGAACTATTAATAGAAAGTAAACGCATTAAATAATAAATAAGGTTATTTTTAGTAGTATTGTATTTCAAATAGATCAGCTGTAATAAAATATGGTTTTTTAACTAAAAAATACACATTTTAATTCTGTTTATAGATTTATTGAAGAAATCAGCACCAAGCCGCATCATCTTCGTCAGTTCAGCTTTGGCTTTTTGTAGTCATTTAACTGTAGACAACTTAAACTATCCAAAGGATCATCCGCTCTCCCTTTTCCGCATCGCACTCATCTACTCCAATTCGAAATTGGCTAATGTAATTGCTGCAAACGGTTTTGCTGAAAAGTTGAAAGAATTTGGGGTAACCAGTAATTCGTTGCATCCTGGATTAGTTAACACTCAAATTTTCGCCAGGTCCGCTAGATTTGTTGGCCTTAAAACTGTGGCAAGACTGATGAGATATTTCTTTTTATTTATTTATGGAAAAGTAAACATAATTAAAATATATTATGACAAGATTTATAATAATGATAATAATAATAATTTCAGACTGTTGAACAAGGTGCCCAAACTAGCATTCACCTAGCCTTATCCAATAGTTTAAAAGGTATAACCGGAAAACATTTCTGGGACTGCCTAGTTTTCCCTCATCCACCTGGAGCATGGAATAAAAAATTTTGCGATGACATTTGGGAAGCAAGCGAGAAACTGGTACAACTCAAACCCGAGGAGAAGATATAAACTATTATTGCCTTGTATTGTTAATTTAAATAATAGTTTATTTTAATGTTGTCACCAACAAATAGATTATTTTTCTAAGAATGGTTTTTCCTAGTAATAAATTGTAGAATAAATATTTATTTATTCAATAATATGATTTTGAAATATTGATTTTATAATATATTTGTCTGTTGCATATGTGCACCTAAAATTATACTGATCCAAACTGTATTTAATCTCTAATTAACAATATTTGGAAATATCCACTATATATGAATAAAATATTTTTCAGAATGCTAATTTTTCTAATCTAGAATGTATCCAATTCTCTAGATAGCTTCCAAGATCTGCACATTTATTGATTTAAGTTCAAAATAACAAATGTATACGCAGCTTGGAAAATCTAAAATAGAAATTGCAGATAAGTGAAAGAAATTTTAAAATACCCGGTAAATACAAGAATTGGCGGGTTAATTAAAGATATTGTTGGAATATTGTAATCCATCATTGGCACAATATTGGCAAATATCATTACTACAATGGAATAAAGTTTTTATTGATTTTCAACGGTTTGGCTCCTACAGAGATCTAAATTAAAAAACAATGTGATTTGAAGGAGGCTGTAGATCCTTTATTAAACATAATACATCGTTGGAATCAGCTCGGCAAGAAGTTTACAAATATGTAAAAACATACAGGGTATTCCATTTTCATCAAATGCACCATTCTCGATTTATGAACCTTCGCGTCTACGGTGACTCACTCTATATATTGTGGTGTGTCATAAGTATAAAGAAAAAATCTGTAAGTAAAAACACAATAGTCCAGTAGAACTGACAAAATAGTTGCTGGATTAAAAGAGGTTAATTGATAAAAATTGGTTATCAACGGATAAAAAGTTACCATGCTAGATACTGATCACTATTCCACTGACGATGAAAGAAAAACAGACCTCAGGAAAAATTATTTAGCATTAATAGGTCAACAACAAGGTTCCCACCATAACCAAAAACATAACTAGATCATTAGATTGAATTGATTATGGAAATGAAAAGAGAACAAAGGATCTCAGTGAAGAGCAATCTGTAATCAAGTAGGAAATAAAAAAATCAGACTAGAAAACAAATAGTTCGTCAGAAAAACGTAGTGTTGATGAATAAAAACAGTAAAAGCAACGAGAAATTAAGTGAAATAAATAAAAGGATTGAATGTACAGACAAAGAAAAAAGAAAACTAATATAGTAATTATAGCTCCAAAGATAAATACTACGGATACAGAGATCATAAAAAAAGTATGGAACACATGATACAAAAAGAACATATAGTTGATACAAAGTTAAAGTCCGCAACGAAGCCACAAGAAAACACATTTTTGGTAGAATTTGAAAAACAAGAAGAAGAAGAAGAAGAAGAAGATATGCCATGAAGAACAAATACAAGTTAGGAAACAACAGGTCAGAGAAAATATGCGCAAATAATAACTTAGCGAAAACGGAACATAAAAAAAGAAACAAGATCGGATAGTTAACTAAGAAAGAAATGGAAAACGGAAAAACGGTGAAAATTGGTTATCACAGATAACATAGAATAGAAATGGGCAATGAACAAACTCTGCAAGATCCAAAAAACTGACAGAAACAAGAGAAAATAAAAATAAACAATTGAAGCTGACAATAAAAATGGATATGAGAAAGAAAAAACATACAGAAAGGAGTAAGGGTAATAATACAAAAGATAGGAAAAGAAGTACTAGAAAAGATGGAGAAGCATGTGTAACAGGCAATACATTTAAAACGAAATATCAAATACAACCGGAATAATGCTAATTTATTTCCAAAGAAAAGATACTTATCAATACAGCTGGATATCGCCAGATGGTAAAACATTTAATCAAACTATATTCTAATAGACAAAACAGTATTAAAAGCAATAAAAACGTTACATCATATCGAGGACTTGATACTGATACTTATCATTATATGGTAGGAGTAGAGAACAATCAAATAATGAGAACACCAATACGATCAAAACAAGGATGTAAAAAGGTTACTAAGAAAAAAAATAAGTTTAATGAAAAATACTGAGAGATAGAGGAAAATTATAGAAATAATCGAATAAGAAATCTGTATTAAGGAGGCAAAAATTAAAACAAAAGGTTTTCAGACAAATGTATTATTCGTCTAAAATAAAAATGGACAGATTATATTTGATGAAAACAATGTCCTAAATAGATGGAGAGAGAACCTCAACCAGGTTTTGTATAAACAAAAATGTAGTAATGAAGAACAAGAAAAATCTGACATAGACAAGCAAAATACAGAAAGTGTACCTCCACTGACCAAAGAGTACAATCATGAAATTATAAAAAATCTAAATGACAATAAGAGTTCTGGTACAAATGGAATAAATGCGAAAAAGATTAAATCCGGAAAGTAAAGATTAACTGATCACATACAGATATTATAAAAAAGAATACCACAACTATAGAGTTGTTATCGCTACTTACACTTGTGTATAAAATAGTACAGTATGTTTCATTGGGAAAGGGTCTAACTTTAACCACTTTGGTGGTTCCAATTAACCTACATTTAATGAGTCTGGGGTAGAAGGTGTTTATCAATTTGGCCTATTTCTATCGGAGCTCATATCTTCTGAATTACTTTGCATATTATTTTGATATTTGGTACGCGAAATAACCATTATCTGGAAAATCGATCAAAGTATTACCAAAA
Organism: Hermaeophaga mercurialis; assembly: GCA_951812935.1. Taxonomy (NCBI): domain Eukaryota; kingdom Metazoa; phylum Arthropoda; class Insecta; order Coleoptera; family Chrysomelidae; genus Hermaeophaga; species Hermaeophaga mercurialis. The sequence goes on along the minus strand of OX638361.1, from coordinate 23,964,941 downwards.
TGAAAATCTAGGACCGGCTAACAAAAACAACACCCTGCATATCGAATTTTTTTAATTTGTTTTTTATTGGACATGCTATAAATGTATCTCATGTTACATTTACAGTATAAAAACAAACATAATCTTGATCCAATTCATATACAAGAAATACAGAGATTACAAGCAGGGATCGAAATTTCACGAATGACTTTTAGTAATTGGATAATTCGAAATCAAAGAATTTTAAGAAGAGTTTATTCACGAATGATTGAATAGATTGAATCTATCTGGATTTTCTGCAGAATATATTGTTAGTGCTGTTAAATGATACTTGAGTAAACGTAGCCGGAATCTATTTTCAGCATGATGGTGCTTCGGTGTATTATAGAATTTTTTTAAATCAAACTACTAGAAGTTTATATACCCATGTAGGGTGGAAATAAGTACTATTATCGCCTGCAGAAATGTATTCATACTAAACTACTCCTCTTATCTGCAAATCCAAAAAATGCATAGTTTCCAAATATTTCCTATACGGGATATTCGAACATATTGAATTATTATTATTTTCCAGTGGTTTGTAGTTGTCAAAATACAAACTCAATTCAATTTTTGGGATGCTTCTCTAGATAAGTTAAGTAAATTTTATTTCAAGATTCCTCCAACACATCCAATAGCATCTGATGATTTACCGTATCGAATGCCTTAGACAAGTCTAAGAACACACACATGGAAGGTTTAGATAAGTCAACAGATTTTCATACGTTATTTAAAAGATTAACTATGGCATCGCTTGCGGATAAGCCTTCTTGAAATCCGAATTGTTTGTCAGAGAGTAATTTATGTTTTTCTGCGAATTTTACTAGACTATGTTTTAAGAACTTTTGCCATTACAGATATTAGTGATATAGGTCTATAGTTTGTTAATAATATTTTATCACCCTTTTTTTTTCACTTGCTACGTTAACAAGAATATCATTACAAAAAAAGCTTTGGATAACATAAACCATTAATTAATTATGAAGAGGATTCTGATACTGCGAAGAAGAAAAAAAGAAGAAGATGAAACTGAAAAAGATAATGTTGACGAAAAAGATAACTATGAAGTTGATATTGAATTTTTCGTGTCTCAAGGACGTTTAAATTAAGATGAGGTTAAAGGATAAGGAAACAACAAGATTATCTTAATCAGATGCTGAAATTACCAAAAGAAGAATTTGATCAATACATGAAATCAAAGACTAACAAACTGAAACTCAGATCTATTAGTTGCATTCGATATAACAAAGATAGTTAAAGATGTTAAAGAACTTGACAATTATTTACAGCCACTTGCTATAGTAACCAGGGATACTGAGTTAGTTAGTAAGAGTAAAATTTATATTGCGAATTTGTTCAAGGAAAGAAAAAGTAAAATTACTAAAGAAGTGAATCCAGAATTTACTCCTTCCCTAAAGAAAATAATTCAATTCCAACAAAAAAGTTTTGGTAGAAGAAGCTATCCCAAATTTACAAAAAACTGGAATTACTGTTGTAAACATTAATAAAAATGTATTAACAAGAAAATTAAAACAGTATGCTATTTGAGAGAAATATAAAGATGAAGATACATACATATACATTTTTTTAGTGTGTCCATTCATATATCCAAGTTCAATAAAATTTAGATAAAGAATACATACAATCAAATTCTAAATAAACAAATATATATGCTTCATTTGTTAATTGTATTGCAATCTCAACTTTATTACGGCAGATCTATAGAGATGGTTGTAGATTTAAATTTCTGTTGTATACTTAATCATAGATTAATAAAAGAATATACAAACCAAAAATCTAAAACATTTTTAAAAACGAGTATAATCAAGTATTAAGATACATTTTTAGATATTGAGTTCGAAACAGTAATTGAATGAGTAAGTTTCGAATCAATCCACCGCGAGGTTTTTAAATCGTTGATTTGTGGTAAAAGCTCTGATACAATTTGTGATGTTCAATCAACATAGGGAACTAAGTGCTGTACATCGTTTGGTTACGCTGCCTGAGTAAACCGTGTCCTGAGACACATAAAACCTATCCTTAAATTTTCAAAAAAAAAACAATAACAAATCAGTTTTTACAGTTTCTTTAATCTGTGTTAAGAAATAAACCAGTTCCTAAAATAACCCTTAAGGTCCATTCATGCACAACAGTGACGTGTCAGTGCCGTGACGGTTCCGTATTTGTACCGGCCGTGATTTCACTGTGACATGTGTGAATACATAACAGGGTACGTTACGTGATTGTCAGTGAATTTCAATCCGTTTCATAACATGGCAATGTTCTCAGAAGACGATCTTTCGATGATTGCTCTGGTTTTGGACGAAGAAAAGGAAGAACGAGCGGTAAAGAAGCTATCATGCCACTCTGTATCAGGAATTGGTTGAAGATGGAAGAAAGTTCTTCGAATATTTTAGTATGTCAGAAAATTCATTTAACCTACTGTTTAGCAAATTTGAAGTGCATCTGAAGAAAAATTATACACCTTGGAAGAAAGCTATCACCCCAAGACAACGACTCGACGTACGTTTGAGGTAAGTGATGAACTATCAAAGAAATAAACTACATATAGATAAACTTAAAAGCAAAATTTTATTGTTCTTTATAAAATTAATTTTTTTTATAAACATACAAAAATGTGAAAACCTATTACTTTTCCTATTCACTCCGTGAAGTTTTCTGTTTTGAGGTTAGCTATTGGTGGCGGAGAAGCTACTGACGGATTGGATATCGTTGAGGTAGATTGGTAGCTCCCTATAGGGGAAGGTGCTTGAGAGAGTTTAGAAAGCGGGAGTGGAAATGTTTGTTCCCTTTGTTCTTCCTCGACAATCATTTGTAATTCATACTTTTGAACGGTAGCAAAAATATCTGACTTGACATAATACCAGTATCGGGGAGGTAATTTTTTCAAAACTGGGGCAACTCCTGACAAAAATGCATCAACTGGATGTTGGTTATTTCTTTGAATGAGATACTCCATAAGAGTAGTAGCAGCATTTTTGGGAGGATTGGTATTTGGAACTGACAGTTTTTTTTTCTTTTGCGGTGTAGGACACGAGTTGGACAAATAGAGACTTTGTGACTCCACAGTCATAGTAACTTCTGGTAAGACATGTGCCGTATTTTCTTCATTTTCGGATACAAAAAATTCACTAACATTATCAGAGCATTTGGAATCTTGGTTCATTTCTTTGCCGTCAATGTTAGACATGTCTCTATCCTCAAAAAAATTCTTTAAAAAGCTTAACTGCTCTGAAAATTTGTACGGCTTCACGGTTTTGGTCTCTTGGCCACTGACAATTTTGTTTTTCTTTAAAGATTTTCTATAATTGTCTCTAATATTTGCCCATCTAGATTTGCATAAAGTTCCTAAAACAAAAAAAAATAGTTTTTACCCTTCATTGACAAAAATTGTTTATCACTACTATTTTTCTACTTTCAGGTATTTGGCAATCGGAGATACTTTATGGACAATTTCGTTTAGCTATCGCTTATGTACACAGTTCACACTATCGTACGAGAAACGTGCAAGGCAATTTATGAACTATAAAAGAACGAGTTGATACCTACGACAGAAGAAATGTGGAAAAACATAGCAAATTATTTTTATAAAATGTGGAACTTTCCTGACTGTATAGGAGCTATTGATGAAAAGCACGTTACTATTCAAGCTCCTCCAAATAGCGGATCATTGTTATTAATTATAAAAAAACATTCTCTATAGTTTTGTTGGCTCTTGTAGAAGCTCATTGTCATTTTATTGCTGTCGATATTGGTGCATACGGTAGAAATAGGAACTGAGGAATTTATTAAAATTGGGAATAGAACTTCGACATGGCTCATTGAATGTCCCAGGTACTTCTTCCTTACCAAATACGGATATTCGAGCCCCTTACATAGGAGGCGAGGCAGTTCCCCTCAAGAACTACTTGATGGGACCATATCCAGGGGATAATTTAGATGAGGGGAAGCTTAACTTCAACTATCGTTTGAGCCGTGCTAGGAGGACTTCAGAAAACGCTTCTGGTATTTTATCGCAAAAATTTAGACTATATAATCGCCGGATTCAAGCCCTACCAAAACATGTAGATTGTATAATTTGGTCTATTTCTTTACTACATAATTTTATTAAAAAATACGATAGACCTACGTATAACTACGTTAGCATGTAGGTTTGAAGAGTTAGAGTCAAACACTGCAAAATTTACATTTTCAAGGAGGGAACGCAACAGCAGATGCATTTTCTATTTGAGAGACCTCAATGAATACTTCATGTCTGAAGCTAGCTCTCTACATTGGTTAACAAATATTTAAATAATATTACACCTAACAATGTAATAATAATATATACAAATACATGTACTTCTTACCAGATTTTTTCATTTCTTCTCCAATTTTACTCCAGATAGTCATCTTGAACTCCGTGTCCATGTATTTTGGATTAGACATATCATACAATTGGGGATAATGGCGGACTAACTCAATTAACTTTTTATCATTCATGTTTCTTATCAAAGAACTAGAATTAATAAAAATTCACAAAAATAAATTAAAATTAACAAATCAATCAGCAAAACATATAAATCACGGCTTTGATAACTAAAAAATATCGTCGGGAACAAATAGAAAAATCACTGTATGGTGACGGATGGAGAATTGTCTATTCGGAAATGTCACGAGCCGAAGTAGTACGAACACGACCATTTAAAATGCCTACTATAATATAACAATAATTTTCACTGTGCCAGTTGGATCCCGTGTCGGCTACGAAAATGATACGTCACTGTTAAGTATGAATCGACCTTAACTGAAATATAGCCTAGGCAACCAGTTTAACGAAATGCATGGGTTGGCTGTTGGCAGCACTACCTTTCTACAACATATATAATTAACATCTTATTTTAAAAATGTATTTAATCTCTCTGTAACTACATCCGAAAATGCCGCATTCATTTAATTTCTTAGCCACAGTCTTCCTACTCTACTGTTAAAGCTGTTTGACTATGTTAAATCCATTGTTAAAGCTGTTTGACTATGTTAAACCCATTGAAGATATTATTGGTTCCAAAAATATTTGCTTCGCGTCCTAATTACACATAATCCTATAATAGAGGTGTGTAACCTCGATCTCCCTATCAGAAAGCTAGGAACTCCTGCTAAACAAGTAGTTATTTCTAATGTACACCCACCTATTCCCAAAGACCTTATAGAAGAAGCATAAACAGATCTAACCTTACAACCTGCCTCTCCGATTTCTATTCTAAGAGCTGGAATCTCTGGAGATGACTATAATCACGTATTGATGTTTCTGGGGAAACTATTACCAAAACCAACGGTAATTTTTGACATAAGTTGTAATCCCTTCTAAAAGCAGTTGTCATAGAATCTTCATAGAAACCGATAAAGTGGAATGCTTTCTGTGCAAAAAAAACTGGTCATGTAGTCATGACTACGCCGATCCAAAACCAAATAGTTTGTCCCAATCCCCCATCTATTAAACCCCAAAACCAAATTCCCAAACGATACGGAAAATATACAATACACGAAATGTGCATACTCTGACCTTCCAAACAAAGTAATACAAATGGAGAGCTGGAAGGTTTACCTAATTTATATTTTTATTAATTTGTGAAATAAACATTTTTTTTGGCTTTAGTTCAAATCCCAATACCAGATCCAGGCTTTTTACTGATTTGACCCTGAGTTAGAGATGATACCTAGTTAAAATTTAAATGAAATCTTAGTCGAAATCTTTCTATTGAAAATGCGGTCTTATTATTACCTGATAAAAATAATAGAATATAAATGCTCTTTCTTCATATGGTAACCATTCCTTGGGCTTCCAAATGAGTCCATTTAAAAAATCTACCACCGCAGCAATAAAAAAACAAAGAGAGCTCGGCACATTGGTATGTAAAGGATCCATTTAAAATTTTTTATAGACCTTTTTCAAAATTGGATCTGCATCTAAAATTAATATTTTTTTTATTACAAATACAGAATTTTTCTTGAAAACTATAAGGCCGTATCCACACATTAGAACGAACATTCACGCCAAAGTTCGTTCCAATGTTGGCTTGTCTTGAAGTGTCCACACATTGAAGCCAACGTTAAGATATCTCATGCGTAGTAGCAGTCAGTGCGCGTCCATTGCTCTTGACTCATTTTCACTAATACTACTAAACGATCTTCACCCGTTCGTTGCTAAACATCGGCTGAATATAATGCCAAAGTGTGGCCGCGATCGTCAACGTTGGCGCCAATGTCCTTGATCCTTGGCGAGAAAACCGACTCGCTTCCGATACGGTCCAACGTTATCGCCAATGCTGTTCCCACTCCTATTTCACCGGTAAACACATTGGGCGAACGTGTTGGAGTCGACGTTGGCGCTAATGTGAGGACCCGGGGTAACGATGTACAAAGTATTCGTTATATCCTACGATATTATTTATTATATATCTGAAAAAATATCATTAAAATATGTAAGTATGAAACTGTTTAAATCATTATTAGAATATTATATACCTACAACAATATTTCCGGCTCTAGAAATACATATAGTTTTTTAATTGTTGCACTTGTATTTTGCCTATTTTAATTTATTTTACGTGTTTTTTCTCTCACATAATTTAAAACCAAGTTAGTTTATTGTCTTCCTTTTAAAAACATTTTTCTTGGAATATATTTTTTACTTAATAAAATTTATTTTTTAATTGAGAATTTTTGTCACTAGAAAGTAAAATATTCTTTGTAATTTTTTATTCCTTTTATTATATTTTGTAGACAAAATACAGTCGTTTGCTATTAGAAAGGAAGTTATTATGTACTACTTTTTCTGCTTAATATGATAAATATAAGCGTTCTCTCTATATAAGACATTTTCTAATTTGTGGTAACGGTAACCACTAATTTTTATTTGATTTGCTGTAAATAATTTAAGTTCTTATTTTCATCCATAACATTGATATCTAACATGAGCTGAAACCAACATTAGTCGAATAGTAACGAGTCCTTTAAATCCAAGAGCATGTATAAATTATGAACAGCCAATTGAAAACATCGATATTTTCAATTTTTTTAAATTCGGTAGAATATATTTACCAAACTTCTTTGTTCAAATAAGTGTAACTGAGTTAATTTTTCGTTATAAATAATTACGAGGGTAGCCTCAGAAATACCTGACGTGAAGCTTTATAATAATAACAAACGTAAATGAAAATCCAACTATATCCTGAAATAAAAATGAATTGTCACTAAGGCAGTAAATCTGCCAGCGTGTGATTACTTCTACCTTATATAGGAACAACAAAAAAAAATTCTTCGTCTTATAATTAGAAAAATAAAATACAATAAAAGACAAAACTAAACAAATCTACAATGCAATGGTTTAAGTAAAGTATTTGATAGAATACTTTCATTTTAAAGGCTGCAGTCCAACCAATACCAAAGCGATGCTAGATTCTACTCTGGAAGATTCTGCTCCTTTGATTATAACATTATTAATATTCGTTACTTGAGGAATTAAAATCCATTATTCCTTATTGCACATTTCATAAACATTCTTTGACCGAAAATTGTTTTCCTTACCTCAAATGTGGTAATGAGCTTCCTTATGAAGGAAATTCAGCCTAATATAATCTAAAAAAAATTGTGACTTTCTAATTTCGTAATTACGTGTAGTATCGTATTTTCAGACAAAGTATATAAAGAAAAAAAAATTAAATGATTCTTACTAGAAATTTGAGAACAAAACTAAGATTCTGTGCCGACTTGAAAAAAGTTATATTCGTGATTGAAAAAAATATTCCTTGGAATTTTTCAAAGGTGTTCCATGATGACCATTTTGTAATTTAATATAACATAAATAATTTTTCGTTTTATTTTTTATTAAATCTTCATAAATTTCGTAAGTAATTAGAGATTTCCAATAGCCATCATTATAAATTTCGGTAAATTTTTCATAAACCTGAATTTAATCGAGTTAATTTTTTTTCACACCAATCTGTATTTATAAAAATTTCAATACTTAATACACTTACCTTACTTAACTTTTCAGTTACATAATGAGAGAATTAATTTCTGATACCTTCTGATGGCTGAATCAAATTTTTTATCGCTAACTGTTATTAAAAGCAAGCATTACCAAAGTGACTTCAAAAGTAAACAAACACTTTATTTTATTGTAAAAATCGCTTTACCTGCCGCAAATATTTATTAACATAGCCCATGATTGTATCGCGTTAATCAGGAATCCTGTGTCACTGTCACGCTCCAACATTATCATGACAAAATGTGATAATGTATAATTTTTAATACCACTATTTTATGAATGATAATTTTTTACTATTAGCGATATAAGTTTGTATGCACCACGTTAGTAAAGTGTCTTTATCGAACTCGCCTGTTACTCATTTCGGTTCATAATTTACTATTAGGAATTGGTTTTGATAATGCTTTGGCTTCGGCCTCAAAGAGCTGCAGAGTGATAATAGTCGACAGGAAAGAAGCATCGAAAGCCGGAACAAAGATAATAGCATAAACCAACAATGAAAATATTGAAACAAAAATCCTCGATTTGACTATTATCTTGTATTCTTAATTTATATATTTTCTAAGAAAGGATTTTTTTAATCATAATTTATAGAATAAAGAACTATACTAACATTTTTGTATTATTTTATATTTGCCTGTTGCATTTGTGCACTTATAGCTATATGTGATAAGTGTACCTATTTAGTTTCTAATTAACAATATTTTTTAAAATACTATAGATGAATAAAATATTTCTCAGAATGCTAATTTTTCTAATTTAGAATAAATCTAACTATACAGCTTCGAAGATCTACGCCTTTAGTAATTGACCCAAGTTCAGAACAAGAAATGAATAGGCAGCTTGAAAAACCTAAAACACAAATCACAGATCAAAAAGAATTATAAAAAATTACTTTGTACATAACCACAGCTTTAAAATAAACACCAAGGAAACAAAAATACTGGCGGAGTATTTAAAGATATTTTGGGCATTTTATAGTTCATCATTTTTACATACATTGGCAAATATCATTGTTATAATGAAAAAAAAATCGCGCGGCAAAAGTTCTTACTTCAATTTGCCTCAACTTGTAGCTTTCATTTTGCAATAATGGTCCATTAAAAGATTATACGACATAGTGTAATGCTCCATTATTGGCATTTGTTATTATTTATAATAATAATTCTAATTGTAATAATTACATTTATAGTCCCAACAAAGCCAATTACCCAGTAAATGTATACTAATTGACATAGAAAGAAGAACACCCATCAATAATGAATATTTTGTAATATTTATTTGGGAATATGTTTGTTGATTATTTCATACCGTCCCCATTTTGTGCTACGACTGATTCCTGGGCGTGGTGGAGAGAACGAGCAAATTGGGACCAAGAATGGAATTCAATTGTGTTCAGTGATGAGTCCAGATTCAGTTCGGGTATACATGACGATCGTGCAAGGATGAGATGACGACGTGGTGAAACATGAGACCCCCAATTTTCTGGGGAAAGACATGTGCACCACACAGTTGGAGTTATGGTATTGCTATTGGAAGTAAGTCACCTTTGGTATTCATTAGAGGTAACATGAAACCTGCGCGCTACATCCAGGAGGTCATAGAACCCCATATTGTACCTTATGTTCAGGCCATCCCCAACAGCAGATTCCAACAAGACAACGAACGACCTCATATTGCTGGGGCTTCTTTGGCTCATTTGGAGAACAATCAAGTTGCTTTGTTGGCTTGGCCACCAAGATGTCCCGATCTTTCACCCATCGAGCATGTCTGGAATATTATGGGAAGAAGATTACTCAATTTACCCCACCCTCCACAAATTCTAGAGACCTGCAGCACGAGTTATAGAAAGCATGGGATGAGATACCTCTGGAGGAAATCTATCACATGATTAGAAGTATGCCCAGATGTGTTAATGAGTGCATAAGACATCGTGGCGGCGCAACACATTATTAATTTTTTTTCAACATTTTTTTTAAAGGTTATGCGTCAAAAACTTCATTTGAAGATAAGATTTCAGAGAGTTATTTCAATTTTCAAGGAACACTACGTTATTTCTTCATAGCCAAAAATGCAGAAAATTCATTAGGGACTTTGTTACCAAAAAAACATTTGTTCTGAAAGTCACCAAAATATTTTTTTTCTATTTGAATTATCCTTAATATTTTATTTATTTTATTACCTGCTATGATTTCGGCATTAGTCAGGCCTTACATTAAAAAACTATGCTATTGTTTTGATCTAAAGATCAATTTCTATTAGTTTCTATTTAATTTTGTTTAATGTCATTTCCTCCATATAATATTATTATCATCTACTTATTAATTTTGTTTATATAATTTTTCATATTTTAACATTACATTAACTCTTTCTGTAAAATTGTTGGTTTGTTTTAACTCTCCTTTTAGCTCCTGAATTTCTTTTAACTGATTATGGTAACTATTACTGGTATCTATAGTTTGGTTTTGCATACTTGAATTCTCATTTTTTGTGATGCGTTGTATTGCTTCTAGTATATTACTATCAAACTTTTTTAGCTGTCTGTTATTAGGTTTTTTGCCCTTATTTCTGTCTATTTCAATTTTTTCGAGATATTTTATGTAAGCCTGACATAATTTACTATTAACCGTATGTTCCTCTCCACAGTTATAGCATTTTACTTTACTGTTTTCAGTTTTTATTAGTTTACATTCTCATCTGGCATGATCTCTTCCACATTTCACGCAATGCGCTTCCACTTTCCGTTTCGCTTTCTCTTGCTTTCTCTGACGGATTTTAGATTCTTTATTTTCATAACTGTTCGCCATTTCACACTCCTTGCTTCCTAAAAATTGAATTTCTTAAGTTCAAAATTTCTTTGTTTTCCCCTAAAATCGGGATTTTCGGGTTCTATTCAGAAGTATTTCCAATTCAGGTAGGTCACAGTATATGTATATATATATATATACAACAGTCGGTGTATGTAGGTCAAACATCATACTAACTAAAAAACGATTATATTAACATAAAAGTAAAATTAAATCCTGAAAGATGTGCTTTATCAATACATGTACATAGTGAAAATCACTTAATGAACTATAATGATATTAAAATTTTAGCAAAAAATAGTAATCTTACTAAAAGACTTATTTTAGAAATTACTTTTATATATCAGGAATTAAATTCTATTAATAAAATATCTAATATTGGACGCTTTGGTGAAATTTATAGTTATTTATTATCTTTCGATCAAACTCGTGATATTAATGTTGATAATTTAAGTATTTAACTATTTATCACATTTTTAATATATTAATAAAACAAGAATTATTTTTATAAAAAAGAAGAAATATATTTTCAATATTTTGTTTTATTACTTATTACTATAGTTATTGTAATGACTTTTAATGTTAGTACATTTCACACTGTAAAAAAAAATGTTTTCTACATATCTACATTTTATTGACTGACCATTGAATGTTTTATATTTTACTAAATTATTTTTAACATCATTTATTATTCTTATCATATTGTATGTATTTTGATTTGCCTATTTATATTTTTATATTTTTGAACTATTTACTGTTATATAAAAAACGTAATAGGTTTATTTAAGAAATACTATATTTTAAATTTTAGTTTTTTCCCTGAAGATGGAATTGAGAAATTCCGAAAGCTAGGAAAGAAATATAAAAAGATAACTTTGTATCTATTTTTGCTGTTACGCCAATAATTCGAGAAGAAAAAATATTATATATAATATATATCCAATGCTTTTATTTGATGGTAGATCATTGGTAAATATTGTCACCACTCTGTCAGTAAAAAATTGTGACTGCCCATTAATCTTTCGTCCAATGTGTGTTTGTTGAGTCATTGTATCTATTTTCTGTAAGGGTACTTTACCTTCAACAAAAGATTATTGCCCAGTGTAACCATTGCAAAACTTTCTAATTTCAACTCTTTTCTAGTTCTCATCATCATTATAATCAGAGATCTCGTTATTTCAACAGGCTGTCCCATCCATTTACTTTTATAGATATTCGTACCTAATTCTTCATTCTAAAACAATTACAATTGCAAAATAAAATTTCTAAATATCTATGGAAATAGGAACAGAATCGGCAAAGTCCCGGAGCCATGCGAATTTAGAAGCCGATACTATAGCTTTTTTATTCTTAATTTTTATAAAGAGAAAATCTCTACTAGCTCTTAATATGTTTCTATCAAACTGCCCCACAAATTAAACTCCTATTGGTTTTCATTCTTTGGGACCAACATTCATGGAAATAATGAATACAATCAATTTTAATCACATCTTCTACATGGTGTAATTGAAATATGAGCAAGTATTACAGCTCCAAGGTCTATGTACCCAATATTCTCTATTTTTATTTAATTAAAAAACGAACATCATTCGATGGTTTGCCGTCAAATATCATTTGCAAAGTACTACTTCATAAATCATAACTTGTTTAATTCGACGTTGCCGGGTAAATTATTAATCAGTAGAACTATTGGATTTTCTTATGAGCTTCACACCATACTAGCCCAAACAACAACAATGCATATAAGGACATTGTACTACCGAAGTTAATGACATCGCCATTTGAATTTTATCTCTGACGTCGAGCGAATCACATTTGTTAGTTTCAAAATTTGTTTCTCAACGGTTTGGGTTTCGCGCTTTATTAGTGTTGTTGTTTTCTTCCTATGTACTTGTAATTTATTATTATAAGGTTGTTTACTAGCTATTTAGCCGCAGTTAATAACGCAATTTTTGCACATTATCGTTTAAATTGTAAAATATAAAAACGCGCTACCCTTAACGTAGTTCACAATAAAAGAAATGAAGCAACCTAACTACCTACTCTATGTTTTTAAAACATATATTACTCTTTCTTCAGACTATTGCCGGCTTGAATTAGCGCACAATGTTTTTCTTCGACAGCTCATAACAAAATCCATTTACTCTACAATAATTGATACTTGTTAAAGTTTTACTAGTTATAAATTGTCAAAATGCCATCCATTATTAACGATGCAAATCTCTTCTCCCCACTGAAGATAAATTTGAGACTTACAAAAGATCTGAGGATTCTTTCGAATTCCTGCAGCTGTCATATTTATTTTATCTCTTAACTGTTCTAAGAAATTAATGGGTACACTATAATTAACTGTTTTATGTATCCACGCAAAGGAAATCAAAGGGATTTAAGTCTAGAGATCCAGGAGGCTAACTTGTAGGTCCATTCCTTCCAAACCACCTATTTTAAGACCAATTCTGTTTACAGTGATAATGACTAAGATTATAAAAAGAATAAAACCATACGTAAGATTTCTTTGAAACTGGGGAGATTAAACATGAATGTTCAAAATTATATGTCGCAGAATGGTAGAAAAGCTAACTTTCAGCATGAATTGCAAATAAAAATTTTTCTACTACGGCGATACTAATTTTTAACTTTGTATTACTAAAGACATAGTATTCTACAGTATATTATACCACTAGGATCAATTGATTTTAAAACAAGGAAGTAGAAAAATCTTATTACGTACCTCAAGTGTCAGATTATTCGCTTGAAAATATAAAACTCCAACTTGAAGAAATATGACTATCAACTGACTGATTTTCATACGGATCCAAGGTATAGAAACAGAGCTCTGTAAAAGCAAAACTATAAATTATTTTAGACAGATTTTTTTTCCATACCAAGTTGTTCCAAAATTAACCGATATTTTAAAATTAGAAAATGAATGATCCGTTTAAAGAAATTGCTAATTCAAATCACAAATTAAAAAAAAAACAAAATAAACAACAATTTGTGCAAACACCATAACGGTAAAATTATGTGATTAATTTCTTTATAAATTGTATTGGGTCATGCCATTTTAGTCTTAGATATTTGATTAATTAGTGCAAAAGTATCTAATTTCTACATTTTATAACAGTCCTTTACTTACATCAAAAAATGATAAAATAATTAAAGAGATGTGATAAGATTTCACCGTAAAATCAATGAAAAATAACCACTTAAAATCTTCATTTGTTTTTTCCGCCTGCCTAAAATTTCAACTTGAATGTATTACACAATCCTTTTTATATTTCTAATAAATAACTTTGGAAGGCGACTGTCAAATAAAATTAGGTTTTACGAATCTTTTAGGTGTCCTAACATGGATCATAGAAATAGTGTTTCTGATGCATTAACATACAAATAAATATTGTATTTGATAATTTTGTTAATTTCTTAATATTTTTTAGAAGTCCAAATGGAGATAGTTTATCTCTAATTCATAGAGTTTAAACGTGGGTTAAGACCAATTTGGAATGATAAGACCTCTGCCAAAATTGAATACATCGAATTATCTGACATACATGATGATTCAAAAATTAAAAAAATCACAGAAATAAATACCTTAACAATATTAAACCAGATCACCTCTAATAAAATGAAAACAGAAGCAAACAGAAGTAGAAGAACAAATAGGGAAAAAACTTGAAAAGAAAGAAAGAATGAATTCTATAGTAAAACTAAAAAATAAGCGACTGAAAGATAAAATATTGAGCAAACAAAAAATAAATGTAAAGAAAAGAAGAAGAAAAAAGAAACATACATAAAAAACATTGAAAAAAATATTAGGAAAGAAACAAAAAAGCAGCAGCGGTTTTTGTAACTTTCTTTGTACCTAAAAAAATATGAAGCAATCCAAAATAAAATACCTAATTCTAATGTCCTATAATTTATTAGTTATGAAACTTCCCCTTTCTAAAAGAGAAACTATAATTGAAAAATAAAAAGAAATATTAGGTAAATACCTCCAAAATCAACACAAACAAACTTCTTATTTATTTTGAACACTTACATGAAAAAGTGTAAAGACCTGCCTTATTAAGAAACTGTCAATGATGATGATATATTGTCATATTTAGGAGAAACTATTTGTGAATACAAATCGAGATTAAAAAGACATAAAACAAAGTTCTTGTATTTTCACGGAAACTGGAGGCCATAAGAAGCACTTGGAGAAAAAGAGTAAGAAGAATATCAATTCTAAAAATCGTTTTAGTTTAGTTTTAGTTTAATTATAAAAAAGATTCTGATAATGGCTGAAAAGAAGAATAACAAGTTCGCTCTGAAGATGAGTATAAATAACCATGACTAAAAAGACGTCTATGAGGTTGAGGACAAGGAAACAACAATATTATTTCTTGATTCTATGAAACAGAAGCTAAAACTTTTAAAAGAAGAATTTGATAAAGATGTGAAAACAAAAACTCGCAAACTTAAGCCCATAGCAATAGATTGTATTTGGTATAACAAAGATTGTACTAATATTGAAGAAAAAGTAAAATTACTGAAGAACTGGATCTTGAACATACCCTTCCCTTTTAAAATTAGTTCATGGAACAAAAAGAGTGTGTTGGTAGAAGAACTTGTTGCAAATTTACAAAAAACTGGACGAATTTCTGTAAACATTCCTAAAAGTTTATTGACGAGATAATAAAATAGTATACTGTTTAAAAAATATGTATAAAGATGAAGATACAAACAAAGACAAATTTCTTTAGTCTATTCCTCATATATCAGAGGTCAATATGATTTAGATAAAGAAGATATATATATATATATTTAACTATGTTTTAAAAACAAACAAATATGTATCCTTTGCTTTTCCATTTTCCACGGGTTTAACAATTCCGGATACCAGTCAATAAAAAGTATTTCAGTGTTTCCGTGATTTTGAATCATTTTTACTGGTGTAGGTTGTGGATGTTAAAAAATTAACATTATTTTAACTATTATTTTACTCTCATTGTTTTGTGTAAAAGAGTAAGTATATTTAACAGCAAAGTGCAGTTTGTTCTTAATCGTGAAATTGGTATATTGATTATTGTAGTCTCAAATTTTTATTTCGATAGATACTTAAAACACATTGTAGCTACAATAGTTATTTTTCAACATTTTAGAAATTCATATTACAATTAACTTTTTTAGATATAAACAACACATATAAACTTTTGTTAATTTTTAATAACTGCTGTTTTTATTATATATAAGTCTTTTTGTGTAATGCGGTATCATAGTGAAAGATGATAACCGTAAAACACATTAATTACACAGTCGCCTTATTATTTATATATGTATGCATATACAGTATGGTGCAAATGAAAGGAATAAATTCATTATTTCGTAAATCGGCGATTTTAGGAGAAAATCCTGAAACCCGTTCATTTTTATTATTAAATAGGCGCTTCGCCAGATTACCTTTTTATTTTTGACGTCATCGCTGTGAATAGATATTTAAATGACCTTTCAATTGATGTACAGCAAGACCCACTTTTCTATTTAAAAATTATATTGATGGCGTCATCATGCTCACAGAGATGACTTAAAAAATAACAAGGTGATATGACGAAGTGCCCATTTAAAAATAAAAATCGACGAATTTTAGGATTTTCCCCTACAATCGCCGATTTACGAAATAATGAATGTATTCCTTTCATTTGGACCATACTGTATATTAATGTTTAAAACTACCTTATAATGTCTTTATGCTTTATAATTATAGTTCTCAAGATTTTTTTTGTTTCTACAAAGTTTCTTTCTTCTTTTGAAAACAGCATTTCCATTTCGATTCCTAATATTTTTAATCGAGTTGTTAAATACTTAATCATAGATATAATGATGGAATCAGAAGTTGCTACATATATGCCTGCTAGTACAGCACCAGCAAGCTAAAAAAAATCAAAATAAATACAATCAAGAGCAAATTCACAGTGGAACGTAACAGTTTGCTTTCCCAAAATAATTGATGTAACTTTTTTTACATTTCCTTCAATAAGAATAAATTACTTGATCAAAGTTTTTGTACATATTTTGAGCACACCAACTTCTGAATGGAATAAGAGTTTTCATAATTAAATTGCACCATTGAAATATGCGTAAAATTCAATACACTCAAAAAAACAATTAAATATTCTTTTTGTCTATCATTTTTTTTTCATAGCTACACACGAATTTATCCGATTGACCCTCGTATTACCTGACAAAAAAAGTAACATCCAAAAGCTCTTTCTTGATATGGTAACCATGAAGGGAAAAGAAGATGCTTTCCACTTTCCATTCCTTTTGCTTCCAAACTAGTCCATTTAATAAAATCTAGCAGTGCGGCAATAAAGAAGAAAGTCACGCCAATTACTGTTACGATTGGTAAATAAATAACTAATTTAAAATTTGCTATTGATTGTTTTTTGTAGGCCTCCTTCAAAATTGGATCTGCATCTAAAATGAATAGTTTTAATTAGACAATTTATATTTATTATAGACATGAGTTCGGTTGAATTGGAAAAAGGTTGTGTATTAAAATGCCACAAAGATATTCTCATTCTTTTTATATCCGTAGACGACACAAGTAGTTTTAAAAAGAAAGTTGAAAATTTCCATAAAAAATGACAAGCGTTTTCTTATTGTGTCACTAAATTTTGTGTTTTTGACGTTTTGTGCTCCAAGAATCACTCACATCTTTCTTTCACTAACTTTTTACTTTCTTACTAAAACCCTTTCCGATAATTTTCAATTCAATGTCATTTCGTTTGAGAAAAGCATCGACACTTTTTGAAAATGTCTGGTTCTGCTTTTTAATATTTTTAATTAGGAATTTACAAATAAATTTTATTTATAATTTTACTCATAAGTGTTTTACGGAGAAAATTTTTTTATATTAAAATAAATACACTTAAAATAGTAGAACTATTTACCTATCAACGTATTTTCAAATTCAACTATTTCTTTAATAAATTTTATTGTTGATGCCCTCTTTATTAACCATATTTTCCATTGTGCCAGCAAATAAATCAGTATCAATGACAATATGTTAGATTTTTCTTTCGGTGACAAAGATGGTAAAATCGTAGTAGTTCCAATCAGAATAGTTAGGATAAAAAATGCGAAGTAGATCCGAATAAAGTTTCCGTAAATGACATAAATAGTAGTAAAAGTGTTTACTTTCGGCCACAGGCCCACTGACATAAGTAAATATTTTGTTATGAGTAAAAAATAAGAATCGAACTCCATCTTAAGAAACCACCAATACTTCATATAATATTTTTTCCGATTACTTTTCTTTTTGTAGTTAGAGAAAGAATGCAAGTTATATAATTCACCTTAATATATAAATTGCTAGTTACAATAAGGTCGGTTACAAATACAGGGCGATCAACTTATACTCCGAAGTTTGATATCTCCGTTATCTTGAGAAATAGGAAATAATGTTTTAAATAAAGTTATAGATAGAATCAAGCTTTACATTTTAAAATTATTTCGTAATATACAAGTTAGGGTGTCTCATAAGGTCACAGCATATCAAAGTTATCTTTTTTTTTTTAATGGAATACCCCGTATTCCTCAGCAAGATGTTTATAAAAATGTAAAACTATACGGGGTATTCCATTAAAAAAACATAACTTTAATATGCTGTGAAGCTTGACTCTATTTATAACTTTTATTTAAAACATTATTTCCTATTTCTCAAGATAACGAAGATATCAAACTTCGGAGTATAATTTGATCACATTGCATCTACGTCTTAAAAAATAAGCTAACATTATTTAATAAAAGATTTATGATGACATTTTGGACTAACGTATTTATGTATATGAGAAACTCAAAATTGTTTCCATTTTCTTTAAATTTTTTTTAATATTTGAAAGTACAAACAATCAAGAAAAAAATATTATCTTCAAAAGACATTTACTGACCATCTACGTGTTTAAACCATAATGACATTTTAATTTTAAAACATTTAAATTTTAATTCTCACACTCGTAAAGGTCGCAAAAATTAGATGTAACAGAATTGTTTGATTTGAATTATAATTCAATGAATTAGTTCTAAAAACTATAACGATGTAGAAAGTACTCGTTACACACTTATAAAAACTGCAAAGTTCTTGTGTTCTCAACAGTACTGGAAAGTTCAAAAAGTGGTTGTTGAGGTCCACTGTAAAGAAATTACACAGAATTATATGAATATATATAAAGTCTATATTTTAGAACAATACTGTTATTAAGTTTATAAAAAATAAGTTAGGTTATACAATACAATAGAAATGGACAACTTATTTATTATTCGAAGTAAGTCGTAAAAATTTTGTTTCTTCAGCGAATTTAACCCTTATCAATTGTATTTAGAAGACCGAGGTCTCAAATTGAAAGTTGATTTAAATTGCCAAACTTGAAGGATATAAAACTTTATAATAAAAATGTTTTCACATGAAATAATTATATGCCTATTATTAAACTCAAATCCTTTCTCCAAAATCAGGAAATACCAGAATTTTTAATATATCAAATAAATTAAAATACAATAAACATAAAACATACGTATCCGATCAATTTTTCACAAAATTTTTATCAGATGGGATTTCAAATTTTTAAAATTTTTGACCACTCTAACAAATATATTTTAATGCCATAGCATAGAACTTGAAAAGTTAGCATAGGGACATGTAAGCCGTTTTTATTGATTTTCAACGGTTTGGCTGCTACAGACATCTGAATCCAAAAAAAGGTGATTTTCAGGCGGTTGTAGATCTTTTACTAAACATAATACACATCAAGTGTGATACATCGTTCAAATCAGCTCGATAAGGTTTATAAAAATGCAAAAACATACGGTGTATTCCTTTAAAACAACATAACTTTGATACATATCTTTTTTTTGGGACACTCTGTGTGAGTGGAACTAAAACTATGGCTTTTTTAAATATACAAGAAAAAGTACTCTTACAAACAAAATTTTCGTCAAATGCACCGTTTTGAAGTTATGTACCTTCGCGTCTACAGTGATTCACCCTGTATAAGTATAAAAATGTTTAGATCATTATCAGAATATTATCTAAAGCAATACTTACTACTACAAAAAAATATCCATTTTTGCACTTGTATTTTGCCTTTTAATTTTTTTTATATATTTTCTTCCCCATTAAACCTTGAAATCAGTTTTGGTTGGAATTTATTTTTTCTTTCTTAAAATTTATTTTCTCTTTAAGAATTTTCTTTTGCTAGAAACTATAATATTCTTTATAATGCTTTATTCTCTTTGATATATTTTGTAGAGAAAACACAGCGCTTTATTATTTGAAAGGAAATTAATATGTACTACTTTTTCTGCTTAATATGATAAATATAAGCGTCCTCTCTACATAAGACATTTTCTAATTTATGGTAACGGCAACCAATAATTTTTACTTGTTTTTCTGTAAATAAGTGTTTATTATCACCCCTAACACCGATATTGATGAGCTGGAAATAGCATTTCTCACATAGCAGCGAGTGCCGTAAATGCATGAGCATGTACACATTATAAACAACCAATTGAAAAAAATGCCTATTTTCAATCATTTCTTAGTTGGGTAGAATACATTTACCAAACTTCTGTATACAAATCAGTTTAATTGAGTTAATTTTTGTTTATAAATGTATGACTAATAATTACGAGGATACTCCCAGAAGTACCCTACCTGACAATTAATAGTGGTTGTTATTTGAAACGAATGACTATAGTTAGAAAGAACCGACCATATTAAGCAAAAGATTGAACTTTGACGACATTGTTCACTATTTGTTTGGCAATCCTTGTTAATGAACGCCCTCAGTGAATTTGTAAACATAAAAAAGTTGATCATAGATTTGTGATACAATACTTTCATTTGAAAGGCCTCAGTTCAACCAATATTAAAGCGAAGTAAGAATATACTCTGGGGGACTCTAATTCTTCGTTTACATTAGTATTAACTGTCGTTATTTGAGGAATAAGAATCATCTATTCTTTATTCAACAATTTATAAACCTTCCTTAACCGATCAAGGAGCTATATTGTCATCTCTAAGGAGGTGAAGGCACTTCCATCTTCAGATCATGGCTACAGTTTTTTGGGTTGCGTGATATTGTATTCATTGAATATCTTCAGAAAGGAAAAACAATTAACGGCGAGTATTACTTATTGCAGCGTTCGAATAATTAAATCAAGAAAAAATGGCAGGCAACATTTAGCGGAAACAGAAAATTCCATTTCATCAAGAGAACGCATCAGTTTACACATACGTTATCGCTATGGCCAAAATCAATGATTACATTTTTTGCAATTTCTTTGTTAAGTTAGGTACTTTTAGGACTAACCCTGGATTCCGTTAGAATTATGGAATTGTCATATTAGTAGTACTTCATAATGTGAAATTACGTTACGAATGTCTTACAAAATTGTATCTATGTTACTTTACATGTGTTAAAAGATGCCAGTGAAAACAGCAATTCTATTGTCTAAGATCTGTGATTTGTTTTTGACTAACCTTTGGCTTCTGAATTCAAAAATAAGCGCAGTTTTTGTCATAAATATAAACTTTTTCAGCTACCGAATATTTCTTCTCTCTGGTTAGTTATCCCATCTATTTTGGCATCATGAGCTTTAAATATTGGTGGATTTGCTCACTCTGCTCATTTCTGACTGCACAAAGATTTTTCAAAAATTCGCTATGGCTATATAAAAAATGCAGTTGATCCTCATGTTGCAACCAAACACTTTGAAGCTTTCAAAGAGTTGCTGACAAATTTCGGTGTAATTTTGAGCCCGTATATTTCCAAGAAATTCTTTGACAAAGTTTTTGAATGCCAACCAAGCATTCTCTTTCCCGAGTTACCGAATCTGTGGACCATCAAACACACCGACCTTTGTCTTTTCAAATAAGAAGATGGGAAAAGCCGTAATGAGATACATAAAATAGTCTTTTTCACAGTATATTTAAAATTTTAATATTTCATGTTATGGATATCAAAACTGTCAATGTCAGATGTAAATGGCGGCGCTATAATAAGACATTTTAATTTAAATAAAATAAGTGAAAAATAGAGTGACTTTTTTATAACAAAATTCGATACTCGTGGTACTTCACGCTCGCATTCTGAACGTTCCACTCGTATAGATTTTTTTTCATTCTAACCTTGTTAGATAAACAGGTATTCTTATATGTTCTTTATTAAATCTTTGTTTCTAAATTTCGATATAATTGATTTATTTGACGGCTTATTTAGGAAAAAGATATTTTTCCTTAGAGTTCATTTTTATTCATACCAATCCTAATGCATAAGGTATAGTGGAGATATGCCGTCTTTCGGAGGAGACGTTAAACTGTCGATCCCGAGTCCATGGATGTTGGGCTCGTTAAAGATCCCTACCTCGGGTTGGAATTTCCGGTTAGGGGTCGCGTGCTTCCGGCGTCAGTGATCAGCCCTGGTCGCAGAACTAGACCCACGTTAAATAAAACAAACAAATAAACCGAATGCATAAATATCTAAATACTTAATTCAGATACAGGCAACTGTTATATTTCTAGGTCTGTAGAATTTTTCCCCTACCACTTGGAGTATGAAATAAAAGATTTTGCGATGACATATGGGTAGCAAGCGTGAGAATGATAAAATTTAAACCCGAGGAGAAGATCTAAACTGTTATTATCTCGTATTTCTAATTGAAATATTATTTATTTTAGTGTTTTAATCAATAATAGATTTTTCTAATAATAAATTGTAGAATAAAGAACTATTTATTTAATGATATTATTTTCAAATACTCAACCTTTTCATTATTATATATCTGGTGCATATGTGCACTTAAAATTATTCCGATCCTAATGTGCTAAGTGTATTTATTAGCTAATTAACAACGGTTCCAAAAATCCACTCTAGAAGAATAAAATATTTCTCAAATCCTAATTTTTATAATCTAGAATATATCATTATCAACTTCTAAGATCTACACCTGTGCTGATTTACTCAAGTTCAAGGCAATAAATGAATACGCAGCTTGAAAAACCTAAAACACAAATTGCAGATGAAAAAGAATTTTGGAAATAAATATAGCTACAGCTTTAAGATAAACACCCAGCAAACACAAAAATTGTCGGAATTCATTAAAGGTATAGTTGGCATATTATAGTCCAACATTTTTACAATATTGTCAAATATCATTGTTACAATTAAAAAGAAAAATCGGGCGGCAAAATTATTTACTTCAATTTCCAGGCCTCCATTGCACTTTACATTAAGGTTCCTTTACGACATTTTATAATGGTACATTATTGGTATTTATTTGTTATCCGCTAGTAGCAGTCGTGTACTGTACCTACTCAACGAAAAGTAATCCGTTATACAAAATTTTTATTATTTATTTATTTGTTTCCATTTATTAAAAAATACAAATATAAATTAAAGCCCAACATAAGAGACAAGAAGAAGAAGAAGAAGAAGAAGAAGAAGAAGAAAAATATATCCATAATAATAATTAACAAAATCACAGTCATCTAATCACAATTGAGTTATTATTAATGAGTCTTTTCAGATTCAATTTAAATTACACCAATTGCATATTTTTTATATGATGTGATAGTCGATTATAATATCTAATACCTTCAGTTAGGATACTTCTTTGTCCTACTGTAGTTTTCATCTGAGCAATTCCAAGTTCTCATTACTTCCTGTATAGTAGTTGTAAATATCTTGAGTATGAGTCAATGATAAGTTGCTGTAGATATTTTTATAACTTACAGCCTTGAATGAAAGTACATCATTGAAATACATACATAGATTTTATATCCAATATTCTTTTTGGGTGATACATTTATCATATTATTTTATTGGAAACTTATAAGTAATTTAAGTAGTAAATCATTTTCCTGTGTTCAATAGGCAAAAGGTTGGCAATTCGTCCCAATATACCTATTGCAAAGCTAATTTTTTTACATATTGTGTTAATATGACATTTCCAGGTAAGTCTGCTGTCTATACATATACAATCTCAGATACTTTATGCATTCCACCCTCGCAAGATCGGAGTAATGATTTGCCCTTTTTAGGAATACATCAGATTAAAAATTATTTTAATACCCCAAGCATTTAGTACCTGGTAAGTGGTAGCGACTAAATATATCACTCCATAGTGGTTTGCCTTAGTTGCCGCTAAATCATAGGAACGGATTAAATCCGTTCCTGGTACCAAAGTGGGGAACAAATATCACGTAGCCAAGTCGTATTTACTACGTTCCGGTTACAGTCCCCCTACAACTTCATAGAACCTCACGGCTACGTTGTAGGAACATTCCAGGGTAGTTCCCGTATAGTAGCGTTCACTTCCGATATTTTCCATGTTTGTTGTCTTTGTTTTTCATATTTCTGAATATTAATTATCTCAACTTAACTTGTTATTCCATTCACTAAGGTTTCCATAACATCATTCTTTTAATACTTATACTTAATATGGCGGTATAACCAGAATTGATAATACATATCTAAATAATTCATGTGTTGTTCATATCGGATACAAAATTTACAAACAAATGAAAATTTATCGTAAATTTTTGAAAATTAGATTGAAAAAATAAAAGCGCCCTCAATATGTACACATATTTAATAAAAATATTTAAAATATAATAATAAATTTTCTTTTTGTTTAGAAATATTTTTTATATTAGTATAAATGTGTAATTGTATATTAATATTCTTTTGTTAATTTATCGGAAATAGCATTATATTAACACTTTTTGAACTTAAAAATAATGGTGTGATTCCATATTTTAATTTTTTAAATGGCGGAAATGATACCTATGTATCTCAATGTACCTTTTGCTACTTCTATGTTATATTAGCCATCTACAAGGTGGCAAATTCCAACCGCTATGTCTTTTATAGTATTCGCTACGATAAAATAACAATCGGAACCATCCTAAAGGAACTGTATGGTAGCAGTTTCTACTTTGCTACTACAAAAATCCTGATAAAGTGCAGTACGACGTTTTCTCGCCACCAAGATCCCATTTGCCTCTTTATAAGTACATTTACAAAAAAAAATTTAACCAAGCGCTAGTTAAAAATTTACCATATTTATACGTTTTGAAGAATAAAACACAATTTCTCTATATCCTGTTTCATATTGAACTACACATATAAATATTTTGATGCTGAAAATATCTTTAAATTATTCTTAAAAATATCGATACTCTAGGTATCGATATTAATTGTCAGTGTTATTCAGTTTGTTCTATGACTTATGTAAAAAATTACAAACTATTACGAAATAAAATATAGTCATACAACTTAACAACAACTTCTGAAAAATTACGGATTTTCCAGCAACCAATATTTTTATCCGATACCTAATCAAAGTATCGATATTTGAAAAATCGATTTTATTATTTGACAATTGTCATGTAGATGTAGGTTAATTAAAATTGTTAGATGGCTTATTGTTGTATATAATTAATAGATACATTAAGTTTCGCTTGGTTGTTTGCTGTTTTTTTCAGTTTTCTATAAAAAGTAGACGAATTAATTTGGAAGCCATTTTGTTAAACTTGATGTTACTAAATAGTATAATGATACTATAGGGTAGCGATTTTAAGTATAATTTACTATATAGTGGCATGTGAAAGAAGCGGCTACTTTCAAGAGAACACAGTCTTCTAATGGGGGGTACCCGGGTTCTATGTATGTTACTTAAAGTATCTTTACTTTTAGGTCCAGGTACGATGCTAGAACCGCTATCTGGATCTATAAAGAACCATATCTTGTAAGTCACAATTTAGTTCCACAAATTAGTAACTGCCTCAAAGATTTGCCGTTTCAAAGTAGTAATCTTTTGAAAAGTTATTTTAATAGTAGCCGGGTAGTTCCATTACATTTAAAAATCTCTTCAATGTGGCGGACCTTCGTTGCAGTCAATTTAAGTAGCAAATAGGTAACTGCTACACTTTTTCAACACCATAAATTTATTCATTTTTTTAAGTTAAAAAAGAGGTAGCAGGTTTGAGGCGTTTGCTTTTCTAAAGTTCCGGTTTCTATAATATCTGTTCCCGATACCAAATGTGTTGCTTGGGACGGCATTGTAACTTGTAATTATTGTAATCGTAACAAATACATCTATATAATATGCAATGAAAAGTCTTATTTGCTGAATAGTTATGAAAAAATTATTTCAGTTAATGGGGATAGCAGCAATAAAATAAGTATACTTTTCTCTTTATATTTATTCAAAGCTATCGAAAATTAATATTTCTATTGTCAGAGAAAAACTACAGCAATATTAAATATTAAAACAACTTGTTCTAATTTTTCATATAAAAATGTATTTTATGTTATGGATTCTTGATTAGACACTGTCGTACCGATATTATATTTTAATCTTTTGTTCTTAAAGAATATGTCGATGATATAATCCTAGCTGTTCATTGAATTATTTATTGTTTATATATAATAATTATGATCCATACATCCAATTTACTCTAGAAAGGGAAGAATCAACATTCTTTACCCTTTTTATTTATATTTATACGAGAAACTGATAAGTGATAACACACTAATAATAGATTTGTACAGATAACCAGTGAGATGTACCAGTTATTGGTATAATCATAAACACCCCATAAAAATAAACCTCATTAAACCAATGAAAAACAGAATATCTTTATTATTTCTTATTTCTTATTCTATAAAGATATAAATCATTAATGAAAAAAATATTATTTCATTCCATTTCAAATCCTACTAATAATTCACTTAATAACAACTTACTAATGCACAAATTAATAATGAAGATATAAGTAATAATACTAATAATAATACTAATAGCAATGACACTAATTATTATATTTTTGCTACATTACCGTATATAAAAAACATCACATCAAAATTAGATAGAATTCTTAAACATAATATTTTCCAAAATTAATATATTAACAATTATTTCAATCTTTAGTAAACTTAAACATATAACACCAATCCCATCTCAATCTAATGTGCTCTATAAGATTCCTTGTAGCAATGATAATAAAAAATATGTCCGTCAAACTCACGTATTTATCACTTTGTATCATGTTAGCGGAATAGGTATCAAAAGAAATTTGTTGTAAACGTAAAATTTTAGCTAATAATTGTAATCTTACAAAAAGACTTTTCTTAGAAATTACTTTTATCTAGCAAGAATATGAATCTAAAAATAAAAGATCTGATATGATATACCTCAGTGAAATTTATTCTTATTTACAGTCTCTTAGTAACACTAAACAGTTTTAAAATAAGAACAATCCATTTATATATATATTTTATAATCAACTATTTTTAGTTTCAATTAGTGTTTGGCTGAAAGAATCACGAATATCTCAAAATTTAACGCAATTAAGTATTGCGAATGCTTAAGAAATATTAAAGTACCATAAAATAACATTTCATTACATACTAAAATACAGGATGATTCATTTAAGAAGACCGAAAAAAAATCGTTCCAAGTATTGACTAATCCTCTATACAAATATTAAATATTCCGCTATGTTAGTAATTTTTAACAATACTAGACTGTATTAGAAATCGTTTAAATATAAATAGATTTTTTGATGTCAAATCTGTACAATGCTATAGAGTGTTAATGTTTCTAGGAAATTAATAAAAAAGTTTGGTTCACCCTCTAAATATGAGTGGTTCGGTATATTGGAAAATATTTTTTATCTTTCTATACCTCAACTTTTATCTAACTAATTTTTTCGTATCGCTTACGACAAATGAGTAATTGGACTTCCTCCCAATAATGTTGCACACGTGTATATATAGAGTGGGCCACAGAAAACAGTCCACCCCGATATTTGGCAGTATTCATTAGATTTTAAGGAAATGCTGAAACACGTCGATTTTTGTTCTAAGGGGGACACATTTTTACGATACAGACATTTGCCATTTGTTTTAAAAAAAAATGTGTTCATCTATAAAACAAAGGATTGAAGTTCTTATGTTAATTGGTTGTGATGATAAGATGTGAATACAACAAGAGGTATGTTTAATAATAAATCCAAAACAAGCAATAAGTCAGTCAACAGTGATTAAAATTGAAAAAAAAATTAGGGGTTTGGTACCGTAGAAGATCTACCTAAATCAAGCCGTCCAGTACTTGCCGAGGATACTAAATTAATCGTTTTATTTGCTATGGAAGAAAATCCACATAACAGTATTCGTTAGTCGAGAACTGTATTCCTTTTACTTCTAATCATACAGTATTAAAACATGAAAAGTGGCATTCCTTTAAGGTGCACTTTGTACAAGAACTATCAGATGACGACCCGGATCGTAGAGAATTTAGCGAAACTTTGATGGATAAGTGTAGTAATGATCCACTTTTCGCAAAAAACGTTATTTTTTCTGATGAATGCACATTTACATTAAACGGTGAAGTGAACAGACAGAATTGAAGATATTGGGCAAAGGAAAATCCTAAATGGATGAGAGAACACCACACTAAATATCCAGAGAAAATAAATATTTAGCCAGGAATTTTTCGAAATAAAATCATTGGAAACTATTTTTTTGATGGAACTGTAAACGGGCCAACTTATCTACAATTTTTAATGAACTTTATGATTCCAACTTTAATGAAGTTATTCCCTAGTGTAAAGATTCCCGGAAATATTGATGGAAGTATGTGGTATCAACCAAATCGGGCGCTGCCACATTATACAGCCCCCGTTCGAACATATCTTGAGGAAGTTTTCCCCAATAAGTGGATCGGTAGAAGAGGACACATTGAGTGGCCACCAAAGTCACCGGATCTCACGCGAAAAGATTTCTTGTTGTGGGGTCATCTGAAAAATGTTGTGTATAAAAGTAAAACCGACAACATAAATGATTTAAAAGATAGAATAAGGCAAGAAATAAATAACATTTCGCAGGAAACCATTAATAAATTTATTGTGTGGTAATTTATTCTTACTGTTGTATTATTTTGTTATTTCAATTTAATTAAAGGTCTTCAAAAACACAGATTTTAAAATTATTGTATCTTCAAAACTATTAATTACCGAACAAAAGTATGATATATTTTTGGAATCGTTTTGAAATTTGCAAAATAAAATAATAAAATATACAGGGTGTGACATTTAAAAAAATTGTCGATGACATCGTTACACACAAATGATTTACCCCGTATATTTAATTGTTATGTAAAAATAGATTAAATTAAAATCAAAAACCTACCTATCTTAGGATTTTTCCTCAAAATTGTTTGTTTAACTAAAAATGAATGTATTCCATACTATTATGTATATACAGGGTGCGTCAATAGTAGTAGTACTAGGCCGCTTTTGGATCACGACCTTGAAAATGGCCTTTAAAAGTGGCCTTGGTGGTTTTGGAAAAGTGTCCTTTAAAAGTGGCCTTGGAAAATGACCTTTACCGCCGCCCCCGGCCTTGAAAATGGCCTTGAAAGTGGCCTTGATGGTTTTGGAAGAGCCGCCTTTAAAGTGGCCTTGTAAAATGTCCTTTACCGCCCGCCCCCGACCTTGAAAATTGCCTTAAAAGCGTCCTCGATGGTTTTGGAAAAGTGGTCTTGGAAAATGGCCCGCCGTCCCCCGGGGGCCTTGATGGTTTTGGAAGAGCCGCCTTTAAAGTGTGGCCTTTGAAAATGGCATTTACCGCCGCCGTCCCCCGAAAAAAATTATTCCTCCAGCGACCGCCGCTGACGCCGGCACTGGAATCCGTCCGACGCAGGCACTTTTAATTGCATAGGCAACCAGTTTTACGTTGTAGCGTAATATTGGTTGCGTGCGCTGCAAATGGTTACTTTTAAATAGCAGCCATCCATAATTAAACAACCCAATAATAAATAAAATTTATTAATTCAATATAATACAAATAGAAAATTATTGCCATTTTTAATCATAAATCCATCTTCTAGTTCTACCAATTTGGCTTGAGGAAAATCGCCGCCGCCGCCTATCATTTTCTTCACACTGCTTTTAAATGCCTGCAATAATTAAAAAAAAATTAAAATTAAAATATAAAAAAAAAAACTTACTGATTTAGCGGCGGCGGCGTCATCGTCGTCGTCGTCGTCGTGATCGTCGCCGGGGATGGTTTCCAGCGTCGGCATCGTCGTCGGGGGCACTGCTGAATCACTCATATCGCGCGCGCTGTTTTGAACTAGGTGTGCTGCGAGGTTCGCGCGACCGACTCAGCCAGCTGTTGAAAACCGGGGTCCGTGAGAGCGCGCCGCCACCGCCGGCCGCGACGACCTCGCTCAGCCAGCTGGGTGCGGTGCGCGCACGGCGCCGACCGCTGGTGTCGCTATCGCCTCGAGAAAGGCTGCGACGACGACCTCGCGTCTGATATCACTCTCAGCCAGCTGGGTGTGGTCCGAGAGACCGTGATTCACGACATCTCTTTCAATTTATCCAAAAAATGAACGCCTCTAGTGTTCCATTCTTTGGGATAAGCATTCTTGGAAATAATGAATACAAATTATTTATAAACACTTCTTCCAACATTGATATAGAATAAAGCATTCCATTTCACCAAACACTTTAAAAACCCATTATTTGCGTTCAATGGACAAATAATAGTAATACTAACGGAACGGTTTTGTACTGAGATAACATTAAAAGGTGGAACAGAGAAAAACTTCAACTAATCGTGAATATTAAATAATTAATTAAAGATAAGTAGAACTAAGAAGCAAACAAGACAAATAATATCAATAGGCAAAACTTAAAACGGAATCCTATAAAAAGAAGAATACAAGAAACACAAATTTGAATCGCTAGGCCATGTATATACAGTATGGTCCAAATAACAATAATACTTAGACGTAATTAATATAGGTGAATAAATATTTAAAAGACCTTTCAATTGATGTATTGCAAGACCCACTTTTCTATTTACAAATTTTATTGATGACGTCATCACGCTCACAGAGATGACAAGATGAGATGAAAAATAAAAAGGTGATCGGACGAAGCGCCCATTTAAAAATAAAAATCGACGGGTTTCAGGATTTTCCTGGACTCGAAGTGTTCATGCTAAAACAGAAGGAGAAGATGAAAACCTAAAACGAGGTAAAAGAAGCAACTTAGAAAAGGAATTCGACACAGCAAAGTAAACACTTTATGTCACAAAATGGTGAAAAAAAATCACTTTTTAGACGAACTGCATACAATCTTTTTTTTGCTGTTGTGACAGAAATTTTTAAACTTTGTGTTACTAAAGACATAAAATATACATATTTTCTGTACGTACTAGTTGATTTTGACTCACGCTAGTAGAAAAATCTTATTCCTTACCTCATTTGCAAGATTATTGGCTTGAAAATATAAAACTCCAACTTGAATAAATAGTACTACCATCTGAGTGTATTTCAAAATCATCCAATGTGTAGGAATGGAGTTCTAAAAAAGCAAAACTATCAATTATTTTAGAAAAAGCTTTTTTATACCTATTGTTTTAAAAATAAAAGAATTTTTGTAATTAATTTCGTTGATTTGCTAATTCGAAATATAAATTAACAAAAAACTCTGTGCAATTCACTTTACTTAAATACGATAACGGTAAAATTTTCATTAAAGCAATGAGTGCAAAAGAACCTAATTTCTACATTTCATTACACTTCTTTACTTACATCAAATAATACTAAAAGAATTAAAGAGGTGTGATAAGATTTCACCGTAAAATCAATGAAAAAGAACCACTTAAAATCTTCATTTATTTTCTCCACGTGCCTAAAAATTAACATGAATGTATCAAACAATTCGTTCATATTTTTAATAATTAACTTGAGTAGGCGACTCTTAAAAAAAATTATTTGTTGCCAATCTAACAGGTGTCCCAATATGGATTACAGAAATAATGTTTCCAATAGAATAACAAATAACAAATAACTATTGTATTTGATAATTTTGTTAATTCAGTAAAACATGGAAAAACTAAAAAGGATGCAACTGGAAGAAAAAGGAATTAAAGCAAAAAAGAAAAAGCAGAAATGCGAGTAAAAGAACGGCAAGAAAAAAATAAACAGAAAAAGAACGATAAGAAAAAGAACAAGAGAAAAAAGTACAGGAAATTGAAAAAAAAAAGAAAAATTAAAAAAAATTAATAAACAAAAAGCAGCAGCGGCTTTTATTAATTTCTTTGTACCTAAAAAATATGAAAAAACCCAAGATAAAAAAACATGCATAATTCTAATTTCTTACAATTTGAAGCTAATTCAGATTTTCTAGAAGAGCAATATGAACTGAAAAACTAAAAGAAATAATAGGTAAATACCTACCTCAAAAAAAACAAACAAACTTCTTATTTAAAAGATCTATAACTTGAAAAACTTAGAGAAAAAAATATAAAGACCTAGTCTTGTGAATAAATTGTTGATAAGGTTGTTGTATTGGTAGATCTTGGAGAAAATATTTGTCTAGACAAATCGAGATTAGAAAGACATAAAGCAAAGTTTCTGTATTTTCACGAAAACTGGAGGTATTTGGAGAAAAAGAATAAAAATATCAATTCATAAAAGCCTTTTGGGAAAGATAAAGATTAAATTAATTATGAAGAAGATTTTGATGATGGTTGAAAAGAAGAATAACAAGATGGCTTTAAAGATGAATATAAAAAAGAAATCAAAAATAAATAATATTTAATAAGACGACTTAATAATTTTATTTCAATCCGTCTCTGTGCAGTTCCTCACACTAATGTAGCCCAATCAAAAATACATATGTACTGCTTTCGCGCATCTGAAATTCTGCTTGTATTACATTAGCTTTTTTGCAATCAGCTATCATCACAGATTATAACTTTAAGGCTGCATTCAATTTACGATTGCTATACTTACACAGTCGCCTTTTGATTTGTATATAATATTGTTAAAAACTACCTTATAATGTCTTGATGCTTTATAATAATAGTCATCAAGAATTTTTTCGTTTCTATGAGGTTTCTTTCTTCATTTGAAAACAACATTTCCATTTCCATTCCCAATATTTTTAATCGAGCTGTTGTATACTTAATCATAGATATAATGAATGAATCAGTGCATGCTACATACAAGCCTGCTACTATAGCACAAGAAATCTGAAAATTTTTTTAAAATAAATATATTCAATATTTAGATACACATTTAGGTATATAAAAATCAATTTTGATAAATAAATGACAGAACTAACTCCCTCTCTGTTTGTCCCTCATACATAACATGCTCAGCAGTTATTTGTTCTCGTATAGCAAATGTCTGATGCATTGGCTCTGTTCATGTAAAGGTTAGGAAATAAAATGTAGCGCATAAGAACAAATCTAATTGGGAGAGTCTTAAGCACGTGTGAGCCCTCTTCACCAAAGAAGACATATACTAGATAAATATCTTTAACTCAGAAATTCTATTTTAAAAATTTTTATTTTCAAAATTAATATTTACAAAGATCAGAGTAAGAATGAATAAAAAATGAATTTACAAGACAATGTAGTAAATAAGTGCGCATTGCAATTATATGCAGATGACATACAATTGATTCATTGTTTTGATCCATCGAATATCCCAGCTGCAAATGAATCTATAAATAGTGATCTAACTTTAATATATCAGTTCTCCAAAGCACACAATTTAACCATAAATGCATCAAAGCAAACCGCTCTTCTATTTTGTAGTAAATATAAAAGATTAAACATTCAGAATTCGATACAACTCGAATTAAATGATGTTGTAATAAATGTGTCGAAACAAGCAAAAAATTTAGGTCTGATTATAGATCAGTCATTAGGATTTAAAGGTAATATAAGTTCTCTTGATCAAAAGTGTTTTATGAGAATGCGTATGCTTTATGTCAATAAACATATAATAAATTTTAATTTGCGTAAAAAACTAAGCGAAACTTTAGTTCTTTCAGTTTTAAATTATTGCAATATTGTTTACTACCCTTGCCTAGACCAGGAATCCAAAAATCAGTTGCAACGTATGCAAAATACATGTTGCAGATTTATTTTTAATCGAAGGAAATATGACCATATTGCACTTTATTTTTCTCAAATTAGATGGTTAAAAATTAATCATGTTTTTGAATTAAATTTCCTTGTTTTTATATATCGGTTACTTAAATCTAAAGCTCCCTCTTACGTATATGAAAAAAATATTTTTAGAAATCACACAACATTAATATCATACATGATACTATTACTATGACACAATATTCCTCGACTTTGTTTGAGCGTTGCTTTACGTATAATTTAGTAAAATATTCTTTCATCTTCACTGTGTCCATTTCATCTCTATTTAAATATCGTTGTACTATTAAGGACATATTGTTAGCCAAGCAATGATATATAAGTATATCTTACTACATTTGTAGATGTATATCATAAATATTTTGTATTAAATGTTTATTGTATTTTATCTTGTTTTTATTCTTTTTTAACTTTTCATGTTAGCCAGGAAAGTTAAGAGTTAACGAGTAGCTCTAAGCTAATCTTCGCCTTCCTGGTGCAAGTCTTGTAAAAGAACAATTGTTAAATAAAGGCATATTATTATTATTAATATTATTATTAATGCAACGTTAGCATTTAACTTGAGCCGTTCTTAATACTTATATAATGGTGAGCTTATTTCTTCATATAACTGGCTGGAAGAAACATTGTGGAGTCCATGAATTTATAGATCTTATTACTACTTATACTGAACGTAGCCAGACGCGAAAAACATCTGATGTGTTTCGCCTGTGGCTACGTTAAGCAGTTGAGTTACCGTGCACATCTCCCCTCCTGAAGAAGCCGCTTATAACAGACGGCGAAACGTTGAGAAATATCAGAAAATGACGCGGTTCTCCGAAAGCAGTAATACTCATATGCAAAGTCTAAGAAAAATGAGTTTGGTTTCCGAAAGTGAAAACAAAGATTTGAAGAAAAATTTTATAGAAAACAATACAATAAAATTCTTTTGATCATGAAACATAAAAAGCATACCACATACTTCTGGTGTGAGGAAGTAGGAGCTCAATTTAAGTTTGTTTAAATGAAATACAGGGTGGGGCCGGGAAGGCGGACATTTTTGAAACGGTTAGTACTTCCCCCCCCCCCCCCCGAATGTCCGATCAGGGCGAGGCTCGGATAATTAGATTAGTAGGGTCTTAGCATGTGTTTATTAGTCAATGCTATGGAGCTGTTGTTGTTGGAATACCATGTTATCGCTTACGAAAGCTTTATCTGAAATAATGAGTCTGTCACGGCAGTTCAATTCCGTCACCACTTCAACGTTCATCGAAATCGAACTGTTCTCTCACGAAACACCATTCTTCGTTGGGTTCAAACACTTCGTACACGAGGTGTTTTGATGAACAAAAAGCACCCAGGGGCTCAACCAACGCCTCAAATCCCGGAAAATGTTGAACGAGTCCGACATGTCCTTCTGCGCAGTGCAGGTCGATCTGCTCGAAAACATTCCGCTGAACTGCGTTTGAGTACTCGGACGGTAAGGCATATTTTACACCTTGACCTGCATTTCCACCCCTACAAATTGGCAGTTGTTCAACAGTTACAGCCAGGGGATTAAGAACAATGGTTCGTGCGTGACATGGAGGCACTCTTTGATCAAAATGAGTACCTCATTTTCTTCATGTCTGATGAAGCTCATTTCATCATAATTACATCAAAGAGCGCTGCATAGCCCTAAAGTTAGTTTGGTGCGCAGTTTCCAACATTTGCGTTATTGGCCCTTACTTTTTTGAAGACGCCACTGGGAGAGCTGTAACTGTGAAATCAGAGCGCTATGTTGACATGATCAACAACTTCTTTCTGGCTGAGTTACGACGAAGACGAATCCCAATCCGACGTCTCTGGTTCCAGCAAGATGGGGCAACGGCCCACACTGCGAACGCATCAATGCTCGTTATTCGCCTTTATTTCCCAGGACGTGTGCTTTCCCGGTTTGGGTACATACACTGGCCACCTCGATCCCCCGATCTGTTGAAATGTGATTATTTCTGCATTGCTAATCTAGCTCTGAATCTCTAAAAATGAGATGCGCGAAGTTAAAATGAGAAAGTATTCGGTTGACAAAGAAGGTAGTATTTATTCGCTTGGATAACAATTTCTAAATTGTTCAGTCAGTCAGATGCAATAGAAATGACCAGTGCAGTTAAGTATCCTAGTTTATCGGACTGGCCTGATCCCTTTTGGTACCGCGCATCGAAAGGAGTAACGACTACACATTCACAGTAGGATTTGCCAAGTAATATTTGCATGCGGGTAATCTCAATTCGCTAAAAAATATTATATGAAACGACATTATTACACGCGTTACAGATGAAAAAGTCAGGAAAGTTGAAAAATGCTATTACGGAATATAAGAAAATACTAAAACAACAAACATATTTTTTTAATTCTGACACTTATAGCAAGTACAATAATGCTACTTCTTACAAAGTATCGCTGGAAATTGTCCAAGCGAAAAAAGCTTTTAATGATAGAGTGCTTATTAACAATTGTGGAACCTAAATGGTAAAAAAATTAATGAAACAAAAATTGCCGAAGTGAAGTTCAAAACTCCGGAACTGGAAAATCAAAAAGTAGATACAAAATTCCTATCAGGCGTGGCATTTTTAACACACATGATATCCCACTTTAACGAATTGATTTTGAAGGTTAAAGAAAAGCATCAGAGTATTTTCAATTTATATGACCACATAA
This sequence comes from Hermaeophaga mercurialis, assembly GCA_951812935.1. Taxonomy (NCBI): domain Eukaryota; kingdom Metazoa; phylum Arthropoda; class Insecta; order Coleoptera; family Chrysomelidae; genus Hermaeophaga; species Hermaeophaga mercurialis. The sequence goes on along the minus strand of OX638361.1, from coordinate 23,928,366 downwards.
AAGGATTTAAAAATAAAATTAGGCTTCTCTAATCTCCACTAGAAAGACATAATTTTTCATTTTTTCCAGGCTGTAACGAGCACCTTGAAGAAATGAAGGATTTTGAGAAATATTCATATTTAACTAATACAAAATACATTGACACAATTGTAGAAGAATTCAAAAACTAGTTTAGCGACGTTAAATTTCAGTATTTACTCAGCCACTTACTATTTCTGTTAAGAACCTATCCAAAGCAAACTTCCAACTGGAATTATGTCATTGAAACTAAAAGCCTTTTTACAAGGGAAGGGCGAAAATAGGAATAAATTTTTTTAAGGTACTCCCAAGAGAACATTACACCAACTGGCAAAACTTAGGCCTTATAATGGACTCAATGCTGGGAAGCACATATCTTTATAAAAACGGCTTTTCCGTCATGAAATATATAAATTAGTATTTCTGCCTGATAAATCACTTACTCAATTGCTTTTTATCAACAGCAAACTGGTTAATAAAAAGATCAAAATGTTTCTTATTTTTTTTTTAATAAATAAAATTAATTAAACAAAAAAATTTTGAACCTGCTTTAAAAAATAAGCAGAGCGGTATATAACAGTTTGCTTGCCCAAAATAATTGAGGTGTATTTTTGTGTCATAAAGTAAAGATAAAATACTTGGTCAACATTTTTCAAGCGCTAAAAAATGAAAAAGTGCGTAGAATTTAATGCAAACATTTCGAAAACCAATAAAATATTCTTTGTCTATGAACTTTTTTTCATGCATGCTCCCGAATTTATCCGTGTAACTCTCGTATTACCTGATAAAAAAAATAGAATGTAAAAGCTCTTTCTTGATATGGTAACCAAGCAGGAAAAATAAGATGTTTTCCGCTTTCCATTTCTTTTGCTTCCAAATGAGTCCATTTATCAAAATCTAATAATGTAGCAGTAAGGAAGGATAACATGCAAGGTACTGTAACCATTGGTAAATAAACAGTTAATTTAAAATTTTCTATTGATTGTTTTTTGTAGGCCTGTTTCAAAATTGGATCTGCATCTAAAATAAATATTTTTTAATGATAAAATTTTTGTTTATTATAGATTAGATTTGGGTTTAATTGGAAAAAAGTTGTCAATAAAAATGTAATTCATTTCAGTTTATATCAGCAAAAGACAAATAAGTCATTTTACATATTTCTTAGATTCTAGCATTGTATTTTTAAAATATGAAAAAAAATTAAACGTTTATTTTACTCTATCACGAGCATTTTCTTCTTTTAGTAAACTTCTAATATTTTCTTCTGGTGTCACTAAATTTTGTCTCTTCGACGTTTCTTGCTCCAAGAACCACTCACACCTTTTTTTGACACTTTTTGAAAATCTCCTGTACTTTATTAATTTTAATTGGATATTTGGGTATTGGCAAATAAACTTCCTTTATGATTTTACTCATAAATATTTTACGGAGAAAAGGTTTCATTTTTCATATAAAAATAAAAACATTTAAAATAATAGCACTCTTTACCTATTAATGTATTCTCAAATTCAACTATTTCATTCATTAATTTTCTTGATGACGGCCTCGTTATTAACCATATTTTCAATTGTGATAGCATATAAATCAGTATCAATGACAAAATGTCGGCTTTTTCTATCGGTGACAAAAACGGTAAAATCAAAATGGTTCCAATCATAAGACTCAAAAGAAAAAATGTAAAAAAAATCCCAACAAAGATGCTGTAAATAACATAAACAGTGTTAAAAGAATTTACTTTCGGCCACAGGCCCACTATCATAAGCAAATATTTTGTAAAAAGTAAAAAATAGGAATCGAACTCCATCTCACGACACTACCAATACTTCAAATATTATTTTTTCCGATAATTTTTCCTTTTGTAGTAAAAGGACAAATACATACAAGTTTTATATAATTCAACATAATGTATATATAAATTGCTAGTTACAATACGATTAGTTACAAATACCTACGTTTTAAAATATACAGTAACGTTATTTAATAGAATATTTATGATTAGAGTTATTATTATTTATGTATATAAGATAGTCTAGAAGACGATTTTATTGGTTTTTGAGATATAAGTGTGTTGAAACTGAAAAAATAAAAATTGTGTTTTTCTCGTAACCTGTTTTCCGGTAGTTTTTTTATACTTGAAAGTTACAAAACTGACAAAAAATGAAATAAACATCTAGACGGCTAATACATAATGTCATTTTAATTTTAAAATATTTCAACTTTTAGTCTAAGTCTCACACTCATTATAAAACGCAGGTGTTCTTAGCAAAAATTAGTTGTAATAGAATTGATTATAGGGTTTTGTGTTTGAGAAAAAAATTCAATTTAAAATTAACATTAAAATGTATTACAAGAAATTATAAATAAAATTAAGTGCAAATTAAATAAATAAATAATAATAATAAAAAATATATAAAACAAAACAACTAAAATTAAAAAAATAAATGAATATATATACGTAATGTATCAGCGAGGTTTGAAGTATTTATTAGATTATTTAACATACAATTACTTAAAATAAAAATGAACACCAAGAATTTTAAAATTTAAATATCTCGCAATTATTTTCGACGCAACTTTCTCTATAATAGCAATAAGAGTCCGTTAGTTTGATAAACCAACTCCCTTGTTTAAGAAATTCAAAAATAATTATCCGTTAGTATAATTATAAATACTTGCAAAATTATCTCAGGTAAATAGTTCATTTCTATTAAAAGCTTAGGCTAATTCAGTGTCAAATTATTTACAGTAATTGCAGTATCACTTACTCCCTGTTTAGGTTTTCTTTCTAACGAGGCTGAGGAAACAATTTTCATTTCAGAAATCCAGAATTTTAGTACACAACATACATCCACATTAAATAATTATATAATACGAAACTTTTAATTTCTTCTTTAAGTGTACTACAGAATTTTCCTGTATATTTTAAATTGGTTAATTATTCTTGATTTTTATGGACATATATTCCATAATTTTTGTTATAATTTTCTCTAATAGAACTAATATTATATTAATTAATTTCAAAAACATTATTTACACTGAAATTAATATGAAATTTAAAAACCGTCTAACATGCTATAGGTATTTAAAGTTTAAATTTTAAGTTTAATACAACACTATTAATATGGCATAACGTGACATGGGGGTTTTGGACAATATTCAAGTAGCAAAAGAAAAACGCTCGGACAAATCAATTTTTGTTCCGAGTGGGACATTTTTTACGCTACTAGCAGCATCGTCACTTCAACTCTAGACCAGTGGGGTGAACAACTCCTAGAATTTAAATAGAGAATAGGGGTTGAGTCGCATATCGTTTGAAAGTTCGTTGTACGAAGATTCCATATTTCACATTTGCAATGTTGCTAGATTTTCCGTTTATTAGTCACTTTGGATTTTTATATACATCACCCTGTGCATTCAGTCATTTATGGAATCTTTTCTTCAATACGAGAACAACCATATGTAACACTTATGATTTTATGTAGTCTAGAAGATCTTAAGTAAATAAAACAGAAGTCTGGCAACGCCTAATTGTCTCATTGAATTTTTTAATACAAACTATTTTTAACTACATTAAAACGTAAGAATTGAAAGATTCCAACATTTTTAAAATAATGATTACTTAATCAAGTGTTCAAAATGTGCTCCATTTGTGGGTTGACAGTACCCTAATCGATGGTAGAATGCGTCTACCACATTTCTCCATGATTGTCTAGAAATTAATCGAGATTCATCTATAATTCCTAGCCTTAGTTCCCCAAGACTTGCTGGTTTAGTTTTGTAAACTGAATTTTTCAAGTATCCCCAATAGAAAAAATCTTTAGCATTAGAAGCAGGTAAACATGGAGGCCATTCAATACTACCATCGTCCGGGAAATCTTCAAATTAAAATATTTTGCACTGTTTTATTTATTTAAGATCTTCTGGACTACATAAATTCATTCAAGTGTTACATATGGTTGAACTCGTATTAAAGATCAGATTCCAAAAATGACTGAATATACAGGATGATGTATTTAAATAACCAAAGTTGCTAATAATATCAGAGAAAAGGCAAATCTAGCAACATTGCAAATGTCAAATCTGGAATCTCCGTATCCCAAAATAGGCTTATCCCAAATTTTGTAAAATTCGGAAACGCAATTTAGGGGTTATTGGCCGTTTCCAGACTTTTGGTCCACTCTATATAGCTTCTAAAGTTATCAGCGGTAGAACCCACGAACAATAAGGAGATAAGTTTTTTATATAGATTAATTTTTCCTTATGACAATTTTCTCAAAAATGGGTATGAACCATTTATAACCAATTATAACCATTCGTTGGTTCCCACATAGTCGCCTTATTAGTTTATATTGGCAAATGGTAGAGAGGTATTTGTTTGTTTTTATTTAGTGCATATCGTTAAATTAATAAACTAGTTGTTAGAAAACTACATTGTATAAAAAATAAGTGAATTCTTAATTATTTGGTAAATAATATTTTATATTGACTATTTTTCCTGACGGGTGCTGACGTAACGACGTCTGCGTCCGATATTTCATTGGAATTTTATGTTTTCATTTCTATACATAAACACTGAAAAGAAAAGAAATCAATTAAGGAAGATTTGTTGAATATGTTTCGGTCAAAGAATAGGTGCCTCTAGATTAATAAAAATAAATATGGCTGTAGATGGGGAACTGTTGTTTACCAATCTTCTTACACTTTAGTCAATTTCAAGTGTCAATTTCTAAATTAACTTAGAAAATTATTAAAACAGAGACACAAGGTTTTATTTTAAATATTCTGATATAATTACAGTTTTTAATTCACAAACACGAATTACAGCTAATAATAATATATCAGTAAACACCAACAAGGCCTATTAAATAATTTTTCAGTTGTCTCGCAATGGTAACATTTAACCTACATAAACCTACATTCTGCTTTACCTAAAATCTTAAAAACTGCACAATATGTTATAACAGGCAGTTATTGGTGAAAGAAACAAAAAATATTGTCATAGCAATGTAAATAATCTACTCACTTATAATAAGAGTAAAATATAACGAAAAATAATCTTACGATGAATAAAATAATGTAGCAAATAATATTTAACCTGTCACCAAATTAAACGCCATTTACTGAAACGTCCTTGACTATCATTGAACAAAAGATATAATTAATTATAAATGATATAAAATTAAAAAAGAAATAAAGAAAACCTTAAATTAATTTACCTGTATTCCAATATTACATGATAGTACTCACTAGTCATGGGTCTAGGAAAATCCACCGACAAGAAAATTTGTCCAGAGAAATTATACAAATAAAAAGTTGTTACTTTAACAATTTCTTCGGATTATTAAAATGTCCCATAATTAGCAACATTTTAACAACCACAATTAATATAGCATAATAATTTAAAATTTTTCTTGTTACAGAATCTACTATTAAAGAATACGGTATTTTACCTCTTTTGTTACTATTTATATTTGAAATGTGCATATACTGTTTTAAAAACAAAGAACTGTTTATTCCTGTTGAAAATAATATAATAATAATAATAATAATAATAATAATAATAATAACAACAATAACAATAATAATAATAACACTAACAATAATAACACTAACAATAATAATATAAATAATAATAATAACAATTTTAGACTATTGAACCAAACTAGTATTCACCTATACTTATCAAATAGCATAAAAGAATTTTTGCGACATTTGGGAAGCAAGCGAGCTACTGGTTGAACCTAAACCCGAGAAGAAGTTATAAACTTTTATTATTAGTTTAAATATTAGTATATTTTATTGGTGTAACCAAGAATTATATTATTTTTCTAAGAAAGGATTTTCCTAATAATAAATTGTAGAATAGAGAACTATTTATTTAATAATATTGCTTTCAAATTCTTTTATTATTTTTACAATATATCTGCCTGTTGCATATGTGCATTTAAAACTACATTGATCCAATTATGCTAAGTGTATTTATTCTCTAATTAACAGTACTTTCAAAAATCCACTCTAGATGAATAAAGCATTGCTCAGAATACTGATTTTTATAATCTAGAATAAAGCCTTTCATCAACTTCAGAAATCTACACCTTTGCAGATTTATTTAAGTTCAGAATAACAAATGAATACGCAGCTTGAATAATCTAGAAAACAAATTGCAGATGAAAAATAATTTTGAAAATTAAATAAGTTTAGACATAGTAACTTTAAAATAAATACGCAGCAAACACAAAATCTGGCAGATTACTTAAGGACGATAACTTATAGTTCTTTATTGGCACAACATTGGCAAACATCATTGTTACTATGGAAAAAAGTTCAATATTCAATCTATTGGTTCAATTTTGTAATAATGGTCCATTATTGGTATTTGGTGGTTGCATATTATTGGCATTTCATTATGATCCACTACTATCACTAATACACCCAACTAAAAGTAATCCGTTTTACCCATTTTGTATTAAAATAACCTTTTTTATTAATATGTGATATTAAAAAATTATTAAAATAATGCGTTATAATAATTACATTTTCGTGCATATATCCGATATAATTTTATTAATACTGGATCATCGATAATTACTTTTATCCCTCTGCCCATTAATCTGCCGTTAAACGTGTGCTTGCTGAATAATTTTAAAAGTAACGATTTTCTGTAAGTATTCTTTACCTTCAATAGAAGATTATTGCTCAGTGTAACCATTGCAAAACTTTCTAATTTCAATGCTTTTCTAGTTCTTATCATCATTATTATCAGACTTCTCGTTATTTCAACAGGTTGTCCCATCCATTTATTTTTATAGATATACGTACCTAATTCTTCACTCTAAAACAGTTACAACTGCAAAATAAAGTCTCTGGAGATCAGTTGAATAAGAATCGGCAAATTCTCTGCTAAATCAGATTTAGAGCGCGATTATACATATATTTTTTTTGTTCTTAATTTTAAAACAAAATAAATAGAAAATCGATAATAGCTACTAATATGTTCTTTCAAATTACCCCAAAAATTAAACTACTGTTGATCCGCCGTTTACGAGATACAGGCCTATAAAAATTAAAAAATGAATTCAAATATCTACCTTAATGCAACAACGAATTGAACTTTTTTAATTCAAATTTGAAATATGATTAAAACATTAAGGAAGAAATATTTTGCCATAAATACATTTCGAAAAATTTTTCCATTAGCGTGCTGTAGGGGTTTGAGATCACTTTTTCTCCCCTACTTTTTATGCCACTAATAAAATTAGAAATCTAGCATTTTGTTTGGATTCTTTGATCTTTTCTTATAAAACCCTTGACAGTGCTAAAATGAACGGTTTTCCTGATATTTTTTGTTTAGAAATCTTAAATTATAAAGTTATAAATTTCTCTCAATCCATTAATTGAAATAGTTCAAATGCTAAAATTATTTACTTGGTTTCAGGTCGAAACCTGGATTTACCAAAGAGAAAACAGCTAAATGCGAGAAGAAATAAACAAGAATAATAATGGCAATTTTTCTCTGAAGAAGAAGGATATTTTAAGACCAATTTTATTTGCAATGATAATTACTAAGATTATAAAAAAGATAAAACCAGAAACAAGACTTCGTTGAAACTGAGGTGATAAAACATGAAGATAGTAATACTAACAAAACTGATTGTTGCTTAAATGATATTAATGAATCGAACTGAAGAACAACCTCAACGTATTAACAACTTTAAATAAACAATAAAACCAAAAAAGAATTAAGAAGTGAAAAAGCGGAAATAATGGGAATCGCTAGGTCATGTATTTAGAATGCCGGTGAAATCTGATTAGAAGAGTTCTATGCTAGAAAAAGACAAAAACGCAAAAAGATGTCAAAAACACAACTTAGAAAATAATTCCAATAGAGCCAAGTCAAAACTGTATGTCACAAAATAGTGAAAACTTCACCTTTCACAAGAATTACATACAATATCTTTTCAACTACGGTGAAAATAATTCTTAAACTTTACATTACTGAAGACATAAGTTATATTTAGTGTAAACACGAGTTGATTTTGATACATGGGATTAGAAAAATCTTATTACGTACCTCAATTATGAGATTATTCGCTTGAAAATATAAAACTCCAACTTGAATAAATAGTACCGCCAACTGAGAGATTTTAAAGACCATCCAATGTGTAGGAATAGAACCCTGAAAAAGTAAAAATATCAATGATTTTAGAGAGAATATGTTTCATACCTAGTTGTTTCAAAACTAAACGAATTTTTAAAATTAATAAATTTCTAATATACGGAATGGTTCATTAAAAAAATTGCAATCATAAATAAAAAAAGGTAAGCAAGAAACAGTTTGTGCATTTTCTTATATATGAATAAAGTAACGCGTGAAAGATAACCGGATTTCTACATTTCATGACACTTCTTTACTTACATCAAAAAATGCTAAAAGAATTAAAGAGATGTGATAAGATTTCGCTGTAAAATCAATGAAAAAGAACCACTTGAAATCTTCATTTATTTTTTCCACATGCCTAAAATTTCAATATGAATGTATTAGACTCACAAACTTAAGCCCAGATCAATAGGTTGTATTTAGCATAACAAAGATGGTTGTAATGTTGAAGAACCTGTTGACAGGTATTTGCAGCCACTTACTATAATCATCAGACATACTAAGATAGTTATAAAGAGCAAAATTTTTATTTCGAATTCAATCAAGAAAAGAAAAAAAAAAGGAACTGGATCCAACAAAAAGTGTTTTGGTAGAAGAACTTATTTCAAATTTGAAAAAAGTGGAAAAACTACTGTAAATACTTCTAAAAGTTGATTGAGGACAAAATTAAAACAGTGCACTTTTTGAGAAAAGATAAAAATGAAAGTACAAGCATGCATAAATTTTGTTGGTATTTTCATTCATATACGTATAAGAAATTAATATAGAAAGATATAGAAGATAAAAAAGATATAAAAACTTATTTAACTGTGCTTTAAAACAAACAAATTCTTTACTTTTCCATTTCCCGTCCGCTCTAACAAATCTTTTAGAAAACAACCAATCATATCTTTTTTCATTATATTCGAACAATATATGTATTTGTGTCACTTTTGCTAGTGAAGTTTATTATGAAGGTTATTTTAAGTATTAGTTCACTCTCATTGTCTTCACTAAAAGACTATATTTTCCACCAAAGTGTAGTTTGTTTCTTAATTGTGAAATTGTTGTATTTATGATTACAGGATCAAATTTTTATTTCCGCAGATAAATAAAGCATATTGTAGCTTCAGATGGTTATTCATCAAATTCTTAGAATTAATTTTAATACATACGAACAACATACAGGCATTAGATGGGATTTCAAATTTTTGATCACTCTGTATCAAATATTTTTTAATACCATAGCATAGAACTTGAAAAATTAGGATAGGAATATATAAGCCGTTTTTATTGATTTTCAACGGTTTGGCTGCTACAGATATTTGAATTAAAAAAAATGTGATTTTCAGGTGGCTGTTGATCCTTTATTAAACATAATAGACATCAAGTATGATACATCGTTAAAATTAGCTCAGCAAGAGGTTTATAAAAATGTACAAATATACGGGGTGTTCCATTTAAAAAACAAAATGTTTGTCTGGCATTGCGTTCCTGAACACACTGTATATTTGGGACTAATTTTAAAATGGGAATCTCAAGACTGCCTACACTTTCCGTAAATAACTTTATTTGTATATAAAATTCATTTATAGATAAATAATTGTTACTGTGCACACGGATCTGTTTATTTTAGTTTTTTAAACAGTCGCCTTATTACGACTCTCAACCTTTTCTTTATCGTCACGGTATACTTTTAATATTTTAAAAATTGGGCGACATATTAACAACAACAAAATATAATTTCCATTTCGGGATACGCCACTGCCCGGCAGTGACGGCACACTTCAAAAATCTCGCGGTGTGGTGGTTGAGAATCACTGCCTTATTTATACAAATGAAAGTTGATAATTACCTTATAATATTTTTATGCTTTATAATAATGGTCCTCAAGATTTTTTTCGTTTCTATGAAGTTTCTTTTTTTATCTGAAAACACCGTTTCCATTTCCATTCCTAATATTTTTAATCGTGCTGTTGTATACTTAACCATAGATATTATGAAGGAATCAATGCATGCTATATAAAAGCCTCCTACTAAACCACAAGAAATCTAAAAGTGAAAAAAAAAATATATAATCCAGTATTTGCATAGATAATTAGATAACTATAATTGAATCAATTTTGTTACATAAATTGTTGGTGTTTAGTTAATTGGTAGAAATATAGCCAGGACTGACTTCCTCCATGTCTTTTACACGTAACATGCTCGGTATCAGCTTGTTCCTGCAAAGTGTTATGATAGTATGTACAAGGATTTAGATAAATGTCGCCCCGTATATAAAACTTGTATTTTACTAAACATTTTTAAAATTATAACATTTACTATTTCTTTAATATTTATGTGAGCGAAAATTATGAGACAAGGTCGCGATCGAATAATAAAATTATCATCAAAATTATTAAGCATTGGGATTTTCTTAGTTTGAAAATAAAAAGAGATTGAGGAGTCAAGTTTAAGAGCTCGAGAGATCGAGTAAATGTGATAGTTATTTAAATATGTAAGTTGCCCTTATATTTTCTGTTAGTTGTTTTTATAAATAAATAATTTGATATTCTTCCTAAGCCTCATTAATTTACAATAACCAAGTTACATAGTGGGTTGAACCCCTCGAAAATAATATTTAGATATTTTGTAACGCGTTTTCCCACCGGTTTTCGGAAAAACGTTACATTATGACGCTTTCGGTGAAGCCTCGGCCGCTATTTCTCGATTTTCGTGGAGGACATACGATCCCTTAAATTAACAATAAGGGTGCCTAGGTAGCAACAGATGGAGAGACGGTCATTCCAGGGGTCTGATTGAAAAGTTACCAAACTGTTGAAAGTAGTCGAAAACAGGCTTTAATTGCTATATTTAAAATTACTAAAACAACTGTACTTTAAATAACAAACGGAAGAAATTACAGAAGAAATTTTAAAATAAAAATTCGTTATATTGACTAGAAGCATATTTGCAATGAATTAGATAAAGAAAATTAATATCTCAGAGCCCACCCAGTACAAATTCTATACCAAGTTATCAAACAGGTATTTAACGAAAAAATCAAATTATATCGAAAATCAAGAAACAAAATTCAACATTGAAATCAAATATCAGCAATCAGCAATAAATTTGATTCCTAAAAAGAATTGGTAAAAACCAACTGTTTATACCATTTATTATAAATTATATCTTAGCTAATTTAAATGATTCTACAATAATTATCTTGTTCATTTTTTTAAATTATTATGATATTAAATTTCTGGGTTGCAGTAAATTGGCTGGTCTCCCCAAATGAGAAAAGTTTTGTTATTGTGAAGATTTACTCCCTTGCTCAAAAATCTACGTTAAAAAGTTCATAAATTACAATATTTTAAATAATATAATGATGACGGCTAGACAATAGTTCTACTACATTAAAAATAAAAAAATTAAAAAAGATGAACAAGTATTTTGGAAGCACCAGACGGTCTTACTTATTTCTTAAATTTTATTAGATTACTTTACTTTACTATTCTTTTGAAAATGAAGTCTTATAATTACCTGATAAAAAAAGTAGATTTGAAAAGCTCTTTCCTGATATGGTAGCCATGCAGGGAATAGAAGATGTTTTCCACTTTCCATTCCTTTTGCTTCTAAATGAGTCCATTTAACAAAATCTACTAGTGCGGCAATACAGAAAAAAATAAAGCAAGGTGCAGTAACCATTGGTAAATAAACAGTTAATTTAAAATTTGCTATTGATTGTTTTTTGTATACCTCTTTCATAATTGAATCTGCATCTAAAATGAATATTTTTTTAGTTAAAAATTTTTGTTTACGTAGAGAATGAATTTTTTAATGAAATATATTGGTATGTGATAAACGCTTGTCGATAAATGGAAAAGGATTGTCTACTGAAATTCATAACGTTATCATTTTTCTACTGATATCTGAAGAATACCCAAATTTCGTTTTAGAAAAACATCACCACTTATCTCACCAAATCTCGTCCAGCTCTTTATTATTTTTTCAGTAGGTACAAGTATACTTCTATTATGAGTTTACTCATAAACTTTTTACGGAGAAAAATTCGGTATTTTAACTAATACCTATTAATGTATTCTCAAATACCACTACTTCATTAATTAATTTTCTTGATGACGCCCTTTTTAGTAACCATATTTTCCATGCTGTTAGCACATAAATCAGTACAAATGTCAAAGTATCAGCTTTTTCTATCGCTGATAAAGACGGTAAAATCAAAATAGTTCCAATCAGAAGAGTAAAGAGAAAAGATGTGAAATAAATCATCACAAGGATGCTGTAAATAATATAAATGGTATTAAAAGAGTTTACTTTCGGCCACAGGCCCACGATCATTAGTAAATATTTTGTAAAAAGTAAAAAATAAGAATCGAACTCCATCTTACGGAACCACCAGTATTTCAAATATTATTTTCTTCCAAAAATGTACCTTTTTATAGCAAAAAAATAAATACACGTTTTCTGTAAATCAATATAATATGGTATTTAAATTACTAGGTATCATTCGGTTACACATATGTTTTAAAAGATAGGGTAACATTATTTAATAAAATATTTAGGATTACAGTTTTTCTACTCACTAATTTATGTACAGGGTTGGGATAAAGTGTGGAACCAAGTAAATATCTTTAAAACGAAATGGGCATTATTTATGAAATTTTCTGGGTAAGTGCAATGGGGCAAAATACAGCGATGTACATTTTTTGTTAATAATATACTTCCGGTTTTACCAGAATATATCCTCAACTTTTTTCATTTATATGGGACCAATATTACATACATACAATATAAATAATAAAAGAATACCTGGTAACATGACATAATAGTAACAGTGTAAGAATTTCTAAAATAGCTGACGCTTTCGCAAATTTTTTTATAAGTGTGTACAAAGAAAGTAATTTTATTAGATAAGTAGATAAAAATAAAAATTATTTCTTAGATGCACTGTTTAAGATAGCTGAACAAGATTGCTAGAAGCAATGAAAAAATAAAGACTAAAAAAACAATGGGCCTCGATAACATTCTAGCTTAAATTGTAAAAGATTGCAGATTTTTTTTGGTCCTATATTGATATTGATTTTTAATATATTTATTAAGAAAGGAACATATCCTGATTTATGAAGACTTGGCAAGATCTGTCCAATTTTTAAGAAATTAGATATGAGATAACAAACACCAATTAATATTTTGCCCAATTTTTCTAAAGTTTTTGAGACAGTAGTTTGCAACTATATATACAATCTCAGGTGTCCAATAGCGTAACAACACATCAACTTGCATTTGTTCCAAAAAAATCAAAAATTTAGACTTGATTAATTGATTTCCTTCTAAAATATCTCATGTTTAACGGCTTCAATTTTCTTTACTACTTATATAAAATCTTATAATAATTTTATTCACTGTTTACTCTCTTATTTTGACAACACGACTCAAAATTTAATACCCATCTCTCTTTTTTTTCAACATCAACATCCTTAGTAACACAAAAAACAAATTCTCAGTCACCATTTAATCATCTCAATAGGGTCCATATAAAGTATCCAAACCGTACTTTATCAAACAAGATTTTTGGTATAATTTAAACCTTCAAACCAGTTAAATAGGATAATATTATTCCGTCAAAACCGGACTTAACCCCAAATTATTATATCATAATGTATATTATCCTATCCGTATTTATTTACACCTGTATAACTTCAAAAGATGAATTTATGAGAACCGTATTACCCTAGAAATGTTTTCATCCAACCCAAAAAACGTTATAATCGAAATTTAGGCAACTAGTTTATCATCATAACCTTATTTCGTCCGAACAGTATTTACGTATAACATTTATTTGTCAAAACCGTATTTCATCCAACAAATGTATTTGTTGACAAGACTTTAAGGTTAAGTAGTGACGTCACAACTACGTTGCAGCAAGTGACAGGAAATTGTGAGGTTAGGACCAGCTCTACTAAGGCAAAGAAAATCACTCTTATCTGTAGCCAGTACATCTGGTTGTGGAATCGGGGATCGTCGACTCTTTCCGTCGGCGCTCGGGTCTGGCGCCAAGCGCGCCACAGATTCAAGAGCTATGTATGTTTAAAAAAAGATATTTTCAATGAGAAAGTTAAAAAAAAAGAGCACTACAAAACCAACGATTTTTTGGAAAAATCAACTTCGGTCAGGTTAGGTCACTCTAGGTTAAGGTTTTGTTTTAATAAAACACTGCGTACCTCGCTCCGCTTAGCTAAGCTCCGAGCTTAGCGTAGCGGAGCGAGGTGCGCAGAACAATACAGAACCAATCATTTTGGAAAAACCGATTATTAAAACAAAACCTTAACCTAGAGTGACCTAACCTGACCGAAGTTGATTTTTCCAAAAATCGTTGGTTTTGTAGTGCTCTTTTTTTTTAACTTTCTCATTGAAAATATCTTTTTTTAAACATACGTAGCTCTTGAAACTATCGCGCGCGTGGCGCCAGACCCGAGCGCCGACGGAAAGAGTCGACGATCCCCGATTCCACAACCAGATGTGGCTACAGACACGAGTAAGAAAATCTTTTGATTCCATGAATCTAACCTAACTTTCTGTCTCGGTCATTCTATTATTGTAATTATATCGGTAACGTTTAGTGTGACGTCATCTGTTGGATAAAATACGGTTTTGATGATTTACTTTTATAGGTAAATACGGTTATAGGAAAATACGGTTATTTGATTTTAAGGGTTTTACATTATTCTTTTCGACAATTTTGACATTATGATGTATTCTGGTTATATAAAAATATTATTCTAATACTTTATTTTAGGCTGAATTATGGTTTTGCCAATTTACGTGTTTGATAAAGTAAGGTTATGATGATATTTCTTTGGACGTTTTACGTTATGAATTTTGCTTGATTGGACAAAATATATGTTTGACGAATTTAATTTCTGTTGGTTTCTCGGTTTTATCTAATACGTTTCTGATGACTTACAGTTATGAAGCTTTAAATTTTGATACATTGTGGGCGCCCATCTCAATATATTTAAAAATGAAATAACACATTATTTAAAAATTTATATTTTATCAATCATCATCTTCAGAGTCCGAAGTGTCAACATTCTGTGTGAGTTATGACGGGTTAAATATTTATGTCACACAAACTTTGGTCTCAAAGAAATTATTTTTAATTATTTTATCATTATCTGGCCATAATTACATTTTTGTAATACTTCACAAACCTACACTTAATAACGCAATGGAAACAACAGTGGAAGTACTTCATATAAGTGACAAGAATGAAGAACTTGATTTTTGGAAGAATATGAAATTAAGAAATTCCTAAAATGTCTTCAGTATATATATATAGTATTGAATGAACAATGAAATCAAACCTAGGAAGTTCAATTATCTTATATTACCTTTTGGACTAAATAACTATATATTACTAACCAAAAATATTTTTAAGTAAAGAAGAATATTGTTGATTGATGTTTATGATCTAGGAAATGCTGTGTCAAATTAGCGAAACCTTGGTCGATTCAATATAACTTCAAAAGCTTTGTAAAACTGTGGAAATCCAGATAATTATCATTTATCTTTTCATATTTACTTCGTTCCACATTTTTTGCTACTATACATTTTATATTTTAACTTCCTACCTTATCCAAAATCTTAATAGATTTTCGGAAACAAGCTTAGTGTAACATGTATCAAAAAAGGTCAAAGTATTTATTTAATTTACGTTTACGACATTTTTTACATGATTAAACTGCAAATCACATTAATTAATAATATTATGCTGTGCTCAAACGGTATGATAAGTTCAAACATTCGAAATTCAATCAAACATAACCTTATCTTTTTCTGCTATTCTCTCGATTTTCTCAATTTTTGTATCGATTAACGCAGTACAGTTGTGAAAGAAAATGTAAGCACATGCTCTATAAAGCGCAACGGTTTTTTGTAGTAAAACTTCTATGTGTGAATAGCTCTTATAACAAATCTTATTTTTCATGAAACTGTTTCAAAATATGCTAAATTCCAGCCTCAATGTTTAATTTTGGAAGCCTAAATATATTAATATTCTAATGATTTTATTCAACTTTCACCTGCTACGTAATGCCAAAATTCCTAATATTTTATTGATAAAACAACTCGTATCTCGATAACGAGTAATTTCATGATACTGATGACAGGTCAATAATTAATTATCCAAATATGCTACACCTACATTAATGTATGTAATTACATTTTAGTTGGAACCGTCCTCTATTGAAAAACTTTTACTACTAAAAGTTTTATATAAGTCAAGAGACTACAGTGTCTAAATTGCTAGTTATAAATCGATTCCATGTCATAAATTATAAAAGATAGGATCATTTAAAAAAAGAACACTAACTAAGTTACATAATGTTTTTGTCCATTTTAAGTGAAACCTTCAGGTGTTTCATTAAAAACCCCATAGATAAATTGACCCAGAGAAAAATACAAATAAATCTTGCTAAATCCCAAAGAATGTAATCGTGCGTGGTGAAATACTAGGCATACAATCAAGTTTAAGAGGTTAAAAGAATGAGCAGAACATGGCAAAATATAGTAAATTCGTTTTTTTCTGATATGCGCGCCTGTACTTCTTTTATACTTTCCAATCATGTTTCCACCATCATTAAGCCCTACAGTTTTTTATTCCTAGTCCATCATTTTCAATTTTTAATAATACTTCTGCTGCTAGACTCAAGCAGGTTTTCTCTTCAGATTCTATGAAATCAAGAAATCTTCCTCGATAGTACATTTTCCAATATTTGATATTTTTATTTATGTGATTAGTTGCGTCATTTGATCCTTGTATGATACGCCAGTTGTGAAATCAAATACAATCGAAAAATATTTTGCTCTACTTATTTCTTTATATATTGTTTAACTGCAGAACCAATGAAGTTAATAATTTCATTTTGAATTTACCATGAAAAATAAGAAGTATGTTTGACTATTGTTAATTTGATATTTTGTATATGTGTTTTGATTTCGTTATATTTTTCAATTAATTCTAGTGTATGAAGAAAAACACTTACATTTAATGTTCCTAATATTACATCTATTATTACTCTTATAACATACCGACATTTATTTTTCTCTTTTTCTATGGCTTTTTCAAGCTTAAAAACAGTTGTTTTCCACAGTTTTAATTGCTTCTGATTATTTTTTAAAATAAACGCAGATCTGTGCTCTACAGTGTTTTCGTATCTAGAAATATGCGGATTGAGCTTCTTCAAATTCCTTACAGGGGAATCAAAACACAGATTTCTTGAAACCATTCTCTACTCATTTTTTCCCCATTGAGCAATATTTTAAAATACCAATTGCTGCTTAAATGCCTGCCGTTTCATTAGTCGAATTCAGAAAATTAGGATCAATGTCTGTTTAGGCCCATATTCATCTAACATTTAATAAATTATTCCGGAAATGATCTTGACCATATGACAGAGTCACAAAAATCTATTTTCTCCCCAAACTTTACTTTGTATCATCTTGTGCATCTTCATAATTCAGTCTTAATGCGGTTTCTGTTTCTGTAATAATCATTGCTCCTTTATGCTGGTTTTACGTGTTATCATCTGATTATTCTCTGTTAGCAGGCCATTTTCTTCTAGCAACTACTAACTATCTTGAGGTAACTGCATATCCTCGATTAACTGATTATTCTCTATCAAATCTATCGGGATACTAATTGACGAAACAGAAGTTGAAGCAAAAGATGTGCTTGTACTCTTATCTTCATTTAAATGGAACCAATTTTGCCTATTTACGGCAAGTTTCTTCCTTTCTTTCTTTCTTAATTTCCTGTTTCCTAAACTCTGGGCCAGACTTTTTGTGAGACTTTTCTGAAATTGTCGAGTGGATCATTAACTTCACAGTTACTTTATATTAGATTTATTTAATTATCTTTACTTAGTTTATACAGCGATCTATTTGAATTTTACAGAAGCGATAAGAGCAAAACTGTTTCAATTTCCCGGGATGAGGAACTCGCATCCACACTCTCGTCTACTTCGCGAGTATCCTTTGTCATGACCGAAAAGGTAGGAGCAGCCACTGCGGTTAATTGGACATATCATTATGATAACGACTAGCGAGAAAACACCAGAATATGCTGGTGGTACCGCGTCTGCTCTCCTCATACTTATGCCTCGTCACACTTTGACTCAAGCACAAGAGACCGCCGCTGAAGTGAAGTTAAATGGACGAGGTAAAGTACTATGCGGCAGAACGAGGAAGATCACCGCACACTCGTGCCTCGCTCAACTTCGTGCTACTTCGTGAGCGTCTGGAGGGACCTTTAGAAAGAATAAATGTTTCCCCCACTTCAAAAACAAATTATTACAGGCGTTGCTTAATAATTAATATTGTTCCGCTATTAAATCTTATCTTAGTCTGCGACAGAAACATCAGCTTCTTTAGACTAGCCGACGGCATCAGTTGCGCCGATTCCAACATGTTTATTTACTTTAAAGCTCTACCGCTAACAAAATCTAAAGAAATTAACCATGTTTCTTGGACAGGAATAAACACGAAATTAAATAACTTATTTTCTTTCGCATTAAAGTATAAGTCTGTTTATTTTATGTACCTCAACAAATGCTTGAACTGACTTGCTTAAAATAAAAATGCAATTTTAATACAACAGCTCTGTTTACTGTTTTATATTTATAAAAGTAGGTTAAGTGCGTTGTTGCCCACCAAAATATCTTATAGATGTATTAGAAAACATGCGTGATAAATATATATTTTCTTGAAGAGAATAGAGACAAAACAAAAATGTTTAATTTATTATTGTAAGTAGTGGTGCGCCATCTAGCACCGAAGAATGGTACGTCAAGAAAAAAATTATACTAAAGGTCAGATTCTAAAACTATGTGCTTGGTTTTGTTATATTTGTATCTATAAGCGAACTTTTAAGATTTTAAAGACTACCTTGTTCCTTTACTTGTCGATAGATGGCACAATAAATAAACCCGTTTTAAGCAAATTAAATTGAAAAAAAATATTTTGTATAGTAAAATAACTGATGGAAAAACATAATAATTTTCGTTGTCACCGTTGGGTTATACCGGTAGAATTTAGAACTTAGATTAGAAGTTTTTAAAAAGCGTCTTAACTTTTTTGTATTTAAAACATGTTCCCTACCTAAATAACAAGTAAAGGTGGTAAAATAAAATAAAAATAACTTTATGATATAACAAAATTAAAACATCTGTTGAATTGTTGATAATAATGTAAAATACCTCTCCATCAAACAATGTTTTAATTGTAATTTTTTGCACAAAACTATGAATGAAGTACTCCCGTTGGCGGAGGCCATAACAATAAAAAGATAGAAAGAAGTTAAATTGCCCGGGAAACTGTAAATATTGTAGGTTATATAAATTTGTATACAAAATAGTTTACTCTTCATTGCTCTAATAATTGTTACAAGTAGATAAATACTACAAGTTTTCTAATTTTAGTTCTGATAATGGAAATGGAAACTTCAACAGATGAGACTGTTTCCCGAAAAAGGCAGCATTCTCCTTTCAGATCAGACTCGCCTCTCGAAGGAATTGATATAAAATCGAAAAAAAAACGTATTAGTACTAAAGATGCAAGTATTTCAAAGGAAATAGTTGGGGAATTAATTAGGTAATTTTAATTTATGTTATTGTTTTCCCCTCACTGCGTGGAATCTATCCATTATAAATGTAAAAGATAAATTATACTTGTCTTAAAATTCCACGGTTTTTTAAAAACTTTTTAAATAATCTTATGACAATTATTTCACCTTTTTGCACCATCAAATAAGATGACAAAGTGATAGAAACGGTGTATACAATAAACACTTGTGCTTATTTTAGCCAAAAGATGTATCTGCAACTATCAATGTTTGTTTCAAATTAAAACAGTATTGTTTTCACATGTGATGGCGGCTTTTTAGTTTTAGCTAAAATTGTTCTTTTATTCAAATTCAACAAAACGGTGACCAAAATGTAGCGTACACAGTTTTCATTATGTTTTTATGCACTTTGGACATAATTTATTATAATTTTGAAAATTCTCATACAGGGTGGACTTTTTGTAAATCCGTCTCAATTAATTTTTCTGAAACGGTCTTGAAATTTCTAAATTTTAGTATGCTAAATGACTAATCTAATACTAGCTGATAGTGTACAGTTTTACAGTTGAAACAATTGTCAAAAAAATATTTAATAAGTTTTTGGAAAATTCTGGAATTTTAAGATAAGCATATTTTATCTATTACATTTTTAATTCATCTTATTTATATCAACAAATTTTGTTAATATTAAGCTGTTAATTAAACTATACAAATATTTTAATTTTTAATATTTTTAGTAACCCAAATGAAGATAGTTTACTTGAAACTAATAAAATTAAAACACCTGTTAAGACCAATTTGGAAACTAATGAGTGCTCTGTAGATATTGAACAAGTCCAATTATCTGATGATCATTCAAATAATGAGGAAAGTATGGAGAAAAACACATTAACTCCATTAAAGAAAAACACTCCTAATAAAAAATTAACACCAAAACAAAAACAGAAAAAAATTGAAGTAGAAGAAAGATTAAAAAAGAAAGTGGAAGAGAAAGAAAAAATTTTGCAGGAAAAACTAAAAAAGAAGCAACAGAAAGAAAAAGAAATTGAAGAAAGAAAAAAGGAAAAAGATGAAATGCGAAGAAAAGAACGAGAAGAAAAAGAAGAAATGCGAAGAAAAGAACGGGAAGAAAAAGAGGAACATAAGAAAAAAGATAGAGAAGAAAAAGAACAAAAAAGGAAAGAAAAAGAGGAACAAAAACGTAAAGAACGTGAACAAGAGAAACAGAAAAAATTGCAGGGAATTGAAGAAAAAAATAAAGAAAAATTAAAAGAGGAAGAAAAGAAACAAAAAGCAGCAGCAGCTTTTGTAAATTTCTTTGTACCTAAAAAATGTGAAGAAACCCAAGATGAAAAAAAAATACGTAATTCTAATTTCCTACAATTTGAAGTCAAGTCAGATATGAAACTACCCCTTCCTAGAAGAGCAACGTTAACTGAAGAGGAAAAAGAAACTTTAGATAAATACCTAGAAAATCAAAATAAACAAGTTTCTTATTTAAAAGATCTGGCACTTGGAAAACTTGTAGGGAAAAGTGTAAAGACCTGGCCTTGTGAAGAAATTGCTGATGAGGATGTTGTATTGGTAGGTTTGGGAGAAACTATTTGTGAAGACATATCGAGATTACAAAAACACAAAGCAAAATTTTTGTGTTTTCATGAAAACCGGAGGCCTGCTTATTATGGCACTTGGAGAAAAACAAGTAAGAATATCAATCCAAGGAAACCTTTTGGAGAAGACAAAGAATTAATTAATTATGAAGAGGATTCTGATGATGACTGGGAAGAAGAAGAACAAGGTGAATCTCTTAATGGCTCTGAAGATGAAGCTGAAAAAGATAATGATGACGAAAAAGACGAATATGAAGTTGATAACGAATTTTTCGTGCCTCATGGACATTTAAGTGATGATGAGGTTGATGATGAGCAAACAACAAGATTATCGCCTGATTCTCTGAAACAGAAACTGAAACTTCTAAAAGAAGAATTTGATCAAGATATGAAATTGAAGACTCACAAACTTAAGCCCAGGTCAATAGGTTGTATTTGGTATAACAAAGATGGTAGTAATGTTGAGGAGCCTGTTGACAGGTATTTGCAGCCACTTGCTATAATAACCAGACACACTCAGATAGTTATTAAGAGCAGAATTCATATTTCGAATTTGATTAAGGAAAGAAAGAAAAAGGAACTAGATCCTAAACTTATTCGTTCCTTTTTAAAATTAGTTCATGGAAGATCCAGCAAAAAGAGTGTTTTGGTAGAAGAGTTTATTGCAAATTTACAAAAAACTGCAAGTAATGCAGCAAATGTTTCTAAAAATTTATTGACTAGAAAATTAAAACAGTGTGCTGTTTGGGAGAAATATAAAGATGAAGATACAAACAGATATAAATTTCGTTGGTGTGTTCATTCAAATATGAGAGATCAATATGATTTAAATAAAGAAGATATGGAATCATAATTATGTGTACTTTAAAACAAATATGTATTAACTTTTTAAGTATAATAAATTTTGCAAATTTTTATCCCCTAACTACTAAATATAGTATATAAACAAGACCTGTAAATCAATAATCCTCATGCAAAAAGAAGCACAATTCAAAAAAACCGGAATGTTAAACTTTCATGTTCAAGGCTAATTGCTGGCCATACATATACACATTTTTTATAAAATATATGGAGGGACAGTCCAGTATAGTATTCTAAAAACAATAATTTATAACGCTACATTTTCTTTGTACGTTTTATCCAGATTCTAAATAATACATTACAGTTCCCCATTGATATGACACCGGCTGTAAGTTAGTTACTTTAATTACGCAAAGACAAAGAATAGGAAAAACAATAATTAGCAAATTTCTAAAGACGGAAACTTCACAAAAATCTGTTGATAAAATTGTCATGAGCCAATCTGCTATAAAAAATCTTGGCCTTACACTGCTTCCTCAACTCAGTTTATATTTAAGATTAGTTTAGACTATTTATACAGGTAAAAAGAACGTCTAAGGCTCATTTAAGGTTCCCCAACCACTACAATCTTAGTTGTCAATTCTAAGATTGTGAATTAAGTTTGCATACCCACTAGCAATTCTAGTAGTTCAGTTTTAATCATGCTAGTAGGGATCGAAAACATTTATAAGCATTGGCGGCAACTATAGCAGTAAAAACAAAAATTAGAAAAAAATACGTTCTAAATGGTCAAAAGACTGACTACTCAAAGGACAACACTTTTCACATGTGAACTTATTAAAGGAATTAAAAAAAAAGATGACTGGTTTAATAATTTACGAATGGATGAAGAAATTTAATTGAAATTACTAATTAGTGACACCATTAATTAAAAAGAAAGACACCCAATTAAGAATATCTATTTCTCATTATTTCTTATACTACTGTAAACTAGTCTGGGCTTGCAGAATTGTACAATTAAAATTATGGTTTGGACCGTAATTAAAATTGTCGATTTTAAGCCATACACTGCAATCTTGAGTGCACAATTTTAATTGCGTGATTAAAATTGACAACTAATATTGTAATTTATGGGAGCCTTTATATATAATCTTCGGCTACCTTTAAGTTAGTAGACATTTTTGTTACTAATGCTGTCATGGTTGTCTAACTTTGACAATGACAATCGTCACTAATACTAATGTTGGCAAATATTTGCCAAACAGGGAAGAGACAGTTAGTTTAAACATATAAATATATTTTTAAATAAAAATAAGCATATGGATATAATAAAAATAATTTAAAAACATGGATGATGCTAGTGATTTGAAACATTTGAATTTGGAGAAAGAAAGCCATAATGTAAGTTCGTTAATTTTTAAGAATTCCTACAAAATTATTGCGCAACAATTTTGTAATTTTCAAGTTAGAAAAATAATAGTTGAATAAAATTGATCAATTAACATTTTCATTTGACATCTGCTATAAAATATACAATAAGATTTTTTGGAGTTGCTAAAATATGTAGGACAGAATAATTAAAGTAGGGTTAAGGTCTAAAATAAGTCAAAAAATTGTAAATATACTGAAACATTTATTAAAAATGTATCAACTAATAAATATGAAATTAATTTTCAACTCTTACTTTGTGGAAATTATTCATAATAAATATTTCGCCCACTACTCTTTTAGGGATGTTTTTCAAGAATGACGCAGTTTGTTAATAGATAATTTATTAAATTCGGCGAAACATGAAAAAAAATCTAAGTATCACTGGTCACATTGTATTTGACTTAATTAGTGATGCCAGTTAAATTATTATTTTATAAATGAAAAGTATTACAAAATTTTAACATTTTCAACTTCACAGTGAATGATAACCTGTATAGGATTCTCATATAAGGAAGGCATATTTTACCTCAAAAAAACTAAATATTTAAATATTAAGGGTCCAATACATTAGGAGTTTAGAAAAGAATTTCTTTGTAAAGAGCAAGACTGCAGCTTCTAAAGTTTTCCCAAATGTTTTAATTTCATTTAATTGGACAACAAATTTGGAATAAAAAATACTATGGTGGGCAAGGTTTTTCAGGGTTTTAATAATAAATAATAATAAAACTTAATAAATAAAACTTAAACAATTTGAATATATATTGATATAGTCAATAGAGTACTTTTTATTTAATATTTAGCAGGAAAAAGACCTTTCAAATTTCCGAGAACAATGGAAAAAAGAATTACGTTCTACGACAAGAAGTGATGCCAGAGGGCAATTACAGAAGTCTGTAACTGCTTCTCTCCCAGATACTACTTATGAAGATGACATCAACGAAAAAGCCGCTGTTCTTTTTCTTAAAGGCAGTGAGATGGAAAATTCTGGAAAATTTTATGAAGCTATTCAATACTATCGACAAGCTGTGCAAATTGTACCTGATATAGAATTTATAATGAATAAAAAGTTGAAATCTAAAACAAAACAAGAAGATAATAATAATAAGGAAGACCAAGAAGAAGAGATACAGGGTAAATATATGTAATTAATATACAGACTCATAAGAAATAAGCGAATTTTCAGATTCACCTTTTTTTAATGCTCAGTATCAGCCTTTAACCAATATTTGTGTATTTATTTATTATACATATACATACTATTGAGCCAACGCCTTATTTTTAATATTCTCTTGTACATTTACGTTTTTTTTTTGTGAACAAATTTTGTAACAGTTAATTACATAAAATCCTTATAGTATTCTAGCCGCGCTTATAATTAGTTAATGTTCAGATCTATAATTAACACAACTAGATGTCACCCTTTTTTGAAAATAGGCGCTAGTACTCCGCTTTTCCAACCGCCAATTAAGATAAGCCACTGTTTGAAATACCTACTTCTTCACAATAGTTTTCTGGGTGTATTCAATTTCAACATATCTGCGCGTTCTTAATTCGTCATTACTGGCGTTTGCAGTAGTATCGTAGACTTATTAATTATATAAAAAATATTCTGCAAACAATACAGCTAATAGTCTGTACTGGTACGTTTTTTATTTAATAATGGAAGTAGAACTCATGTATCAGTACCCAAAATAATGGCTTTTAGTATCAAATTTATTGATAAATACTACCAGAGATGTAGATTTTTTTATATGATAATACCATTACCATGTTTTTTTAGAAAATTATGCTTCATCTGATGAAGATGAAGAGAACGAGAGAGATTTATTTCTAAGAATACAAAGAAAAACATTCAAAAAGCAAACTTTATGTGTTCCGAAATATACAAAAAATGTAAAGTACGTATTTATTCTAATTCACTAGTGTCTTTAAACACATCTATTTTGTAGGGTTTGCATATTGGCGAAATGCCTTTGGAAATAATCATCTACATACTTAAATGGGTTGTTTCGGATCAGTTGGACTTAAGATCACTTGAAATGTTTTCTCGTGTATGTAGGGGATTTTATATTTGTGCTAGAGACCAAGAAATTTGGCGAATGGCTTGTTTGAGGTATATAAAGCTGTTTTAATTATGAAATAGTTTTAAAATAAGGGTGTATAAAACCTTGCCTTATAATTATATATATTTTCTAATAATAGTTATATTTCTAAAAATATGACTAATATATACAATAAATTTCTTATTAATTATATAATATGTATACTAAAGTATGGCCCTTTTATGGTGATTCCTTAATTTCATCGATTTTAGAACATGGGGTGTTAATTGTGGATCTTCGCCTGGGGAATATAAAACTTGGAGAGCCATGTTCATTGAGAGACCAAGAGTCAATTTCAATGGTTGTTATATTAGTAAAACAACGTATATTAGAAATGGGGAAAATAATTTTCAAGATCAATTTTACCGTCCATGGTATCTTGTTGCTTATTACAGATATTTAAGGTAAAACCCCAGTTTTAGTAATCAGTTATTTATTTTTGCTCTTTTGGTATTATTATTTATAACTAAATTTAATTTTTTAACACCAAAATAATTACGAACTTTTTTACAAAAAATTGAATTGTAGGTTTTATCCAGATGGCACTGTATTAATGCTTACATCAGCAGAAGAGCCACTTCAAAATATACATTTGCTGAAAGTTAAAAATGCGCGATATCCAGTGTTGGCTGGTTTCTACAGATTAAAAGATGATAAGGTTATACTTGCAGTACAAAGACAGACTAAAAATTCTGGTCAGGAAATGTTCAAAAGACCGAAAAAACAAGAGACTTTGAAGAAAAATGAGCAAACTTATAATATGGTAAACGCCGTCTTTTACCTATTTGTTTAGTCTTTGTCTATTCTACTAGATAGTAATTAAAAATGTTAACCAATATTCTGCGGTCTATAAATGAAAGAAATCTATTTTGTAATATGAGTTAGTATTTTGACAAAGAAATTCCTGTATTCTTAGTTATTAAGCTTTAAGCAAAAACCAAATAAACGTCATTGTACAAAATTATTAATTAGATTATTAATTTGAATTGTTGGTTTTTTAAAGGAATTTCAGATAAGAAGTAGACGAAAAAAACACGATCAATTACATTGGATTCAGTATTCTATAATAACAAAGTGTAAAAAGGGAGATGAAACCACCTGTAATTTCGAGTTGTGGAATAATCGTTACCCGCCTATGGTTTTCTCCCGCGTCAGAAGTTATGCAGACAGTTCGGAGAAACCATTAAGTTGAAACTAATAAAAATGAATTTTTTTTATATATGTGTAAGTTGAAATAAATTGTGTTAAAAAAGTATTGTATTTTATCAACAATTTCCGAAACAACTACATATAATAAATCGCTACTTTATTAAGTTATAGCTTGTGTCTGGATATTTGTATAATGGTAACAGCTCATTTTTTTTATTAAAAAATGGGATAATTACACCGTTTTTATAGATGTATTTTAGACGGCCCTTACAAGAATCCTCTTAAAAAAATATGGTTTTTTTAATAGATATTTATCTAGTTACACATTAGCTGAATTACACAGCTATAGATTACAATAGCAAATTACTAGGGGCTGTTATATTTTCATTTTAGCCCTGAAATTGGTGGCGGATATTAAATTTTGTACATCATTTCCTATTATATGTTACACTAAACTAATGAAGCGCTAATATAAAATTACACCAGCTGCTCGAAAATTAATTTATTTTTGTTTTAAGTATGGATCTGCAATAATACTTCTAATTATTTTAAAATGATCGAACAACAAAAATGTGATTGCTATGTGACTAAATATTGAAAATTATGAGGAAAAAGCAATTTCGTAACAACCAAATTAATTAATGGCTAGACAACAATAACTTGTTACAATTCAGTTTATTTTTCCTCTAAGCAAATCTAAAGAAAAATTAGGCATAATTGATAAAATCGGTTATGCGAGCCAAGAGACCCATTATATAAGCTTATTTAGAACCCCATAAGTGACATAAAATATTTCCTTTTACATATGAAACATCCAGTATAAAAGTATTATTTTGGATATGAGTTTTTATAGAAAGAATTCTGGAGTTGTTAACAACTTTTTATATGTAATGCAGACCTTGGGTAATTTTAAAAGAAACTTCAAGTTTCACGAAATTTTAAAAATGTCTAATTCCCATATTTCTGAGATTACAATAAAAACCTAAAATATATATATTTTACAATAGTAATATATATATATATATATATATATAACATCATAACATTTTTTTGAATCTAGCAATTATAAATTCTACTTACGAAAATGTGCAAGATATATACATACAGTACCTAGGTACAGCAATAAAAATTATGTTTAGCCATTTTAGTTTCAAATCATAAAACAATAAATTGAAACATATTTACTACACACATAAATACAAACTATATGAACCATTAATATTAATTCATTCTTTTTCTTATATCTAACAAGAACTTTTTTATCAAAAGAGTAAGGCGGAATATATTCTAGGTATAATTTATTTTACTGCTGAAAAATAATAAACAAAAACAAGTAACTTTGAAGTTTGATGTGCATAAACTAAGAAAGAAAGAAAAAATTTCATGGTAGACCATTACCATACCATACTACTTTTTTTTTCATTTTCTAAATAATCTAATATTTGTCTCAAATTTATGAAAAGAATTTTTTTATAATATAATTATTTTAGTATCAATCAATATTTTAGTAATATGTTCTAGATTTTTAAAATAATTACCAAAATCGCAATGTTTTTTTGGGTCAAATATTTATTAAAGCATCCAACATTTGTCTATATATTAATTTCAAATATAATGATTTTTGCATAATTCTATATGTAATCAATTATTTTACTCAAGCATTAAAATTCCAATAAAACTCGACACAATGCCTAAGGTAGTACTATAGAAAACTGATAAAAACTAGTTCAAGCAGCGAAAATACTAATTTACCATATTCTTAAATGTTTAAAAACTATTAATGAATATATTAAAATAACAGTTTAATAATAAAACAGGTATTGTTTTAATTGTGAATTACTTTTTAGTAATGGGGGATGTAGAACTTGATCTAGATTTTGATCTATCTTTATTAGAGTTATCATTTCCCCAATCAGATAAATCATATTTTGATAAGTCTCCATCATCATCTTCCTCATCATCTTCTTCCTCATCTTCTTCTTCTTTATCTTGTTTCTTAGGCCTGCTTTCAGTCTCTTGGTCATTTTTCTTTTTTCTTCTCCTACCGAATTCATCATACTCCTCATCAGAATCTGGTCTTTCTTTATATTCAACAACACCTCTGTCATTGTAACCTCCGCCAAACCCAGTTCTCTCTTCTACTTCACCAAATTTGGGAGCATTACATACATTACAAGATTGCCGGCGTGCCCAATTAACATTGCCACATTTATTACATTGCCAATCATCAGCGCTAAACAGTCCTTTACTCTTTTCCGCTGCTGCTTTACCTATTTCTGTGCCCAATTTCCTCTTTTTCGCAGCTACACTCTGAGCTTTGCTTTTATCACAGCGGTTGCAATTATTTCTTCTAGCAAAATTTACATTACCACAATCGTCACAATGCCAATCCCCATCATTAGAATTTCTCAAACTTGGAGGTGGAGGAGCTTGCAATTCTGAATCAGACATAGTAATCTAAAACAAAAAATACACATAATCGTTAACTTCATGCCTATATAAATGAAGTAATATAAACACTAGATAGTATAATAGGGTGAAATAAAAAAGTATTTTAAAGTTACTAATCTAGTTTTTGATTCATTATTCCAATCATTTGATTGTACGTTAAATCTTCCTTGAGGAACCTTATACCTTTACAAATAAACAAATAAACAATTTTAGCTAAATAGCTTTAAAATTATTATTGTAACACTGCATAGCAAAACTGCAAACGCAAACTGACAGTTGACAATTACAACGACATTTATGAATGACACACAAAATATACATTTTTGCGCGAGCTTTGGCCAAGTAACTAGAAAAATAATTTCCAAGTGAAAAACCAAAAAATAGTTTAGATGATATTGGTTAAATTTAAAATAATTTCTCGTTTTGTTAGAAAAAAATTGTAAAAAGAAAAATTAATTATAAATTCATTATTCAATACATGTTAACTATTTTAAAATATGTGCTAAAAGAATAGTAGATTGTGCTGGACTGCCAGAGGCCAGTAAAAAAAAATACAAAGAAGGAAGAGGAGGAGGATGAGAAGAAGCAAACGTTTGAATCGCGAGAATTGTAAACTAACCTATATCTGCTTGATACCTATTGTAGAGTTGCTGTAAGTCGATAAAAAAAGTATAACCTTTCGCACTTTTATTATTATAGAAAATGTCTAAAGCACACCCTCCAGAATTAAAGAAGTAAGTTATTAATTTTTCTTAGTACCAATATTGGCGACTTTCCTATCCTGGTGCAAAAACCTTTGCCAGCCCGTTTTCTACAAATTACTTTATTTTCCCATTTGCACAACGCAACCACTTTTCTGTCTTCAATCAGAAATATAATGCCAAATATTTGAAAAGTTTTTATAAATGAATATGTGCTAAGCCTCACTATGCACAAATGTAAGGTGCGAATTCCACTATTGATTTGAATTTTTTAGATTCATGGATAAAAAACTTTGTCTGAAGCTAAATGGTGGCCGACAAGTTACTGGTATTTTACGGGGTTTTGATCCTTTCATGAATTTAGTAGTTGATGAATCTATTGAAGAATGCAGAGACGGATCTAAAAATAACATCGGTATGGTGGTGAGTAAAAAATTAATTTACATAAGAAATTGTTTTCGATAAATAAAAAAGATTCAAGTCAAATAAAAATGTTAAATGTAAAGGCAGAAAATTTGTAGAAAAAGTATTTTCTTATTTAAGAACTTAAGCTGATAGAAATAAACATATTCCATATATACTTAATTAGTATTTTGTCCGGAATTTATAAGCAAAATATAAATATTTATGCAATTGTTGTATGACACTTTTTGTTCTTACATCATGATACTTTCATGTGCACTTTTTAACTTTATTAAAATACCTCTTTCAGAATAATATAATTTATTTTTATTTTTAGGTTATTCGAGGAAATAGTATTGTGATGTTAGAAGCCTTAGATAGAATTTAGGATCTCTTAGATTATTTTTTTTACTTATAATTTGTATTTGATAATATTTAATTCAATAAGTTTATAGTCTCTAAAATTATTTAAAAGGAAAACAATATGTTTTATTCCTTAACGTCACTATTAATAAGTTAACAATAGAATAGCAATCAATATTTGTTTGGTAAGCAAGTCACCTATAGAAAATTTTTTCTTTGTCAAAATTAAATATTAAAGCTAATTATAATGTACCTACATTTATTTGTAAAAAAAATGTAATGATACCAAAATATAAACCAAGTTATTTCCACTTAAAACTTTAAATTTTACTATGTAAACTTATGAAAGAAATATAATATCCAAATATTTCATCTTTGAGAAGTTTAATTTGGTCAAGAGTTTTTAATTTCTACAAAAATAAGTCAAAATTTCAAAGGGATACCGAGGCATATTATACATTTTGAAGTAATATGGTTTAATTCAAATTGAATTCTTTACTTTCAAATATAGCA
Source organism: Hermaeophaga mercurialis (assembly GCA_951812935.1). NCBI lineage: Eukaryota > Metazoa > Arthropoda > Insecta > Coleoptera > Chrysomelidae > Hermaeophaga > Hermaeophaga mercurialis. The sequence continues at coordinate 23,897,062 of OX638361.1, read as the reverse complement.
AAATGTGTTCTTATATTGTCACAACCTCTAAAAATAAATTTAAGACTGGAATATTGTTAAATGCAATACATTAAAAAAAAACCAATGACAAAAAGACTATATTTTCAAATAAAATATATATGATAATACAACACAATAAATAAAATAGAAAACTTATTTGGCATATTAACTGCTTGTTAGTGATTAATTAAAAATTAAAACACTATACGCCGCAATTATTGCCTTTGACACATCCTAAAGTCAGCGTTTGGAAATTGTTGCAACCAGATGCTAAAGTCAACATTTGCTTTAACTCATCAATAGTTTTCAAACAGACTACAACACAGCATTGCTCTCCTTTCTCGGCACAACTGTTAGTTGGATTTGGTTTCTTCTTACAACCCAGGAGCTGACTTTGAACTAAACTTAAAGTATTTCTCAAAATTGACGATGTTGGTGTACTAGTAGTTTCAAATGAAGTAGGTATATTACCTGATACACACGATGTACTATTTGTCTGTGATGAAGAAGTTAAAGGAGTTGACGGCGTTGATGAAAAATTTTGAAAATCATTACAACTCGCTGGCTGATCAGAATAGTCTGGCACAGAGAACGTTTGTAATCTGTTGTTTGTCCAATTTTGAGAATTCTGGTTGTTTTTTTCAACAGATAAATTCACAGTAGATTCATTGGTATTTAAACTATGGTCTTCATTTAAGCCATATATAAGATAGGCGTCTAATTCATTTGTCACAGAATTTTGGTTTTCAACTTCGAGTTGGGCGGTGTTTTTTATTAGGTCCATCCAATTTGACTCATTTTTATCTGTAGACAAGCGTGACCCATCCAGTTGCTTTAATAAACTATCGGAGTTAATATCCGATTCCACTGTATTATGAGGAGGCACTATCCTTTTATTTGCTAATACTTGAATTTTACTTTGTTGATTAATTTTGTTAACCTCGTCTAAGGATAATTTCGGTATATTAAAAGGTTTTTGTGAATTTATATCCAAGTTTTCTAAATTAATAGCACCATTTTGAAATTCTGATATAACTGTGTTTTCTTGTAGTTCATCCCGAGTATTAATTAGGGTTTCGTTTTCTTTGACATTTTCTATGTTTTCCGTTCCAATATTGAATAAAAGTTGTAAAGGTATATTCTCGGTGGTAACAGTAGCATAATCCTTAAGTCTGTTGGCCATTTCAAATTCTTCTTCTATAACTGTTGCATGCTTTTCTGGCTGTATTTGAGCCAAAACATAACTGTTATTAAACACATTTGGAGAAGTAGAGGCAGTAACGTTATAATACATATTTTCAAAAGTTATATTCTGCTGAGTAGGAATTTCCATGAGAATATTTTCAATATTTTCTACTTCTGATGACTCCAAGTTTTGTTCTTGTAAAGAAGAATAATCTAGAAAAATATTTTTTATAAAATGTATATAGTTACAATACTCCAAAATAATAACCAATAAGTTAAGTAAAACTAATGGCGGACTGAGAAAATTTATGATCAAGAATAATATTAATGTACACATAATAAGTATGCAATTTAAACTAACTTGAACAGCAAGTTATATTGGAAACCCAAACAAGTTCATTACTGATAACTATTGACGAACTATCTAAACATAATTGATTTATCTCATAAAATGATGACGTATTTTATTTTACTTCTCATACAGTTAAAGTTTAAATCACCCTGTAATACCTACTTGTCCAAATGTCCATTCTAAAGGCTCTGAACTTAATACATGCAATAACTTACCGTTGTTTAAATCTTCAGTTGGCATAGTTACTTCAACTTGGGAATTAGTTTGACTGCACTTTTCAGATCCGCTGATCATTTCAGGATTAGAATACTTCTCTTGTCTTTGGTGAGTTTTTATATGTGACTTGAGGCTGTGTTGAGTGGAAAATGATCGACTACACTCTGTCGTTTCATTACAAGCATAAGGTTTTTCGCCAGTGTGTATCCGCATATGGGTTTTTAAGTGATGGCTAGCCGTAAAGGCTTTGCCACAATTAGCAATTGTGCATCTAAAAAACGACAGAAACAAACCAGTGAATGAACCGCTAAAATTATATTTTTAAGTAAGCTTAATTTAAATGATTACAAAGCGTTTTGATATAAAAAAAATATCATCCAATGAATAAGAAAATACAAAAAAGGTTTTTTTTTCCTATTTATTGTAACTTTTGCTTTTTAAATAGTCAAATAAAAAATCACTATTTTTTCCGACTTTCATTTTTTTAATGTTGATAACTTTCACGACGTTTCTATTAGTGTTAATAATAATAAATCGTCTTTATTTGTACATATAAATAATACACATTACTTACGCCTGGGCGAGATTTATTGCCTTTGGATGATACATTGTCACATCCACTTCTTAATACCACCTTAAGACGATTAGAAATTCAACACTAATTGAAAGATAGTGAAAATTAACACATTTAAGACGTATGAAAAAATAACGATATTTTAGTATTATTGATAATATCTACTAACTTCAAACAGTAAAATATATACTGTGGAAAAAACACAGGGATTTGGCTATGATATTAACCCCTGATTTAAAGAGTTTGCTAGATGAGATCGACGTTAGGGTATTGTAGATTAAGGATTTAAGGAAACATGCCCATTTCATAACAATGATATCGCAGATAGTGATTTTCATGGAAAACTGATATTTTTATTTACTTGGTATAAAATATTTGTTTTAGTGCCTCCAAAAACTTATTCTAATTCAGTATTTCAAAATTTGAACTGTCTCATGCACTAATTCTACACAATGTAAATGTTTCATTCAATCAGATAAGGGTTAGAATTATAAAATTAATCATCATAAAATACCAGTTTTGCTTGAGAATCGTTAAACATTTTAAAAACTAAGCAGAAAACTAACTTTTCCCTGTACATACGCATGAACATTGTTGGGTTAAGTAATTTAATAAAAGCTGAATTTAATCATAATTCAAACGCAGATCACAATAAGCAAAAAGAGACTGTGAAAAATGTCTGATTTTAATTCTATTAAATTTATATAAATTTGTTAAGTTGTCGAAAGGAGGTTCCATTTAAATGAACTAGTGATAGTAATATTTCAATAGTAATACTAAAAATACAAATATATTCGTTTTTCTACAATTACTAAGAAAAAATACACATTTCATATGCGCCATCAATTAAGAAAATTGTAAAACTATTTAGGCAAAATAATTGGCAACAAGTTTTTTTTCCTCTACGCTAAACTTTATAAAAATGATTTATCTTCTACGGTTTTTATAGGATATAGAAGATTGGTCAACAATAGTAGTTGTGTTGTTCGAGGTAAGAAGAAGCTGAAGTTGTACAGTATATTTTTTGTACTACCCGCTAGAGAAAAAAATATAATATAAAATATTATATAGAGACTTTTTGGAATGTTCTCAGAATATTCATGGTCATATATATAAGATATTTATATACAGGGTGTAATACGACGTTTAAACAGTCTAATATCTCGAAAACTAATCACATAACAAGTATGAAATTTGGAAGCTATAAACAGTCACAACTGATGCTTATATTTATTATAAAAAGACTTCCGTTTTTCTCTAATTTCCGTTCACAACACCCTAATATTTTTTTTAAATGGCACAACCGGTATAATATTACATTTTTGGTTATATCTTTCAAAAACAAATTCAACAATACCACACTTATCATGATTCTGTTGTAGAGTAATGATATTATGGACTGTTCATTTTTATTAAATGTATTCCCTTTTAAATGAAAGGCAAACAATATGGTGGCAGCAAGATGGAGCATCTTCTCACTTTTTTGGACAAGTTAGAGAATATCTTGATAATGCATGTTCTGGAAAATGGATTAATCAAAATGGTGCTATTCTGTGGCCACCCCGCTCTCCGGATTGTTACACCTTTAGATTTATTTCTCTGGGGTTACTTAAAGGGTCTAATTTTTGTCACACCTCCGACTAATTTAGATGATTTAAGGGATAAAATCAGACAAGTATGTCATGTCATACAATACCTGAAATAATTATAGCAGCATGTACACGAAATCTGTTAACAATGTTTGAACATTTTAATGTACATGGTCATCAATTTGAACATTTACTTTAATTTCTTTTTCTTAAGTACTGAACTTTTTAATTGCTTATGTTATGTTTTTTAATAAAATAATTTATTTTTGATACTACTATTTCAAACTATACAGCTATCCATTTAATGGGTCATATTATCATTACTTCACAATATAATCATGACAAGTGTAGTGTTGAATTTGGTTTTGAATGATATAACCAAAAATGTAGTATTATACCGGTCGTCTCATTTTTAAAAAATGTTGAGGTCACGTGACCGGGAGTGAGAGAAGAAATACAAGTCTTTTTATAATAAATACATATAAGCATCAGTTTTTACTGTTTATAGCTGCCAAATTTCATACTTGTCATGTGAACAGATTTCGAGATTTCGGACCGTCAAATCAAATTAATGTAAAAAATGCAAAATTTCGTGGTAGATTTCATATTCAATGTATAAGAATGTTAAATTCTATCCCATCTGTTCAATGATACAACATACTTCATTCTGTAGTTGTGGAAAAAATTAGATAATACATGGGGGTAGAAAAAATGTACTTAAATGAGGATAACTGAACCAGTAGAGAAAGAAAAGAGGCTATGCAGTGCAGTTATCAAAATGTAATTATGTAAATTAGTCAATTCATATTTCAATATAAGGGATGATGTTTCAAACCGGTTTGACATGGACATCTCCATTTCCCTACTAGTAAAAATATCCGCATATTTATCTAATCAATAACTAAGGAGCATTCCATAAAATTAAAAATTCCGTTTCTTTAAGGAATCAGGAATCAGTTTTGTTCTTCTAGTTCTTCATGTAAATTTATTGAATACACAAAATGCCAGACTGTTTTACAAAATTTAATATACTTTTTGATATTACTCACATCAAACTCCTCTCCAATTATTTTTCTATGACTTACCCTGAAAAGACATTTTTCTCTTATCTCCTCTTACACACCTTAAAAGTACAGTTAGGTTACGAAATACATATGTAATCAATATAAATGAGATGCTAGGCCAGTAAAACATAATTTTGAAGAATTTTGTTACCAATTTTCATATCCTCAATGAAATTTTGTAATATTTTATCTAAATAAAAAAAATTTCAACAAATTCATATTTATAAGGAGTATTTTTAAGTAGGCAAAATAAATGTAAATACGTTAGTTTTTAAGGCGACTGGTATTACTTTTGCTGGTTAGGAATATTGAAACAAATGTTAATTTGGGACCAATATCTACTTTGAACTAAAGGTTTTGTGATTTTTTGCCACATCTAAGCTGCAATAAATTTAAACTAGCAAGTGTTTGAGTCCTAAGATTTATGAAAATAAGTAAGTTCTCTCTAATATATTGCCCTTACCAATGTTTTTTGTTTTATAGGTTACAATTCTTCCCGCAAATGGTTATACATGCGTTATAAATAAGATGCTAGTGGATCTTTACCAGTTCGCCATTAATAACTTGATAATATAAATAAAATATATATACTCTTATGTGGCAAATATTCCGATTGTGCTCTTAGTAAGGACATTTAGAATAGAGATTGAGCATTTTTAATTTTAAATAAAGTGTACTTAGTTCAAAATTAAGCGGTCACCATAATTTCCAAGAGATAAAAGTAATTGAGTATTCAATTACTAATTGAATGATAACACGAACTGGTTTTATTTAGCCAAGATAATGATATAAAAAAGTTTTCCTAGTAATGAGTGTTGTCCTAGTATCACACCAGAATCACTGAATTGTACCCTAGGAAAGAAACAGCATTGAGCATTTTATTCGCTAGGTCTTCTGCAAGTTCTTTAACGATTATCAGGTGAATATTTTGTGTAACAGAACTCATTTGTGAAGAAAACACATTGCCAATTATCCATACGCAAATCTGAAAGGGCAAATTCCAGGCACTGTTGTTAATAAACTATATCTAATAGAGGGCTTGTCATAGACACTTGCGACCTCAATTTTGTATAACATCAAACATATAGCATCAAATGAAACTAAGGTTCCATTAACATCTGCCAACCTTTTAGCCAAAACTAAAGCTAGGATTGTCCTTTGTCAAAGCACCTGCAGACAAAGAAATCGATCAAGTGCATTTGTAGCTCTGAGTCAACTTTATCTGGGTCTTCTCTAGTTAGGTCCAGTCTCTCTAAACTTCTGTATTTGTTGTGATTTACACTTGCAGCAATTATTTATTTATAAGTTTTGTTAAAACAAAAATGCAAAAACGTTGGAAAATAAATATTTTTAACAATTAATATCCATTCTAAAAAATGGTAGTTCTACTGGCCTTTAAAATTAATGAATTAAGCTGTCATTTTAGCTTATTTTATTAGTTTACACCAAATCTATTTTGACAGAAAAACACTTACTTATAAGGTTTTTCTCGGGTATGCGTTCGAATGTGTTTTTTAAGGTCACTGAGGGTAGTAAAAAATTTATTACATCCATCTGACTCACAATTAAAAGTTTTACCATTGTGCAAACGTTCGTGAGCTCTCAATCTGTATCTTGTGTTGAAAGCTTTGTCGCAACCATCCTCTCTACACTCGAACGGTTTCACTTTTGTGTGGACCCTGATATGTATCTTCAAACTATATGACGTTAGAAAGGCTTTTCCACAGCTTGGATCGGAACACTTGAACCTGTATTCACCTGTTATAAGAAATAAACAAGTATATATATATATATATATATCGACTAAACATATGCTGTGTTAAGTCACATAAACATTAATTGTTTCAGAATACATAAAAATATTATTTATTAGTAAAGTTTTAGTTTTTATACAAAAAAAATCCAACCTTTATGTGTTTTCATATGTGTTCTTAAATTACCCACTGTGCTGTATGTCCTGGAACAGCCATCATATTCACAGTGAAACCTATTGACAGTCGTTTCTTTAGTGTCTGGATCTGTTGAAGTAACAGTCAAAGTTGCATGTGATGGTTTATTTGGCATTTTATTAGAAGAACCCGGAATAATCTGCATACATATCTCATCCAAAGAAACGGTGTGCTGTACAAAACTAAAAAAATATACCTAACTTAAATCAGCACTTTCCTTTAAAATTTGGCCAATACGGCACGCTACATTAGATGTATTTTATATAAAAGAAACTTATGAAGGAGCGGGGTCCTTTAAAGAACTAGTTAAGTTTAAAATTATTATTTTATAATCATGATTTCAGTTTTATTTGAATATCATCTTGCCCTGTCTCAATGAATAGTTTCCCCTATGCTGAATTGCAAATTGGAATTTAAAAGAAATACTAGTTGTAACTCGTAATTTAGCAATACTCCGAGTGGCAACTTAAAATTTAATACTATTTTGAAATGTAACTTAGAATTTAATATTCTGAAATGCAAAAAATTTGTAGCTGCAAGTCTGTATTTAACAATATTCCAAGTTGTGGCTGTTTTGAGTTGCATTTTAAAATTTAATATTATTCTGAAAGGCAACTTAGAATCTGTAAAAAAAAACAAAAAAACAGAGATACGTCATGATTTATTGAAAATTCCTGTTTGCAAATCAAAATTTACCAAAATTCCATGTAGTTACAACTAATTCTAAGAAAAAAAATTAAAATAGAATTTGCCCTATTTGTGTATTATTGATATCCTATAAATATGGACTAGTAATTCAGTACTTAAATAATCTTTTTTATTTAAAGTCACCTCAAAATTATGAATTCTTCCCTTAAGTTTTAGTGCCATATTTTACATGGGTATCCGCTGGTTTTAGGCATATTAAAAATATTGTTTTTGATGTTGCAAGAACAATAATTGGACTGTATAAGATATTGTTTTAATGCTTTATGTATTATTAAATGTCCCATTTTTCATTATGTTTTTTACAACTGTACATATTATTATTAAATAAATATAATGTAATTATCTACATTTCAATTGTTATTATTATACCAATATTTCATAATTATCATTAACTGGGTAAATTATTTAAATTTAGAAGATTCATTTTATTGTTTGATAAAGTATTAACCAACAGTTGAGATATAGATATTTTGTTTATTTTTTAAATATAATTATTTACATTATTGCCCATATTTTGAGACAAAATGAGCGAAGAATCACACCTACTTACCCATTTTGTTCTTCGATTTCCGCTTCATTATCTGGACAGATATTGCTCGATACATCAGAGTCGGAGTAAACATTGTTCAGATTAAAATCAATACTTCCATCAATACAATCTTGTAAGTCATGTGTAAGTACGATATTATCAAATTGTTCATTTTGAACAATTTTATTTTCGATTTTTCCTATCCAAGTTGCCATTATTATGAGTATTTATTGCCTTCGAAATATCAAACTTCATTTCGGATTTATAAAAATGTAAAAAAAGGAAATGAACAAGTAAACTTCAAAATAAACAACAAAAACCCATTTTTAGAAGTACCTACAACTATTAATACAAAACCAATATTCTGTTCTAAATTTAAACAGAGGGTTATAATTTTTGACAGTTTTATCTTTCTGTCATCACCACAGAACACATGACTAAAACCGGTTCCAGAGGTAAATCCAACAATTGCCCTGGTTGACGTAGGTTATCCTTGAGAAGGAAATTCAGAATAAACTATAATAACTAAACGCAAATACTAAACACTGATAGTGCCGATAACACAATTTATTAGATCGCTTGATAATGATTATGCTGGTTTTAAAACGGAACGCACACTAAGTAAATCATGGTTATATTTGGTTATTTTATGAAAATACCTAACTTTCATTAACTGTCAGTTCAGCTTAGTCAATGTGTCAATTTGAAGTGAATTTGAAGTTCAATCAAATTAGTTAAGTTCTTATAAAAATTGGTGGTGATTGTTATTATTTTTTCTTAATTGATAACCTTCAGTACAGAATCGAATATTTTCAGAGAGAAAACATTCGATTTGTAATTTGATTAACTTTCAGTGTGATTTCCCTAAAATGTGTTACGGTTGTTAATGTATTTTTTTTTATTCATTAGTATGTTCTAAATCCTATCTTTATCCTAGAACTAAAAAAGGTTTATAAAGAATTATAGAATTATAGAATTTATTTTAAAAATGGCAGACTCGGCTAGCGAATCTGATTCCAGCAGCATTGATGGAGGTCCCATAATGATGCCACCCAGTCCTATCACTAGAGAGCAACTGCAAAAACGCATTGAGAGCCTACAACAACAAAATCGTGTTCTCAAGGTAGAATTAGAAACTTATAAGTTGAGAGTTAAAGCTTTACAGGAAGAGAATAGGGATCTTCGAAAGGCATCTGTAATTATAGTAAGTTTATAATAAAATTAGGATATACATTCTCTATAAAAAAGTAACGGCAGTATTATATTCCAACAGAAATAAACTTCTAGTAATCAAATCATAAAATTTTCCCTTTTTTAATTGTTTTTCTCATAATTGATTTTATTAATGTGTTATGTTTTTGACCTACATTTACTTCACTATAGATGGTAAAAATGAAGTAAAATGTATTCACCCTCTGTGTCTTCTTAAATACATATTAATATTTTTTATATTTATTGTCTATTTTATGAACCATTTAAATGATAGCTGATTTTACCAATGATACATAAAATATTGATGAAATTAAACGTCTTAATATCTAGTCATATATAAAGAAGTGATTCATGTTCTGTGATTAAAATGTCTACCTGATAAAATATTTCTCTTATTTAATAGTACTTATTATAATAATAATAGTTTACAAAAAGCTATTGACTTAAGTTTTTTTGCTTGACTTTATTTAACATAAGAAACTTATCTACATTTATAAATATATACAGTTATGACTATTAAATTATAATATATTTATTCATTTATAAAACATAAATTGTAGTCAGAATTATAATTGAACAATTATTAGACTAATCACAGTTAATCAACAGAATAAGAGAAACCAATGCTCTTAGCCATAAATTATGATTTTTTTTACTACATTGTAGTATGGAAGGTATGTCGACCAGACTTTTAATAAGACTACTTGCTAAACTTGTCGACGTTTTATTTTATTTTAAAACCATAATCAGGCCACTAAAAAGGAGTTATGTTTTTTACAGAATTGTTTAAAAATATATATGTATAAAATGTATGGGAGCAATGCAAAAATATGCTAAACACCAGTATAACTCACAAAAGAGTTAATAAATTTATAGTTGTACAAAAAGTATACATAAAAATATATACAAAAAACGTAATTGTAAGTTTTACTATCAAGTATATAAAATATTGTAAAATCAGCAATCAATATAAATATCCACATATTAAAACTACCAAATTTTAAATAGGGTATGTAATATATAGATGCATCCTTCTATTAAAGATGTTTATATTGATTACTTACATGATCATATACTTGATAGTAAAACTTACCTTTCTGTTTTTGTTTAATTTATTTTTAATGTATATTTTTTGTACAGTTCTAAATTTATTAACTCTTGTGAGTCTTGCATAAATTTTATATATATATATTTATTTTAAATTATGTGTAAAATATGTCTCCTTTTAGTCCTCATGGTGGTTTTATAACAAACCAAAACGTCGACAAATTGGTTTCACTAAAATCCTGATCCATATGCCCATCATACTCGAGTTTAATATTGTTCAGGATCATTTAATTATTTCCAATCCTGTATTTTTTACAACAAAAACTTTTGTAAATGACAAGAATAACCTATATTAAAATGCCATAATTTAATGTTTAATATACTAAAGAACAGTATGTCATTTTCATTTGCACATTGTCTCTTACTGGTGTAATTAAGAAATATTAATGAAGTTTTTCTCTCATGAACAAATATGTCATTATTCTAATGCCAGTGGAAAAGTCATTTGTACACTCATTAGCTTTACTTATTGATAGCTCTTGTTTATTAGTTGTAATTAATTAATACCATTGGCATGCATAATGTTTTTACTTGTATTACTATGTGACTAATCTAAATCAGACATAAATATACTAAAGTATAAAGGACCTATAACTGGCCTCTAAGGTACATCTGTGGTAAAACGTGTAAGGCTGAATTTATAAGAATTATATATTACAACTTACAACTTCTTTCACCTGTTAAATGTGAAAATTACAATACATATTTTGCTTAATATTAATACCAAGGCATTTATCGGATGGCAGGGGAGGAAACGCTAAATTTTGAAGGTATCTTTTGGATAATGTATTGGAATATTTGAGGATGAAAAGAATTAACTAACTAATTTACAGATAAGTGATTGCATATTTAGTTTTGTAGATTTCTTGACCATTGGTCGTCTCTCGAGAATTGATTTGGATTTTTATCATGAATGTCAGTACCATAGCTATATGAAATTTGAGGATCGGTTTTCCGTTAAGATTTCTAAACTGATTTTTATAACATTTTCTAATATTCCCCATGTTCTATTACTCAAATAAATTACTATAACATACCAGATAATATCAAACGCCTGGTGTATGTCAAGAAATAATGTTAACGTCTTTTTTCCTCAGCAAGCAAAGGCAGAACAAGAAGAAGAATTTATTTCAAATACACTTTTTAAAAAGATTCAAGCTCTTAAAAAAGAAAAGGAATCCCTTGCTCATCACTACGAAAGTGAAGAGGAATGTTTAACTAACGACTTATCGAGAAAATTGACACAACTGCGCCAGGAAAAGTGCCGCTTAGAACAGACTTTAGAACAAGAACAAGAGTGCCTTGTTAATCGTCTCATGAGAAAAATTGAAAAACTGGAAGCTGAAACTCTCGCAAAGCAAAGTAATTTGGAACAGTTACGTCGAGAAAAAGTAAGTAAAATATCTTCATATTTATATACTCTATTTTGTAATTTTGTAACAGTTTCTTATACAATAAACGACATTTTATATTGTAGTAATGTTGTAGAGATTTTGCCAATCACCTAAGTTACTGTTTCATTTTTCCAGCATTCACCTATTGTTAGTGAAGCTGACCCGGAAATTGCTTATCTATGCCTCACTGTTGCAGACTTCATTTTCTTTCTCTGGTTTACTGAATGTCTTTTGCGGCCACTTCAATCATTAACCACGATTCTTCTGTTGCTCATTATCCAGAACAGTGAGACTTACTTGTTAACCCTCAGGATCCCTAGGGTCTCTTCATTTTCTTGTACCAGAGTCTTTGCGTACAGTACCTTTGCTGCCTTGAGTATACCAAAAATTTCTATTGAAATACTTTGGTACACTCGCCAAGAGAACTCCCAAGTCTTTTATCAATAATTCTATCTCTAATTTTGCTTTTGCTCTAAAGCCATGTGTGTAATTCTTATATTGAGCATTCTTCTAATATACATATTGGTAGGAAGTGGTGATTTATCAAATGGTTCATTAAAAAAAAATGTTTTGTTTAGGTTGAACTAGAAAATACTCTAGAACAAGAACAAGAAGCTTTGGTTAACAAACTATGGAAACGTATGGATAAACTGGAAGCTGAAAAACGAATGCTTCAAATCAAACTCGATCAACCAATTTCCGATCCTGCAAGCCCAAGAGAAATAAACAACGGCGATACCGCCAGCAATTTGAGCTCTCATATACAGACTCTTCGTTCAGAGGTTGCTAGATTAAGATCTACTTTAGCCATTAGTCAACAAGAACATACTCAGAAAATGCAGCGCTTTGCTCAAGAGGAACGTAACATTAAGGAAGAAAATTTAAGGTTAGTTTGACATTTTTAATAAAACATTATTTTGACTCATGTAGGTACTACTTGCTCCAATAAACATTCACAGAAAATATATTATCATTTAGTGGTTATTATGCGTTATTATCTTTAAAGATTGCAGAGAAAATTACAACTAGAAGTTGAGCGGAGAGAAGCCCTTTGTAGACATTTATCTGAAAGTGAAAGCTCTTTAGAAATGGAAGAAGAGAGACACTACAATGAGCAAGTACTGGGAGTAAGGCAGCACACTGTTTCACCCGTGCCTGTTTATAATCCATCACCTAGTCAAAGTAGGCCCTTGAGCCCAGGTAGTTGTTTTTAATTCAATATTTTAATTTAGAAATTGTATTTAGTTAAGACCAACACACCGTTACAATTAAATAATAACTGAAGAGGTTCGCGTCTTTGCATTTTACCATTTGAGTGCAGTGGATCTCAAAGAAATAATATTTGTATCTTAATAAAATATATTGTATATTATTATGTGTTTCAGGTTTAAATACGGTGCAATCACCTAGAGATTCCCTAGTGGTAGGGCCACCAAGGTGTCATTCATGTGGTCAGTTATTGAATCATCCAGTGAACCCAGCCTGTATTTCGTCAGTTCTTCATCCAGTAGGCTCTAATAGTCCTCCTGCTTCCCATCGTAAAACTAGTGAAAGATTCATTAAACCAGCAATACCGGCTGCTCCACAGCCTGCGAGTCCAATGGATACTTCAGTCAATAAAGACTAGTAAGGTAATTTAAAGTTTATAACTTTTTATTCCATTTTCTTAAAAATCAAATGCAGTAAAGAAAAGATCAAATGTGCAAAAATCACACATTCTCGAGGCTCACCTGTAAAGTAAACGGCTTAGGCAAAAAATGGCGCCATCAGTAGCAAAGCAATGTTATTATATACCATTAGCTCCAACTAGGATCAGATATTGTCACCCATTGACACATATTGAACCTGCCCTAGAAGAAAATGATGGGTCACATAAATTGATATTTATAATAATGTGGCGTGAACAATTAGTGCATTAAAAAAACTAAAATTTATAATATCGTTTTATTATAAAAATAAATCAGTACATGAGTCGCCAACTTACATCTTTCTACTTGAGTTCATTTTGAGATAAAAGCAATTTTTGTTTAGTTTTCAACTACCAACTTATGAACATTTTTTTTTAATTTCTTTACTAAGAGATAAAAAAACAATAGAATAATGTCTCAGGAATGGTTGTTTCAGAAAACTTGCTTCAAAAAAGGCCTAAAAGCGTATGTTTGTAACTATCAGTTTACTAAGTGGCCACTTTGTAACTACGTAATGACTTAATGTTAAAAAATTCACCTTTTAATTTTCGTTTTGGGCTATAATTGCCCAGCATATCTCTATTTATTTTGCCCTTTTTTTTTGTTAACCCGTATGACTCGCGAAGATACACTAAGCGGGTTGCCTATCTGGTTGAGGACGTTGTCTTGCATAGTGTGAGCACCGCACATGTGTTTCTCTGTCGTTTCTCTTTGAATTTTCCTTAAAATTGGGTTTTCTCGAGAGCGATCCTAGTTTCTGTTTTCACGCTAAAATACAGTTAATTATTTGCTACGATTGAATTCCAGCTGCACCCGGGACATCCAGAACCTCCAGGAGAAAAATGCAATCCCAATTGGCGTAAACTACGTTCTTTTTTTGTGTCGTGGAATTCAGTTGAGAGTACCAAAATCAAAGATTTTACATGGTCCTTCGAGCCGGTTGATGTCCTGGATAATTGTATTAATAAATATAGTTCATAAAGAAATCAAACGTAATTTAATAAATAAAATGTCACTTAGTTTAAACTAGATAAAACCGGTTAAGATTCGGAATCGAGGAAGGATTCTCGCATTTATCGCTTTACCGACGCTGAAAATACGTTCCCGTTATTTAAGTATAAATAAATGTTGAATATAAAGATTGTCCCTCACATTTAATTGAAATTAAATCAACTCTTAGTAACAATATACATTTTGTTTTTTTTTTTGTTTTTGTTTTTTTCAGGCCAAATTTTGATTTTAGGTATAATTAGGTCCAATATTCGGGTGAATTTGATGCTGAAGTGTACCATAAGAATTTTCTTTATATACTTTTCATTTAACTAAAATTGGGCGTTAACAGGATAACCGATACTTAAATTATTAGCAGGCGTCGTTGGAATTTTATTTATTATAATTAAGATGAAAATTATATAATTATATCAGAAAATTCAGAACGATTTGTCGTTCTTCTCGAAAACTAATAGATATAAATCATTAAGTGCTTTTTATATATTACAATAAAATCGTTAATATCGAAAACTCATAAGTTCAATTTATACAAATAATTATTCATAGTCACAAAATTGCTATTTAATACGCTTTCCTTTTGTTATTGTAGTAATATTATTAGAATAATTTATAGGTATATTTCATAGTTTGCGTAAAAAATTTAGAGGTTCAGCATTTTATTTTTAACCGCTTATAATAATTCATTATTCAATGATATTCTATGAATAATTACTTACCAATTTAATCTTTTTAATTCATTGCGTAAAACTATGTTATACACTTAAAAAAAGAAAAGTTTACATTTAATTGCACCTAGATGCAGGACACCTGTATGTGCATACACAAGATAGATTTTCAAGATGATGGATCCAATACAGAAAATATAAATAAAAAACAATAAATGGTACATAAAATTAGCATGATGAATAATAAAAAAAAAAAAAAAAAAAAAAGTTTTGTAACATTTGGATTATTGCTTAAGAATGCTTTTATGGCTTTAGAAAAAGGTTAACATTATTAATCTGTCGGATATTTTCGGGCAATGCATTTTATACTTTTGCGCCAATTACAGAAATAAATCTTTTATTTCAATCATATTTGTAAAATGGTATGTTTAGCATTATTTTCTTTTGTGCTGTAGTCACATACACATGATCTACAAATGTTTTATTTCTCGGTTTGAAATAGAACATGCAGCTAGATTGATAATTATCTAATATTCAGAATGGTCCCATTGTATATAAGTTTTGTTGTAAACAATCGGTTTTTGTGGTTTATTATCCTCCAGATATAATTCTGAAAAATATTTAGTGAATGAAGCGCAGTGTTATGTAAGTCACCCCATACTATTATGCGATATATTTAGCTACAATTTATTATAATCCAACCAGGATTTTACCACTTTTTGTTTTACGATCTCCCAGGTTTTGCCTTCAAACATTACTACAGTATCATGTGCATATGATATCGAGACACCACTTATATCTAATTTTAAAAGAGAGTTAATATAAATGATAAAAAGAATGGGACCAAAGACTGTTCCTTGTGGAACAGTGTCGAAAGCCTTTGCTAAGTCTATAAAAACGCTTATATTTATATTTTCATTTTCTAAATTATTTTAAATGTTTGATACTAACTCATATATAGCACCACAAGTACTTATACCTTTTTGGAATTCGAACTGGTTACGACATAATTTTTTTTATCAATTATATAGTTATTTAATCTATATTTTAGACTTTTTTCAAATATTTTTACGAAATTTGTAATTAAACTTATTGATCTGTAATTTCTGATGTCCTTTTTAGACCTTTTTTTATAACCTGGTGTTATTAACAATGTTTTAAGTTCAATTGGTATATTGCCAGTTGTAAAAATGAGATTTATGATGCGCATTAGAGACTCTATAATGTGATAACAATTTTTTAACAATTTAGGTGTTATTCCATCGATTCCTGGAGCACTATTGTTTTTCAGAGAGTTTATATACTCAATTAATTCATTTTTGTTAACAAGATTAATGCCATTTAGTTTATTAGAGGTGGGTAACTTATTTGAAGGTCATTTATAGAACTAGTGATTTTACTCGCCATATCTAAACCAACTTTTGCAAAATAATTATTACAGTAGTTAACCGTTTCCTTTCCTTGTCGTTTTTATTTTTTTTATTATCCAAAATATTTATATCATTGTTTGTTTTACTGTTTAGTTTTTTATTATAGGTTTCTTTTACTATTCGATAAATTTTTTTAATGTCGGTCTTACTATTTTCAATTTGATTTGCATAATAGTCATTTTTAGCTTTCTTTATTATTTTGTTTAATTGATTACGATATTGTCTATAATTACTAAGAAGGCCATTGTTTTTAGTTTTTGATATTTGTTTTTTCATGTTTATTACGTTTAATTGATTTAATAATACCTTGACTTATCCATGGTTTAATTTTTTTATGTGTAGTGTACCTTTTAGTAACATTTTTCTTTTATAGATGATATAATTTCAGTAAATTCCTGATATGTCACTAGCGGGTCATTTAAGGAAAATATGCTATCTCAGTTTACATTTTTTATCTCATTGGTAAATTTATTTACGTCCATATATTTAACTGAATGTACGTTTAGTGGTGTAGACGTTGAGTTTTTCTTATTTGTATTAATGCTCATGATAATTGGAAAATGATCTGTCAGATCTGTGTCTTACTAGTGACTTGTAGAAATAATTTTTGCTGGGCATGTGGTTTCTTACAAATATGTGATCAATGCATGAGTAGTTAGAATCTGCAGTATCTCTCATATATGAATTAATGTAAGATTTAAAGCCAGAGTAAAATAACATTGGTAAATATCTATTTGTTATTTGGTTTGAGGAATCAAGGATATTGCTATTGATGTCACCAATAAATATATCTATAATTGTCCTTCTTGGTACGTTACTAAGGAAGGTCTCAAAATCGGTGAGAAATATATTATCAGATATGTTTGGAGATCTATAACATGGCATAATCGTAAATGGTATATCATTAACACTAGATGTTATTGAACTTATTGTAACATTTGAAAGAGGTAACTTATTATGTTCTATTTTAAACTGAATGCTATCTTTGATATACGTAACTACACCATTACATAGATTATTCACACTGTCATTAAAAATATTGGTAAAACCAGGTATAACTAAATTTTCAAGTTCAATAACAGTACGTGTTTTTCGTAATATTATTACATCTAGGTCATTTAACCCAAAAGTTTCCAGAAATATTAAAAAGTTATCAAAATATACTTCTAATGTTTAAATGTAAAATTTTTATTACGTTTGTCAAATGACTATCGCGCTTTATACTGTTAATAAATGTATCTACATCATAACGAGAATTTTTATTTAATTTAATCTCATTTTCTTCATTTTCAATCTCATTTAGAATGTCCAGTTCTGATATTACCATAAAAGAGAGAAAGAGGGAGACATTTTAAATTACTTTAATATAATCCACATTGTAAAAAGTAAACGATTGAAGTAAATAGAAACTATATAGTTTGCATAATTATTTTGTCTAATTTATATCATAATCAATTTTTCTTTTAAGAATACTAATATGGTAGCCGAAAGTCGGACATTCTCGACTATCACATCTGTGGGTAGTGTCATAATTTGTTTTATATTTTTGGTTTGGTATATTACAATTTCTACAGTAATGTTTATTTTGATTTTGACAATCTCTCGTTAAATGTTCTTCAGAGGAGTTAGCTCAAACAATTTTAGATACACAATCTTGTTTTTTATGGTAATAACCTTGACAGTTAAAGCATTTGGGAATATCCAAATCTTCATATACTAAATGTCTTTCCCATCCAATACATACCTTCTTGGTTGCCATTATTTTATATTTTGCTGGAGTACATTTGCAGATAATTATTTTGCAACCGTGTTTATTCAACATCTCTTGCTTAAAGTTTGTGATGTTAGTAGTCTCATTTTGGTTAAATGAATTTCATTTGAGTTTCAAAGCTTCGTGTTCATTTCTTCTTTTAATATTTCAGTATCACCTTTAGATTGACGTTTTATCGTTAGTGTGCCGTTATTTGTGTTTTTCACATTTGTAATTCCCAGTTTTAATTTGGCGGGATTAATTTTTGAGCTTATATCTTTAATTGTCTGTTCAAGGTTTCGATTTTTCTTCGGCTTCAATATTGTTTTAGGATAATTACTTTTTTTTTTACTTTATCTTCTTTTACAATAGTAGCATATGATGCGTTATTCAAATCCGCTTTCTCGATACTTTGTATTTTTTCCTGAAGTAATTTAATTATAATTTCTTGGTCACTGATTATTTTAGATTTATCATTTATTGTATTTTGCAATATGTCAAAAAGTTCAAATTTTCTACATTTCTTACAATCGAATTTTAAAGTGCGTTTTTGCAGTGGTATACATCTAATCTCAGAGGGACTTAATTCACTTCATTCTATAAAAGAAATTTTTTTACAGACGTCACAGGCGAAACATGGATATTTATTATCTTTTGTTGGTAGATGTATCGTCTTACAAATAAAACATTTCATTTATTATACTTTTTATCATATTTTATTAAATGTAGATTCTAACTATTAGTACAGTAGTCACTGCTAAATTTTTCACAGAAACAAAATAATTTGATAGCAAAAAGTAACACTATTTAGATAAGGAGACCAGTTTTTTGTTATATTTTCTTCTTTATTGAACGGAAATTACATCTAAAACCCGTGATATCCTTCCAAAACAATGTAGTTTTTAGAGATTTCAAAACAGCAAACAAGATAAATTCTTACTCTTTCAGATGATATAAAAATCATAAAATTTCGTTCACGCTCACTCACTGAAATTTATCTTTTATCGACGAGCATATTGACATCAAAACTTACAGAATGAAGTTGAAAATAATATGATAATATTATGAAAATAATATTTATTAATTAGTGTTGCTTATTGGGGTTATTTTGTTGATTTTAATTTTTCCAGTTACCTTTTAAATCATTTTTGACCTTTAAAATTACTTTGTGCATCTCAAAAATGATTTTCCTCTATAATATAACAAATAGTTTCGATTGAATCAGGGTTTTTAATTCAAAGAGTATGCCTGCGATAAATTCCTTTAGTGTTAAAATTCATTTCTAGCTCTGGAAACTGATTCTTTGAACCAAGTGGCTTCTTAAAACCTGTAGTCTAAAACACTTGCTCTACCAACTAATTTTGAACGAATTAATTTAAGTAAATAGTTGTGTAAAATAGGATTCGCAATATTATAAGTATCTACTAAAAATTAACAGTTTTCGATAACAGTACTAACTTAAGCATTTGTATGTTTAATTGTTCATTGTTATTAGCCATATTGATTATTTTTAAGTCCATTTTAGAAGTTTACACCGTTAACGAAGTGTCCACGTTACATTTCGTACATTTAAATTATACACATTAGATATTACTTCTTGCTTTGCTCTTTATTAAAAATACGTTTTTTCCACTTCTCTCAAAAAAAATGAAAAAAGATAAAATTTACCTACATAAATAATATTCTCAACTTGCAGTTGTTATTCTAATGACAATGGCCAGCAATACTTAAAAAAGTGTAGACATCAAATACATAGCGATTTTAAAGATTTTGAATGCACTGTCTCATCTTATGAGGAGGGAGCTATGCTTTCTTTCAATTAACATCTTAAATTTTCCGTCAGATGCGTCATTTAGTTTGCATTTGACACTAATTGAAAGTGAACAACTTTTGCAGTTATACAAAAATGAATAAAATCTATTATCGTGTAGTTATTAGATATTTGTTTTTGAAAAAGAATCATGAGATCAATACCAAATGGAACAATGTTTATGGGGAGTCTGCACCTTGGTACCAAAGATTAAAATATTGAACGCGGTCATATTATGAACATTTTTGATGATGATAGTCCAGGCTGTCTAAATGAGATCACGATATCAGAAAATATGTGGTATGTTTAATCACGAAAAAAGAACTTTTTGTGTGGTGTTCTTTGGGTGAGTCCAGGCCTAAGAAGGACAAAGTGAATCTGTGTGCCATAGCCAGAGTTTTTTTTTTGAGGTGCTTACCGACCATTTATTTTCGAACACCATGAAAAGGATAATACAATTAACAGGAGAATATTACTAACAGAATTACTGGATTTTAAGCAAAAACGACCGCTTTTGCCAAAGAAATAATGCTCTTATTCTCCAGATTTGGTGCCATGTTACTATTATCTATTTCCAAACTTGAAGAAATGGTTTGTTGGTAATAAACTTGGGTCGAATGGGGAGGTTATCATTGCAATAGTGGCCCATTTTAAGCGCTTCGAGAAATCGTATTATTTGAGGAGCATAAAAAAAATTAGAGAATCGTCGGAACAAGTATCAAGCTAAATGAAAACTATGTGGAGAAATACATTTTGATTTTGCCTAAAAAAAGTTGTATTTTCTTAGGCCTTTTACTTTTTAGCTTAACCTCTTATTTATAAAATAAATTTTCAAGTCGTCATCAACACAGTTACCATTTTTTATTTGTTTCAGGAAACACTATATGGACTAATGGCGGCAAATGTTACTAGTATCTAAAATTATTGCATTATACTTACAGTTTATATTTGACTTTTTTAAATAAAAATGTAATCTAAACATGTCTGAATTATTTTATTAAAGTGTAAAGTATTTAAGTGAATTTCAAATATATCATTGCTTTCGCACAATATATCTTTGTTTTATTTCACCCACTGTTCAATAGCAAACTCTAAAAAAACTCTTTCTCTTTCTTTTCTTATTAAATAATTACTAATTACATTTTATTTATTATTTATTAATAATAATAATCAGTGGCGAGAATAGGTTATTAATAAAAGCGGTATTTTTAAAATGAAATAAATTATTAAATGTTGTAGTATTAAGAGTACTTAATCAAATCTATGAAGCTCGCATCACTTAAACAAAAATATTCTAGAGATTGTACGGAAGTGAAAATTGAGACTACTAAAAATAATTATGAAAAGATAAATTATACTTATCAGAATTTCCAGTCTTCCAAAGCGTTTTAAAATATATTCAACAGAACTTTTGTCTATCTGGAAAATGGTGTGTCATACTCCGGAACCTGGGTCGATTTGAATATATTTTAAAACGCTTTGGAAGACTGTGGAAATTCAGATAAGTATAATTTATCTTTTCAATTTTATTATGAATAGTTTCCACAAAGTAAGAGTTGAAACAATTTAATAAAAAAACTTTATTATATATTATAGTTGCCTTATTTAACATAAAACAAAATTATTTTAAAGAATAATATATTTGATTTAACTCGCTAGGGCTTAAAAATAAAATAAACAATAATGTAATCATTTTTTTATATTAATAAAAGTATCTCTTATATTTTCCGACATTCTAACGATAGTATAGGATAAAAAATGAGACTATATTAAAATTTTTCAATAGCTTCATTTGATATTTATTCAAATCTAATTAAATAAATTTGGGAAACTTTATGGATAAAAATAGCGTTCCCTCTATTATAGAAATATTGATCTAAAAACGGGAAAATAAAATTTTGTTTCATTATTTATATACATTACTATTCTCCCTAGGTCCTCTCTAGCTTGCAACCATTGTAGTCTTGATCTTCAGGTATAGCTCCCCGAATGTGTAAGCCTTTAATTTAATTCACCGTTTTAGCCTATTCAGTTATACTTGTTTCTTTGTTTCTAAATTGGTCAGCTGTACTACTACTAGTATGGTTCTTAAAATTTAACCTGTTTTACATTTCTTTTTGTCATGGCCCTTACTTTAACAGATAGATTTTAAACATCCTTCTCTGTTGTGGTTGTCTTTTATTTTCATTCTTTACTTACATATAGAATTTTTCATTTATTTACTGTGGCTACCTTATTGCCTAAATATTTAGGTTTATCAAAAAAAAGTAATATAGGGACTCCATTTACGTAGTTTGTAAATACAATGGAAATTAAGTCTTACCACATTAAAATTGTAATGTGGTAAGACTTGAGTAATTTCCATTTTCCTTTGTTTATAAAAAACATGTTCTCTCACTTTATTTTCCAATTCTTTCCAACCTTCATCTACGTTTTTCTAATAAGCATACGCAATTTTTTTTGAAATAATATTGTTTCAATTTATATTTAATAAAAAAACAATCGACATATTTTATTTCCAATATTTTATTGAAAAATTGTGTTCAACACATTATTAATGTGTTTTTGCAGCTAACCTCTTATCTCTTTCTTCAGCAATGGACAGCTTGACTCCTTTACCCCTTGGTAATGAAACAAACGCTTTAGATCCTTTGCCAATTATGAATACATTATTTAACCTAAAAAAATAAAAACAATATATTAGGCGTGACAAAAATTAATTAAACAAAGAAGCTCAAGTTAAAAGATACAGGGTGGTGAAATTATTTTTGCAACATTTAAACATCAGTTATTCAGTAATTTAGACAAATAAGTTTGACATTGATTCCACATGAAAATACCATTTAGCCATAAAGAACACAAAATTTTCAGAATGTCAACACACACACACACACACACACACACACAAAAACTAGTCAACCATACACTTTTTGAACACACTCAATTAGTATAATTTTATATTTTATTTACCTAGTAGCAAACACGTGACCATTAGCATCCTTAACGTGAACAATATCAAAGGATCCTGGGTGACGTTCTCTATTAGTTACAGTACCAACACGTCCTAAATTTCTACCTCCTGTGATCATACATAAGTTACCAGATTCAAACTTAATGTAATCCAGAATTTTTGATGTTGCAATTTCCAATTGAATAGTATCGTTTACTTTAATGTTGGGGTCAGGATAGCGGATTGTACGTCCGTCATGTGTCACTAAGAATGGG
This sequence comes from Hermaeophaga mercurialis, assembly GCA_951812935.1. NCBI lineage: Eukaryota > Metazoa > Arthropoda > Insecta > Coleoptera > Chrysomelidae > Hermaeophaga > Hermaeophaga mercurialis. The sequence goes on along the minus strand of OX638361.1, from coordinate 23,873,604 downwards.
ATACCTTTGGGTCCAGTCTGTACTCTTTTAACTTTGCAGAGTTTGTACTGTAACACACAGTTATATAAATGAAAGAAACAGCTGGAGATTTTGTTTGTCAAAAACTTACCTTAGCTTCTTCAGCAGTAATACGATGAATTGCAAATCTTCCTTTAACATCATAGATGAGACGGAAAAATTCGCCAGTTTTTTCAATAGTGATAACATCTAAAAAAAGGGCGTACTTAATAAAGAAAAAACATTTACTTTTTTACATACCCATAAAACCTGCTGGATAGTTAGTGTCGGTTCTGACTTTACCGTCAACCTTAATTAATCTTTGCATAACAATCTTTGTTACTTCACTGTTTGTAAGGGCATATTTCAACCTGTTTCTCAGAAAAATAACTAAAGGTAGTGATTCCCTAAGTTTGTGAGGGCCAGTGGAAGGACGAGGAGCAAATACACCTCCCAATTTGTCCAACATCCATGCCTTCGGAGCATTTAAACGCTTCAAATGTTTTTTGGGTCCTCGAGCCTGGAAAAGTAAATATTCATTGTAAAAATGTTATTAAAAGTTTCACCTTTCAAAAAATATTCCCATACTATCTTTTTGGTACATAACCAACATTTAGAGGTTCACTTTCGAAATGGAATTTGTCACCAAATGTCTACAAAACTATCACTATTACGAAAAAAGTAGTTATAAAATTATTACTTTTTGCACTTAAAATTACTAATTTCATATTGTTTATATTTAGATGATACAAGATTTAATAAAATTAACAACCTACCATCTTGACTTTAAAAATATAAAAGACAGAACGGGAACAGGTCTACCAAAACAAAATTTTTGAATTAATTTTGTGTCAATGTGTTGTGACAACGCTTCTTCTTTTTTAATTTATATTGGCGTTCATGTACGAGACTACTTGGCACCATGAGTTCCATTAACATGGAAACAATATTTTGCATTTATTATATTGTATAAGAAATTTTATATAAAAAAAAACGAATTAATTTTTTTTCTACGATCCCTAAAGTCATTTTTTCATATTTAAGGTCAAGGTAGTCTTTTCTGTTATTTGGGGATAAGCTGGTAATTCCTACTTTACTGTATTTTATACACGGTATATGAAATGATTTTAAAGAAATCATGTTCGATAATCTATATTACCCATTATTGGAAATTTTTGAGATCATGCTTGGACAGATTTCGCAAAATTCCATTCTGTTCATATTTAGTGATAAACACAGTATTCTCCCTCTTAGAAAATGAAACGAATAGGATAGCATTTATTTAAGTATGAGATTATGTGTTAACCTCCGATGTGGAAATGGAATAAATGGTGTTAGGTTATTAAGAGTCATAAATTCATATTTCCGAATGTGAGACAGATACGTTGCCACAAAGCCACCTCGCTTAATAAACAAAAGTACTAATGCTGTGAAGTTAGTACTTACCGAACAAGGAGGGAAATGTTATTTTAAAATTAAGCACAAAATAATTCTAGAAACTAACAAAAGTATGAATGTCTAACGAGGCTAATATATAAGTTGAAGTACACTTCGTTTGCCTTTTCCATTATAGTTGATCTTTTATTGGCATATGTATTCAGTGCTGCCAATTTTTTTTTAATTATACAATTTGTTTCTTTCACTAAAATTTACCATTACTTATCCTCTAATACTCTAATTAAATATAACCCTATAAAATAATTAACTTTATAAAAAATCCTTACCCTTGAAATATTTTCTCAAATTTGAGTCAATATTTTTTAATATTAAGTTGGCAGTAGTTGGACATTTGATATTTAATAAAAAGTAAACATGGCGGATTGGCAAAAAAGTATGTTGTTTTAAAACTAAAATAAATATAATTTATTTTATATTTAAAAAAAACAGAGGTTTGCGTTTTTGGAAAATAAATATATTTTTTTTAAGATTCGTCTGATAACAACACACTGAAGCCTGTTGTTTTACAGCCCCCTATCATAATGAAGATAGATGGACCAGATGAAGCCAATGGAAAAGGTAAGTTTAAGTAAGCGTTTAAATTTATTTTATACAAAAGTAATTTTTTTAGAAAGTGAAGAAAATGATAAAAATATTCAAACAATGACAAATCAAGAATTTAAAATGTGTAGCCCATCCTTTCGACCCTCTATCACTGATAATCAATTTGCTTCAACGCAGAATAGAATATCAAAAGGGATTTTAAAACCACCTCAGTTTAGTCTTAATGTGAACAATGTTTCTACTGCTTTTACTTTAAAGCCCAGTCAGCTTATTCCTAAAAATTCTACAAATAGTGATAAACCTAATAGTGAAAAAACTGAAAGTAGTGATACAAAAGTTAATCCTTTAAATGGTGAAATGCCGAAGTTTGTGCCTTTGGTTGTACCTGAAAAGACAAACCAACAGCCTGCTGAAGCAAAAGTTTCTGATAGTTCTTTTGTATTTGGGGAGAATTTAAAAGAAAGAGTTGTAGCCGGTGAAAACAAAGATGAAATATCCAAAGCTTCTACAAGTTTAGGTGTGTAATATTTATTTGAGTACATTTTGGCTAGTTATAAGTACATTTTATTGTCTCTAATTTGGGACAATTAATTAATGAATGATTCTGTATGTGTATTTTATATTTGCTAAAGGTTTTTTAAATTCTTAAATATGAACTAGGAATACTAGAAAAATGTAAGTGCGCATTGAAAAATTCATTTAAAATTACATTTTCTGTTGTGTGTTGGGATGATGTACAAATATTGTTGTTAAGAGTATTAGAATAATTACTCAAGACAAAATGAATGCATTCAACAATTTTTGTTTAGACAATTTAAGACAAACTTGGTGAAAGGAGTTGTTATCCCTTACAAAACATGCTTTGCTTCAGTTATTTGAAGTGTCCTAATAAAACACAATTGATTTTTCTTAAATCTTTTGAATAAATTTGATCAATTTGAATATCAAAATAGACACCTTTTTACAGGTTTCAATGGATCATCAGAAATGTTGTTTAGTTCAGTAATAAAGCACGAATTAAAGCAAGATTCTATTTCAAATGCAAAAGAAAAAGAATCAAAATCGTTGAGTGAATCTGCAAGAGAATATGAAGAATCTAGAGCTAATAAACGAAAATATGAGGAAGTAGAAGTTATTACTGGTGAAGAAAATGAAACAAATATTTTAAGTATCTCTTGTAAACTATTTTCTTTTAATAAAGTTTCTAGTAACTGGTTGGAACTTGGAAGAGGGACTCTTCGATTGAATGATCTCACTAGTGTTGATCATTTTGATGCTGATCACGTTGGAAGTAGACTTGTATTTCGGTCATCAGGAAGCTTGAGAGTCATACTTAATACTAAAGTATTATCAAGTTATAACAGAAATATAACAGATGATTATATAGAATCTGTTTTAGATTTGGGCAGAAATGGTCGTTGATAAAGCCAGTGAAAAAAGTATAAGAATAACTGCGCTTGACGCAAATGGTGAAATTAAAGTGTTTCTCGTTATGGTAAGTTTTATTTTCCACTTTTTTCAAGTTTTTTTTAATTAATATCTTACATCAGGAATACAAAAAAAATATTTTACAAATGTATGCATTTTGTTAAAACTTTCAAACTATTATAATTTCAGAGCAACATTGAAGATTCAAATAGGCTGTACTCACATTTACAAAGTAGGTTAGACAAAGAAATTGCTGTTCAGAAACGTAAAAGATTAGAAAATAATAGTTCGTCAAAAGAGAACTGATTCCAGAGGAACAGGTTTAGTCATTACAAAAAAAACTACTTTTACAGGTTAATTCTTTTTACAGTAAGATAATAATGTTCATATTTAAGGAAAACAGAATTTACATTTAAAAATGAAATATATCACTTAGGAAGGTGATAAATTTTCCACCTTGCTGAATATAGATTATTTCTAAAATTCACATAGTAAATGAAGAGTCCAAGAATTATGAATTTTTGAGATAAAAGGTTTTACATTTTTTAAATAGTTTGGTTGATTTCAGTGTTATTGATTTACTAGTTTTGCTAAGTACTTTGATTATCGTGATGTATAATTAATATTTAGGGAATGAAATAACGCCTTCTCCTAGTGACATATTTTGAAACGTTTAAACTCTTCATAGAAAATTCATCTTTAAAATTTGTTGACTTAATCTCAAATACGGTATCTCAAAAACTAATCACCTATACCCTTGTCACGAGTTAGTTTTTGTGTGACTAGGGTAGAGGGACCAAAATTAAAGAATCATCTAATTAAACAATTAGTTTCCAATCATTTAGATATTAACTACATAATCCTTTTGGCATGACACAAAGATTGTACAAATTTTGGAATTTGAGATTAACAATATTTACAAACTTTAGTTATTATATAATTTATTGCTAATATCATTTTTTTAAATGATACTGTGTAAAAGAAAACTCTAATTATTAAGTTATACTAACCAAAACCTTTAATTTATATTTGTTACAACCGATTTTATGAAAAAACTTTGCATGTAAGAATAAATCCTTGAAAAATGTTTTGCGTATAATTTTATATTCATCTCTCTTATTGATAGCTACCTTAGAAAAGTTACTAATTTTCTTGATAAAACAACTCCCTCAAATAAAGACTATTAGCGCAGCTATGGAATATACTTACCCGTTGCACAAATATATGGTAAAAGTTTTGTGCAAATCGATATGCATTGAATAAATCCTTTCTTGGCAATACATCTGTACGCATTGCTTTCTTTTGTTGCGAGATGAAACGGTTTAGCCTAGAGATAAGACTATGTGTCTACACTATTAGATTCATCAGCATAGACAGTTTATTATGAAGAATTAGTGTATTTGAATAAGACTTTTACCTTATCTGTAATTGAAGACTTACTCACCCTTAGTGCATTTATATGGAACATTGTTTTATTTGTATCATGTATAATAAATTCGTTTAAATTGTATTATATGAAGCGTATTTTATTTTAAATATATGTTGTTGCATTAATAATTAATAGGCAATCAAGCTTCCTTCGATTTTGAACCCAAAATTGTTATTGTAATGTGTAATAAGGAGACTATAAACATTTACTTAAACGAGGGTGAAAATATGAATGCTTTTACTTTTCAATATTATACTGCAAAACCTATTAAATATAAATAAATTATATATAAACAATCATTAAATTTACTAAAACGTTCCCGGGAAGCGTTACGTCCAATGTAAGTCCTATATTCTTGTTGTTTCGAGCCCAACACAAGCAGAAAATCCACTATAAATTACGGTTTTGTCCAATATCGAATCTAACCCAGCAACTTACCAATTAAAACCACCTTCCTTAATTTCTCTCCCTCTCCTACCACCTTGGAACTACTGTTATGGTTCAGGATGATGAGTGTATATTTTACTCTTCCGGAATTTGGAATTCTTTCTCCTTCATTGTTCTGGTCATAATATTGTTAGTAATTCTAGCAAAGTAATTTACTTTGGTTGTCAGCATACTTAGTAAGTTCTTGTTTTTTTTTAGATCATTCTAAACTTCTTCCCGTATTACGTTTGTATGTAATATATATAGGCAGTTGTTATCAATATTTCTTTTTAAATTAGATGCATTCTAGCCACACAGTTGACGGTATTAGTCCACTTAGATTTTTGGTTTTGTTGTTTCAAGCTTCCATGCCAAATATGTTTCCAATCATTTTATTTTCTCTCTTCATTCATATATCGTTTTCATCTCTTTTGTCATTAAATCGATTATTGATATTCCAGATGTCTCCTGAACCGCCTTTTTTTACTTTTTGAACTCTCCCCACCTTTTCCGTATTGAATAAGCATTTACAACAAAACAGAGCACTAAATCAGACGATATCCCAATTGTTTGATTATGGCTCTCCTATGTTAGGTAAGACCCTGCTTAATGAGAATATTCTATTCTTTTCATTTGCTCTTTGTTTTTACAAAATACAATCATCTATAAAATTCCAAAGTGTTGGTCCCAGCATAGATTCTTTTGGAATCCCTCTAGTTACTAATTACCTATTCACTGATAATACATTTTCTTTCGCTAAGATTCTTGCTAGTTACCTATACTAGATAAATGGAGATTACGTTTTTCAGTTCGGCAATATTTCTACCGACCAGCAATTTTAGTATCAAATCGGGATTTGCCGTTTAACTCTGCTGCTTTAATGGTAGACCTATCCTTCCGAAACCCAAACTGGTCATTTAGCATAGATTGTTCTGTTTTTTAACGAAGTATTACTCAGTTTGAACTTTTTCGAAAATAAAGACAATAACTTCAAGATTGCTGATCATCTGAATTAAATTCACGTACCTTGCAAAATTATTAAAACTGTAATTTCCAACTCGAATATGAATATATATACACATTTAATAAATCAATTATTAATTTTATATACGGGATAGATTTATAAAATTTCATGTATGAACAGCGGTCGTGTTTATATAATTTATTGCAGGAGAAAAAATTAATATAAATAGAAGAGAAAAAGATGCTGCTGTTGTGTTTAAAAGTAGATAAAATAAGAATCGTACAACTTTTTGGTATAGTATTCATAAAACGCTCTCAGGCGAATATTATATTTTGAAAAGAAAGGAATACTTGTTTTTTGTAAAAAATGCATGATCACCATATGTAAGAAGCTCATGAGAGTTTCTTACATTTAACGATGTATCACAATCAAACAATCTTTATTAAAAATTTACCGGGAATTCTTTTAAGATATCTTATTCTTATGGAAATTATCCCTTTTCCTAATAACAAAGTTCCATATAATTTATAAGAAGGTAATATTTTCATTATACAAATAAAGAGAACTCTAATAGTATTTAAGAAAATTACAATTGACAAAATAAAAGACTTAGCATCTTAGAAAGGAAAAATATAGTTTAAATATGTCAACAGGTTTAATATTTCAAAATGTGATAGTATTAAAAACATGTAACACTAAACAAGACTTTGTAACAATTTTTAGATGCTGGATTTTGTTGTACACTAGAAATACCTGAATGTATTTATATTTTGTATTTAATAGGTAATAAAATTTTAACAAACTGGTGTTTTTATATTTCTTATATTCTTTTTATTCATTTGCATCTGATCTTCAATTAAATATGTAATCAACGCATCACTGTCTGGGTGGAAGTTTTAAAAATTCCAAAGCATATGGTCAGATGCAAAACACTTGTTGGCAACGAACCAATCACTCAAATTTCCAACAGTTGAACTGTTCAGCTGTCCTAAGATATCCATAGAACCCAGATCTCCCGTTCCGCATCCAGAGCTATTCTGCAGAGATCAAGCATAACATCACTTGTTGTGCTGTTTATCTCTCCATTTGAGAATCATATTGCACCACCCATTTCATGATCATTCAAACCAGATACCATATAATAAAATCATTTAAAGGGCTTTCTGTTCCCCATTTCTGCTTTGCCACCATCAGTCACAACTAGGAGGTACTTACCCAGAATTTATTTGCCTATTGTTGTAAGAAATCCAATACAAGTTAACTAACCGCTATTGAGCGTCAAGTCATGGTACAAAATATTGTTCCATGTTTCTTAAGTGAACTGAGCTAAGCAGATTGAACAGCACTACCCAGAACAACGATTTGCATTTTAGAGTAAAGGAAATAAAATACATTTAAATTCAACAATGAAATATTTCAAACCTATACAGTATGCCACCAATATGTTTATATAAAAATAACAATTTTTTAGGAACGCCTTACGTCCTTTCTGCATTGTGGTAAATGTAGAAGAAAAGTATAATGACCATGGGAATCCTGCTTTGAAATATAACGTTTCTTTATGGCATGTAGTTCGCTTATCTATTAAAAATTCAGTTTGGTGTATTTAATATCAGTACATATTCTCCTGCAGACAGCAAAAATTGTTCCTAATATTGAAATAATCAATTTTCATTATTAGAACCAACTAAGGCCGATCTATTTTAGAAACATCCAAAACAAAGTAGGACTCCTTTCAGCGAAATTGAAATCTAAAATAAAAAAAAAATCAATTTTGAGCATTATTTTTAAAATTTAACTACAAAAGCTTCTTACCCATACCTGTTTAAACTCTTCTGCCAGACTCAAATTCTTTAATCGATTCCAAATGCCTTATTCAATTCCTTCAGGTCTCTTTTATCAACAAGTGGTTTCAATTCACCTCTATTCATCAAAGATACGCACATCCTTAATGTTGACCATATTGTATCGGACATTTGAGATGTTGAACCCGTGTTTATTACATCTTTACCTCTAGCTTGCTGATTGAGGGCTGTGAGAAAATGTTCTGCAGCCTCTCTAAAAAATTAAGAGTACATAATTCAATTTTTTTTAATCATCTTATTGGCTTTTTTATAAGAATAAAGAACTAAAATAATATTTAAAAGAATCTGATATTTTATATTACCTGTATGCATTTAAATTAATACAAGTGATGCCTACATTGTACCTGGCTCTTATAAAACCAGGAGATAAGTTTAATGCGTGATGATAAGCATCTACAGCTTCTTCAGGCCTTGAACCATTTGCTAATGTGGCACCTAATCTATTCCAAAGTCGGGCGTCCTAAAAAAGTATATGAAATAATAAATAAAAAACTTAATACATCAAACTCACTTCAGGCCGTACAGAAAGAGCTGCTGAAAAACAATCTGCTGCTTTATTATATTCTCCTGTCAGATTGAAGAGCACACCTAATCCGCATTGCACTTCATAATCTATATCTTTAGGATTTCTTTGAGCGGCTTTAATAAATAAATCTTGAATTACCTTGTGGTCATTCCTGTATTAAGAAATAATCCTTAGTTATTTTTCATTCACAAAAATTTTCAGTTAAAACCCAAATTAGAATTAGAATTTTAAAATTAAAATACATTATCACAAACTCTAAAAGGACGGGATTCTAGACAAATTATAGGGAAGCTATTTAATGTTTGTGTTAAAAATTATTTGTATGTTTACTTATTACTGAAAATAAAAATAAAGTGTACATGTTAAGAAAAGCATGAGCAAAGGCACTAATAAAGATTAGTTACAAAATACTTTTTTAGGAACCTCTATATAAGGAAACAACTATAATTTATTATGTAAATGAATTTTATCGATACAAAGAATTCCAATATTGAAAAATGGATGCTGTAGATTAAATAATTTTATATTGACAGTCGGTAGTCCTAAAAATAGACAATAAATATAAGTTGGTTAAATTTCCCCTAAGGGAATAATATAAGACAATTATAGCTCAATTAAAAAACAAAGTTTATTTATTTCACTAGTACAAGAAATGAGATTTTCATACAATTAATATTAGAAAAGAAAAAAAATCATCTGCGTCTTGCCTACTTTTTGGGTCATGACATATATATATATATATATATTGCAAATGTAAAAGACAAACGCAAATATAAAAGATTACCTAATTGCCTCATATTATTCATATGAAAAAGATGAACATGCACAGCCTTATGCCGCACTTACTGAACTAATAAACTTGTAACTTGCCCGGATAATTTCAAACTTTCTGGAGCAATGTCCTGATATTTGGAATTATGCTTTAACCAGTTCAATAACATTTGACAAGCTTGATTGTAGTAACTTTCATTCGTGTAACTCACAGCAAGAGCCATTAAACACTTGAGGTTCATTGGATCCAGTTGAAGGCACTTATTTAAAGCTGGAATTGCATTTGGATCCTGAAAAAATAATTATTAATAGTTAAAATTTGGTATATCAAAAAATTAAAAGTTTTTCACCTGTTCATTTTCAGCTTGTGTTGTTCCAAGCAAAAGCCATGCTTCCGAATTTTCTGGTTCATGTTTGACTGCTGCTTCAAAACATAATACAGCACTTGGAAAATCTCCTTCTTCCAAAAATTGCTTACCTCTTTCAAGTGGATTTGATATATCAAACATTGGATTTTCTTCACTGAATTCATATTCCTGAATAATTGATCTCGATTAGGAATTCATAATTAAAATGAATAGCTTTTATTATCTCAGTAAAAATAATTTTATCAAGTTTCTTTTTAAGCCATTTAGCAAAACTTTTATAATATTTCAGCGAACTGGTCAAATTTGTTTAAGTAAGTAAATGAATGTAAAAACTTAAATTAACATTAATATCTAAGTTTATAAAGGTTATGTGGAAACAGCCCTCAGTAATTATTGCTAATTAGTATAGTTTATCCTTGTAACATTATTTGGATATTGATATGAGATTATGATTTAATAAGAAGGATAAACTTATCAAGAACTTCATTATTGATCTTGCTGCTTTAGACCTATAAAAACATTACCTTTGCTGTGGTATTGTAGTAAGAATTGAATTCATCAATCCATGGTTGTGAGGGATCTATGTCGGCTTCTGAAACTTTTTTCATTTCTTCTTGGAGCTTATCCCAAAAGGCCGAATTATATTCCTCATCTAGAAAAAACTCAGAAGGGATTATACCAACAGCAAGATAGCATCCAGTATGGTTTGGGACTCTCTTTTAATTTATTGACCCTAGTATGTCAAAAGAATCAAATGAAACTAGTGTGGGTATCAAAACACAGTAATATTGAGGGTAATGTGGATTTTGAAGCACACAAGGCTCAGAAGAAACTTTTACATGACCAAAGCCAGTTCTAGGCTTATCTCAATCATATCAGGATTAATTCCACAAGGGTGCTTTTGGACAAACAAAGCTAACACTGAGCGAAACAGCTTGAAAATTTTCGCAAGGCTATGGATAGACCATGTGCGATTAAATATGGATTGGTTTTTAAATACATATAATGACGGCTCTATAGATATAAAAGTACTAAAATGCATATTTGGTTATTACTACAAAATATAAGTGATAAGAAAGCAATGAACACATCAACATTTAGCGAATATAAGAAAACGATTCTATAGATTATTCAGTAAATATTTACCTGTGTGTAATTAGTATTTTAAAATACAAAACTGTTAATCTTTGTAGAATTATTTTTTACAAATAATTATGAAAAGTAGGCCAGAAAGAGATATATGTCTTTTAAACAGAAAATTATGTCATTCTTGTGACTTAGGTTTACTCATTGTACTGAAAAGATATAGCTATAAAGAGGACAGTGTTTGATCAATCTTTAATTTAAAATAACAACTTGACTAATGTAGATCATTGTGATTGTTAATTAAATTTTATATTATTGGGTTGAAGGAATCTTCTGTGCTTTTAAGTTGTGTAGATTGTAAAAAGTGTTGCCCTGTTACAAGGTACAATTAACATACTAAGAAAGTACCTTTATTTTCTGACTGCAAATGCTCTTCAACCCAGTTTTCAACAACTGCTTCAGAATTGGATGGTTCTGCTTCTGTATCAAAATATTCCTTGGTCCAATCTGCAGCTTCTTTTTCTGTTAGTTTTCCTTCTTCTACATCGGCACTGCCATCTTCTTTCATAAATTTCATAAACTGTAAATTAATAAGTTATCAGTTATAGAGTAAAATTAATTTTTGCTGTTAAAATTTGGTTTGCATCAATTTACAAGTAGAGTGAGAAGATCATTAAAAATAAGGTTTACCTTTGAATATACATATTTTGAGTTTTTACTGGAGTCCTCTAAATAATCGCTAGGTGACAATATATCTGTTGATTCTTTTGAAAAATTAATCATTTCATTGGTCCATATATCTTCAAAATTTTGAAAGTCATGCGTTCCTTGCTCTTGTGACATTATCTCAGCCCATACATTTTCATTATTGTATATAGTTTCCTAAAATATTTTATGTGTTCATAATAAGATACAAAGTATAGAAATTAGATTTAATAACTAAAGGATTTTAATATTAAAATTATTTTTGACTTGTTTCTAAAATAATTATTTGTCCACTTAATATGTATCTCTATAATTTCATTATAAAATAAAGTGACAACACTGTTGACAAAAACTGATCTCTATTATCTAAAACGCAAAGTTAAAATTTGAATCATAGGTAATGCATTGCTACTTACATTAAATCTTTTTCCATCTTCAATATATTGAAGAGCCCATGCATTATCATGTATTTGATCTTTGACTGTTGATGCAGGAATGGGTGGCAAGGCTGATCTTTGAGATTCAATTTCATGCATTTCTCGCATCAAATCTAGAAATATTTAATGAAATAAATTTAAGTTAAATAAATGTAAAATATCTAAGTACCGTCCATTCGGAAAGTTTGTGGAATGGCCCTGGACTCCTGTAGAAATTGTTCGACCAATTGGTCTGAACTACTTTGAAAAATCTGGCCATGATTATCAGAAAATGTGTGATCTTGAGTTATATGCGAAGTTAACTTCGATAATGGATTTGTCTGTCCACATTCAGCTTCAGTTAAAGGTCTAAACGCCATTCCTGCAAGTCACAAGTTAAATCTCAAAAAATAAATATTTCATGTGAAACCTATGAACTTAAAAAAAGTGACATTTATCTTTTATGATAAACTTTTCAACCATTCCAACAAACACTGATTAGATAAATCCAAAGACCATGCACTTCGTAAGATCGTGATTCAAATCCACAACCTCGAATAAAGTGACTAACTTCATGAGGTAAATGTTGCTTCTTTTTATAATTGGATCTACTGACAGTTTCCATTTAAACATTATAACCTTGAATGTACTTCATAATTTAAAAAAAATGTGCTTCTTTTTTAAATAAATTTTGTGATATAAGATAAGTGTTTATTTTATACTTACCACACCACTCTTACCAGGTTGTGTATAAATGCCAACACATCTCGTGTTGTTATAATATATAATATACAAGGTGTCCCCTCAAAAACTTAATATCGAGTTATATTTTACCTTTAAATATATAAATTTCATGATGTAACTAGTTTTTTCAGGAATATCAAGAAAATTGCGTTCTTTCAAAAACAACCAAAAATATACAGAGTGTCATTTAAAATCTTGGAGTGCAGATCGCTATTGGCGGCGTGTGATGGGATACACTGTTCATGTTCTCTTATATTTTGAACAAAAAAAAAGTCCTTACTGCAGATTTTTTAATTTATTTTATATTTTAATATTATATAATGTATCTTGACCTCGGAAAAAAACAGAAATTGTTACAATTCGTTTAGCACTGCCACTGGTTATTTGGAAAACTTAATTATTCTCATATTTTATTGATGTGGTCTTGTTAATTTAATGTTAGTTAGTGTCACAAATTAGTACTGAATAAAGCAGTAAACGCGTTTCGATTTTGCCGATTTAGTTCTGCCATTTTTAAATAGGACTTTTTGGATCATATTATGGTACTAAATTTAAAACCACTCTTGACAACATATGAAAACTTTAGTTAATTTTGAGAAGAATGCATAAGCTACATGTAGGATGTTCCGGGAATTTTGCAAAACTCTGGATTTGCTCATTTTGGATATTTCATAAATTTATTATCCAAACTCGATGTAAATACTTCCAATGTAATAATAAAAGATTAGCTTATTCAAAAACAAACAAGGGCTGTGATAGAAAATATTTTAATATATAAAAGAACAAAATTAAAATAATGTAAAATTATCATTTCTTTCCTCTTGTCTTCATTTGCATTCTTCTATTTTTTCCAGCTCTAGTTTTGTTTGGTTTATTTTTATTAATATATTTTTTTCCTGCTCGACTTTTGTCAAATTTCTTTCCAGGTTTTCTAGGATTCTGATAGTCACTTATATCACCAGCACTATCTCTTGTATTTTTTTTCATTCCACTCTTCTTGCCACCAAAACCGAATTTTTTATCCTTAATTTTTCGTTTTTCTGTAATTCTTTTTGCAGATGGTTTATTCTTACCATCAAGAAAATCTAGGTCTTTGCTAATTCCTTTTCTGACTTTTTTTACCTGTGCAAGCATTTCTTTTTTTTCATGAGATCTCTCTAATTTCTTTTGAATGTGTATTAATTTTCCTTCTTTTCTTTGTTGTCGTAATTGTTTTACCCTCTCACTCCTTTTTTGTTGTTCTTGCTTCTTCATTAAATTTTCTCTAACTTTATGCATATGAGCGTCTGTTTTAGCCATTTCAGCAAAATAATCATCTGGTCTAAAAAAAAAATACATCTTTAGATTAAACTAAGGCAATAATAAAGTTATAAATATATTGACTCTAGATGTACAATAAATGATTAATAGCATAAATAAGTGAGAATCATGATCCATTACTTACCTTTTGGTAGGAATCCCCATGGATTTTAATTTAGTAAATGCTTCAAGAACGGTAGCCTGAGCTTGCCTGTGAAACAACATTTCTCTTTTAAAGTCATTCAGTACTGGATCTTCACTTGGACTAAATTGAGGAAGTTTTTTATTGTTTTTTAATTCATTACTTCTTTTTTCTTCATGAGTTATCATTTGTGCTGCTAGTTCAGGGGCTAAGGCAGCTTGTGAATTTACACAGTCAAGTCTTTCTATCCAAGGCAATTTAAGTTTTATTTCTTCAATTTTTTGTTTGAGACCACTCTAAAAAAATTAAAAAGTAAAACAGTGCCCAACAGATTAGATACATATATCTTACTTGATTATTTGTAAGTTGCTTTGGCCCCTCTTCAATTTTATTTAATCCAGGCTTTAATTTCCCGGTTAACAATGCTTGTTGTAGCTATAAAAAAACCAATAGGGTACTTGTTATCAAATATTTAATAAAAAAAATACCTCGACATCACTGTCGCTTAATTCGGTGTCGCTGGAGCTCATTCTTATAAAATATTAATTCTAAACACTAGTTTTTACTTCTATAGTTCGACAATTCAAATTGTAGCAGATTCGGAACGAAAATACACCAAACCTCATTGGACTTTACATCAGTCCACAAAGTCTTAGGTTAATGAATTCTTCTCTCAGTTAAATTCTTCATTTCAATAACGATTTAACCACTGATTTGAGTTTAGACGGAGTAATGTTCTTCTTGTATGTTATCATGTATATATAAAAATTATTTAATATTTCTAAATATCAAAATGGTGTTTTTAACGAGCCAGAAAACGTCCATTTAATAATTGATGTTAGCATAGTGTCTGGAGAGCTTAAGAATTGTTATATTGCCCAGCCGCCAAACAGTAGAAAAAGTAAGGTTAGATAGATTGTTATAAACACTAATAAATTTATTAAACACGTGTTAGAAAAATGGGTAAGAAACAGAAAAGAAAACTTGAAGAAACCAAAGATGAAAGCAAAACAATTATATCGGAAAAAGTTGATGAACCAGTAGAGAAAAAGGTAAAATTAATTTTCTAATAGTTTTAATTTTAAATTTTGTTTTTAAATTGGCGCATGAGAAAATTGGTATAGTTCTCGAAGCATTTTTGTCTAGTTTATGTTAAGAGTTGATCAGAAACAAAAACAAACAGTTATTAACCAAAGAAGAGAAGATTATGGATAGAAACATAGATAAGGATAGTAGGAAGTAAATGGAGCAAAGTACAGATAATAGTGAGGATGAAGATTAATATATCAATATTGATGAACTAGAAAAAGCTATAAAAAATTGAAAATAGGGAAAGCACCAGGGTATGATCAACTAACACTGGAAATCTTCCAATTCATGGGACAGATAGGAGGAATAGTCTGACTAGAACTAGTAAATAAAAAAAGAGAAACAATTGAAATATCGGGAGAGTGGAAATTAGCACTATTTTTATTATTCTTTAAAAAAACGTGATGGGATGTAAATAAAAACACTATAAAAACATTCAAGGGAGCGCCTGCTATTGGAAGTGAAACAAAGCTTAGTTGAGACACAAATGGGTTAAGATAAGGAAGAGGGACAAAATATTCAATATTTATATTAATGCAATTAATTAAGTTAATAAAAGCCAAAAAAAGAATCCTTATGTTTGAATATAAGAAAAAAATACAAATGGAAAGCAGTCAGGATACACAAAATAAAGAAAAATCTAACATTCAATATATATAAACGTTTTCAGAAACATACTAATAACAACATATACAAAATTTTGGTACTAAGGGACTTTCCACTATTTTAATGGATGAAATAATAAAACATTGCAATGACATAAAGAATTCTATATGTCGGTATTCTAGGATAGAACCAATAGTAATAAATTGTTTGCTCACAATTTAATTTTGATAGCGGGGAAAAAGATCTACAGTACAATTTACAAGTTTGTCAGGAAAAGAGGACTGAAAATTAATAAAGAAAAATCAAAATCTTTGGTGATACCGAAATATTAACTGTGCAACTAGAAAATGAAGAGATAGAATAAGTTAAAAGGTTTAAATATATAAGAATTACATTCACAGAGGAAAGATAATCATCAGACTGAAAGAAATAAAAGAGTTAAGGCAAACTCAAGATTATATTTTACTTCCAAGATTGATTTGTATAACTCAATAATATCTGCGTTATCATACATTTCTGAAACTTTGGTACTATCTGTCAATTAAAGAAATAGTGAAGATACACTAAGATATGAACATGTAATTAAAATGATGACATTGTATTGTAGTTAATTTAACACAACAAGAGCAACTGTTGGTAAATGAGCATTCATTATGTATGTATATTATTACGGATTTTCAAAATTTATGATTTCAAAATAAAGTTATAATGTCACTTTGAACTAATGTTTTCTTTAGACAACCTGATTATTTGTTTATTCTTGTAAATATAAATAAAAAACAGCCTGTAATTGTTTTTAATAAGAAAGATTGACTATATTTTAGAAAATAGTATTGCCTTTTTCTAACTTTTTAAATAATATATAGTTTCTGACGATTCTATCTGAAAATGGCTGTTTAGTGTTCCTGCTCCATACTCAGACAATGAGAAGATTTGGTGCGCGAGTTAAAGCCCCATTTATTAGCATAATATACCTAAAATAATTAGATAAAACACGTTATATTAAATTAGAAATTAGCTTTTGAATTTTATGAAATACTTTAGAACAAACCAACTGAACGCCAAATATGTAAAGTACATGCGAATTTACATAAAATGAAAATTGATAGATAACTATCAAAAAATAATTTATTGTGAAAGTCACATATCTAATTGTTCGCCTATTTTATAAAGAAATATTCCAAGTGATAAATTTTATATAAATAGATTTTGCAGTGTTCTCACAATCTTATATATTCCATATTAAGTTGATATTTACTATCATGGTTTAAAATATTTTTGTATCCATTTTAAAATTTTACATTCTTCTAAGAGAAAATTTAAAATTTATTAAGCAAAAATGTTTTATCGGTTCTAGAACATATAATTTTCAACTTTCTCCCATCTACCATGACTCTATAAATAAAGAGACATCATACAATAATTTGAAAATAAATGAAATTACAGTGAACTAAATATACAACGAGACTAACAAAACTCCGTTAGAGTACTACCATCTAGTAACAATAGTAACAATTTTTCAATTACTTAAATATTTCATTTCTTTTATAATAAAATTTAAAAAGTATATATTTTTTCATATTTTATTATATTTTTATTATATATTTTTCTACAATCAATTTTTTTTTTTAGAGAAAATGGATCAATAAACAAAGGGTTTTAATTTTTGCATCTAGGGGGATAAATCATAGGGATAGACACCTTATGGAAGACTTAAAAAAGTTAATGCCTCATCATAGACCTGAGGCGAAAATGGAACGTTCAAAAACATTATCTGTTATTAACGAAATGTGTGAAATGAAAAATTGTAATAAAGCCATCATGTTTGAAGGTCGAAAAAAAAGAGATTTATACACATGGTTCTCTAATGTGCCTAATGGACCCAGTGTTAAATTTTTAGTAGAAAACGGTATGTAAATTGACTTGTATTTTTTAATTTGGCAATCACAATGATTATTATTTTTAGTATATACAATGGAGGAACTTAAGTTGACTGGCAATTGTTTAAGAGGATCTAGACCACTTTTAAGTTTTGATCCGATTTTTACTGAAAAACCACACTATATGGTATTAAAAGAGTTATTTATTCAAATATTTGGAGTTCCCAAACAACATCCAAAAAGTCAACCATTTTTTGACCATGTCTACACGTTTACAGTGTTAGATAACAGGATATGGTTTAGAAATTACCAAATACTTTCGGAAGATGGCGCCTTAGCTGAAATTGGACCAAGATTTGTACTAAACCCTGTAAGTGATACTATTTAACAAAAATATGGAACATAACATAAAATCAAATTTAATTTTTGTGTAAATATGGTTTCTGATTTCAATTTTTTCGTTTAGGTAAAAATTTTTTCTGGTAGCTTTGGAGGAGTTACCTTGTGGGAGAACCCTTACTACATTAGTCCCGCAAAGTATAGATATCAAATTAATTTAAAGGGTAAAAACAAATACGTTAATAGAATACAACAGAAAGTACATGCAGAGGCGACAAGACCAACAGAAAGTTATAAGTTAAAACCACTGGATGATATCTTTCAAGGAGACACTTTAAAGAAAGCAGAGGAATTTAAAAAAAAGGACATTGAACAATCGAACCAGAATTCTATAAGTGATGATGACTCAGAAAAAGTAATAACTCATTCCGTTTTTAACAAAACCAAGAAACGTAAAAACAATAATGGAAAAATATCAAAAAAGGTGCCAAATATTAAGAAAACTAAAAAGAAATCAAAATAAAAAGTAGTGAATGGACATGTTAATATAGCTAAAATTGAGTAAAATTAAAAATAAAACATGTTTTTTTTTTCAGTGCATTTATTTTAAAGCTTCCTAACATTTATAGCGATTTGTAATTCAAGAGCTATTGTATTACATTTGCTGGAATGTGTTAATTTCAGTAGTACTAGTAGGAATACAGACATAAAAAATTTAAATACAAGTTACCGTTTCAAGTCAAACTTACATCCAAAGTTAAACTACTCAATTCTCACTACTTTGATACTTGGTAAAATTATAAATGCACATTATGTTTATAATATAAATGTATTACTCTTAACAAATTAAGGTACTTCCTGGATAAAAGAAAAAAAAAGAATATCCAGAAGGGAGTTGCATGTAATTATAAAAGTTAAAATTCAAAAATAATAATAATTTTGCATTTGGTTCACAAGCGTATCATTAAAATTACCCTTAAAATAAGAACAATTTAAATAAACGTTTCCAAAATTCTTCATTCTGGATACCGCTACAGTTGTATTTTACACATTCCAATATACATATATATAATGTCAAAAATGCTTCAGAACAACGAAGTAGATCGGGTTTTGATAAAGATATACAGGGTGTCCCAATAGTGTCAGACTCATAGGTTCTTTATAAGAGTGAAATGAAAATATTTACACAATACATGAGTCAGGTGACTTAACCTTCACACTTAAAAGTATCAATTCAAAAGTAGATAAATTGTTTTTTGAAATATTCGTCTCGTTTTTCTTATAAATTTGTTAAATAATCTTAGGTTTTAGATTAGCAAAAATAAAGTTTTAAGTTTTTCCCTTGGAGTAGATTTATTGAGGCACACTGTATACACTGATTAAAAATTAAAAGTACAAATTAGAGTGTCACTCCTTTTTTATGTAATGTATAAAAATAATCTCTATTAAATACACATTATCTCAAAATAACTAAAATATATAAATATATAAAATTTTAAAATATTCACCATTTTTTAACAATATATCCATTTTAACAGGATAGTCATATTATTCCTATTTACCAATAAACTATTAACATTCTATTGATAACATATAAAATTATAGCTGCTCTTTAAACTACAATATCAAAAGATTCCCGAGAAACATAGCACACATATGCGAATAAACTTTGTACTTTTTGAGTCGTTTCTAGATCTAAACCAATTTTTCTCTTTGTGGTCATACATGGCAGTGAAAGTATTGCACAGACTTTTAAGATTAAGTGACTCTATATCCTAACAATAACTAGTATATTATGTTACTAGGAGTAGAAGGCTAACATTATTTGTTGAGCCCAGTATATTGGAGAGCGGAGGCTGTGCACACTCGGCGAAACATAATGAGCCTTCTACTCCGAGTGACATACTATTTTTTCTTCAAGCGTTAAAATAAAAAAAAAGTATACAAAAGATTATTTCAACTATTATAGAAATATTACCTATCTAACCAAATAAAAATAAATAACATAATAAATGCAGTAGGCTTTTAATTTAATTGTTAAATGAGAAATGACAAATAATGTGTTCTATGAAATCTTTTATTTGAAGAGTTGCATTAACTATTTGACAGTCAAATAAGTTTTAAATAAATAAAAATATTACATTATATTTATTAAATGTACTTTTTTGTAAACTGGAAAAATATTAAACACTAAAATATCAAAATTACAGTTCTAATAAACCAAAGTTACATAGATATCTTTTGTTTAATCCGTTGCTATAGTTACTTTTTTGTACTAGTACAATAATAGGCTATTTCTACAAAACGTGTTACATGATATAATGTGCTGTATTATTACACGCTTGAAGAAAAATGATATTTTTTACGTTTTTAAGATAAGCAACAATAAAAAAGTTCAAGCTAACTTTTTATGCATATTTATTCTTCAAATTGACTAGACTCAACAAAAAATTATTTTAACATTTCATTGAGCATTTGTAAAGGAATATAGAGTGCGTTTATTAAGTTACCTATACCTACAGCTTTTTCTGAAACGAGTGATATTTATATGAGGTAAAAACAGGATGAAAGTGTATGGAAGAGTGCCTTCTTACAACAAGTTCATCAGAAGTGCCACAGAGTGCTATTAAACACTTGTCATGTCAAACATTTTAAATAGGGGAAGCAGTCGAGAGATTAGATTATTAAAATATAAAGTCAGTTCCTATGGACACGAGGTTTTTTTGCATTGCAACAGAATTTTTTCCTAAATATTATGATCAGTACAGATCACTAATTAGTTGAGAATATTTGTAATATGTTTGACAGAGCCTCTTTTTAATGTTTTATTATTCATTAAGAGTAAGGGAATGGGTGCGGGTGACATTATGGACTCATTGTTTTTAGTAGCCAATTTAAATTTAAGCTTATAATAACAGCCAATTAGATTCAACTTACCTATAAAAAGGTTCTTTAATCAATTTTTTTTTAAATCATCAAA
The DNA here is from genome assembly GCA_951812935.1 of Hermaeophaga mercurialis. Classification (NCBI taxonomy): domain Eukaryota; kingdom Metazoa; phylum Arthropoda; class Insecta; order Coleoptera; family Chrysomelidae; genus Hermaeophaga; species Hermaeophaga mercurialis. Next base: position 23,852,543 of record OX638361.1, on the reverse strand, counting down.
AATATAAATTCATAATCATTAAGTCTTTTCTAAATATACACAATGTTTCTTAAATTTTGTTGCGTTTATAATTAAAGAAAGTGTTATGTAGCAGCATAACAAAATGGAACATGTAAAAATAAATAAGTACCAAAAAAGTATTTTAAAATTACTATAAATGTATTATTTGGCATGTTCCTTATAGCCTATAAAACAAACCTATGGCTAAGTAAATAATTTCTTCTACCTACATATTACATTTGATTGCCATTTTAAAATTTGTTTTTGAAGAACCACAGTCAATAACATTAAAAATATATAATGACCTAACAAAATTTTACAATTGGTTGAAAATTGGAATGTAGAAATTTGAGCAGTTTTTTACTAAACAAAGTGTGCGTATGCTTAATAATAGCTTCGTTTTATATATAGATGTAAGTTAGAACATCTCTATAAAAGCGTGCTGGGCACTAGGAGTCCATTATATGCTACCTCATAGACATAGTTAATTTCCTTAAAACTCCCTTAAAAGTGTTGTGTAAATATTGATATTTACGGACATAACCAGATTTAAAAACACTAATCAATTCAGTAACTCTCAGATCAAACTGTTAACATAAAAAAATATAAGCCGCCTGTCTATTTTTTGTCAATCTTAGTTTAAAACACTTTATAGGCAGACAGAAATAGTTGCAATTCAAGAATGAAAACACATTTCGAATTTCTTAACTGCAATAAGTTTTTAGGTTTTGTGTTTTTAGAGGTGACATGGCCATTATTTAAGACTTTTTGATATAGTCCCGAGCTGTTCAAACAATTTCCGTTGTTAATTTGTGAGCTGCAATTTTAATATTAAAGTTGTTTGGAATACTGGTTAGATAAAGTAAAAGCACTTAACAGCTCTTTGGCAAAAAAAATAATGTAGTTGATGACATTTACTCTAATTCCTCTGGCACTGGTTGATTACCATTAGTGTTAACTCCAAGGTTTTGCATTCTAATACCATCAGGAGCACTACCGCTTTGGCACATACATAAGTATACTGTATCCAGAACCATCTGAAAAAAAATATTTTGAATTCTTGTAAAAGTTTGTCTGACAAAACTTTTCTTTATATCTATGTTGGGGATTGGTATCTTTATTTTGTGGTAACTGCTTGGGTCTTGAATCGCTTAAACACCAAATCAAAACAGTTTTAATCATTTCCCGATAATGCTAACATAGAGAAAGGCGCGTCGAATGCATTGTTATAATTTGGTGTTTAAGAGGATCAAGGTTCAAACATTCAAAATATTTTATTGAGTGTGAATTTTGATAAATTGATCTAAAAAAATTTGTAAACATACATCTTTTGCTAAAATGTTTACAAAAAAATATTCTGTAATAATATTATTTATCTTGTTTTTTATTTGTAAATGTACCTCATATAACGACAGAATACAGTGTGCAATGAAGAAAGCGAAAATACAGACTATCAACGTTGGAGCCGCGTAAAAAGTCAATTCTGTATTTCTTCTGAACAATGCCAGCCCCACACATCCAGTAACGGCAGTTACAAAACATTTGCCCAAAAATAATATAAAATCTCCTAAACTGTTTATTGTTGCAACTTGCAATGCGTGTGATGTGAGAACTTCAAACGCCTAAAACAATTACCAATTACTTATTTGATTAAGAAAAGTTATATACTTTTAACATACACATTGTCACACTCATTTAAATGTTGTAATGACATATGTTACCATATTAGTACGGAAAAGTATAATGGTTTATTAAATTTAATTTTATAAATCCATAAGTATAACATCATGAAACGATCAAAATTATTGATGTTTCATTAACTTTAAATAAAAACAAGAAACGACTATTATCCATTACGTATTAGGAAAAAAAAATTATATACATACTGTTCCAGCAGCTTTGCAGAAGTTAGAACCATCGATTGCGATTACTGTGTAAGCATTATGATTTAGATAGCGAATAAATTTCTCCAAACAATAAAAACAACAAATGCAACATCTGAGTCCACATGTTGCACATTCATTTCCTTTATCCTTGCCTCTGGTCCATCTAAAATAAAATATCGTACAATAAATAACAAGTTAGCTTAAGATGTCATTTTGATAGATAATATGTGTAAAATGTAAAATAAAATAAGCGAAAAGTATAATTTTGACGGAGAAATGTTTTAAATATTATTACACAACAAGTCCATTAATACCTGCTTGGAAACCGACCAATAAATAAAGAAATTAAGTTGAAATGTCCTTTATGAGGTAACATATATTCTTTAAGTTAATTTTATTGGTCATTCTTTTTGTAAATCTATCAATAAATAATGAAATTAACTTAAGGAATTTGGAGTGGGATAATCCGGTTCAAAAGCATTTTGAATTTGTTTTCGAAAGTAATTTTAAATAATTAATTTTTTAAACCAGTGATCATATATTGTTATTGTTGATATATTTGTATGCATCCCGAAATTGAGTTTGACTATAATAAGTCTTTAATACAATGATTTGGGAATAATTTATAATAAGCGGATTAACTTTTGCGTATCTTATGAATCTTGAAAAAAAAAATACTGAAAACTTTGATATTATTTATTATAAATTTTCTCTAAAATTTATCATAAAGAGATGAAATCAGTAGAATAAATAGTGCTAATTAAAATTATTGAAATTTGACCGGTTTGAAGTGGCAGCCTAGACATTGCTTGATTATGTATGTACATGTAAGTGCTCCATGACACGATTAATTTTATTTCCCTGAAATGAAAATTGATAATACTGGGAAGAAAATATAAATTTGGAAAAGAAAACACCTCTGTGGAAAAAGTATATTATCAACGTTTGAGCCAGTCAGTAAAAATTGGTCAAAATCGAACAATCTAATAATTCAGACAATGTTATTTATGGCACACACAATGTTGCCGCTTCACCAGCTAGTTAATAGCGAAAACTATAAGTCATTGATATTTAATCATTTTTATTAATATATAAGGAATTTGCAAAAGCTCTTCTATTTTGTTCAAGAAAAAACGTTCTAAATGTTAATGATTTGGGCATATTTTTCTTAAGATTAGTGGTACTCTTTTTTCAATGTTTTTAACAGTATTTTCAGTAATTTTGGGATATTTGGACCTACCTATATAATAAAATGTTTTACTTACTTTTCATAAAAATACATCAATATGAGTCTTGGTATTTTAAACAACGTGATAATTAAGGATCCCAGAGCTACCGAACCAAGATGATATTTTATTAATTTCCCAGTGGCGTAGCAACAATGTGCATTATCCTTATATTTATGTCTGTAGAACCAATGTGCTACCGATCCAGCTATTACCATTTGTTGACATGCCATTATGAACTCCGAAGTCCAAATTAATCCAATAAAATACACCCACCACATTCCTCGTATCCAAGAAGCATCGACATATTCAACCACACTAACTGAAATAATGACAGGTTTATTTGAAAATAATTTCATTTTAAATAATTGGTTCAGTTATTACGTTGATGGTGTAAAACAGTAATATTTGGATTATTTTAAATAACTTTAATGATGATATGATTTATATTTTAACCCATAGACATTTTTGCTCTGGGGCCTGCGCAGGTTGAATTGAAGATCTTGATTTTTTGTCCTTCTACAATATATACTACACATTGCAAAGTGGCACCGTCGAAAATACTGGAAATATTGACGTAGTTCTTATTAAAAGTTCCTTTTACTTAAATACTTAAATAACTGTTGATGTGAGTATGTAATGAAAGTAGTTTAATGAACTAATTCTTGAATTTTTTTAAATGACTGGCAATTAAATATTTAAAAATTGAATGAGAAACAAAAAGTTTGCTATGATAACCTTTTGTAATTTATATTCAAAATGACGCTTTATCAAAAGATTAACAATTTTAGCATTTTGAATATACCTAAATTTACTTACTTTTTACACGATCTCCATATTGCTTTAAATCGATATCCCTTTGACTACTTTGAGTGGGAGGTGAAGTTGATAAAACACTACTGTAGTTGATAGCTGGACTCATTGGATTTTTTTCAGGAAATGATGCCGTCGCTAAACATAACTGAAAAGGACAGTATACATTTTAAATTTATATTTTATATAATCTATTTTTTTTTAAAGATAAATCAGTTAAATATAACTTTTTAGATTATAAAAAATATACAATCGTTACGTTACGTTGTAACTATTTGTTAATATAGTCAAAATGTAGAGTCAAAACAAGCAGTTGGGACTTTATTTTTTTATCCATCATCACTTTCACTAGATAACTAGAGTTCCATAAGGCTAACCTTTCTCCTTTTCCTTGTTACAAGTATGATATAATTAACTGTTATAAAAAATATTAAAATATACATATATAATGTTTAACCTACCACAACAAAAATCCAGAACATGAAAAATAATACAAGTATTATAAACGTCAATATGGGCTGAATGAATAGTTGTGGCAGATGCATCAAACATTTTGAAGTTTCTTGAAATAAATCGGCCAAAAAATCAACCTGTTTTCTCATAAAAATTATTATTATGAGAATTATAATCTGCAAAAAACACATTTTTAAGTAATTTTTATCTATATGTTTCACATAAGTTAATTATAGTGATATAAAAAACCCAAATTCTCTAATATTTTTTTATTTGCTAGCATCTCAAAATAGCAATATGATACTGATCAAAACGATGTTTATTTTAGCGCAACAAATACCATAATGAACAATTTACTTTGACACTAATATCAAACATATACTTGATAATATCAAATATTTATAAGGATTTAATAGTTGATGTTGACAGTTAATAATTATTTATATATACCAAAGCTTTATTATTGCGATTATTTTGTGTGGCATAGATTTGACATTCGCTAAAGGCCATAATCATCCATTATAATAGTGGATATAGACAATGGTTTTATATATGTCCGGGTTTTTTAATTCCAAGATAGTTATGACGGTCCCATATATAACATAGAGAATAATTGGCAAGTGTCAAGTAAACCTGATTTTCTAAATATAAATAATTCCTTAGTTTACAAAGCGAGATAATATAACAACAAAGTCATTAAAATATTAAATGAGTCATGTTTATTAAGGTTTATGAGTTATTGAAAATTTAATTACCTCGCCTTGTGTTAATTTTTGTAATTTCTGTAGGAGATTTATTGAGTTTAATAATATGCCCAACCTAATGTGTTATTCCACTAATGATTAGTTCAAAAGCTTTGTTTACAAAAGTTACATTCGTAATTTAGATATGTATCTAAGAGGATTTAATTCTCATTGCATATTTTTATTATCCAACTGTAAAGAGACATTTCTTTGGTCTAAAATATTTCCAGACATTTAATCGTTTGCCTCTACTTTTAAGATGAAAATCCTAACGCCAAAATATAACTATTTTTCAAATATGGCCTCAGTAAAAGGTTGATATTTAAAATTTCACAGACGGTTAAAGTTAAAGTGAATGTTAGCTGTGATTTGTAATTGGATCGCCCTGTAACTTTATAATTGACAAAAAATATTACCGTCCAAATCAAAGATTTGTATAAATTCACAGTACCTATATTTTTAATGAAAAAATAAATAAATTAAAGTATAAAGTAGGATTATGATTACAAATTGCAGACCCAGCAAAATATCAAAATATGCGGTTGTGAATATATAATAAAAAATGCTTTATGTCTCTTGTACATAAAATTATCGCATATCATTTTTCGTATAATGTAAGAACCAACATGATTTTTCGTGAGTTGGGCACAAAATATATTAGTTATGTCAAAGCTTAGTGATCTTTTATTTTTAACTGAAGATGCAACATACGTCAAATTTTCAATTCTATTGACTCCTATATTAATACGAACTGTTATATAAGTACTGATCATAAGTCAAAGTTTCCACCATTACACATGGTTTTTCATAGGTAAAGGGAAGTATTTTAATCACAGGTGACTTAGGTGGTTTTAAATAACCTATATATACTGGGGGCTCTTGGCTTCCACAACCAGTTACAGAGTATTTTATTAATTAAGCCTAATTATTCGGTCTTGATTTTTTAATCAATATTTGTTATCGCCTTTTAAGATATGCATAGAGCAGAAAAATAGAATGGTAATAGGTTGTTGTCTCGCTACAATTTATTTATATATTTAATGTATGGTACACACCAATAAAAATCATAAAATACAAGTGTGCGCCAAACAAAAAAATACAAAAAATACAATTTACAAATCAATGTTTACAACTATTAAAATAAAACACTAAACGTTTACATTTCACAAAAAAAGTCAACCGTCAAAATATTTAAACCAGAATTTGCCTCAACTTAGGTTTAAAAATGCGAAATGAATCGAAAAACACAATTAGACTCATTATCATTATAAAATCGTTCAGGTACAATGTAATTCTTAAAAAGGGGTGAAAGATGATTAGTAACTAACTGGTCAAACAACTTGAATATAGTGGATAGGATACAGATTCCCATGTAATTATTTATATCGGCTCTATCACCAGATTTGGGAATGGGCGTGACGTAACTATTCTTCCAATAGGAAATATTCTGAAGCTTAAAGATATGTTGAAAATATAATGAATTGGAGGTGTAAGAGTGTGTACGCAACTAGCCAACAGCATTGTAAGAATTCCATCTGGATCTAAAGAAAGTTTTGGAGGCAATTTTTAAATTTTTTTAAATACTCTCGTAGATCTACACAATGCTATAATTCAAAAGTCTAAAACTGTTAAGAGAATCAACTCACTCGCAGTAATTAAGAAGTGGGTAGCCATCAACGTCTTTATAAACAGAGGAAAAAAATCAGCGAACAAAATATAAATGTCATAGCCGTTATTATATTATTATAAATATATCTATGGTTATTACCAATGGAGCGGTCCAAAAATATCTCGTTAGGAAAATAAGGAGATCTACACATCGAGTTAACATAAGTCCAGAATATTTTAGGATTACCGTCAATGTCATTTGTATAAGCAGTAAAACACTTTTTCCTACACGCTTTACAAGCTTCCGTTACTCCTGAAAGCTGAACGTAGTTTGTAAAACATATGGGCCTTCTTCTTGTTAATAATCAGGGCTCTCAATTCATTCGAAAACCATAAAGGAAATCTAAATTTACAACAAACCATATTTATAGGAACATACAAGTCAAGTCCAAAGTAAATGATATCGTTAGCCAAATTCAGATCATTGCACTTATAAATGAGTTTCGAATTACATGAAACAAAATAATCTTTTAGGCATCCAAAATTGCTATTCTTACAAATTTCCCTTAACAAACACTAATATATATCTGTCCAACACTGCTCCAGCCATTTTCTAAGGGTCAAATTTTAAAACTGAATGTAAAATTTTAAAGAAAAAAACCGAAATTTTTAAATTAGTTTATTTCCAATATTTAAATAGTCCCATATTAATATTAATTTTGTTGCTAGTCTATTTTAAAACCATTTTAAATATTATTGCAGATTTGTACTTAAAACAAAATAATTTTTCATTTGCCTCCTATAAATTTAAAAAATAAAAAAAATCATTTGTGTTACAAAGACAGCTGACTGATGAATATTTTGAATTTCTACAAAATATATTATGGGTTTTATTGCAGGATAATGACACTTAAAGCTTGTGTTTTCAACATGATGGTACTTTCCCATATTTTACGAATTACTGTAAGAAATTTTTTAGATGATAACTTTCTTAATATAAGAAAAGGTGAACTTCATATCTGGCCTTCAATTCCCAGATTTCAACCCAGCAGATTATGCTGCATGGGGACCCCAGTAATCAGATTTCAACCCAGTGCCTGGGGATCGCTATAATCCAAGGGGTACTTTCAAGAAATAATCTAGATATTACTAAAAAATAAGTAAGATACAACATTAAACGTGCAAGAAAGTGCGTACAACAAAATTACGTACATTTTGAGCAGATGTTATATTATTTGTTGTATAAAACTAATAAAGCGCTAAAATAAAATTATATGAGACGATCGAAAGTTAATCAATTTATTATTTTGTTTTGAGTACAAATTGGTGGCAAGACAACAATTACAGCTTCTTAGAATTCGTTTTTCCGCTCTATCCAAAACTAAAACGGAGATATTAAAATTGTAACATACGTGGTATTGTTTTAATATTTTAAATATAATATTTTTCAATTGTTCCTACCACCAAACCCGGATTTTCAGATCTCTTAATAATGCAATATATTCTTTGTTACAAGTGTAAGCTATATGTCAAAATTGGAACAATTATATTAAGCAAATCAAATGTTATAACTCTAAAAGATTTCCCCTTAGCTATGAAATACCCTGTACAATATGGTTTAAAGACACAACTTTTTCGAGCCAGTTGAAGTTAACCAGAGTCAAACCAAAGAGAATTAACAATTAACTTATGAATAACATAGATATGTGTAGTTATCTTAGAGACATGACTCATATGTCTATCAGTCAAAACCAATTGGCCGGAGTATAATTCGAATACAACCTCTGGTGAGAAAAAAGTGAACCCTTCAAAGCAGTAAAACATAAACAAAAAACAAATCATAGTTGTGTTATTTATTATGATGGAATCGTGTTTTCATTGTTTACATTTGTTTGTCCTTACTTTATCTTTATTATTTTTTAATTATTTTTACATCAATAGACCATCGATAATGGCTCTTTTCAATCAAAATTGTTGTTTACTTGCACTAGCCGAAAAGGGAACAATCCCAATTTATCTTTTTATAAATTTCCCTCAATTGGCACGAGTGTAATTATAAAAAACACAACAAACACACACACTTTAAAAACACTTTCAAAAAGTTAGAAAACACAATAATCGTGTTTGTTTATGGATGATTATTTTTGTTTTAGTGTTTGGATTGACATTTGGCAATGGCCTCTATCGAATTCTATTTTTCCCAATACTAAAAAAGAAACTAGGTACTTACTGTTACTATAGTAGCTATTATGGAGTAGTACAGGAAAGCAGTCTCATTTCTAACTGTTTCAGACAGCAACATATATTTTTGGGTTTTATCTAAATGGTATTTAATATCAAAATATGTGTACCATAAGTAAGATGTACCTCCAATACTAGCAATAGTAAAACCTATCATTATAAAATAGGATACTAAATGTGCCAGACAATGTAAAATTCCAACAGTAACTAGAGATACAACTACAAAATAATAATTATTATAACTACAAATTTGCTTTTTTTACTCTATTTTTATAATACCAGGGGTTCCACAATATTTTTGAACATTTTAACAGATTACAAATTATATAAAAGGGTTAAAATAGAAACGTGCATTTTTCACTGAGAAGTAATTTTTTTATTTTATTAAACAGGTGTATCAAAATCGATTGTCACATATACATGATTGTTTTAAAAAACTGCAATTTTTTTAATTAAAAAATCTTAATTTTTAAGAAATTATTATAATTTTTGAAAACAAGGATACTTATGGGTGTTCAATGTGAAATTCAAACAAAAACAATTTTTGAAAATCAGAAGGTATAATTGATGATTTATTTTGGTATAGCTAGGACAAAACAAAACTTAGCCCTTTTAAATTGTGAAAAAATATAATGGGGCGCCTGCTATATGTAATAAAAAATTAACTTACTTAACGAAAAAAAGGTTAATCCCAAAATTTGTTTCCAGGTACTATATAAATCACCTAATATTTGCTCCACTACATTCCAACTATTTAAGAGGCCATAAAAATTGCTAAGCACTGTTTCAGTAACTTCTGTAACTTGTTTTGGAACACATCTATTTAACACTGGAATACTAAAATAGAAAAAAATTGATATTTATCTATTGAGAAAGTTATATTGAATATCTTTATGCAAACTGGTTAACTTATAATGAAATCATCATTTTAATGAAATAAATTATGGTTTTCTACAATTAACATTTTAATCTCAATTGTATGAGAAGGAAAGTTCTACTTCCACCTCTTCTTTCTTATTAGACTTGTCATGACTCACAAACCCACAATTTAATGTGCTCCCTTGGATAGCAGTGTTGTTTCAATAAGGTCAGTCATTGCCTTGTCAAATACCCCTGTAGGTAAAAATAGGGGTGAGGGCTATTCCTTTATCTCTTAAAACTTTCACCTCTCTATGTTCTGTGGCATGGAAGGTCATTTCTGCCGATCTCTGTTACCCTAAGCCAGTGAGATGCACAGAGAGGTTTTATGAGTTTTGGGTAGGACACAATAAACTAGTATACATATTATTTTAATATCACTTCATAGTTCTTTAATCCTCACTATTTCTACAGTTCGTATCAAATAACAACAGCTGAAAATTGGTTCAATTAACGGAGATTGATCACTAAAAAATGTCAATATATTATATTCTAATCCAATGAAAATCAAAACCGTACCACACCAAATTTTATTGAAAATCCATAGTTTTTTAAATAACTACTAGTTTCGACTTTTCACAAAAGTCATCATCAGGTCTGTAATGTTAGAAATAATAACAACGTTACAATAGATACAAAAACAATCAGTTAAAAATGTTTATCTTACTTTTACTGTTCCTGCTTCCTTATTATTAGGTAGTTTAATCTGTATGCCTACTTTTAACTGATTTTTTTCAAAATTTGTGATTAAATTTGAACAAATATTTTTAGCAGCTGTTTGCAAAAAATGTTTAACAAATTCACCATTTGTAAATAGTAGACACCTTTTTGCAATTAAACGAGATATTTTAAGAACTATTTCTGTGGTAATTTGTGACTTTTCATCGGATTTTTTAAACATTACTTGTTATCCAATAGGTACAATTATAAAATGTAATATTGGAAACGACACTAAATTTTACAAAATATATACAGATCTACCGAGAAAATCAAAACCTACAAAAGTTCAAAATCAATTTGAAAATTTATATGGTAGATAAGAATGAAATAATTATTATGTTACTATTAAATGGATGTTTACCTTTCATAGATAGGTAAATTAGGACAAGGGCCGAAAGAACCACTTAGTGAGCTTGCTTTGTAACCATTTAGATCATTGTAATTAAAATCATATCGGCATAAATCTATTCCTCGCTTGTGATAGTCATTTAAGTCTTGTGGAGTATTAAGTTTTGTTTTTGGACATTCTTTAACGCATATTTTCAATGATTGTTTTAACTCTTTGATATCATAAAAGAGTAAATAAGGTTTTTGTGTTGTATCTATGCCTGTTAGAGGCATATTACCAATTGGATTATTCTTATGAGTCCCACAAGTATTCCCAAATGAGTCATATCCGTTAATTATTCTCAGAGGATTTCCATAAACAAATGAAAATGCAGCAATAATTATCTAAAATATAAAAATTTATTAAAACATGTCTCTTTTTCAATTACTTTAGCTTACCATTAAAAACCAAAAGAGGATATATAAACACAACCAGAAAATGTCTGTGCATTTTCTTTCTGTAATTTCTTCAGGTTTATTTTCTTCTTTAGAATCGCAACAACCCATGATAAATTTAAAATAGAAATGACAACAATCAACAATCCCACAACAAATAGATTGTTTACTCCAAACGTCAAGCTACAAAATCGAAATGCGCTTGCTCAATTCATATATCTGCTACAAATTTTACAGTTCAATGTGGAACATGTTTTTCAAAAAAAGAATCTAGGGTCTATTTTATAAACCTCTCACAATTTAATATATAAAAAATTATATTAATAATATATGACCTTCATGGAAATTTGGAAACTTTTTGTTGCTGGCAGCCAAGCCCAAGTTTCTGATTTCTGAAGTTAGGAATATATAATATCAAAAAAGAAGAAGAGAACCTAAAAAAATATTCGAAGTTATTGCACGTGTTACAAGTTAAGAAAGTAAAAATGGCAAAATTTAATTTAAGTAAGTTTTAACATTTATATATATATAAATATAAAAATAATTATTATAATAGTTATCCTTGTTCTGCGAACGCTCTGCTTTAGGGTGTTCATTAGTAGGGAAGTGAATTATTTGGAGAGTATTTTTATTCATTTTTTAGAAAAACAGTCAAAACGACAACCTGCACGTTTACGTTATAAAATAGAAAAGAAAGTCCGGGACCATAACAGAAAAGTAAAAAAAGAAAATAAAAAAGTTACTAAGAAGAGCAAACGGATTATCCAAGTTCCAAATATTTGTCCTTTTAAAGAAGATATACTTAAAGAAGTTGAGGTTCTTAAAAAACAGAAAGAAGAAGAGAAACAAAAATTAAGAGAGGCTGCCAAAATAGAAAGGCAAAAGCAAAAAGCAGAAGAAAAACAAGAAAAAACCGCAGCTGGGCTTCAAGGCCTAGTAAAGAATGCTGACATTAGAAATAAGTTACATGAACATTTAACTCCCTACAGTTCTGAAAAACTACATGAAAAAAATACTGAAAATTCTCTTAAACAATATTATAAAGAATTTAGAAAAGTTATTGAAGCTGCAGACATAATTCTTGAAGTAGTAGATGCTAGAGATCCTTTAGGTAAAATGATTGTTCATTTTTATATCTTCTTGACTTATTAATTCATTCGTTCCTTTGTTGAAATCTTTATTTTCAAGTTCGGTTTTCTTTCAAAGTATGTTTCAAACAATATGTTAATTAAGTGTATATCATTAAATTGGAAACTATTGCCTTTGGCAAATGCTTCATTAAAATGTTGACCACAAATATCAGCATTTTTTTTCGCATGTTATATCTTTTGCCATTTTTTTCTTAGGTAATGAAATTTCTTAACTGGCTGTTGGTTGAACGATATTGTTGTTTAGTTAGAATGTCTTAACTATATTAATTTCTATTTTACTACTGAAGGTTGTTGCAGAATGACTATCTCCAGCTGACCAGACTTGATTCCATTACTTCTCCCTTTAAACAAAACAGTCCTCAAGATTGGACATTGTCTGTGCGGTATAAATATAACATAAAAATTATTTTTAGGTACTAGATGTAGGCAAGTAGAACAAGCAGTTTTAGACTTGAAAGCAAATAAAAGGCTCGTTGTGATCTTAAATAAAGCTGATTTAGTACCAAGAGAAGTTTTAAATGACTGGCTTAAATATTTGAAGAAAACTGTACCAGCTATAGCTTTTAAAGCATCAACGCAAAATCAATGTAGAAAATTAGGACAAAAGAAATTTGCAAAGTCAAATAAAGTGTTACAAACTTCATCTTGTGTTGGAGCAGAATTATTGATGTCCCTATTGGCCAATTATTGTAGAAACAATGGCATTAAAACTTCAATTAGAGTTGGAGTTGTTGGGTTACCAAATGTAGGGAAAAGTTCAATTATTAATAGTTTAAAAAGATCCAGAGCTTGTAATGTTGGAGCTACACCAGGGGTTACTAGGTAAACTCGATTTCAAATTGCCATTTTTATCGTTATAATGTATAATATTCTCCCTACAGATACAATAATAGTAATTTTTAACATTAATACTAAACAGTCAAATTCAAAATGTATCAGTTACCTTGTAAAGGTTGAAAATTTTTTCAAATCTGCTGAATGTGGGAAGCTACTTGCACACTTATTTGCTCTAAATAAATAAGCACAGTTAAAATAATGTTTAATGATAATAATAAACAGTGAATGTTTACCAAATTAATTATAAAAGTAAATGATACCCACAGAGGGATATGTCCTTCATTATATAAAACTATTTAATTCATATTTTAGATGTGTTCAAGAAGTACAATTAGATTCAAAAATAAAACTTCTTGACTCTCCTGGCATTGTGTTTGCATCTGGAAATGATAGTACTGCTTCTTTAAGAAATGCAGTTCGCATTTCAACTTTATCTGATCCTATAGCACCAGCAAATGCAATTTTACAACGTGTTTCTAAACAACAAATGATGGAAATGTATGATATTACTGATTATACTTCTCCAGAAGTAAGTAAAAATAATTTTTAACATTTTGAAATCATTTGAGTCTTTGAAAAAGATGACTCAATCATCACTATGATTGTGTACTAAAACAATTATACAAAGATTATTACATAAATTTTAGGAATTTTACAATTTAAAAGCTAGTCGTGCAGGAAAATTCAAAAAAGGAGGTGTTCCAGATTCTGTAGCAGCAGCTAGAGGTTTATTGGAAGATTGGAATAAGTAAGTTGACGAAATACATTTTCATATAAATCTAAAAATTATCATTTTTAGTGGCAAAATCAGATATTACACATTACCTCCTGAAGACAATCAAAATAATATTCATATAAGTTCAGCTATTATTAGTAAAATGCAAGAGGAATTTGATTTAGACAATTTCAAATCTATGGAGACAGAAGATTTAAATAAAATTGAGAAAGAATCTGGGTCTAAGACAAATGGGTTTGTTTTAGAGACTTTAGGTCCAGTTGATACATTAGAAGGTGAGGTCGAAGATATGGAAGCTGATGTTACCAAGGATGTAGAACTGGTAAAAACAGATTTTGAAATTATAAATGAAAGAAAATTTGCAAAAAAAATGTTTTCTTATTTCATTGGTGCTCTTTCAATTATTTTTATTATAGATAAGTACAAAAACTAATGTGTCAACTGTAAAAAAGAAGATTAAAAGAAAAAATGAAGGGAGATTGAAAAAAGTTGACCCTGAAATGGAATTAGAAGGAAACCTGAAACTTAATCAAATTAAGAAGAAACAATTCAAAAAAGAAAAAAAAGATAGAAGGAGAAGGGAAAAACTTGGCCAGCAATTGTCTACTGGTTTAGAAAATGTTACTTTAAGTAATAGTAAAGATGAAGAAAACTATGATTTTGGTGTAGATTTTTCAACAAAATAGAATTATAATTTATTCCTATAAACTTGGCCGTTTTATTATTTATAATGGAGGCAGGGGTGGAACAAAAATATTTTACAACTATTTCTAAATAACTTTAATAAAAAATTACAACTATATTATCAAAAATCTTTTTCAGGTGCTTTATAATCTGGTAAGATTTCCCAAACCTTTTGGCGCCACTTTTCCTTTTTTCTTTCTTTTGCCTTTTCAAGTTGAATAACTGCCTTTAAAGATCTCCACTGATAGAAATAATAGAATAAAAGCCACCTGAAAATATAACTTGTAGTAGTTGATGGAAAATAAAAAACGAACCAACAAATATAGCATGAAAATATACCTATTATTACTGGTCTAATTAAATGAGTATACAAATGCACTCTGTATGTGTAATTAATTTGTTACACCCCTATTGTTAAGGATATGTCTACTATCTCATACATTCAATATGATTATAATAATGAAGAGAAAATATGTTACCTTTTGAAATGGTTTTCAGCCTTCATTATATTTTTCTGTTGTTTCATAAATAGAATACAACAATAACGATTCCAATGAATGAATGTGTTACTTGTTAATCTAAAGTCATAAAGATCTTCAGCTACTTGCATATTTCTAATGCTCTCTAGATGGACCTTTAAAAGAAAATTACAGTAAATGTTTCTTATTTATATAAGTCAAAGTAATAAACCCTTATTTTCCTTATACCTCTACTTAACAGTTGTCACATTGAAATAAATATTTATATTAAATTTTTCTATAAGGTTGTTTAATTTTACTAATAATGTACTTGTATTTACAACTTACATTACTCCAAATTGTGAAGCATCTTTTAAGCAGTTTGCGCCTAAAATATGCATCTGTTATTTCATATTTTATTTTGTATGTTTGTTCTACAAGAGCTATCCAATCATTTGTACATTTTATTAATAATCTTTTTTTATAATGGTGCATAGCCAAAACACCTTTCTCTCGACTTATCTTCAAATTAATGCAAAGTTTTTGTAGACAGTATTTCATTAATAGTATATTGTAAAAGTGCACCGCTTTATTCCATTTTTCCATAAAAATTTGTTTATTGGTTTGCCTGATCATTTCTAATTCACGTTCTTTCCTCCTTCGTTCTTTCATAAGTTCCAAATTAAGCTTTTTCTCCTCCTCTTCTAGTATTCGCTTCTTTTCAATAGCGTCTGATACCTAAATAAAAATACTTAAGGGCTCCAAATAAAATAGATATTAGCAATAAATACAAAAATGGAAACATGTAAGAATTGCAGCAACTCCAGGGATCAAAATGGTATGACTGATGGTTGTAGAGACGGATATATCACATAGTTGGGAGGGTGAAAACCTAGTGTGCATAATTATAAACATGTGGGTAGTGCAGTAGGGCTCCTAATAGTGGTGCATAAAATACAAGTCAGTTGTCAGAATAACTCTCTGCAGTGCTGCCACATTTGATCCCCGAAGGTGACTCTAGAATTACGGTTCCTGGAGGTGGTTCCGCCTCCAAGATATCATCCATATATAGGGCTCACTGTAGAACAAGTTAATAGTAAGGAGAGCTCAAAGGGCAAAAAATGGGTGCCAAAATAACACTAGTTCGAATTTATAGGTGCCTTAGGGTAAATTATTGGAATTTATCATTGACGCATAACTAAGGAAGCAGGGTACATAAAAGGTGATTCTGTATATTAAATAGCAATAATATATCATAATGATGTAAATTCTTAGTGCTTTGTATTGAATTGTATTTTTGACAGTACTCTATTTATCTTATGTAAAAGTGAGTAGAAGTTACATACCATTTTCTGACGAGTTTCTTCAATCAATCTTTTTCTTTCAATTATTATTTGCCTATTCTGATCTCTTTCAAGTGCTTTCTGTTGAATTTGTTTTATTATTTTGGGGGCACTTTGTGTATGCACAGAAAAATCGGGCCGCTCACCAAGAATTAATGGAATTTTGTATTTTATTTGTCCTGAACAATTTGCAAATATCTCCCGTATATTTATTTTTGCCCTTTCCATAGATTTGTCAATGTCCTTACTTATTATACCAAATTTTAATTCTTCAATTATCTTATACTGTTCGTTGAGTTTTTCTTTTTGCATCTCGATTATTGATTTTTGAGCTTCAAATCTATTTTTATAACCGTTACTATCTTTTGGTAATTTTTTTATTTGTACGGACTTCTCATTACAGTTTTCTATAAAATCTTTTTTCTTAATTTTCGCATGTTTCTTTTGTTTTTTTAATCTTCTTACAAACGCGTCCAATTTGTCTTTTTGCCTTTTTGAAAGTTCATCATCTCCAATTATTTGTTCTTTTTGATTCAAACATGTTTTCCAAATTTTGAAATATTTTTCGCACAGCAATTTGTTAATTCTCTGAGTCTCCTCTTTTTGAATCAAATCATTATTTACTTTTAAATATTTTTCGCCTAGCGACCTGTTAATTTTCTCAGTCTCCTCTTTTAGCATTAAATCATTTCCTTTGGAAATTTCATTAACCAGTGAATCAACGCAGTTTTTTGCTAATAACTCCACTTCAGATATATTTTTGTTCTCTTCTTTGCTGTTGTTTTTAGGATTCTGTACGTTTTTCCAAAAATATTCATTTTCCCAACTGTTATTCTGTTTATACCTGTAGGTACTTGGCACCGTATAGGTTTTTAGTATATCCATTTGTTTGGATAAGTGTCTGAAAAATAATAGCGTATGATTTGATTCTGATATATGTTAACAGCAACAAGAATTTAAAAAATATTTTATTTACTGAATATATCTTGATTATTAAACTAATAAAAGATACTTCAAAAACTTACGTTTTACTTTTAGAAACGGTTTCTTGACATGTAGTCATTTGTAGTAAATAAATATTAAAATAGTAAATTTTATTTTTGTTACCTAGTTTATCTACAATGTTGTTGCTAGGAAACACTCGGCGCCAAAAGCTAATCGATTTTGTTTCTACTCTCTTGTTTATCATTTGTAGGGTATCAGAATAGCCTAAAAGAGAAGTGCACGCAGTCACCAGAAGAACATTAGACAGTTGACAAGTAATCAAATGACAATGACGTTACCAGTAAAAATGGTGGACGTTTGGTAAAGGTGTAAGGATTTTATAATCAAATTATAAACATGAAATTAAACGTACATTTCTTTACTTTATGTTATTTAACTAGTGAAACATTATCGTACTTGGACTCAACCATCTTCTTCATATTCTGAAAATTGTAGTTTTAAAATACAGTTTTCTTTTATATATTTCATTTTAGTTTTGAACTGTGATTACATCCATACAGATAAATAAAAATAAAAATGGATACAATTATTGAAGAACCTCAAACTGAAAGAGGTCAAGTTCGAGATATCACTATAATGGACACAAGTGATTGGAATGCACAATCTGAGGAAATTGTAAATAATCCTACGCTTTTGTATATTGCTGTAAGTTAAATTGAAATGTTTTTATGTTACTTGAGTGATATGTTTATTAAGGTTTGAAACCAAATAAATATACACTATCATTTCTGCTATTAACAAGTATAGTATATAGTGAACACGGATATTTGAAGTTGATTTTCACAATAAAATATTGTTTGACAATATATCGAATAACAAAAGTGCCGTTAAAAATATAATTTTTGAGTAAATATAATGATAATTTGCAGGTTAAAAACATTTAATGCTTGATAAACATGTCAATGATTCAAGCACACAATTATTCTTTTTTACATATATACACTAACGTATTTGAAACATGTAAATATATTTCAAATTGCTTAAGCTAAATTTACAAAATCTTGATTATCTAGGTAACATGAATTTGGGAAATCCAGAATAGTTGTATTTCTTCAATCAAAACAAAAATAATTTCTACTATTACTACATGAATAGTTCTGTTGAAGTAGTAAATGCTTTACCTATCTTGAGACAACCTTCTTTTCCTTTTCACTGTTTCATGAAAGCGCCAATCTTACTAAGGAAAAAACAAAACAAGCCATTTTTTCAGTCATTCTAATAATAACCAAATTTAAAATCAGTTTATACAGTGTGTACATAAAGTATGGAATAAATTCATTGTAAGCTAAACAAACAATTTTGAGGAAAAATCCTGAGACAAATCGGTTTTTGATTTTAATTTAAAGTATTTTTACATAACAATGAAATATACAGGGTAATAAACAATTTGTGAGTAACGATGTCATCGACAATTTTCTTAAATGGTACACCCTGTATATCTTATTTTTTTAGATTGCAAATTTCAAGATGATTCCAAAAATATATCATACTTGTTCTTCGGTAATTAATAGTTTTGAAGATACGATCATTTTAAAATTAATACCGGCATACCTTTGGTTATTATTATTGTAAAAATTTGTCAGATGTAAAAAGTTGTGATAATAACTCAGTAGGTTACTCTTTAATACTGACTAATGACAGTGACACTTGCGAAGTTTAATACCAGTTTAGTTATTCTAAATTTGCTTGTTGACTTTGCTTGTTGTTATGTTAGTTGGTTGTGGCGATAAGATGCGAACTCAACAAGAGGTATGTGCTATGTTTAATAATAAATATCCAGAACAACCTCTAAGTCAGTCAACAGAGAGCAAAATTAAAAAAAAATTAGGGAGTTTGGTACTGTAGAAGATCTTCAATCTACCTAAATCAGGCCAAGCCGTCTCGCACTTGCCGAGGATATTAAATAAAACGTGTATTGGCTATGGAAGAAAATCCACACAACAGCGTTCGGCAAGTTAGTCAAGAACACATTATGCAGCCGCCGTTTGAAACGTATCTTGACGAAGTTTTCCCCAATAAATGGATTGGTAGACGAGGACCCATTGAGTGGCCACCAAGGTCACCGGATCTCACGCCATTAGATTTCTTTTTGTGGGGTCTTCTAATAAAATGTTGTGCATTTAAGTAATCCCGACGACATAAATGATTTAAAAGATAGAATAAGGCAAGAAAAAAAAGTGATTTTTAATCACTCTGTATCAAATGTTGTATAAATATTGTAAGCCGCTTTTATTGGTTTCGACGCTTTGGCTGCTACATACATCTAAATTAAAAAAAAAGAGATTTTCAGGTTGGTTGTAGATCCTTTATTAAACATACTAGACATCAAGTATAAATTAGCTCGGCAGGAGGTTTATAAAAATGTAAAAATATATGGGGTGTTACATTTAAAAAACAAATTTTTTTGTCTGGCACTGCGTTCTTGAACACACTTTTTGTAAATAACTTTTTTTGATATCTCCTTTAATAACGGATATATCGTACTTCGACGCACTAATGCCGCACCCTGTAGGTATCATTACAGCAACTATTATAATAAACTAAGAAACTAGTTAAGAGTGTGAATGTTATTAAACAGAATAATCAAAAGGAAGCTAATAATAAAATTTCTTAGATAGAATTTTTTTTATCTTATATAAAAGGATTTTTTCATAATTCATCTTTAGTATGGTTAATCGTTATATCATATATCCATATATAATTTTTTCTTTTTTACACAATTTTACTCGTAATTCTTTTATAGGTTGAATATGTGAAAGATTATAAAGTAGAAGACCCAAATTCAGCAGTTGGTAGCCAAGAAGTGTACTCAGAATTTGATTCACATGTTAGTCCCCTTGATCCAAATATGAGCTCTGTAGCAAGCTACAGCCCTATATACAATGATTCTTCCGCAGAATACAATCCTGTAGTTATACATCAACTCGTTACTCAAGATGGAAGACTACAAAATGAACAATATATTAGGTAAATATTTTTTTAAATAAAAAAGCTTTTTGCCGGGCACAGGCCTAGCTATATAGTGGATACGCCTGTGATGCGATAACTATAGTTAAGCAGTCGTAATATGTCTGTACAGCCTGCAGCGACTAGTAGCATATAATAGCTCGCAGGCACTATACCAATGAGCACGAGGTATAGTGGAGATATGCCGTCTTTCGGAGGAAACGTTAAACTCTCGGTCGCGAGTCCATGAATGTTGGGCTCGTTAAAGATCCCTACCTCGGGTTGGAATACCTGAGGATTCGGCAAAATTTTCGGTAGGGGAAGCGTGCTCCCGGCGTTGGTGATCAGCCCTGGTAGCAGAACTAGACCGACGTTAAAAAAAAGTTTTTTGCCATGGTTTTTAATTATAACAATGTTTATTGAATTTCAAGCAATCTGAACTCAACATCTCTTGACCCTATCCCTACTGTTTTGTGCAATAATGATGTTAGAGGAAGTGTTGGTAATGAATTTTTACAAATGGTACAACAGAATGAATCTAATATGGTAAATAATACTAGTACCGAAGCTTTGCAATTAGTACCTGAAAGGGAACAAAAAGTAGAGCTTCTAATTACTGATCAAGCAACAGGTAAGATTTTTTATTAGAAACAATATATATTATCAAAACAGAAGCAATAAACTTGATTAGCCTTTTCACCAGTAATCCTTGCAAACTATAATTATCATTTAATCTAACTATTTATTTCAAGACTCTAACATGTAATGTGACACAACTTATTTTAGGTATTTCATATAGCGTTGATGCTCAGGAGCTTTTGGTGGAAGATGATCAACATCTTTTAGAAGCATTAGCGCCGAATCCAATTCTAGATTCTGATCTTCTTTCTATTGATGATAAAACATTAAAATCAGAATTAAATGATGATTTAGATATATGCCCAGGTGAAATTGCTTCTGTTAATACTCAAGCAGTAAACAATTATATAAATCATTTGTCAAAAAATGAAATGAAAAATTCAAATGACGTGATTGGTTCTTTAAAAGTGGCACCCAGACCAAACAGAAAAGCGGAACTGGAATCTGAAGACCAATTTTGTAAGAATTTTACTTTATTACAATTTTGAACAGCATTTTTTTACTGATAACTTTGAATTAGTTTTATATCTTTTTATTTTTCAGTATCTTGTATATATAGCATTACAGACAAACCAATATTAACTAGAGCTAGAGCAACTTTGCCTGAATCTTATTTAGTACTTGGAAAAATCAATGGGGGTAAGTACTAGTTATTTTTCTCCCCTGGGTTGTCTGGGAACTGGTAGCACTGTTTATTATAATATTCTCCTAGATTATTCATTCCATTATCAGTTCATATTTGCTATTCTAAAATCTGTAATTCACAGCACCAGATTATATAGTTAAATAATTTTAAGAGTACATATACTTATAACTTATATGTATATATATTTATTTTGTAACAACTTTGCAATTCTGAATATGTTCTAATATACATATAAAACATTAGAATACAGTTATTTTTTCATTGACCTAACAATCGTATTTACTTAGTTACGCCAAGGATTACATCATTTAGAATTAATTTTTTTTTAGAGACTGCTGTTATTGCTAAGAAAACTATTCCAAAAAGATCCCAATTTGGTCCTCTCGAGGGGATTCTTATTCCAGTGAAGGATGATATTGTAGTGTTAAAAAATAAACTAATGTTTTTTATTGAGTCGGAAGGTGTCCTTTTCAGAATGGATGTGTTAGATGAAAGTAAGTTCTCTCCATTATCGTTAATTTCCTAATCTAGGTTTATATTTAAACTCACTTTATTAGGATCTAATACATAAATTTTTAAACTTTATTTCAAACTATCAAATTTACCTAATAAAAAATCATGGTTTTCGAGAAGAGATACCACAATTTGTTCAACAGAAACCACATTGATTTTTAGGATATATGAAATTGTTTTGTGTCTCTGTTTCTGATCTGTGAGCCGATGTTTGTTGTATATTAACATAATATTTTTACTGTCGCGAAATTAGATATGACTTTAATTCAACACAACGGTGTGCATTGAAAAAAATCGATCTGTAATTACCAGAATGTTTCTAAAGAGAAACCTTCATATCTAATTCATTTAATTTGCATGTTTGTAGATTTTTTTTTGTAATAATTAATGGCAGATATTAATAATATATATCTTTAATTTCACCTGATCATGTAGTTAATTACAAGAAAATAAAAATTAAAGAATGTTGTACATAGACCCTTTAGCCTAAGCGATTATGCTAAATATATCATATTGGTCTGTTTCGCATAACACCATTGATTTGTATGTGTGTGCCTCTCACATGATAATCACGCTAAAAGGTAAGGTCTCATATTTGTCTACTTAAATTCGCCAATTGGGAGAAGCTTCACAAAGTAATTCAAAGAGGGACTATATTTTTACACTTATTAGTCCTCCTTATTTGATTTTCACATCTACATGTTGTACCATAAATTTCGCCTTAACATTTTCTTTTATTAATTTAATTTTTTTATCAATAATTTGCGTGTATTACTATAAGGAATATATTTTTAGATCATTCCAACTGGATGATGTTTGTACGAAGAGCAACGACTTTCGAGGAACAAAATTTGGTTATAACACAAGAAAATAATGCTATTTACTTTACTACTACAACAAATATTCTTCCAAAACAAGAATTAAAAGTAAGTATAAAAGAAACAGATATATTTGATATTTTAATTTAAATTTGTCGTGGCAATGGTTAGTTTTTTAAGAAAATGAAAAAAAAATTGAATACCTAGCAATACATATGTACATTTAGTTTTATTACAGCGATTTGGAAATTATAATCCATATATTTTTAGGTTTGGTATAGTAACACTTATGGTCAATACTATGATCTACCAGTTCTAGAACCAATCCAAGAACTGTCTTGGCCCTGTTTTGAATGTAATTTCAAATTAGAATCTTCTGAAGAATTACAAAAACATTTAGATGTACACGATAAAGACAAAGATGCAAACATCAGACCTAAGAAAAAGATAATGCACAAGATTAAAAAGTTATTCAAGAAAAATAACGACACCGTTGAATGTCAGCTATGTCAAGAAATGTTTTTTCACTATAATTATAATTCTCTGAGGTTGCATATACTGCACAAACATGACAGTGCAAAAGGAACTGTTGAAGAATATTTTACTAAAATCAAGTAAGTAATAAGTTAACATTTGATTGAATAATTAAAATCTTCTAATTCTTCATAAATTTTAAAGCTTTTTTAATTGTGATATCTGCGATACTACGTTTAAATCTGAAGCTTTGTTAAAAATACACAACTTCAAGCATAATCCTGATACATCTGAAGAACAAAGACATCATATATGCCCAGAATGTCAAAAAAAATATCCAACTCAACGGCAACTTGTTTTACATGTAACAGAACATGCCGTCGTTATCGGTACGCAACCCAAAAAGATTAAATGTACAATTTGCCATAAGTTTTTTTCTCATCGTGAACGATTGCAGGTAAGATTTTATAGCTTTTGCCAATTTTTAAAATTTCAAGATTTTTGTATTTGAAAGATATAAAAATCTTCCTCTGTGATATAAGTCGAAAAATGTTTATTGAAAACAATGTCTACTTTAAAAATAAAAATGAGTGGCTACTGATTCAATGAATGTATAAATATTGTTAATTAGATCTACGTCATTTGTAACTCAATAAACGTGAAAAATGTGGCAATAAAAGTAAAAATTTATATTTAATATTAGTATTTTTAATAGATTTAAGAATTAATCTTGCATGTAGACTTTTTATGGGTCATTTTGTGTATTTAATCTGATATTTTTTTAGAAACATATGGCAGTTCATGGTTCGGATGATGCTAAACCCCTGCAGTGCAAAACTTGTAATAAAAGGTTTTTCAACAACTCTGCTTTGGCTTGCCACGCCAAAATTCATTATACAGAAAAGAAACCATTTGAGTGTCCTATATGCAAAGAAGCCTTTGATAATGTGCTTAAATTGAAATTACATGTACCTAATCATTGCCAGAACAACAGTTTCACTTGTCCACATTGTCATAAAATTTTCAAAAAATACAGGTTTGTTTGAAAAATACTTGTATGATAATGAAGAATTATCTATATAGCAATACGCGTAATCTTAATTCTTTATTTATTTTTAGTATAATCAGAAAACATATTCGTGCATTTCATTGTGAAAAAACCCACAAATGTACTAATTGTTCCAAAATGTTTCCCACTCTGGACAAATTGAAAAGCCATCTTCTTAAACATTCTGATCATAGAGAATTTTTGTGCGCTCACTGTGGAAAGCAGTTTAAAAGACAAGATAAGCTAGTGGAACATTCTAAGAAAATACATTCTGAAGAAAGAGAGAATACTGTCCCCGAGGTAGCGAAAAAAGGAAAAAAAAATAAAAAGTTTATGCCAAAGGTGGAACCTACAGACTTCCATAGATTTATTTATAAATGTCATAGTTGTTTGGTGGGATTCAAACGAAGAGGTAAAGTTTTGTACTTATATTTATGGGTCAGTGTAATATTCAGGATTGCCGGAAATTTTATTATAAATATAGACTAGAAGAATATATACGATATATACATATGTATTAGTATTTGGTATGGAAGGGAAATAAGTTGACATTCTTGTTAGACTTGTAAGCTGCTTCAAGGAAATATTAAGGCTGGTGCTAGAATGAGGATTCTGCGACAGAGTGTCAATATCAAGTTGTTATGGGTGCTACGATACATGAAGTGTGTAAATTAAGTAATGAGACTGATTTTTTTAAAAACTAATTTAAATATAATTACAATTTAATATTGTCTCCTTCAAAGTAATTTCCTTGAGAACCCATGAGCTCTGGAGACAGCTCCTTCCTCTGCTTTAGCAGTGATGGAACTCGGATACTGAAATAGCATTCAACTAGTCCATTATAGCATTTTTAATGTTTTCCAGTGTCCCAAAATGACATCTCTAAAGATGATTTTTCAATCTCGAGAGAAAAAGAAAAAGTCGCATGGACTCGAAACACATAAATAAGGAGACTGTGGAGTCACAGAAATGAGTTTCCAAAATCTGCTATGTGACAGACGCACGCTGCAATATCCAGTTGTTTTTAATTTTTAGTCTCGGAAGCATTACCCTTTTTCAAAATTTATCAAGAACTTCTCAGTAAAACTGTTGATTAACTATTTTGTCTTGAAGCTTAAATTATTTATGGATTATGATCTATCAAAAAAGCAAATCAGCACGCTTTTGATCCTTGACTTGCTATTTCTTGCTTTTTTGGGCTTCAGAAGGGCTGAAGTGTGATATTCCATGCTCTGGCGCTTGGTCAACGGATTGTACTTTAACACTCAATACTCGTCACCAGTATGACCTGTTCCATAAAATGTGGATTAGTTTCATTTGATTCCAAAAGGTTTAAGACGCTTTTTCCTTCTGACCTCCTTTTGGTCTTAGGAAAGAATTTTTTAGTGCAGATTTTTCTTAACTGAAATTCGGGGTAGAGCTCCAAAAGTTTCCATTGCACTGTGTCCAAGTCTGAAGCAAAACCTGATAGCACATCATTGTCCGAAATTGATGTCACTCATTATTGGAACGCACTAGAAAAATTTGTATTGTTACAAAAATCATGTTTATTTGTCTCCTCTCCAAGTACCACTATTCTACTGTTGTTGTATTAGGCACTATGTTGCAAGTCTCATTACATAATTTACACAATTCATGTAAGGATATTCAGCAGTGAGAATATTCCTAACTAATATAAATCGTGTTTGGCTACTATATATGTTCTCAGAAACGTAACTACTTCTTATTCACTAGGCGCTTGATCTAGTCCAAGTTAATAATAAATTAGTATTCCAGATTCTCTTCATATATGTTACTATACTAAATGTGATATTTTCCAAATTAGTTAATTTTAATGAAATAGGCGCCAGTGAAGTTGTGCTCTTTGCAGAGCGTTGATATATCAAAACGTTGTCTGACTTATTATATTAACAAATTGAGGTATTATGTGTTTTTAGGTATGCTGGTAAACCATTTGGCTAAACGACATCCTGATATTCGGCCAGACTCCGTTCCAGAACTCAATTTACCAATTTTGCAAACCACCCGTGATTATTATTGCCAGTATTGTGACAAAGTGTACAAAAGCAGCTCTAAAAGAAAAGCACATATCCTAAAAAATCATCCCGGAGCCGCGTTACCAATGAGCAACCGAAAACAAGGCTCATTGCAAGAAGTTTCTGGGCTCCCTAATCCTACATTCTCGCAAACTGTTGGCAGTATTACAACAAGACCACAAAATTGTAAATGGTGTCACAAACAGTATGCCAGTAAAGCTAAATTATTACAACATCAACGAAAGAAACACCGTGAACTATTAGTTGATAAACCACTATCCAAAACCAAAGAAATATGCGAGGAAAAAACATATGATAATCAATTAATCAATAATAGATTTGATAAAAAGGATAATAATAATGAAGCAGTTACAGAATTCGAAAAAGTTGTAGAGAATATGATAAGTGGGGATTTAGACTCTTACAATTTAGAGGAAGAAACCCAATATTGCCATCTAGCAATAAATGAAAATGAGAGTTTTATAGAATCTAGAGAATTAGAAAATCCTAACTCCCAGTTATATCGACTTTTGACAACAAATAATGGTAAGTCAATTTTCACAAAAATATTTTTTATATCTATTTGTCACGAATTTTTATCATCCAACAATGTGTGAGTGCTTTTTGAATAAATTGATAACCCTTAAATATAAATAGGTGTTATTGTTATCTGATAAGATAATATAATATAATATACATATCCTTTATGTAGCATCATTTTCTACAAATCGTGAAAATTAATTACACACTCACTCAATGCGCTAAAAAGAGACAGCTGATCAAAGCATTTTAAAATTTCAACGTGACTAGTGTAGTACTTTGTGTAGTCATAGGTTTAATTATCACTATTGTCAATAGTTTTGTATTGTTAACAGATATATTCCCGTTCTAAAATTGCATATTTTTTCTAGTTTTTTAACTAATATGTTGTGGAACTTTAATTTTTATTTTTATTAAAAATCTTAGAACTCACATTCTAAAGTCTGATATTTCAATATTTCAAACTACACATTATAGTTTGTTTGGAACAGTAAGGGAAGCCTTCCATCAACATTGAAATGGCAGAACTAAGAATAATGGCAATAAAATATAATTACACTAGAATTAAATGTTTTATCAAATTCTTTAAAGAAAATGTTTAAATATCTGCAACTACATAATACAAAATTAATAAACATACAAGTAAGAACCCCAGTATAAGAACTATTGCGGCATAGAAAGTGAAAATATTACCTACTCAAAGTAGGAGCTCCAAAATGATTGATATGCATTAATCCAACACTTCTTTGTATAGGCAATTCTTTTTCATATACCAACTCGTCTATTAAAAGGTATAACTTTTATATTATCAGTTATTAATGATAATGACACATTAGTAAGGGTCCTCTTGACGAATTTTATATATATCTGTATAGCTTAAGCATAACATAATTTAAATTTTACAGGAATGTTGCCACCACGTTGAAAGACTAAGGGTGTAATTACCTGGAATTTCTTTGGTTACTCAGTTTGTGAGTACATCACTCTAATTTTTGAGCGATTTTTGTCTGTACTTTTGAGCCGTGGGATGGAACCTGCGTGTTTGTTGACAAAACGATGAAACGAAATAGATTTTAGAAGAGTATGTTTTTTTAGGAAGAATGGTCCAGTGTAGGGTCTCCTTTCTCATGAAATACAAGCTACTACACCTTTGAAAAATCATTTAAAACATTTGCATTTTATATTTGCGACAGAAACATAGATTCTTGTTTAATGAGTCCAAAATTTTTATTTAATGTTAATGTTGATATATAGCATTTCAGGTTGTATTGTGAACTATTTTTATTTAAAGTATAAATATGTTTGATAACGTAACCAACTATAGTATGATTGAATATATTCGACATAAAGGCTATTGACATTTGTTTGATGTCGCAGTTATCTTTGTTGTACTATTTTTTGCCCTTCATATAAGTAACGATAAAAAATTTACATTTTATAATTATATAGTTATTGGCAGTATTTATTCCTGCAGATTAAAAATTTAAAAACGTAAACAGGTATATTGAATTAAAATTTTTGCATCAATATATTATACCAACTCCATTTATGATGTTAATTAATAGTTAAGGGTGTCGAGATAATCTTTTTTATCAATTTGAATATCAAAACCCAATAAGCGAAAAAAAATTACATTCGAATTTCATGTAATATTTTCTCTACATATGCGGCATTAATCCTAAACATTTAGTACTAAGAGAACCCTGTGGATTTCTCGTATATCGAAATCGGTTCCTAGATTTACCAAAAAAAGTCGTAAATCTTCTCTATGGGTCTATTTATCCCAAGGCGGGATATCAAATGAATGTAAATAGCCTTTAAGTGCCTTTTGTACGTTTTTGTAAATAATAGGTATCTTGAAATTTGGTTATATTTAAAATTATGACAACTGAAAAAAGAATTTTAAACATAACACATTCGCTGCAACTGACACTTAAATAGTCGCAGCGATTGATATGAATGTGTCTATAACGCTTTTAAATATCTTAACTGTAATTAATTTATTTGATTGACATTTACGTTTGATATTGATTATTGTTAGAGACTTGAATTGAAAAGAATAGTTAAGCAGGCACTATACCAATGAGCACGAGGTATAGTGGAGATATGCCGTCTTTCGGAGGAGACGTTAAACTGTCGGTCCCGAGTCCATGGATGTTGGGCTCGTTAAAGATCCCTGCCTCAGGTTGGAATACTTGAGGATTCGGCAAAATTTCCGGTTAGGGGTAGCGTGCTCCCGGCGTCGGTGATCAGCCCTGGTCGCAGAACTAGACCGACGTTAAATAAAAAATAAAAAAAAAGTACCATGAATATATGATATTCGTTTGTTTTTATATTTACATCCAAACATCCTATTATTTAGGTATTGATGACAGATGCCATAGCAATTGTGCAAAAACCAATATTTTATCTAAATCTCTAGTTTTTGGGCTACCTGTAACAAATTGCTCTTGAAAAATATTTACTCGTTGCCTGGTTCCATAATAATTTCCATTAACTATAATTAGCCTGCCCGACGATTTTGCAAGATATTTCTTTTCAGAGCTCTTAAATTTATAATGGAATGGTGGTCTATTCCTCAATATCTGAGCCACACATCCAGTTGTTTTAAAAAGTTTAATAATATTTCGTATTATATATCGCGATCAATGAATACTGTACGATTCGCACTACTTTTGCCTTTTGAATTCAAGTGAATGATCACTTTTCTTATTTCTTCAGAAATAGCTTTACCACGAGACATTTTTATTTATCAAAAACAATAAATACACAAACAAGAAATAAAATGTCAATGTCACTCACTTATTGAAATGAAAAATATTTAATTTATAAATATTAATTTATATTGATTTCAAGGAAGCGACCATTTTCATCCTGTATTTTGTTTAACATTAATTATTTTACATAGCAGAAAGTTTTAAGCTGAATATATTTTAAAATGAAGTATAATTTCGCCTACTTGCTGTCTGACTGATAAAGAAACTAAAAACATATGTTGAAAAATAGTTTGCTTTGTCAAGACATAAATTTACAAATTTCATATTTTGAGCGATTGGACTAACTTCACTGAGAGAGGCACATATAGTGATGACTTCATAACTACAGACTAATTTCATGCTCGAATTTTGAACTTTTGATAATGTGAAAGAGACAAAGACCTTACCCAAAACTTCATTACCATAGGTAAATTTAGACATAATCTAAAAAATGTTTACTTCACGTGTAAAAATGGATGTTATAATATTTTTATTAATTTTAAGATGATTGAAAAATTGAGAAAAGAGCTTTTATTCTTTTTCTAAATTTAACTTAATTTTAAAATAAGCACCAGTTTTAATTTCTCCATATTTGATAACTGTTTAAAAAGGAGAAGAATGAGGACGTTTGGAATTAAGGTTTTTTTTAACAGAGTAATAAAAAATTATTTTTTGAAGTTGCGGCGAATGTGTTAAATAGAATTTATTGTCAAACTTCGAGTTATATGTTTTTGGGAAGAATTACCCTTTTCAAATAAATTTTGGAGATAATAGAGATACTTTAATTATTGCTGTTTTGTTCTCTATGTAAATGTTTTCACTACGTCTTAAATGTATATTGTTAAAAACGTAGTAAAATCATTCATTATTAAAATATTTTTGGGTGATTATTGGTAAAAATATTCTTAATTTTTCCAATAATAAATTTCAATATCTTTTTAAAATATATTGTTTTTCAACATTGTTATTATTTATTCTGACTTTGATATCTAAAATAGAGATTGTTATTAGTACATTTCGATGTATCGCAATGATCAAGTTTTTAATTCAATTGGGTAAATCCTGGTTTATTTAGTAAATTGTAGCTGGCTGATGAATAAAAAAATTTTTAGTAAACTTTTATCTAGAAAAAGTGTAAAGAATACTTATATTGCTAAGAGATTTGTATCATTTTTAATTTTAAGCAAAATACATATTAAACTATAAATTACCAAGATTTTTGTAGAATTTGAAGTCATGATAAATTTTAAATGAAAATATGATTATCAGGTAAAGGTTACAATAACACCTGTATTTTAAATAAAGCAAAAGAAAAGGATAAGAATATTTTTAATTTTTGAATACAATTCTCTATGAAATTTTAAGTCATCATTAAAATAAAAAAAAAATGATTTAATTTTAGTTTTATTTTTTTAAGATCCTTGTCTCTGAAGCGAGCAGCTGAAAGGTTGAAAAATCTGGAATCATTAGTGACGATTAAATATTGTAATTCAAAATTGCTATGGTTAAATTTTTAAATTTGTTATAAATTTAATATCTAAAAAAAACAGCTTAAGTAAAATAATACTTAATTTTGAAATACTGTTTTGTGTGTGTTGTGTTAAGTAAAATGTATGAAGAAAATGTTTAATGCCTATATAAGCGTAATAACATTATGTATCATATTGTAACCCTGTTTAACACATTTCATTTATATTGAAAATAAGTATTATTCTAAATGTTAGCTATTAGTAACAAGAATTTGCGACAATAACACTAGAAAAGGGAACTAAGGGGGCGAGATCATTATTAGAGTTGATGGTTTTGTTGAGATATGCATTCTGTGCGTTTATAAGTTGTACAGCTATTTAAATTAACGAGGTGTCGAGTTTATAATAAATTTGTTTAAAGTGAATCCACGACTTTATTTATTAATAAAAAATATACAACAAATATTTTTCCATAAAGAAACTATGAGTATCTACTAGAAACAACCAACTATCTAATTTTTTTTAAATCGCGATTTTGATTAGATATCGATCTTTAAATTGGGGCATCAGAATTTTAAACATACTCGTACAAAACCAACTAAATCCATTTAAAAATAAGATTTAATAATAAAGTATTTCTCTACCATATCGACCGTTCAGTGATTGATATTTTGTAAACTTATTGCGTATGCGGTCTTAATTGCTCATAATATTTTGATCCTGATACTATTAGTTCATTGAAAAGAAATATTTTCCTACTTAAGTACTTTCTCGATAATCCACTGTTGTCATTGATCATTTTTTCGTGTATGTGGCATCAACCTCTAAGGGTTAATAGCCTTCGTGTTCTTTGTACGATTTGTTACTGTTTCTCGGCGCCACTATAGGAACAGCACTGTTAATTTGAAGCCAATAGTGAATGATGAAGCTTAATATTTTGTGAATATTTGAAGTTTGATAATTGATGCCTTATAGAAAATAAATATTTTCCTCTAGGAAAATACACATTTCTTAAAATAAAGAGTTTTTTCTACCCCTTCAACGGATCGCTAGTTTTTGCTATGTTAGGTTCTGGAGATTTATTGAGTATGCAGCCTTAGATCTACTGTTGGGGAGACTGGGGATTGACAAAAAGGACCTAAACAGGCCTAACTGACAGGCGTCGACCTCCACAAACTTTATCATTAGGTCTACTGTTCTTGCTTATTATATCTATCCACTCAATGATATGAAATTTGGAAAAAAATATTTCCGTTAAGTTGTCGACTTTATATATTATTGTGTGTTTCTTAAAAGAAAACGGAGATGTCTGTAATTTTGACTTATTGTATTTTCTGTTACACACTTTTTACACCTTCTTTTATGAAGCAAAGAGCCAGCGTACAAATAAAAGAATATTAATTTGTTACGTCAAATTTCAAAAACGTTTTAATTATTGGTTTATTAAAGATTTGTTGTTTCTAATAAAGTGTTAAGAGATAATTATTTTTTACACTGAGTTGTTTTCTGAAACACTGCAAGAACGTTTTTTTGCATTGTTAATATTGCATAGATATATCATCCTATATAAAAATAATGATTACATTTTTTGACGTTATATGTAAACTAATTTTGATAGGGTTGTAATTGCTATAAAATATTTCCAGAATATATGTGCTTCCAATTCATAAATTAGAGGAGGAAACTTGTGTTGCTATCAAACATTGCTGAACGCATTGATCAAACACAAGCCATGGATACTAATACCGAAAACGGTTATAGATAAACTAAGACAATCAAGAAGGTAGAAAGCATTTTTATTGTTTTTGATATGATTTAATTTCAATATGGAAACTCAAAAGCATCATCCTTATAGGATATCTGTTCCAGGTTCTTCAAGTGGCGCAAGGAAGCCTATTTTAGTTACAACAAAGCGAAAACAGGAAGTAAGAAAAAGCTTATTAATCTATAATGATACCGGAGACAATGTTACACCAAAACCACTGAATGCCGATGTTTTTGGTGGAGGCCGAGAAAGGCAACTTAGTGTTTATGAAATAACAGAAAGAGCAGACTTTAGTAGAGCGTCTGAGAGCTCTGCCTTATGTGTTTCTAAATCGCAATCTACCGTACGATTCAAACACGATTTGGATAAACAAGCTGCCGCTAGTTCCGTCCAGTACAAAAGTTTACAATCATCAACAAGCAATGCTTATTTGGACATATTTGTAGCAGAGGATGAAGGTCGTACGTACGAGTCATCAACAGCATTTACTGAGGTAACTAAAGTTCGACACGCCATGAAGAAAATTCCTACAAGTATTAGCCTGATTTTACGCGAAACTACAACTTTTTTCCTGTTGGATATACCCAGCTATACAGAGATAAAAGATACTGATGAAGGTTTGTGCAACTTATTCATATTTGAATATTTAAAGATACTGAATGAGGCTTTTGCAATTTAATTTATTTTTAATAATGAGTAATAAAAAAATAATGCAGCAATAAGACACATGATTTCAAATATGTATAAAAAATAGTTTTAGCTTTGAAGTGCCCATGATATTTCAGCATTGGGACTGATTATTTATCCTAAAAAACTACTAAATTACAACACATTTTTCGCACATCAAGTCATTGTTAATAATTAAAGTACTGTGAATCTTGTAAGGAAACTCCTTAGAATGTTTGATCTATCTATGTTTTCCATATGCAGCTCGCGCACTCTGCAAATACTACAGAACGAAATTTCTTGAAAATAGTTGAACTACGTTAAAACATTATATTTCTATACGCTGCAAGCAAAATGAAATGAATAGATTGATTGAAATATCAATATTTTATTTTCACAAATGTAATATTTGAATCTTTCCCTTTGTGAGGTTTTTTTTGATCTAATGTTTCTCTTTGCGAATTTAATAATATAATAAATTCTCATTCTTGCAGATATTTATACAAAATAATCGAAACCATTGCAAGGGGCCGTAAAATTTATACTTAGGTTATCTCCCGCATAGAGGTCCTTAAAATATTGAACAAATTAATTTCTATAGTAGGTAAATATTCTAAAAATGTACTGGGAGATGCATATAATTATTCTCCATCTATTTGTTTATTAGTAATAAGTTTGTTTTGCATTTTAGATATTGCCTATATGAAATAAAAACTCCAGTTGTAGTAGAAGTATTTTCAAAGACATTTGAAAGGAGATATCTATAATTATTTAATTATTTATTATTTTAAATTTGAATTTCTATTTTAATTCTTTTTTTTAGGCTCCTTATTATATCACTTCGGGTGTAGAATTTGCTTAGTTACTCCTTTATCCAGTTCTTCAATTCTTTTTTGTAGTAATTGGTTCATTTCTTTTATACATTTTCCTGTCTTTCTCCGCCAATTCGATTTATTTCATTTATACAAATTTTTCTTGGCCTGCCTCTTTTATTTATATTTTACACGCTTGCCTCAAATATTATTTTCGTTAGTCGGTTATCTTCCATCTTTTTGATGTGTCTATACCATTTCAATTTGTCTATTTTCTTGATATTTGGGATTTGTTTAGCTTCATTGGATATGTGTTATGATAAACTCCTGTGGTATATGCATAGTCAAAATATCTCAAACCTAGCTCCAAAATCTGTGTGAAGCATGTTTAAATGTTGAACGCAGATTAAAACTTTATCATTCTGGTTAATGAAAAATTAAGGATTTATCAATTGTTTTTTGATGAGGTAGTTTTTTGGCGTTATCTCAGACACGTTTCACAAAATGTACTTATAGTTCTATTTTTCACTGTAAATCTTCTTATTTCTAATTTTTAATATTACTTCTTGTTGTTACATTAATGTATTTAATATACTTTAGTATAAAAATGTAGCCAGATATTACTTGTTGAATGGTTATGATAAAATTTTTAACACAATGGTTTTTTGTCGTTAGTTTTATGAATAATAACTAGCTATATTTTTGTTAACGATTAACCAACTTTTTGCAATTTAGATATTTATAAAGGTCCTGGACCAAATGGTATCTATTTCCTTATTTTGAAATTATATACTGGTATCATATTTAGACCAGCATATGGTCACGCTCCGCCCTAGGTCATCCGGTGTCACATGATAAACGAGCCCTCTCCTGTAGAAGGGAGCGGTTTCCCAAGTATGTAAGAAGTAGGTAAGATACGACAAGTTCAACAACAATCACATAAAGATACAAATGTGCTTAACAAATATATATGATTGATACAATAGAAGTCTTACCAGGGATGCTCTTGAGGGAGACAATGGCACTATGGTACTTAGACTCTAAACTTTTCCGTGGCTTTTTTGACAGCTACACAAGGACTGCTGAACTTGCGGTTGGGGACCGCTCTCCCCTTACATGCGAGACACCTTTTTTTTGTGTATTTTTATTATGTGATTTTGTGTGTAATGTAGGTGAGTGTATTTTCATTGTCACGTTTATGTTTGTTAAGTGCTGGGTCACCAGATCCTTGACATTCCGGTTCTTTGACCTTAGACTATTTGTCTAGTGCCTTTTGTAAGTAACAATATATTATTTTTAATGATATACTATCTTTGGGGTGGCTTCCGTCTTCCTGGAAAAAGCTATGTAACTCCAATAAATAAGTCAGTAAGAGTGAGGTAAAAAATGACCGACCAATGAGTATACTTCGCATAATTTCTAGACTGTTCGGAAACATTCTATTTAACATCAGTTCTTAATGGAAAAATCATAGACGAACAGTTCGGTTCCAGATCTTGTAAATCAACCGAACTCAATTTATTGGCATATTCCGACTTCTTGTATATGAGCCGTTCATTTTGAAAGTGATTTAAGTCCATTTATCTTTAATTTGAAATACTTAAGGTTTTGCGTTTTTACAAAATTAAAAATATACGTAAGATTTATGGTTGACTTGCAATGTTAAATCGCATTTAAGGGATTTAATTTTATACATCCTATTAAAAAGTCGCTATTATTAAGTGTATAATATGACCTTGCTTACCTTAAAAGGACTTAGGTCACTTTCAAAATAAAAATTTGTTTTGTTACAAAAAGTGAAAGAGCTTAAGTCCGTTACATATAGCTTAAAAAATAGAAAAAAAAACATTTAAATTATATTTTTAGATAATATAAATAAATTTAGTAACAAGTTATTCGTTAACATTCTCAGTATGCTGGAGTGATTTGAAGTAGTTATGGTGTTCCGGAGGTATATAACGCAATAAGTCCATCATGTGTCGGTATTTTAGTGATGTGATGCTTCTTATACTTTTATATAACGATGGCAATACAATATTCCCAAATTTATTAGGTCTACCCCGACGTGGCAATAAATCAAGAATTTTAAATTCTGCGTTCTCATCCATGGTTGTTTTGTATAAAATTTTTTTAAATCTGTTGTATGAGTTTAATTCCTCTTCACTTTCAGAATCAAGAAATCTTGTTATTTTATCCTTTCCCATGGGTTTAATAATTTCTTTAAATTAAATATTATTTTTTAAATTTCAATTTAATATCAAAACGTAATAAATTACCTTCATCACTGCTTTCAACATTTTGGGCCGCACTTTTTGACATCGTCAATAAAAAGTGGACTTAGGTCACTTTCAAAATTAGGATTTTCAGTATTTATATTATTTTGAAAATGTACGTGATATAAAATTTTCAAATGTACTAAGTATATTTCAATACCGATTTATTTTTTTGACAGTTCAGCATAAATTATAAATGTCACAAGTGCCAACTTGATAAAAGATGAAAATGGACTTAAGCCACATTCAAAATAAACGGCTCATATAGTGTGTGTAGTGAGAATCGTGCTTTATGAGGTTCACTCCATATAAACTAACTTCTCCAAGGCGTTTGATCGGTTTAATCACCGTATCTTATTACACAATCTA
Source organism: Hermaeophaga mercurialis (assembly GCA_951812935.1). Classification (NCBI taxonomy): domain Eukaryota; kingdom Metazoa; phylum Arthropoda; class Insecta; order Coleoptera; family Chrysomelidae; genus Hermaeophaga; species Hermaeophaga mercurialis. Next base: position 23,815,168 of record OX638361.1, on the reverse strand, counting down.
TGGCTAACAGGATTTTTCTATTTAAAATTTTAATTGATGACGTCATCACGTTCACAGAGATGACGTCAAAAATAAAAAGGTGTTTTGACGAAGCGCTCATTTAGAAATAAAAATCGACAGGTTACAGGATTTTCCCCTAAAATCACCGATTTACGAAATGATGAATTTATTCCTTTCATTGGAACCACACTGTATATTTCACATTGAACATCCAGTAACGCCTCTATGAATAAAAATATATTCGGATTGGAAGAATAAAATTTTGAATTAAACCGTTGAATATTATTATTCAGATTTTTAAGGAATCGAAATTTATATCCATTAATAACCATTAATTTTTTCCACCTTTCGCTCAACATTACTTCCATTTTACAAATGTGATAATACAAAAACAAGTAAAAGAAAGAAATGCAATATTAAAATAAAATTACTCACTGCTTACTTATTTCCTCAAACCATCAATATTGCCTCAAACATTACTATTTTATATTAGAAAAAGGGTTTATTTTGTAATCCTCTTTATTCCCTAAGTGCTTAAGAAGTAATGCACAATGAATTACCAAACAAGTAATTCTTGGAATTAACATTAACACATCAATATTTATAAGTAACGTCGAAAGTGGGTTAGTATTTTGTATATTTTACCTTTTATTTTACGAATTGGGTTAAAAAGTGTCAGTAAAGAGAGTGAATATGGAAAATAATTCGGAATGTAGTCCTGTGAATCGTATGAATGGTAGTTCATTATCAGTAAATGAGTAAATTATTATAGAAAATCTATATGACTACGTAAGAAGAGAAAATTTATCTGTAATTGTCGAAAACGCGGTCCAAATGACATGAAATATGACAGGTCTGGAAAAGTCATCTATATACATATATGTTTAGAGAGCAAAAATTAAGATTTGTGGATCCACCAAAACAACATAGTGGAGGTAAAAAAAAACAAGAGGAAGGGATCAGAAACAAGGCACATGCATTTTATTTTAAAATAGAAATATCAACGTTAGCAAACAATTTGAATTCAATAAAAGAAGATCCCTATTTACTTGACATAAAACAAACAAAACTTTGGCATTCAAAAATTACATTTTAAGTGGTCAAAAAAAGATAGAAAATCTATGCTTACTGATAATGACGAAATTTGTTGGAGAAGAAAATATCTTAAAACCATATTTTAGTATTTTTCAGAAGGAAGGCAAATTTTTTATTTAGATGAAACTTGGGTAAATGAAACACATACAGTATCCAAATGTATAAAGATAACAATGTTGGAACCTCAGGTGTAGCTTTTTTGGAAGGCTTAACCAAAAACTGGAGCTTATCATGAGGATATGAACGCAATGTTTTTAAAGAGTATTTCCAACAATTAATAAAATGTATTCCTAGGTTCTGTAATTATAATGGACAATGCTACTTATCACTTACAACAAATTGAAAGAATTCCCACTACGTCGTGGAAGAAAGCATATATCATTGAGTGGTTAATAGGAAGAAACATTGTTGCTACTACAAAAATGCTCAAACTTGAATTGCTCCAATTAGTTAAATTAAACAAACCTCCAGTACGGTACGTTGTCGATGTAATTGCGGTAGCACATGAAATTATTGTACTGGGTATTTATCTTTCGCTGTGAGCTTAACTCAAATGACATGATATGGGCGCAAGTTAAAGAAGATATTGCCTGGAAATATACAACATTTTAGTTGAGTGAGATTTGGAAAGTGTTGGAAAACTCTATTAAATAAGTGACTCGTGAAAAATGTGTCAATCATGTTCTAAAGAAGAACAGAAAATGTGGAAACTGGACCAATTTATATTAGAAATGGTAGAACCTTTAACTTTTGTTGTTAACAATAGTGATTCAGAGAGTGATGGCAATCTTTTTGAGTAAATGTTTTTATGTGACAATTTTTTAAATAAATTTTAGAAATTATAATAAATTGTTTTTCTTTCTTTTTTGAATCTTTAAGCAATAATATCTACAAATTATTATTAAAGTAAATGTTCTTTTCTTTTGTAAATAATATATTATAAATATTACACATTTTAGTAATCCCTTAAACATCCCACAAGTACTGGTCACTTAATCAGGAATTAGAAAAAGGTCTGTTATTGTTATTTGGCGGGTATACCAAATTGCACTGTAAAACTAAAATAAATGTGATTAATGCTTTATGGTAAAAGCTATTAAAATACACTGAACCGAATTAACTGTATTCCTAATTTTTATCAGAAGTTATTTTGTTTTTTATTGTGAATGGAATTCAGAACCAAAAATTTGCACACGTTATCAATAAACTAAAATTTGGACGTTTTAATGAAAGTAGGTATAATATGATTTGACCTGAATATTTGTAGTCATACACGAATCCATGCGAGTGATAAAGAAAGTGTTATGAAACACAGAGAAGGCATTACTAATATCTTGAAGTAGGGATACATCGAGGTAGGAACATCGTTCCAGTCAATTCGATACTAACGTACCGGCAGTGGTGGTCGTACCTCTAGTTCTGTCGAGAGGGGACACATGGCTGCCCGCTGCTTAAAATATCGCCTATGTCCATTTAGGCACTTTCTGAACCTGTATAATCGTACCTGCTAAACTCTTTATAAAAAGAAAAAATAGTGTTAGTGCTCCTTAAAGAAATATCAGTGTATCTTTTAATTATTGATTGCATCTTTAACAACAAGATGACATTTTCTGTCAAGGATTGAATTTGACAAAGATGCCAAGGAATTCGAGAGGCAAGACCGGACTTAAGGAGGTGTCATGTATAAAGTTTTTTTTTTTAATATTTATTAACTTAAAAATACTAAAAGTTTTAATATTAATTTTTTTTTGAGGACTATTATTATGAGCTTTAGATATTAGGTTTTATAATATTATTGAGGAAAATATTTGAGGAAAAAGGTCGGTTTTTGATTTTAATTAAATGTATTTTTACATTACAATGAAATATACAGGGTAAGCCATTTGTGAGTAACGATGTCATTGACAATTTTTTTAAATAGCGCGCCCTTTATATTTTATTTTTTTAGATTGCAAATTTTAAGACGATATATCATACTTGTATTCGATAATTAATAGTTTTGAAGATACAATAATTTTAAAATCTGTATTTTTGAACACCTTTAAATAAATTAAAATAACAAAATAGTACAACAGTAATAATAAATTGCCACACAATAAATTACAGTAAGTGTTCGAATTGTCTTCCTTCTTGTGCTTGACAGTATCCTAAGCGATCAATAAATTCCTGCTGAACTTTATTAATGGTTTCCTGCGAAATGTTATTTATTTCTTGCCTTATTCTATCTTTTAAATCATTTCTGTCGTCGCATTTACTTTTATACACAACATTTTTTAGATGACCCCAATCAAAAAAAAAATTTAATGGCGTGAGATCCGGTGACCTTGGTGGCCACTCAATGGGCCCTCGTCTACCGATCCACTTATTGAGGAAAGCTTCGTCAAGATATATTCGAACGGTTGCTGCATAATGTGGCGGCGCTCCATCTTGTTGATACCACAGACTTTCATCGATATTTCCGGGTCATCATCTGATAGTTCTTGTACAAGGTACACCTTAAAGAGATGCCACTTTTCATGTTTTAATACTTTAGGAACTGTTGACTGACTTATAGGTTATTCTGGATATTTATTATTAAACATAGCACATACCTCTACGAATTATCGTATCTTCAAAACTATTAGCATGATATATTTTTGGAACAGTCTTGAAATTTGTCATCTAAAAAATAAAATATACAGGGTGTGCCACTTAAAAAATGGATCCCAATGACATTATTAGTAGTATCTTACATATTTGTGCTGTGAGGGAGCAGTTTTATTCATTGCCAAATAAGTTACATTATTAATTTAGATCAATTGGTTCTAGGAAATAAAGTTGAGCTTGATAATGACCTTTATGAATATCTAACGGTAGGAAAAGGAAAAAATAGAAAAATAGTTCAAGCTGAAGTTCAAACAATGACAATGGTAAAGAAAACTCGAAATACTTCTTATGAGAGAACTAAGACCCAAGTAGGCTCAGCATTCGTTTCCGTTTATGATATGTACGATACATTCCAAGACATTAAGGTATGCAAACCTTTTAGTTCTAATTTCTTATTATACGAATATCACTCTTTACTACAGCTAAAAATTATTTTTGCTAAAAATTGGCAGGCATGCCATCCAAAATCAATTTGTATCCAAACGTCCTCCTACAAAAGTGAAAATATTTCTTTGTTCAAAAATTTTTTTTCGTGTATAAAATATAGCTTCATCCCAATTTTCACGAATGTTGTGAAAAATCTATTATTTTTTGCGACAGTGAAAACATATTTTTGAGAAAAAATGGCAAACATACTATCCATTAGGTTTTCTTTATGTTTTTATAAATATTGTAGATTATTTTTTTGTTTTATTTTGTTATTTATTTACGTAGTTAGCAATACTTACCGAAAACATATTTCTCAAATACTGTTAAAATAATCTAAGGGAAAATTTAAAAATAATATAAAAAGTCTAACGAGAGAAATTACATTTATCTTATTGTTTTAGATTAGGTAAAACACCCTGTATTTATTTTCTGTTTTGTCTCGGTGTAAAAGATTTAAATTAAGCCAAATGCTACAATATCAATTTTTCTTATTTTAAGGAGGATATCGAAGACGCCGAAAGTGAAGATACCGATGAAGCTGAAGATGGAAATGTTAAATTAGTGGAATCAGGATCAATAGACAGTTATAAACTCTCTGGTGATGAAAAGAGCATGACTAAACTTATGAAAAACGCTAAATTTTTAGAAGCTTGTTTAGTTATGGAAAGATTACTTGCAAATAATTGCTACAATGAAGAACAAAAAATCTTTATAGGATTATCTGATCCAGATCCTTTTAGAGACAATATTCAATATAAATACAGATTAAACTTGCTATGGACGTTTGCTAATAATGATACTGTTGGTAAGGACACATTAATTGTTTCGCTAGCATATTAGACGGATGCAATAAAACAAACACGTGTGAAAAAAATTATAAGTTGTTCGTCTACTGGGAAAACCAGTAGTTATAATTTTAAATTGAAGATGTGTAGATATACATGGATAACTATTAAACGTATTTTATTGATATCCAAGGGATATTTACTGATATATGTGGGTATATGTTAGATATCGATTAATCATATAAATGTCTGTAAGGTATACCTGTGGACATTTAAGGATATCGTTAGATATTTCAGAGTTATATGTATTACTTGGACTGAATTCTTTTAGTTCTTACATTGCTCCCTTTTATTTAATAGCACGGCTGCTTTTGAAAAATTCAGCTAATATTTACAATATCACAGAGCTATAGCATAGATTTTATTCACTTAAAATTTTAAAAAATTTCCTTACAAATATTATTATTATTAACAAATAAGTAAGGACTTATGATGCAGCTCATTGATAGAATGATGTCTCATTAATCTGTCTATATTTATGGATACCTCATTAATTTCATAAATATCTATTGATTTGGAATTTATAAATTCAATTTTTAAATAGGTCGATCCGTGAACTCGTGTGACTGGAATCCACAAAATAAAGATATATTAGCTGTTGCATACGGAAAATTTTACTTCCATGATATTCAAACTGGCTTAGTTCTAATATGGAACATCAAAAATCCCGTGCAACCAGAAAGAAAATATCCTTTTCCAAAACCGGTAACAGCACTTCAATTTTCACGAGGTACGCCCGTTCTATTGGCCGTTGGTTTCTATGACGGATCTGTTAAAGTACTCAACATTTCCAGCAGAGAAATAATGATAATTGGTGAAAATATGCCAACTTTTGAACCCTGCTGGAGCATAATTTGGCAGTATGGAAGAAACGAAAGGAAGAATGAGGAATTAGTAACTGTTACATTCGATGATGGAAGAATATGCGCTTATTCAGTTCAGAGAAAATTAGAGGTAAATATTGTATATACACTGCGCCGCAAAATTAACACAAAGTCATTTAAAATTAAATATGTAACTTAGTAAATATTTTATGTCTAAGTTAATGGATAAGAAATATTTATTTACGTTGTCCTCCAACCTTTTCAATATATTTTTGGTTTTTGGGAACTGTAAAAACTGCAAAAAGTTGCAAACATTTAAAAAGTGGTATAAATTAAATTTTATCAATATTGTTTATTTGGCTTTCTACTTCTTTAGTTGGCTCTGTTTATTAGTCTAAAAACATTTCTTATTTGTATTAAGTGTGTTTCATAATATTGGCACATAATGTACGTGAATTGAGAAACCTTTCTTCAGAGGAATGTGTTGTTGTTGCTCTTGTAGAGGAAGGCTAATCCCAAACCTAGTTAGGTTTACGGTTTGGCGTTTCGCAATCATCGATTTCTAGAGCTTTAGCACGATTTAGAGAAACTGGTAGTAACCAAAGAGGACGTGGTCAAGGACGTAATAGAGTCACCACAGATCGTCCTTGTTACAACAAAAATTTTCACGACGCTATAATTATCAAATAAGTCGTGATACAGTAAGAAGAAGGTTGATGGAACAGAATATTACTCCATTTAGAGCCGCTTCTGAACCACTTCTTACCGCAGCTTATCGAAGGCAACGGCTTCAGTTTGTACATGACCATCGCAACTGGAATAATCATCAATGGGGCAACGTGCTCTTCAGTGACGAGTCTTGATTTTATCTCTTTAGTGATGATCGCCGTAGAAGAGCCCTGGAAAGCGATATTCCCAGTGCAATATTGTGGGAACAGTTGTTACGGCGGTGGATCTGTTATGGTATGGAGTGGCATTAGGTTGGAGGCTCGTACAGAGTTGGTAATTGTCCAAGAAGGCCGATTGAATGCACATCGGTATATAACGGACAGATGATACCATATATCCCATTTATTGAGGATAATTTTGAATTCATGCAAGACAATGCCCGTCCACAGGCTGCGCAAATGGTGCAAAATTATCTTCAAGCTGTCAGCATTTCAAGAATGGCCTGCCCAGCCAGAAGCTCTGATCTCAACCCTATAGAGAAGATATGAGATAATATGGGACAGCAAGTTAGAGCTCTAAATCCTCCTCCTGCTACCTGAAATGAACTGTCGTTAAGGCTCATTGAGATATGGAACGAATTGGATAAAAGTGTTATCAGAAATTTGATTTTGAGTATGCCAAGGAGATGTCAAGGCGTAATTAGGTCAAGTGGTGGAAATACGCAATATTAATGTCTCTTTTGGAATATTATGAATTGCTTGATAATAAGGGATTTATCGTGTTATTGAGTTTAGCAACTTAAAAGGATGTTGTTTACCACATCCCCTCATTTTTGAAGAAAACAGATACATTTATACGTGCATTAGTAAAATTTTGCAGTTTTTACAATTATGCGTTAATTTTGCAGCGCAGTATAGTACGACCAGTGGATTATTACCCGTGCGCCATTAATTGGGAACTTTTTCATAGGTACCGAGGTGAAAATGGACTAAAGAGAATTAATATTTATATTTATCTTGATTATATTAGATTCATAATACACACACACATTTCACCTGAGTCCGCCTAAAACAATGGTAAAACTGGGTAATAACAGCCGCTATCACTCGTGTACAAACCCATGTATAAAATAATTCTCGATTTCTGTGACCCTGAAGCACGAATCTGATTGGAGTCCCCCAATTTGTTAATTTCTTATATAGAAAATATAATAAATTGACAAGCTGGGGGACCCCAATGCGGCGCTTTAGTGTGACATCACAGGTCATATTTATTTATCCATTCTATACTAAGAGGCTGAATTGGAAGATTTTTTAATATTCAAAATTTAATTCATGTAATACTTTTCACAGTTCATCTCTGATTATTGTGGGTAAATTAGCATCGTTGGTTATAGCTTATAAAACTTTATGAAACGTTGGTACTTGCTTTTTCAGAAAAAATGGGTTAACAAATTTACGAATTTTTTAAATCTTATAAATAACGACAAAGTATAATCTGTAAGGAAATCTGAGATTCTTTTTAATTTCTCATATATCACTGAATAATTTTTATTTTAGTCGATAATAATTTTCTATAGGCATCCTTAATTTTCCACATAAATCTTCATCTTTTCCATATTTATTTGTTGACTCAAGAAATAATTAATATGAATAAACTTGTTTTATTTTAATAAGAGTGACTTCTAAAGCTAACCTTTAAAATAAATAAATAATTTTGTTTGATCCAACATATCATCTCCACTCTTGTTAAATTTCTCACATATATCACATTATGCTTTTCTAAAGATTTTTTAAATATGTACCCAGTTATATATGTCTACATTCTTTTGACGGAACCCATTTTCTATATAATTTCTACAATCTTTACTAAACATCTCATTTTTAGATCCATTATGTAAATAAATAAAATCAAATAATTAATACTGAGGTAACAAAATTTTCAACCCTAGTACAATATTTATAAATAAACTTTCATAAACAAGTTAAGGTGAGAAATATTTAACAACAAAGGACATAGAGTTTCAAATTTGTTTGATATTAGTGTAAAATCTTTTGTCTACTTTACTCTTTCGTAGAATAGTCCCAGGTATTCACCCCCCATCAAGCTCTAGAGGATCCTCAGTTCATATTTTATCACGTTACTTTTTTCCAAACGGCCTAGTAGGGTAAATCTTTGTCATCTTAGCAGATGAAGTATCCAGCTAATTTTCTCTTTGGATTGTCACTGTTACGTTCTGTTTATGTTGTCGTCGTTTTTCATCAATATCTTCTCCGTCATCTGTGGGATACTAAACCCCTTCTGCGGGATCCTAGTTTCACCTTGTGGCATTTTCTGAAAAACACCTGAAATAAAGAATTTCCCGCATGAGCTTTTGGGGTATTTGGTATTTTTGGGGTCTTGGTGCTCCTATCAGGCTTTCCCAAAGCGGATATCGTCTCTTGTTGCCTGTGTGCTTCCGGAGAAAGGAGACACTGATATTTCTTGTCTCTCGTGTTCATAATCTACAATGAGTATCTTGGCAATTACCTAAGTTGTTTCTTAAAGTTTTCAAATACCCGTATTCCCTGTTCTTAATAATCTATTAAGTTGGAGTCACTTGTACGTCCTAAAAGATCTATTCGATCCTCACGTACTACTTACATTGTTCGTTGTTTTTGCTCCAATATCTTGCTTTATATTTAAGTTACTGACTTTAATTTTACTAGATTACCAAGCCATTGTTCTAGATGAAAATAAATTCAAATGCGTTACTTCATACATGGCATGTACAATAGGGCGTCAAATATTCATAATGTCATTTTTCAAAGAGTCGATACGTTTTTCTTTCGAGCTGTATTAGATTTCTCTATTTCCATATTTCTTAAAATTTACATTTGAATTCCACTTTAGTTTTACGGTAATAAACCATTATTTTATGTTATCAAATTATTTGAAAACCTAGATGAGCCAACTAATGAGAGCAGGTAAAGCGGATGGAAAATTAAAAGGCTATGATGCTATGAAGAAATGCACCAGTTTAACGATACCTGTATCAAGATACGCCTCTGCACTGTTCGTAAGACTACATCCACTAGATCCAAGTATTTATTACGTTGGCACCAATGAAGGTACCATCCACAAATGTTCGTTAAATTATCTAAGCCAACATTTGGACGTTTTCCTCGCCCACGAAGGATCCGTACATGAACTGAAATTTTCGCCTTTCTTCAAGCAGATTTCAGCAACTTGTGGAGATGATTGGCATACCAGAATTTGGGCAGAAGGTAAAAATATAATTTCATTACTACATTTGAAGTTCACGTTTTGTGTCACTATCGATACAGAAATCTATATCCTTAGATTTATCCGGTCTGAATATCACTATCCTCCATTAATTTTTTGTTTCAACCTCTTTTCTCCTCAGACGAAGTACGGACCTGATGCGTTCGAATAATCCATCACTACTGCCTTTAGACGGTTATTACTGCTGGATCACTACTACATCCTGACACCAACTCTTTCAAATCTCCCTCCCGGCTTCTTCCACCCTTTAATCCACTTATTTCTCTAGTTTTTCATTTTTTTCCACGAGACCAATTTAGTTTACTTTACACTTCTTCCTCTATTTTGTTGAAGTGAGCTCCCTTCAAACAGTGTATGGATATCCATTAAACGCATGCGGTGAATGTCCATGATATTCTATAGATATTAACGATTATCTGTGGATAACTAATTGATATTCATTAAACAACTAAACATACGATCTGTTAGATTTTTGGATATCCTAGTTCTGTGGATATATCTAAGACATACTTTAGGATTGATTGACAGATATAGTCAAAATAGGTGACTTTTAGTTTCAGCTTAATTGTCCTTTTGATTTTATAATTGGACCACTTGGAGGTCTGCCTAACAAAAGTTAACAAATTTTTTTTCAAAATAATTGTGATTTGCGCAATCAAGGAAATACTAATGTTTTTGTTTCTAAAATACTGCTGGTACCTAATTTAATCATTAATCATAAATCATTATATTCTCTCCTATATGTGTAATTAAGTCATAACAATTTAATTATTATAAGCATCTACGTACATCTATTCCTTTCCATAGCAACTGTTATTTTTTATTAAAACCGATTTGATAGGTCGCAATTCGATATGAAATGAAAATGAAGTAAACATATAAGTTTTCATTTTAAGATAAAAATAAAATAATGTATGCATCATGATGCATATCGTTAGATAAATAATTTCATTTGGTATACCTATGAAAGGTTTATTATTGATTCCATCGACAAAATATTTTTACAGGAATCGATTAGAATAGTTTTTTTATTTAAGATCTACGATTTAATACGCGGTGCAAACTATGATTATCGAAGAATGGACTCTTATGGGATTAAAGTATTTCAAAATTAAGCACGTAATAAATGTCAGGGTGTTATATTCTTAAACATTCAATTCCAGTAATTCAAAAAATAAATGGGAAATTGAGTCGTTATATTAATTTTATTGAAAAAAATAAAAAAAACTTTTATACAAATATGTACACCGTTTGTTCCGCTTTCCAGCTTACACTATTTACAGTATGAACAAAAGTTTTCTTTTATGCACTTCATAACTTATCATTACTTAAACATATATTTCAAAGATTTCAATAAATTTATTAATAAACCATTAAATATATTTAGGCGAGAGATTGAGAAATAACGACAATTTAGAAAATTATTAATTATCATTAATTAATTACAATACAACTTTATCGGCTTTTTTTAAAAGACCTGTAGAGCCAACTTTACTTTGGAGTTTGTGGCGATCAACTGCTGGAAGAGACAACTTTGCAAAATTTGTTTTAATTTACTTTTGATGTGAAAGAAACAATTAAAACATTAGCAAAACATAGGCGTTGCGTTTCATATTTAAGAGGTGTTGCACTTTAAATTATTTGAGATTTTTTTTTGCAAAAACGGTGTAAATATCGAAAAAAAATCGTGGTTGATCATATGCCTGAATACTCCATTTAAATGCCTTTCTAATGACGTGCCACACATGTTATATCCCCTATTTAAAATTAAGGGGTTGGGGAAGTGGAAGGGAGGGGGTTCACAAAAAAGGTTTTAGATAGAACTATTAGGAAGTTTAAATGTTCTGCATATTAACGTATAAAACAAAGTGTAAAATAAATTATTGGTTCCAACTATTATTGCAAATAAAGAAAAAGTCAAGCATTGCTACTGCAAATAATAGATAAAAAAATTTCAAAATGGTAATTATAAATTAATTTGAAAATAGTCGTTATTAAACGAAAAAATATTTTTTAAGTCCTATTCGTTACTGTTAACTAGTTATTTTATTTAAACTATCATAATAAACTAAAGAATATTAATTAGAATTGCGAAAGGCATTTAAAAGTTTTAATAATAAAGCTACTATAATTTTTTCTAATAACTGGGCTATAGATCCATCGATCGAAAAAAAATATATTAATCATGACTTGAGATAATGTTTTTTTATTGGTTTGCGCCGTTAGGACTACAAAGTTAGTCACATAAATACATATAAAATTATTTATTGTATTGCATTTACTAGAATATACTAGATAAAAAAAGTGTATTGATTATTTGAACGTAGTTTTCTTTGTTAAAATGTAAATTGATTAAAAAATGTTTTTCTTTTAAAAAAATTAGTATTTGACAAAACCGCAGTTTGCATCGGTCTAAACAGCAGATTAAAATTAATGACCACAGAAACCAGAAGTAGACCATTTTGACTCTAGTCGTCAGTCAATCCCAAATTATGTCTAATATATGTATAAATACCAAATTTTATCCAAAAGTGCAAGTAACTATTTTTTAGGCATTCCTGAACCCATTCTTTCTTTTGGTGGAATTCAAAGTATCCAAGGACTTGACTGGAGCCCCACACATTCCACAATTTTAGTGGTAATTCGTGCACAAGTTATTGAAGTTTGGGATATTCAACGAAAAGTGTACGAACCTCAATCAATTACAAATTCTCCTACAGGAAGTAGAAATACTGTTGTACAATTTACGGATACAGGAAGATGTATTATCGTAGGTGAGAGTAATGAAATATTTTTATCTCCTTTTATACTGGGTCCATAAGTGAAGTGGTAATATTAAAAATATCCCATTATTCCATTTATTTTCCAGTCTTGAATTAAAAGTATGCCATTTTACTTTTTAAAAATATCGCCACTCAAGTGAGAGTCATTTCTATGTAAAAATTCTTCTGATCTTGACCGGAAATTTTCCATTACTCTACGAAACAGGTCTGGTTGAATCCGTGCAATTTCTTGTTTGTTATTCCTTTTTTTCGGTATGGTTTGCGGTGTATCAATACACCTCCTCTTTACCAAAGATAAAAATCGCCAACTGACAAATCTGGGTATCCTGCAACCCATGTTTGGACAGGTGTGTGTCCATACGGGCAGAGTTCTTTTGAAAAAGTGATGTACACAGGAGCAGTATGACTTGTGGTTCCATTCTACTGGAAAAAATTAATTTCAGAATAATTTGCGACATGTATCAAAAATATCGTGGCCATATGTGTGTAAATATATGAAAAATCTCTTAATGTTATCTTAAGGGGGTTTTAACCCATTACCTAACTTGGTTAATGCAAATTAAAGAGGCTGAGTAAAAACAATAACAATTTATTTATCTAACGAAAACAACTAACATAAAATATAAGGGCAACTTACACATTTTAATAACTAATACATTCAATCGCAGGGGTAGGCATTATTAACTTCTCGATCATCCGAGAACCCAAACTTGACTTTCAATCTCCCTTTATTTATTTCTCTAACCAAGAAGACCTCATTGTTTATTAATTTTGATGACTCTAAAAAAATATTTATTTAACATTCGTTGGCGCCCTTGTCCCATAATTCTCGCTCACGTAATGTAAATTTTATAATTTGGAAAATAAAAAATAGGTTTTATGTACAGGGCGATATTTAACTAAATCCCTGTACATACTATCGTAAGACTATTAAAATCAAAATAATTTTGCCCCTTTCTATTTATCTTTAAATATCTTCAGAAATAATAATTTCGTTATTTATCATATGCGAAGCGAGTATGGGCGAATCGAAAATTTATATTAAAATGTATTATTTTTATAGAATTTCATGTTTCATGTTTTAGGGGATATAGATGGAAATGTCCACGTTTTCTCGCTGGAGGACATGCCTTTCATTCCATTTTTCCAAGAAAATTTATTATACGATTCGCTGGCTAGAGCATTGGTCACAAATCCACAATTACTATCAAATATCAAGAAACTCCGTAGAGCGTCAAAAGAAGGATAAATAATTTTCGCAAATATTATTTTAAACGATTATAATTTATATTATTACAAAATATAGTGCATTGATTAAGCATGGAAAATAATACTTTAAATCAGTATGACTTGTGTAGAGGATTATAAAGTTAATTTAAAAAATAGAGGCTGCTCTCTGAGACTGATGAAACCTCAAATATATATTAATTGCGCGACATATCTGCAGATTATTTTTACATGAGAAAAACTTCAAGGTAGTTTTATAAATGTAATTAAAGGGTCTAGAGTTGGATTTTTGCAGTATTCCCATACGTCACTCACATCTGAAGATAAAAAGGAAAAAAAAAATACAGAATACAGAATCTGATGAATGTGGTCATCTATTTTCAATTGTCATCCTATTTATTTTTATTTTAAATTTATTTTGCGAGATTTGAGTTGAAACTACTACAAATATTTTTTTGAAATTAACTGTACGCTAAAATATTATTTTAACAGAAACCGTATATGTTTAAATAACTTTTTAATTTATGTTACTATTCCAATATCGTTTTATAATATGCTTAAATTAAATGAATGTCCACAAAATAAGACTTATACTAAAAGTATAGTGCATAAAATTTTAGACAACTATTTTAATGAATTTATGAAGGGTTCTTGTAAAAATTTGAAGATTTTTCAGATTATTTTATAAATGTATACTGAAACATTAATTGAAAAGAAAATATAATTATAATAGTACATAAATATTTTAATCTAATATGTAACCAAAATGTATAGAAAATATTTATCGAATATTTTAAAATCTGTTATAACTAATATTTAACAAACATTTTTTTTAAATATTTAATTAATTTTAATCATGAAAAAATTGCATACGCAATTTATGAGTTGATAATTCAATTTTAATTCCGTCCTCGTGGAGGTGATATGTATCTTTTTAGGGGTTGGGTTTAGAATATGTTTTATAAGAAAAACCACCTTATAATTTTCAACGAGGAATCTTCTACTAAATTTTACCGCATGAATTTGGAAACATCCTCTATATTAATAAATTTTGTTGTTATGGTATCATATGGTATATTTTGAACTAAAAGAAATGATGGTTACAAAAAAATTTAATAAAATCCAAAGTTTTCTATTTGGAAAATAATATTTTTGTATCCCACAGACTACTTTTTCAAAAAAATCAGTCACAGCCGTGCAACTTTTATTTCAAATATACTTTATACAAAAAATTCACAATGGAAAAAATTGAATAATTCACATCTAATGTATAACCTTATATATAACGAAAACTGTTTTTCTAATTTTAATAGTTTTCTTAGGATTTGTGCAATTCTGAACACCTACCGAACTCTGTATAAAACGTGGAAAACTACATAAACAAAACACTCGTGTGTATAAAAAATATCAGGTTTGTTTATTCAATATTTTATATAATTTAACCACTACATTAACACGATTAACAATATGGTGTTTTTAATTATAAAAGTTTTATAAATAAATTTGTGTTTAATAAACAACTAATTGCATGTCCTATTTAAATATTTCTTGGCATTCTCCATTGTGATCTTTTTCAAAACCTTCGGGACAAAAGTCAGGAGCATCGAAGTTATTTCTGTTTCCCACCACTGTAGCATTTTTTTTATTATCTTTAATTTTTCTGTCAGTGTCATTTCCAAGGCCGCTTCGTTTAGGTTCATTGTCGCCATTATTATTTCCATAACTTTTTCCTCTGTTATAAATATCATCTATTACTGTTTTTTGTTTCTTACTATTAGTAGTATCCTCATTTACATTTTCTCCAGAGCAATTATCGTTTACTTTTCTTGTTTTAACGTCATCTTCTGGATTTCTGGATCGCAATTCATCTTCCGGGTACATAAGTCCGCGAGAGTCTCCAGGCTGTGACTGCTGCGGCATTTTGTTTTTATGATAAGCTTCCTGAATCATGTGTTGTAGATTTGTCGGTTTAAAATCGGTTTTATAATGTATACAACACTGACCTCTCACTTCCTCATTGTCAATAAGAATATCTTCACATCTGGGTGGCACACATTTAATTTCAAGAACTAACAACATTAAAAATGTGATAATTGTCTTCATTGTTACTGCTAATATGGTTTTTGCGTTCCGGAATGTTAAAAAACTACAGTTCACCTAATTATTTTAGTAATCGATTTATCCTTCGTTTTTCCCAACAATAGATTTATAATTATTTATTTTCACAGACCGTTCATAGTTAATAAGAAGCTGATTAGCGCAGTTTATTCTGTTGTATACATGGAAGTATTAAATTGTCAATGACATCAGGTAATGTGACCGTGGACTTGTAATTAACTCTTTATTTGGTAGGCGTTATGGTAAGCGAGAAGCGGAATTGAAACTTTATACAAAATATGAATAAAACATGTGGATGCATTTAAATTTTTATCAGCAGAGAATTAAAATCCGACGTCCCTGCGAAAGAGGCACTTGATTTCGTGAATACTTAAATCGGTTATTACATAACACGATGATTTTTATTTTTACCGAAAATATTTACAGGGTGTATCACGGCAATGAACCGTCAGTCGTGTACAGAGTGGACCAAAAGTCTTGAAACGGCCAATTATATCGTAAATTGCTAGTCCGAATTCTACAAAATTTGGGATAAGCCTATTTTTGGATACGGAGATTCCAGATTTGACATTTGCAATGTTGCTAGATTTGCCATTTCTCCGATATTATTAGTCACTTTGGCTTTTTAAATACATCACCCTATATATTCAGTCATTTTTGGAATCTTCTCTTCAATAAGAGTTTAACCATATCTAACACTTACGATTTTATGTAATTTTTTAAAAAGTATCAGGCCGAATTTTAAAATTTAAAGACTGTTGTAAAGAGAATTGAAAGGGCTTTAAAATGATGCCTTACTTGACCCCTAATGCCATTTAAATATTTTCGGGTGATTGTTACCCTCGCTTGGAGGTGTAAGCAGCGAAGTCGAAAATACCGGAAAAAAGTATACCCATTTGATCACAAATAGACGGGTCCCTGCGTTTTTTTAAAACGTTGACGCAGTTCCTGATAATGGCTCTGTTTCGTTTGGCCACCCTGTATTATAATAAAGACAAAAGTGTATACTTGTGTTTTTATTGGATGCCTAACTTTACTAACCTAATTCTGTTTTCAGTGAATAATTGTTTTTTGACGTTTGGTTACCTGCTTTTGCCAAATTAATTAGCAATTATAGTTTCTTAAGCAATCAGTATTTTTCTGAAATTAATTCTTTAATTTCTCAGATAAAGATCCGTGATTGAACTCATGGTTAATGTCTAGAGACTATCTCGTTGCTGGTCTAACTCGGTATCTACGTAATAAAGGCTTTACAATTTTATACCTGCAGATTTTGTACCGAAATGAATGGAGCCCCGAATTAACAGAACTTGAAGATTTTGAATATTATACTATCCGTCAAGAATATTTGAAATCGCGAGTTCAGGGTGCGCAGTAACCGAAACAAATTAAATGGTGACATTGGTCATTCGAGTGACATTGTTTGAGCTCTTCATTTCGTAATATCGAGGGTTGAAAATAACGAGAGGTAGTGCACTGACCACATAAGTGAAAAATAAAACTTTAGGGTCACAAGCCCGAGAAATTATATATACAGTTCGGAAATTTTTCCAGAAAAAGACAGAAAATGGAATATTTACCATAGATTTTAAAACTCGCTCTTGTAGAGTTGCTACCTTAACAGGTAAATATAATAAGTAGTAATAATATTTATATTTCTGTGATTGATTTTAAAAGAGATTTTTATTTAAAATGAAACAAACTTTTTGAAAGTATTTAACGTGATGGATATTTCATAAGAAACTTATTTATTTGCAACTGTAAGTTTATCTAGTGTTAAAAAATTGCAAAGGAAGGACGACAAATTGCGTTATAAATATAAGGGAAATAATCCCTTTTTAGAAAGTTGTCACCAGACTGGTAGCATATTATTATTTTCATTGAACAGTAAGTGTTATTCCCATTGAACTTTTTTAAGCGACAGTTAAAAATTAATGCTGATCTGTTCCGGATTAAGTTTATACAAAATATAGTTATTTAAAATTTGAACATTTTGCAAGATATGGCAACATAGATTAACAAATCACTCTGGTCCTACAAATTCTTCGCCTGCTTCTAATTTGTGGTATGCCTTCTCCTTTAAGTCACAGCGCATCTTGCGGTTTCAGATATTCTTGACGGATAGTATCCTTGCATTCAAATTAATATTTCTTGAGGTTGCCTTACCTGTCTAAAATAAATAAAAAACTGATATTTTTATTAATAAATATTATAAATATTAATAAATATTATTGTGAAAAGCTTTTATATAAATTAACACTATTAGAAGGAGTATTCTGCAAAAGCGGATAAATTTCTTCTCGAATTGTTTCATCAGACGAAGATTTAGAGGAACTGTCGTATTTAATATCTTCAGAATTATCTAATTGGCGCCATGGCAATATTATCCTTTCAGTACCATTGCTCCATCTTCGATAAACGATACAGTTAAATAGAGCTTGTAAAGGATTAACAAATGCCTAAAAAATTAGAAAAAAACATAATGTTAATATTAGTTGAAAATGAATAGCAAAAAAAAACACATTTAAAAAAAATACACATAAGATAAAATGTTACTAAACTAACTGGATTGGCAAAATATGATGAAAAACCATAATGATTGTTTCTACCCTTGCTTTGTGGAATATATCCAATCTGGCTAAACGAACAAATAAATCTGGGAAGCTCACTTTTATTAGATTGCCTTCTGTAAGAAATATATCATAACCAAATGTTTCAGAAAAAGGAGAATATTAATGGTTAGAATATCTATAATACAAAATCAAATATGTACGTATAATGCCTGCCAATTTCTTTAATATTACCTGACGATGTCGAAAATTAAAACAATTATCATAAGAATCCTTAAAAAAATTTGGAAAATAGTGGAATTTTAAGTATATATTATCTTTTAACATTTATGACGAAAAATGATTCTACATAATTTGTATACGGGGGTGGGATAAAGTATGGAACCAAGTAAATATCTTTAAAACGAAACGGAGGATATTTATGAAGTAAGTGCAATGGAGCAAAATGTAGCTGATGTACATTTTTTTGTTAATAATATACTTCCGGTTTAACCGGGAATACCTTCAACTTGGAACACCATGTATATTTTGGCAGATTTTGAAAGATCTTCTGTCGACGTTTTGTAGGGAAAATATTGAAAAGTGAAAAGTATCATCCGTATAAGATACAATTGGTTCAAGAATTGTCAGACGATGATTTTGACGACGGCTCGAGTTTTGCGAACGACTGATGGACATCTGTAATGTCGACGAACATTTTGCATCTAATGTAGTGTTTTCCGATGAGGCAACTTTTTATTTAAATGAAACAGTTAACCGCCATAACTCAAGGTATTGGTCAAATGAGAATCCTTATTGGATTCATGAAGCACATACCCAGCATTCACAGAAGTTGTATGTTTGGATGGGAATTGTCGAAAATAGGCTCATAGGCCCATTTTTTATAGGCAGAAACTTGAATGGCGACAAGTATTTAGATTTACTGAATAACCAAATTATTCCTGCACTTCAACAGAATGGGCAGTTACCACAAAATGTTTGATTTCAAGAAGATGGAGCACCTCCCCACTCTGATAGACGGGTTAGGGATTTTCTGGATGCGAATTTTCCAAATCGATGGATTGGACGAAGAAGATTCATAGAGTGGCCTGCTGGTTCTCCGGATCTAAGCCCATTAGATTTTTTCTTTGGGGTTATCTAAAATCACGTGTTTACGTTGAACGACCAACATGTTTGCAGGAATTGAGACAAAGAATTATTGATGAATGTGAACTAATACGTGGAGAAGTCTTGGAAAAAGTGACTCAAGAATTTGTTAATAGGCTGGCATATTGTCAGGAGGTGAACGGAGATCATTTTGAACAATTGAATTAATTTTGTTTAAATTATTATTCTCATGAGTCGAAAGTAAATAAATTTAATTATTCTACAACTAAAAGTGAGTTATTTTTCGTTTTTACAAATTATTTTCACTAAACCCAATACGTACAAATTCGAGAAATAACAAGCTTTTTCACAATCTGCAAAAAAATACAGGGTATCTCATTTAAATTAAAAAAGTTGAGGGTTAAACCGGAAGTATGTTATTATCAGCTGCATTTGGCCCCATTGCACTTACTTGTAAAATTTCATAAATATCGTCCGTTTCGTTTTAAAGATATTTACTTGGTTCTTTACTTTATCCCAACCATGTGTTTACTTACCATAATGTACCAAAGAGAAATAATGCATTTCTCGGGTAAATGAAACCAGAGGGTCCACAGCAAAATACCATTCATTAAGTTAGGTATCCAACATACGTAGAATATTATGTTTATCACAGAAAATTTAAGTTTTATTGCTCTAATAACATCTCTCTCTTTAGTAGTGAATTGACCAGATGTACTAGTAATTAAATTTTCCATATCTTTCGTGGAACATTTATACAACCATGGATTTGCTATCATCACAACGGCCACGGGAACATAAGTAGCAATATAATTTGGAAGAATTCGGAAAATTGCCGAATCTAAGCTAGTCAATGTGTGGCAACTGAAATAATAATACATTGATTGTATAGTGGAGCGTTTAGTTTTAAAAACTAACCACACTTTATTGTAAATTTTAAAACATATATAAACGAATAATTTTTGTGAGCTACAGAATAACGGGGTATTTTTTAATTCATGGCAATTTCTTTATGTTTCTCTTTACGCAAAAATGGGGGTATCCAGAAACTTCGAATAATTTTGTAATGTATTATTTTTTAAATCAATAATCGGTGTTTTCGAGAAACGTGGGAAAACTGCCTAATGCCTAATTTCGTTACCTTTTTACATTTTATTTATTTATTTACTGGTATATCACCCGACAGATACCAATTATTAACCGAGAATC
This sequence comes from Hermaeophaga mercurialis, assembly GCA_951812935.1. Classification (NCBI taxonomy): domain Eukaryota; kingdom Metazoa; phylum Arthropoda; class Insecta; order Coleoptera; family Chrysomelidae; genus Hermaeophaga; species Hermaeophaga mercurialis. The sequence continues at coordinate 23,794,361 of OX638361.1, read as the reverse complement.
ATGAAATATACAAGAATTAATTAATAAGGATTAACATTAGCATGAACGTACATAACAAAACTTAACTAAGACAGACACTTTTTATAGATTTAATAGTCATATCATGTAAATCAAGCTGGTTTTTGAATTTATTGCAGGTCTCCATGATTTGTAGATTGGCGAATTTAGAAATATGTTACTACGTGAAGTTGGTTTATAAAAGATGTCAGACGTAGGACTAAGAAGCTAAGATTTACCGAAAAAACTGAATCATCAATATTATAATTAATTAATTTATACACAAATATGACAACACAAAAGTTTCGACGGAAATTTAAACTATCCATCCCATGGTTTCGAAGCAGCGTATCATTATGGACTCCTACTCCATTTTGAAAGAGAAGTAAGAGAGGTTGATCGAAGATGATGCAGTTACTAAGATGTAGCTCTTCTAGTACTCATTAACTGTAATATAGTCGAAATAATAATTCAAGAGGTTGATCAGGTGCAAGTCTTTGCAAAACCTATCCGGATTCACCCTGTTAGCACGTGATAAAATTAAGTCGAGTATGCAGCGGCGTACCAATGAAAAATTTTTATTAAATTTAATTTCTAGTATTTACATTTTACTCTATGTGTACAAAAACAAAAATAACAATATTAATAAAATTTGAAAAATTAAAAACTAATAAAGAGTACAAAGTTGACATCGAGTAATTCAGTAAAAGCAATTGTTTTTATATAGAAAATGTTCCTTAACTTTTCATCAAGTTTTTTCCGAAACGATTTTATTGCAATAATTAGAAAAATTCATTTCATCGTGAAAGTCTCCACTTTTTTCCAGATTTAAAAATCAAAGATGCGTTTGGAATGAACCCCTTATCACCTCCTGCATGTACAATTATTAGTTCTCCCTTGTTTATTGGTTTTTGAAATTCTTCTCCAAAGTTGTCACTCAAGCCTTTTTAGTTTGTATGAGACGAATGTATATAGGTTGGTCCATATAAACAATAGTCCGCACTTCTCGTCGGTAACTATTAATAAGAATTAAACAGTCCAAACGAAGTTTTTGGATACCACGCTTTTCCATGATAACTTTTCGATTAGTTTTCGTTTTCCTTCACCGAAATCCAATATCCTGATTAAGTTTCCTTAAACTGCCAGGACCTCCTTTGTAACCTGTAGCTTCTTTAAACTCCGATAAAATGGTTTTAACTGATGGAATTATATTTTGCGCCGTTAACATAAACAAAATTATCCTTTTTAATATCCCCTTATCCCAATCATCTAGCACGTTGACGATTTTAGGTTTCCTTATATGCTTTCTTGGTGAAGAAAATTGAGTGACATGTTTGTTGTCAATCTTTTTTTCTCCTCAACTATTCTGAAAAGATCTTTGGGAAACGCCGGTGGCTGCTGCAACACGTCCTCCAACAACTGAAAGTGGTATTAACGGTACACCAATTTCCTTTTCTTTCATCATAAACTCTAGAACATTGGTCACAATTTCCCTCGTTGACTGTTTATTGAACGTCCTTTCAATTTACTTTTAAATTCCATTTTTGAATATTGAATTGTCAGTTCTCAAAAGAACAGATATTAAAAAAAGTTAAAATAACAATTAATTACAACGATTCAGTAGTACACAACAGAATAACGGGCGAGCGAATAAGAAATAAATCTGAAAACTAGTTGCACTAAACGTACTTCAGCGTTGCATTTTCTGACTGTGTTATTGAGACGCTTACGATTTGCCACTGCGCATACGAGCGTCGAATACCACGAGAAGATTGGTCGATTGTAGTGATAACGCGTTTTCATTTTCACTAGTAAGAACGTGTAATAATGCATTTCGGCTATTTACGGTAACATATACACTGTTTACAGCATTCGAACTATTCAGAGGTTCGGGATACCCACATTTCTTTGTAACCGGTAAAAAAATCCACGGTTTAAAAAGTTTCTAGAGGAATGAAGTACCTAGTTATCTTACAACTACGTGAATTATTCCTTTATATAATTTAATTTTTCACAATAAAATCGGTGCCATTTCTAGACAAGAATTTTGGCTTATTTGTCTTAAGATAATAAGTTCAACTGGTAGTATAATGATCGTTATTAGAATCCTTGCAACTACAATTGTTAACAATTTTCGTATATATACTTACTTAGCATCAGGAAAATATAATAAAGAAAGCCCACTAGTGGTCAGTATTGCAGGTATAACCCATGATACTAAATGATACAATGTCTTCTTACTTTGTTTTTGTTTTAATATAAAACGCATGTCTATAGCATAACACAAAGTCCATATCCAAGTGGCAGTATAAAAATACTGAGTGAAGGCCTAAAATTAACAATGAAATTGATAACAATGTAACTAACTCAATTATCTAGAGTCAAAGGACGAATTGGATGACTGTGACGTCATTGATTTAAATGGTGACGTCGCCATGGAGATTTGCGAGTTCGAAAGTGAGCCGAATACGATTCCAGTAGCGTAATAATGTTACTTTTGAATTTCATTGATAAATTAATGAGGTATTACCGCGGCGTGTTACCTTTTATTAAAGAGGATGGTTTGCCACAAAAACAAAATAATAAAATATTCTTTAAAAAAATAAACTTAAACGATTACTTGTTACGCTAAGGTCCTTACGCTTTTGAAACCGTATGTGTGTATTTGGTAAACTATGGTCGTTCGTAATTACCGCGGTAATTTTACCGAGTCAGAATTTCATTTTTGAAAAAAAAGAGTCTATACGTCGAATCGCATTTTTTACGATATTATCTAAAGATTTAATTTTACGCCCTGGTTTCAATTTAGGTCTTTTCGCGACATTTCCTCCCTCCGGATTTTCTTTTTCAACAGACGCAATAAGGTTTTATTTAGTTTCCCTAATTATTCTAAAAATAGTGCTATTTGAAACTTTCGTTAAACTACTACAAAAATCTACATACTGATTTTTTACAACAGACCGTTCTTCCGGAGTTTAATATATGACGTATCAGTTTAGTACACGGAGAATCTGATTTACTACAACCTGCAGCGTTCTTATCCATATTAAAAGCTCCTAAATAATGTTTACTTACCGAAAATACACAAATTGAAATAAACTGTCTAACTTGTTACCAACGTTGCTATTTCAAAACACTGACTGCTTGTTGCTGTCTTTGTTTACTTTTAAAGGTACAAGGAAGTGCAACAATTACAGCGCGTGAAATTCGGCATCCTCGCATGATTAACGCCCCAACTGAAACAGCGTTCTACACAGTTGACAAAGTGACTACTATTTACCAGATTTAGGTATAAAAATCAACAAATTATAATTGTAAAATTTAGAAATAATCTTTACTAATACGGAGTTTAAAATTTCTAAAAACAATAATATAAATATATGAAAGGGTAACCTTATTTATTATTTTATCCACATGAAAACAAATTTAGTGTAACTGATTCCTAATTTGTCTAAATGACAACAGTGAGCGCATTGGGAATTAATGACGTCACAGTCTTCCAATTCGGCATTTGAGATTAGGTATGGTTTAATGATTATAAACTTCTAAAGGGTTGTTCCTTTTGGCCAATTATCATCACCAGTTATCATCGAAAGTAGCACAGGATATCATGTGAAATTTTTTGGTGCCGTTAAACATGAATAATTTATTTAAAGACCTAAGATATCCATATATAATATAATAACCCGTTTCATGAATATACATCGGATGTTTTATATAAACGGAACATACTCTTGGTAAAAAAACATGGAATGCCTATAATTAACAATCAAATGGATATCGCTTTAATGGACTATACCTGTACGAATATATACATGGGATATCCGCAATCGGACAAAAAATGGATATCCGTTCTAAAAGAAGTGCATAAACTTTTCTACAGGTTCGGAAATAATATACCTATAGGGTTACGGATTCATGCGAGTATAAGAGAACGCATTATGAAGAAACGACAATGCGTTAAGTGGAGAATATCGAAGAGGAATTATCGTTCCAATTAATTCGATAGCAACGTACTAACAGTCGTGATCGTACCTTAGCAATTTTTCTATCCATAATATATCTTTGCAAATGTAATAAATTACAAGTTATATCGACAATAAACTCCTAAAGAGGTACATTCTAAATTCATAATGATTATCATTGTTCCGTTTATCTTAGTAAAAAAAAATTATGAAATCACCCTCTATCGAGGAACCGTGGGTTATCCAGCGAAACGATTTTTTTTTGCGAATATCCTATGGATATTTATATGCTATATGAGTCTGGGATATATAGTTTTCAATGTAATGTTTGGTGTCTAATCTCAGAGATATTCTAATAAAGTGAACTTTGAGAAGTTTGAATGTGTATATCTTAAAATATGAAGTCTTATTGATCAGACCATCAAATCTTTTCACGATCTATCGTAACAATTTGGAAATATTTTAATTTTATCTTACCGATGAAATTGCGCAGAAAATAACACTGGCGTCATCATTAGTTGACGGCATAATATTTTTATAACTCAACCATGTTGTAGAACGAACAAATACACCTAAAAAATAAGGAATTGCCTGTTTAAACCATCTGACGTGTTTATATAATAAAACATTGCAATATAATTGAAATGGTAACATTTCTACAAGATTTGAATTGTATTTAAATGAGGATAATTAATAAATAAAATAGTCGACGTATGTCGTTTTTCAAAAACATTCGCGTCAACAGAAAAATAATTCTGAAGATTCGAATTTTAAATTAAGTTCTTTCTCATTATTTTTTTTCTAGAATAAATCTTTTAGGTTGCATTGTACACTTCACCCTTATTAGATACCTACATTCAAATTATTTATAATATTTTACAAAAAATCTGGCTCTACTCTTTTTTTGTTATATATTAGCAAATTAAAGAAAATACCATAGATGGATAAAACTAATCAGCTGAAGTATATAAGCATAAATTTTATTTATAAAAAAGGTCAACATCACTGGACTAACAATATGGCATTACTTATGATACCATACTGAATTGTATCATAAATACAAGTATTGGTTACCTACACTAATACAATAAAATATAAAAAAAATATGGAGAGCAACAATCAGATGACCGAACTGGCATCAAGCTAATGAAATCTACCAGAAACAGTAATATCAAGTCTACTCAGAGATTTTAAAACGATCAAAGTAAACTATAACGAAGTGAATCAAATGAATAAAAAAAATCATAATTTGAAATCAATTATTGACCCTTTTCTCAAGATGAGTACATGCAGGAGAAATTATTATTAAGATGAAGAAGATTCTCCATTGGGTTCAAATGTGGTATCGTGGATTAACCAAAAAAACTCAAAATCTTTACCACACAATATTTATTATATAAATTGTGACGACTAGTTTCGACTCTCAAGAGTCATTTTCAGATCTAAGTTAAAAGAGTAGAAACAACAAAGTTAAATGATTGAAAGTTAAACTAACATGTAGTATTAATAGTATATGATTGCTCGCAAAAATATAATTACAGATTAAGAAAACACCTTCTTTCTTCTTTCATATGCACGGAGCATGCTTTTGTATTGTAAATTTATTATTAAAATTTTTTTAATTATTCAATGTCATGTTTTTGTATTTAAAAATCTCAAATATCTTTAATTTAATGCATAATATTTTGCAGTTCCGTTGTAAACTTAGTCAATAATATGATTTATTTTTAATTCTTATTCAAAAATTATGAAGCTTTAGTCTGAAATTGAAAAATAATATTAATATAATTTCGATATGAACTAGCCAAGTAACATCATGTTAGAATTCATAATAATATTAATTTTCTGATTTCTAGTCAAACCATTATTTCATACTTAAAATTAAATTATTATGTAATATATTTCTAATATAAGCTTTTCGTTCTTTCACTATAATTAAAAAAAAGATTATTTCAATTATTCGATCAATTAATCTTTAATTATGTTAATGTCTTATTATTTTGTATTTTTTAGTTAAAATTTATTTATTGTTGAATTTTATTTAGTGTTCCTTTGTTCAACCAATTATATAAGAATTTTGATTTCAAATAAATTTTATTTTTAATAAGTGCTAGATCAGAATTCCACTACATTGAATTCCCGATAACGAAATATTATTTTGGCATATTGAATTTCCAAATTATTTTATGATAAAATCCTATTACAATATATTCATATGATGCTAATCTTTAACGAGAACTTGGCAAACCAAGCTTTTTTAAAAAAAAAAGGTTTGTTAGTAAGCATAAGTTTCGGATCAACATCACATTATCACAGAAACTCTTCAACTGCTCAACAACCAGCATTATGTCCAAAAATTGAAGAATAATTTTTCCTATTGCGCACAAATTCTCTTGGACAAACTTTTGAAAAAATGCCATAGCTTTCTTGGGGTGCACAAAACAATTATCAAAAGAAATTTACAAAATGGACTTACTATTTTTCTGGTTGTATACGTAAAATAATTGTCTCTAATTTTTCTAAAAATAGCTAATTAAATTGGAAACTTGCAAAAATATTTTTGTAGATGTATTTAGGCATGAACTTATATGGTTCGGAGGTTGAATTTATATTCCACCCTATTTTTGACATATTTACCTATAGATGCTAGTAGATCAGCAACAGCTAACCACACTATTATGGTTCTTCCTCTTTTAGCAGAAAACGAAAGCCATCTGTGATTATTATTAGTAAACTCTTCTCTTGGTAAAATCTAAAAATAATTAAAATATAAATATATTTATAGTACCAAGGCCATAAAGGGTATCTTTTCAAACGGATCAGAAACAACTATTTCAGAAAGCTATAGTTTGGTTAGAATTATACTGTTGACCTCTTGATTGCAATAAAACTCTAATTATCCCTTTGGCCGTAAAATGTCCTAAGTTTACCACCTTTTTAGACAGAGCTGGAGTACAAATTTTATTTACCTGCATCCCTAAGTATTATATAAATTTAAGTAAGCATGAATTACTAATAATTTTAGTTCTAATTGGTTTTCCGATGAGTTATTTTTGTTGTATTAGTATTTGGTTTACTGGCGAGTGATATTTTTTATTGTGTTAGTGTTAAAATGTGGCGACGATGGACACGTACCGATAATGGGGGATCTTTTAGTGGCCCTACTTTCAAAAGAAGTATTTATCTTTCGATTTGGATTTATTAAAAAGGAAAATTTATCAAAAATTTTGCTTAAAATTGGTTTTAAATGTCATACAATTGATAAAATATAAACCTTAATGGAATCTCAACATTTACGGGAATGATGTCATAAATAATTAACGGCTATTAATCAATATAGAACAGAAAATCGCGGCATTAACGGAACCTGTATAAGGTGTATTTAAAACATATATAAAAACACTGAATGTGTTGTAAAACAGATTAGTAATTGAATTAAAATTACAAAGGGGCTAAAATAGGTTGTAGCATGTCACCAACCTTATTTAAAATACATGTACGAGAAGCCCTCAATTTAATGGTGTAGAAAATGTTCAGGAATGGATACCGAGATGGGGAAACAAATTTTTACACAATGCTTTTTGCTGACGACCAAATAATATTTACTGATGATGAAGAGGACATCACTTACATGATGAGGAAAAATTATTAGAAGATTTCCTAAAAAATTGTTTGTTTAGCTTAAAAATGAATTTATTCCATACTTTATGTATACATGGTATATATATATATATATATATGGCAAAATTTTGAGTAAATTATTAAAGAAATAGTCTACCCTTAATTTCGTCCAAAAAAATCGAAACTAGTTTTAAAATCATATGAATTAGATCCGCCGTTAGCGTGTACTCCCTTTAAAATGAAATTTTCAAAGAGGTTCCGAAAAAGAAAGATTAAAAAACATAAACAGGTTAAGTTGAAAAAAAAAAGAAATTTAAACAAAAATAAAAAACAGAAAGAATTTATTATTAAAAAATGGTACAGGTGTTTTTACCAAATAACTATTTTCGAAGTAGATCCTGCAAACTCATCCGAATGTTTTTAAGCGAAACGACACGCCCCTTAAGTAGACAAAGCTCTTGTCAAAAAAATATTTTCAAAAAACTGTTAAGTATAATATGTATTTAGTTTTACAGGCAGCACCGAAACATTTGGTCTGGACTTTGAACCTCTAATCTATTTAAACTAAAACAGTGCATATAATAAATCGCTTATCAAACGATAAAAAGACTATTTAAATTTACTTAATTATAAAAATATGATTATAAAATGTTGACCTACCTGATAGAGAGCCCCCAAGATGCCCAATGTGGAAGATACAATGCAAAGCGTGTTATAAGCATTAGTATCAAATCCTTCCATAATTGTTACAGCCACATCTGTCCCATTGGCATGATGGCAACAAAAAGTTTGAATTGTTGGGTCAGCCATTTTCTACAGTCATTTAAGGAATAATACTATTTCATAAAGAAGCCACAGAAATATCGATAGACTAGCGCATAATATAATATTTCATACGAGTTGTATGATATCTGTATCACATTTCTTATTTACAAACACGTAAGTACATACACTGCACTGAATTTATTTAACTGTAGGTATATTAAAGTTTTCTTTACACTAGTAAATTCCTTATTTCGTTTGTTATTGTTAATTCTTTATCTCTACTAAAAGATTAATTTTAATATGACTATACCGGGTGACAACGAAATAATGTTAAAATTAAAAATAAATAACATCAGTTTTGAAGACCAAATCTTGAAGTTAGAAAAAATAAGTTTCAGTATGTACAAACAAGGACATTTTTTAATAGAAATTCAGTTTGACTATTAAAAGGTTTTTATTTAATAATTTATAAGAAAAAGAATATGTATTAAACTTTGATATTATTTATTATCAATTTTCTCTCAAGTTTATGACATAGAAATGAAGTAGTAAGAAGTATAAATAATGCACATAAATAAATATGTGCATTTTACTAAAAATATATTTTTACTAATTGAAATAATGTAACTTTAACCGATTTAAAGTGGCAACGCTGTAAATTTTAAACTATTGGCAGCCTGGACATTTGCTGGTGTCCGCAGGTGTGTTTACATGTAAGGTTAGTATTCAATTTTATTTTGCAAAATCAAAAATTAATAAGAACGGGAAGAAAATATATATTTGGAAAAGAAAACACGTCAGTGAAAAAGAATTTTTATTATTAAAGCTTGAGTCATCAAAAAATGGTCAAAATCGAAAATCTAATCATTCAGATAACCTCTAATGTATAACGGTATTTATGGCATATACAGCGTTGTCGTTTTACCAACTACTTACTAGCGAAAACTGTAAGTCGACTGTAAGTTATCGATATTTAATTAGTTTTTTAAAACAGAAGAAGCTTTCTAAAGCTGTTTTAATTTGTATGAAAACATTCAAAGTTTAAAGAATAACATAATAAAATATAATAATAAAATTTGGTTTTTCTGTGATTATATTTTTTTGTGATTGTTATTTTGTGTATTCAAGAAAAAACGTTCCAAACTTGAATTTTCCTTAAGACTACATATAATATTTTTTTTCTATTTTCTTCTCAACAAGGAGTTTCCTAGTAGTCTTAATTTCGCCACAGAAAACTTTTAAAACATAAAATTAATCTAAAAAATACTTTTTTACCTTTGTTATTACTTTCGACTACTGACCCATCCTCCTCAAGGGACCTTTCAATTCTCTAAGGTTAAGTTTTGAACTTTGAAAAAACGGGAAATCGACATTATTGTTGATTTTATTCGGATATCTTCTGGGATGATCGCAATATTATAAGTTTCCATATAGCATTTTATTTATTTCTTGTATTTGCAACTTTTTCCTCGTTTAACAGATTTACTAAACTTTAGGATAACAATTCTGTGTTGACTAGAAAGTATGACAAACTTTTATTATTAATTTTATGAAAGAAGGTTATTTATAATAATTTCCCCTTTAAAAAAAAATTAAGTGTGTATGCGTGTGATGATTTTTATTGGCACTGGTCTTCCTAATCTAATGCCCAGTCAATTTGTTTTGAGTTCTCTCTCACAAAACTTTGAGGTAATGTTTCTTACATTTAATAACTTTGCAGTAATTTACAATTTCCTTTTTATTAGTTAGTAATTTAGATTTTTTTGTTTGAAGTCGATATTTTCGTCTCTTTGGTTTAGTTTTTTATTTTACTTTATTTTATTGTTAGAACTTTAATTTTATACACTTAATATGGGTATATACAAAATTTTACATACATCTAGATTCTTGGATTTGAGAAGATATGTTAGATTAAGTAGATAGTGGAACTAGTTTAATATTGCAATATAAGCTACCACCACGTAGGGCTTACAATACCGGGATTCCGGGATCCCGAATACCGGAATCCCGGACGATTTTAGTCCGTTATTAAAAACCGGTATTTATGTAAAAATACCGGTATTTTGGTATTACATTAGTTGATAAAAATTGAATTTATGCACAATATAAATCTAATTTCAAATAATATTAATTAATTATCACAAATACTTCAGTATCTGCAAAAGGGCTCACAAGATGTTGGAGAAGTATTTAAATGCGTATCCAAATTTACAATCATTAAAAAAATTGTAAGCTTAACTAAACGGCTCACACATGAAAATCTAGAAGATACAGAAGATATGGAAGTTGTGCAAGAAACATCCCTTCCAATATCTTCCCAAATTAGTAATGAAACAGTATTAGAATCTGACAAGGTAAACGCATTAAAGAAAAAACTACAGGCAGCAATAGACGAAACACTAAATACTTCACCCGTGCCTGCGTTTAAAAAAATTCCAGGTCTGGAACAAAAAATAAAAGATGAAATTACTTTTTTTGAAAAAACAGGAACAAAAGGAACGTATTTACAAAATGTGTATGATTTCTTAATGACAATAGTGCCGACAAGTGTAGAATCAGAAAGAGCTTTTTCGGCGGCTGGTTATTTTTTTGTACGAAAATTCGGTCCTCGCTTGATGATGAAACGATTGATTGTTTATGTTTTTTAAGAGCATACTTTAATAAACAAAACGCAAGTTATTAATATTATTTCATAAATACTTTCAATTTAATTATATTTTTTGCTTCTTTAATTATATAATGCCATACGAGCCTATTATATGTAAAATGTAACATAGAATTTAATATGTACTTTTTTTTACTTGCACGTTTTTTTGTATCTATCTACTCCTACTCTCTATGTAATAAAATAAATAATATCTACTCATTTCAGAACAATATTTATTGGATTTCATATATTATTTGTTAACAAGTCAATATAACAACTGAGGTAAGTAAAAATATAACTAGTAAATTTTTTATTAATAATACCGGTTTTAATACCGGTATCCCGATATTTCAAATATCAAATACCGGTATTCAGATTTTAGTTCGGTATTGTAAGCCCTACCACCACGCATATACATTTATCATTGTTTATCAAACCTACTCCTCTTTTATATGCTGGAGTCATGGAGTGATTATTTCTTATATAGCGGAGAGTTCTGATAAACCTTCTGTTGAAAACTTATTTAAACTGATTTGAGGGAATTGTGGGTTGAATATTTTTATAAGATTTGTCTCTGTCAAAATTGTTGTAAAGCTCTTACCACTTTGTCCGTTTAAGAGCCCTGATTTCGGATAATATATCTTTCTTTGTGAGTTGGTAAGTTTGTAGAATAGAAATTTCCTCTGTTGCTTTTTTTGTCTGGTGATATACTATTTCATTGTTGTCGAGGCCGTGTACGCTTTTATCCAACACAGTAATACATTTTCCCCTCCAATGATTTCATTGATAATGTGGTTTTTACCACTATTTTGAGAAGTTTTTGTACTATATATACTTTTGTTATAATTAAAAATTACCTATATAATTTCATTTTGGTTAAAGTGTATTTGGAAGAATTCTTTGTGTTATTATTTCCGTTGTGAAAGTCATTATTTTGTCAGGTAATCTGATTTTTATTTTTATATTTTTTTGAAGATACATACATATAGCATATTTCACTTTTTCAGCCTTTTTTGTATTCAAGGTGTTCCAAAAAAACATCCCAATATTCCCATTTTTAAGATACAGAGAGTTTAAAATCCAAAAATGAATTTTGGGCTGTAACTTCTACATCACTATGTTTTTTTAATTGATGCAGCCCGTTGCTTACTGCTGGATTGAAGAACCTCTTTCCCCCTTAACTTGGACGCTACTGAATAAATATTATCTTTGTCTACTGAAAGGCGTTTCCATGGGTCGTTTAAACCGCAAAAAATTAATTCCGGTCGATCTAGATCAGTTAGGACCGTCAAAAGGAACAAGACATTTTGGATGTAGTTGAAGAGGATCCGACTATTAGTATAAGAAAAATTGCCTTACAAACCAATACAAAATGTTCCAGCACGTGGAGAGTCCTAAAAAAACAGCAATTACATCCATATCACAACCGGTAAGTACAAGAATTGATGCTAGATGATCTGCCTCTAAGAGTAGACTTTTGCGACACCCTACAAGAACGAATGCCCATTATTGGAGTGATGAAAATCCTTTTGTAATGCGAATAACATATTATCGACATACTTTTAGAATCATTACTTGGACAGCCACATTAAGAAATAGATTAATTGGATATCATATTTAACCCACTCATTTAACTGGTGAAATTTATTTAGATTTTTTGGAAATTATTCATTATATTTAATAGAAGACCTACCACTAGCGCACGACGGAGCTCCAGCACATTTTGATAGATGAGCTCGAAGGTGGCTTAATGAACATTTTCCAAATAGATAGATAGATAGGAAGGGGTGTCGATGCTCCAATTCACTGGCCGCCCCGAACACCCGAACTCAATCCATTAGATTTTACTGTTCGGAGTTATGTCAAAGAAAAAGTATACGAAACAGTTGTACTCTCTATTCAAGAGCTACAAGATAGATTTGAGTAACAATTTAATTATTTAATGAATAACCCAGGACCTCTCCACAGACTTATGTTTTCCTTAAGACAACGAATTAATTTATGTATTAGAGAAAATGGCGGTCACTATGAATAATTTCTCTAAATGGTTTTAGTATCATTTACTTTTAAAATGTTTATTGTTTTCCTTAATTATTTTCTTTTCCTCCCAATAAAGTTTTGTTTGTTTTATTATGTCCATGCAATAAATTCCGCATTTCTTTAAGCGCTAATATATCGAAAAATACTCATTTTATGGAAGTATGACAAGAGCATATAATTTACTCAGAAAACATTATGTTAATTAAACTGACTGATAAATTAAAAAAAAAATACAGGGAGATGTAGAAGTTATAGCCAATATTCATTTTTGGATTTTAAACTTTTACTCTCTGTATCTCAAAAAAGGGAGGCGCTAGAACTTAAATTTATTTTTGGATGTACTAATCACACTAAGAATATTGGGATGTTTCTCTGGAACACTTTGTAAAATTTCTAATAATTTATCCAGGGATTTTTATAATACTCGAGATAATCGATTTTTTCAGGAACTCTTATCGTGTCAGTTTTACTTAAGTAGCAGCTAAATGGTATTAAATAATCTGTGTAATTTGAATTTGATGTTTGTTTAAAAATATTACATTGCACTATTCAAATTTGACATATACCATGTACAGAAGATTAAAAATTTAATAAACTAAATTCAACCTAGCTAGAACTTTGTGTTAATTAAATTTCTAATCGTCCTATACATTATTTTCAAAAAAATTTCCGTGTATAGTAAGTAGTAAATGGCAGATCAGAGCTTTCACAAATTTCGCATCGTATATGGTCGACTTTAGAATCAAGATTCTTTTTCTCAGTAGCGCAGTCGCAAGAATCCTTGAAAATTTATCTGGCGGTTTTCTGGGGTAAGGCTTAGTGCACTTATACATGTAATAAAACGAAAGAGGTAGACTGTTCGACTCCTGCCTGGATCATATCCGAGTCAAACTTAAAAAAAACGCTGGTCTAACAGGAGAGCACTTTTGGTCTTTTATTAAAGGTAAATTATTCTAAGGAAAGAATAGCATTTTCACGTTCTTATTAGGTTGAAAACTGCACATTTTTTTCAAATTTTACTCCGCCTTAAATTAGGGTTTTGAAGAAATACGTTCTTAGGAATAAACCTGTAATTTCAATAAGTTTTCGGTAAAGCGAATTTTATAAAACCCACTCATAATTAAGGAATTTACTGTTAAATACCTTAGGACTGTGATTTTGGAACGTTCTCCTCGTATCTGTCATCAGTAATGTCAAGTGTCAAAGTTGAAAAAATTTGTTTACGAAGTGCGAAGTAATTTTAAGTGCAAAATACACCTAATTCCTAGAATGTATTACAGTTCCCTTTTGTATTTCTTTCTTATCATTTATTTATAATAATTGTTAACATGTACAATGCTACAGTTTCTAAAGAAAAGTAACAAAAATGGTAAAAAATCATTGTTTATTATTAAACCAGTACCGAATATTTATACAGTTATTTTTAGGTCATAAAAAATATAAGAATACAACTGCATCTGAAGGATTAAACACATATTTTTCTTGTTCAGCCGAAAATCCATGTACCTCTAACACAAATTGTGATAAAACCAATTCACTACCACTACCGCTCTCATTCCTGGATGATGAGGGTTTATTTGATATTGGTAAATATTTCCATTCTTTTTATAAATACAACCCTTATTATTTAATATAAATAAGGAGGATCATTTAGATTTCCAAACTCTTGTCGACTTTGTCTCACATAACTATTAACAATAAAAATCCCTGAAAATTTAAATGTACAAATCCTAATTTATTATTTCAAATCTGGAACTATGTAGATTATGCGTAGGGAATGGTCCATATAAAATACTCCAAATATCTTGAATCAGGGATGTACAGACCTCAGCCCTTACTTGATGTGTTTATTCTGATAAGTACCGTGTTGTGACCAAATTATTTGATAAATTAGGTTTGATATAAAGCAAATCGGTAATTAAAGTTTTAGCAAATTTTGTTGCGATTTTATGTGAAAATTTTTAATTCACTAGATTTAATCACAACCCAATTAACAAAATACGCAATGGATAAACCAGTACCAAACAGGAAACGCAAGATCAAAAGAATGTTCCAAAATAGCTGGACAGAAAAATATTGATAAGATTATTTACCTGATTTGCAAGAATTCTATAGTTGTGGCAAAAGAATATAGAATAGAATATAAGAAGACATTATGAAAGTCTTCATTCAATATTTTCAAAATTAATTCAAAAATTCTCCATACAAAATCTATCATGTTTACAACAAAAATTGAAAGGGCGACGGGCGATATTTAAAAAATCGATGAAGAGTCGCAAATTGTCACAGAAATGTAAAAGATATCGTAAATTTCCAGGATTTTTCAAAGCTTTTAAATATTCTTATATAACAATATTATAATAGATAAATTCAACAAAGTAAGGATAGAAACAATCATTATAATTACAGAAATAAGTCTTTAAATATCTAATTTAATTGCAAAAAGATATCTACCATTTACAAATAGTTTGCAAATAGCTGCTGAAAATATTTGTCATATATTTAAAAAAAATTCAATTAAATAGAATGACTATACAAAAAAATACTGCACAATCGGTAGCTATAACGGAGCAGCTAAAGAGTGCATTAAATAACTTTAACTGTTCATTAAATATTGATGAATAGAACAGATATTGCTTCTACCTTTCAGTTGTTAATATTTATAGGAATAAAAGAGGACTTTTAAAGTTAATGAGGAATGAACTGGAATGTATTTCTTATCAAGTCAAACAAAAGGCAGCGACATGTTAACGAAACTCTAGAACAGTGCATAAAAAAATTTGGATTTAACAAAATTATCAGGTATTGAGATGGTCGGCGTTAACCATTATCAATTTAAAATTCAAAATATTTATTATTAAAAAAATAGTTTACTGAAATAAAAACATTGGATTGGTTATGTGACTTTGCCTTCCTGACAGACAACTAATCATCTAAACTTATTAAAACTCAAGTACGAGGCAAAAAATTTCATGGTTACTTAATTATATGCCTATATTTTATCTTTTCAATGTAGAGTAAGTATTCAAATATCAATTAAAACCAATCAATTAAATTCAGTTTTTGAGTTATCAAAAAATAATATACCTTGGTACAGATTTAAGTCATTCTGTATTGGGAAAATGATGAATTAGAATGGGCTTTCAAAAATCGTTTTTCAAATTTAAAAAAATAAAACCTTTACTTGATTTATTTGTATCTCTTTTGCCATGTTGCCTAAAAAGGCATCTGAAATAGTCCAAAATGATAACAAAATCAGAAATAAATTTAATGAGGAAGATTTATAAAATTTTACCATTGTTAAATAAATAAATAAAAGCAGTTATACATATGTTATTACTGGATAATGCACTAAAATGAGCAAGTTTACTTTACATTCTAATTACATACCAAACAACTAAATAATACATAAAATAGTTTTTTTTTCGGCCCAAAATCTCTATGTGCCCCTTAGATTCCTAAAGTCTGTGCATCCCTGTCTAGATAATCAAGTAATAGAGTGATCTACCAAAGTTGGTAATTATATCTAAAAAAATCATTGGTGACCAACAAAAACTCCATAAACAAAATTTTATAAATAAGATGTTTCTGAACCAATTGGACTTAGAACTTGATTAAGTATATTAGTAGTATATTGGTTCACTGATGTTTAACTATTTTATTTTTAGGAGAATTTGATTCATCTAAAGAACACTCCAGGCTAACAAGAACCCTATCTGACATCGTTTTTGACAAAAATGCTCTAGGGTATCTTTTGCAATACTTGGACTCAAGGAATGCCTCTTCATATTTACTATGCTGGCTAGATATTGAAGCGTTTAAATCAATGTTAGAAGATAATTCTACTAATATAAAGGTTTCTCCCAATTCCCCTGTCTTATATAATCGTGTTGACCATGACAGTTTGTCAGTTAGTACAGATTGTGATTCCTACACAGCAGATTCTAATAGTTTGTGCGGGGATTCAGCTATATTGTCGGATGGCAAAATTCCGCTAGACATTACTTGTGATAAAGAAAGAAGTGATAATAGTGTTAAGTTAAAAAGTTTAAATGAAAATTCTTGGGAAAAAAGAAATGTACAAAATATAGTTGATAAGGCTTTAGAATTATTCAAAAAGTATATTGCACTTGAATCACAATGTAATATAAAATGTACAGAAGATATAAGAAAAGTAATAATGGAAAATATTTGTGATACCGACAAAGTTTTATCTCCTAATTGTTTTAATCCAGTACAACAATTCGTCTACAATATGATACAAGACGATTATTTTAATGCATTTCTGGAATCTGATTACTTTTGTAAATATCAGATTGACTTATTAACTAGTGGCAATATTATGCTTGATGACATTTTATATAATGAAACAGCATTATTTTATTTCATGGAATTTTTAGAACAAGAAAATCGACGTGGCTTATTAGAATTTTGGATGGCTGCCTCAAATTTTCAACAGCAGTTATATGATCAAAAGGAATTTTTTGATCCTTTAGACGCCCAAACTGATGCCGTGATATTATATGACAAATATTTTTCATTGCAAGCTCTAAGCCCTTTAGGATTTAGTGATAAGGTTAGATTTGCAGTAGAACAAAGCATATGCGGTGAGAATGGTTTAACGTTAGGTTGCTTTCATTTACCTTTAAAGATTGTTGAAAAAGTGCTAGAAAGAAACTACTTAAAACCATTTCTAGCGTCTCAACTCTTCTATAAATATTTATCAGATTTAATAAATACTGTTCAGTCAAATAACTACTCAAACATAGAAAAATACAAGAATAGTTCATCTGATTGCGTCAGCGAAAGAAGTTTTAGTCAAAGTACATTTTTAGCTTTTGAACTTCCTCATGATGTAAAGAAAACTGAAAAATGTACAGACATGACGATAGATACTAGAGAACTGTATGATCCTGACGCTTTGTGGAAAAGGAAAAAGTGTCATAGGCTTTCTCTAGCAAGAATAAATGAAATAGGTAAATATGAAACATATTTTGAACCTGAACCCGATAAAAATGAGTTCAAGTTGAAAAATGTTCTAAAAAAAGTTATCAATCTAGATGACGATGACAAGAAAAGAGAGGAAATGGCTTGGCAGGTAGCTGAATTAATAGTAAAAGATATTACCAATATTACATTAGGACATCAAGATAAGTAACTTTTACAGTACTCGCACTTCTTTCAATGGATCTTTAAATAAGTGTAAATCTTAGTCAAAACTATGTCTGAAATTAAATTTGTCCTGACTGGTTACTGCTCCCACAACCGAAAATTTTAAAAGTTGGTCATAAAAATAATACAATTATTTGTTTAAAATTAATTATTATTTTATTACAAAACCTATTTAAAGCCTAATTGTTGGCAACTACAGATAGTTCAGTAAATTAGTAGAGTAGGGATATTCTAATAAGGGGTTAGGCATTTAAATAGAAAGTATTCTTAGGTAAACTAAAGTTAAATGTGTTGGCAAATCATTAGTCCAAAAACCTTTTTGTATTAGTTATTTCAACACATGGAATATAAGAAAAACTCTTCTGAAAATAGTAACAAAATCGAGATAGAAGTAAAAAAAATACAACAATTGTCAAGTTCAAACTATAAAATGTGAACTTCAACCAATAATTGTCTTTTCTATGTAGTCTTTTTAAGAAAATAAATGTGAGTTGTTCACCAGAACAACATACTACTTCCCTGCTTAAATGACATAGAGTAATCTTGTTCTGCTTTTCACAATTCAAAAAAAAAACGAAATGTTTTATATTATCAGATCAGATCAAACTTGGGTAAAGATTTACTGGACGACCTGTTACTTATTTTATTTACCTATTTTTTACTATACCAGACAAGATATTCTTACTTCAATATTACATTGTAAGAAGTAAAAACTTGCCTGTATAGCTAACAGATTGGTGCATATTCTTTTAGTATTATTTTTCTATATTACTCTGAAGAACAAATAGCTTCTGTAGCATATATTATATTAAGACATTTTAATTAATATAAGTATTTTTTAATTAATAAGAGAACCATGAACAACTGCATTATATAAGAAGCTGTGTTTGTAGATAATAGAGCGTCAGGACATAATTTTCTTAATCACTTTGTTTTCAAAAACAAAATATTTACATTAAATTTGACACAGAATCCTGTGGATAACAATGTGAAACGCGTTTCTCAAGGAAATATTTCTAGATCGACGTTTGGAGACAGTTTTCTTGACTTCAGGAATTTGTTTAGAGATCAATATACTAAACTTCCCTAGGGATTTTATTCAAAATACGCACAGTTTTCAGTTTTTGGCAAAAATCCGGTGAACAATGGGTCTTAGGCTAAAAGTAGCTAGGCATTTACAAAAATGAAACTGGCAAAAATTTCAATCAAGTTATTCATTATTTCAGATATCTTACTTTTCGAGAAATCTGTTTTATTAAAATCGTATTAGAAATTAATTTTCAAATCCTAGGTGTGGCTTTCTAGCAGACAACTTTGAGATCCCAAGACTAACAGAACATGAGACCAAATGACAACAGTAGTCTACATTTAAAAAAAAATATTAAAATACTTTACATACACATTTCTTATGCAATATTTAGCACAATTTTCAGCTCAGTTCCTTCACTGTAAAACTTAAATAGTATGAGGTAAAGATATTTAGTATCTAAAATTATTATCTCAAGAGCTACCCCTCATTAAAAAGTCGTATTTTCTTGCAGTTAAAGTACCTGCTCAGTCAAAATGGTTGATGATTGAAAAAATCATTTGTTTTCGTTCCCATATTTTGTTTTAATATCATAATGATCAATTATTTTTTATTTTTTCAGGAGTACTTAGCTATGTGTGACGGCAGGTGATAAGTACAAAATATGAAAAAGATATATTATACTTATCTGAATTTTCATAGTATTTCAAGGCTTTTTTAATTATATTCAATCTACCCAGGTTTCGACGTCTGACCACAACATAGAATAAGTAAATATTAAATCTTGAAAATATAACTAAAAAAGCCTTGGAATACCGTGGAAATTCAGATAAGTATAATTTATCTTTTTCATATTTATTATGGATAGTTTCCACAAAGTAAGAGTTGAAATTCAAATGGCTACAAATTTTGATAATAGGGTTAAAATATTAAATATATTTATTTTGAAGAGCAAGCCACCTACAGTTTAAAAAAAATATGATTTAAAGGTGGATTTCTCGGAAACTATTAAAAAATGATAGGGTATTTTTTTTAGAGAATTTTATAAGCATAATTTTATTTGGTACTACTTTTAAGCCTAGAACCAACCGTTTTTTGCATTACCCTAAAGTTAAGCTCAACTCGGAGATGCGTTAACTTTTAATTCTTCAAAGCAAAACCTCAAAGTCAATCTGTCTCCAAAAGTGCGCTTAGAACATTCCTTTTTGAGACTTCATTGACTGCGTTATTTTCCTACCTAAACTATTAACATCATCCATCTGATTTTTATTGATAAATCAATGTTATACAATTTACTTGTCTTGATTTACATGTAATTTACTTTGGTGTTGATCAAATATCTTTTTGCTATAATTCAAAAGAATTTTTTGAAAATGGAAACTAGGGAAGTAAATGTTTCGTTCTCTTCAATTGTTTTCACACAGCTAGCACAGGTGAACATACTCAACGAGAATTTAAAAATGTAATAAAATACAGCGTATATATAATTAAAAAACCTTAACTTTAGCATTCTATAATTTTTTGGTCTGCTCTCTCTATATGATTGAACATCATTTTTAAAAACAGATAACAGTCATCCATTAGAATATTAGTTATATCTTAGTTACCTAGTCACAAATTGTATATAATTAAAAATGTATTATATAGAAATATACAATATTGTAATATACAACAATATAGTTATATTTATATACGATAGAATAATGTAAATTATTTTACTAAAATGCTAATTAATTATTTCTAAACATTTACTTTTCTTTAGTTTAGAACTCTGTATGGACCAGACTAGTATCACAAGCTTTAACATTTTTTTATCAAATAAATATTTAAAATATATGTATTTTTCTATATTTAATAATAAATCTCCATACACTATTATAATGTATAGAAACTTGTCACCAACAATTAGAACTACTACTTGTAGTTGAAACGAATTTTATAATTTTTTATTCTAATTAATATATAATTATCAATGCGCACTTTGACATTAAGTTGGAAAGTGGTTAGATTTTATAAATAGACAGAACCACGGATAATCCTCGAGTCACAAAAAATTGTAAACAACTGTGAAAAACATTGAATAGGTGGCGAAAAAATGATGGTTACAAAATCGTCTAAATATGTTAATAAAATGGATACTTTTTTAAGAATAATTATTTTTAATGATGGCTACTGAACTTCGAAAAGATTGTACAAAATTTAATTAAAATATATTCAGTCTTTAAATTAACAAAATTCGTTTTTATTACTTTGACTTGACGCCCTGTACCTTTTTTTTTATGGTTTTGTATATACAGAGTTGTCCTAAATATATAAAGACCAAAGAATCCATGCGAGTGATAAAGAAGGCGTTATGAAAGAGAGAGAATGTATTATTAATGAAGTAGGGACACCGTTCTAATCAATTCGATAGTAAAATGTAGGAGCAGTTGCGGTTGTACCTCTACTTCGGTCAAAAGGGGACACACATATATTTCTAATTCTTTTCCTCCTTAAAATTTCGCCTATGTCTTTTTAAATACATTCTAAACCTGCAAACAGTGTATAGCCGGGAAATGGAAAACATTTTTATTTTAAATTTTTTATAGAATCATTTTATAAATGAAAAATTTATTTCGAATTTTCATGTGTTTGTTCTGTGAACGGCTGCTGACTTTCGAAATAAAACATTTTTTCTAAATTCACAGTTCTTAATTTGTTCCTTGTTCATCCATTTATAAATAAAAAAGGGCCTCTTAGTCAACTTTTTATTTTCTTTCTTAAGTAGATGTCATTGGTCAAAGCTAAAAGGACAGTATAATATAATTTTCTTTTGACTTTATATATTCTATGTTTGAAAATTACACATATTTAAATATAGAGACATAGAAACAATAGTGTTATTTTGTTATTATTATTACCTTTTTTGCTTTGTTTGACACATGTACATAATTATCTATAGATAATAGCACTGCTACTCACAAAATCGTGTTATTGGTCTTAATATAAAATAAAACATTAAATACTGAGTTTTGCTCTAAAGTCAGCAGATTTGTTAGATTTACATATTTAAAATGACTAAATGGAATGTCATGCCATAGGAACAATTCTTAACTTAATATTTCCATTTTGTTGTGTATGTTCTTTATCACATTTAACTAATAGTTTCTCTTTCAAACAGCCTGCAATTGATATTGAACCCTTCTTGCTACCATTCTTAGTCCACAGTTAATATCAAAGGCAACTGTCCAAAATTCTAAATGACTCAGAAAGTGATTTATTTGAATTTTGTAATTTCTCTATTGCCAACACTAGATACGAATAATTATAAATGTAAAAGATAAATTATACTTATCTTAAATTTCCACGGTTTTTCAAAGCTTTTAAATACTATTTAAAAAACTGTGGAAATTTAAGATGCCTCATCCACACACGTCCAAAACGAGCCTCTTTGTAAATCATTTCTCAATTGTTCGAATTTTTGTTGAAAATTTTATTCAAGTATTTCATCCTTAGCTCACTTATACTTGGCAATCTCTGATATAGACAGTATTTATTGATAAATTACTAAAATGACCATTATTTTAAATATTTCAAGATAGATTAGTGCAAATAATCATTACAGCTAAGTCGGACTAAAATTCTTTAAAAAAATTTCTAGAGTTCACGTGTTTTTATACTAAAGCTTAAGATCTGGTTCTTATTATAATAATACAAGCTGTATACTTCAGAACAGGTTCTTCAAATTTAAAAAAAATATAAGTTCAAAAGTTAACAGTTCTTTTATAATATATTAATAAAAAAGTATAACGTAATTAACTGTATAATTTATCAAACATTTCCTGAACCTAAAAAAAATGTAAATTTCAACATGGCAGCTAAAATTCCGTCTTTCCGTTTTCATTGGACACCCGGTATGTATTCAATTAGACAAACTTATGAAATAAAATAGATACAGATAAATAGTGCTTGATTAGTAAGCTTTCATACAAATAGTTACATTGTATTTAGGCGATCTGAAAACGCCCCTGTTAGATAAACCATTTTGCGATCCCTAGTAACTATTCTACTATCACAAATAAATACCATAAAACGGGTAAGTTAAACTAAATTGATTTTGTACCCTAAGGGTAAGAGCTGTGTTAAAATATAGTGTATATAAAACTGAAAAAATCAGCTATTATGAAATACCGGCCAATATTTTTTTAAGTTTAACATAAGTACTCATTGCTCTTATGAGTGTTCATTTCAGCTAAAAATATAAAAATATATTTTCGTGCACATTTAAATATATATGTGTATTAGAAAAAGTACGTCAAGCCCAAATCACAAAAACGGTCTAGGGATATAGCGCTAAAAATAACCAGATAAGTAAATAGGTATATTTTTAGAATGAATAACCGAACTAATGGTTAGTTGCGTTTATGTATGATTTGTATAATTTTTGACTAACAAAATGAATCGGGGTTGTTGGAAAGTTGATGAAAATGATGAAGGTAAGTGGAGAAGAGACGTTTAAAAATTGACCTCCATTTCATATTTTTAAATAACTTTCACTGTCCTTTCTTTGTTTATAACATAAACAAGGTAAAGGCTAATAGAACATAAAAAAATAGCATTTGCTTAATAAACATCATCGCATACCCTCCATTTGTATGATAAGTGACGACGCTATTTTATTTTTGTTTCACTATGATCTCGAACTTCCATTGTCTCTACTTTTTTTATCACTTTTAATCGGTCTTTTTTCTCCGATCACCTTCAATGAATACTGACTAAATAAATCTTGCGAGTATCCGTTTGTGACTTTTCTATATGCCGTCGAAAATTCATAAAGTAAATATAGCATTAGCAAAACTTCTTCAGATATTAATTCAACCACTACAAAGACAAAATAGATCCCCAACAAATGACTCCCAAAAGATCATTGAGACCTTTAGAATTATTAAGACGGAACCCGAGAATATTTTCGACATTTTCGATGCAAATAAAAACTTGTAGAAGATGCAACATTAACGGAATGATCTACAACCACAGAATTGAAGACATCTTACTCCAGTACGAAGAAAGTTACAATGCGCAACAAATTGTACCAGGTAACTTGTCGCTAATATTTATATGAAGTGGAGTGAAGACATCTAAGAGAAAACCAAAATCTGGCTGGCAAAAGTCAAGACAATGGAAATCGGAGCTCCTAGTGAAACATCATCATTGTCTAGTTCCTGCAGGTAATTACTTTATACAAATTTCTAGTTCTTCAATCAAAATCAGATCGACATCACCACTTTTCGAAACCGTTGTATACGAAGTTGTATTCCTCAAAACATACTGGTTCAAAAGGTACCTCAATGATAACATTAACACACTAAAACTGTAAAAATATCAGTCTGTGGAAGTTGCTTTAAAAATGTTTAATGGACAGCACACAATACTGTTGCGTTGTATTTTTGAGTGCATAGAACATTAATATTGTAGGTTTGTCATTATTGTTAGTGTAAAAATGTGGTCCCAGTCCAAAAGACACAACCTCAAACCAGAGTTATGGACACAGAGGTATAAGGAGAAAGATACTGGCTCCAAAGGTACTTTTTGTTGTGTTTACTAATATCTATTATATATTTTAATATAATAAAATATATTTATTTAGGAACAATTTACTTACGCATGTTGGTTAAATATTTTTAATTCAAT
This sequence comes from Hermaeophaga mercurialis, assembly GCA_951812935.1. Lineage (NCBI taxonomy): Eukaryota > Metazoa > Arthropoda > Insecta > Coleoptera > Chrysomelidae > Hermaeophaga > Hermaeophaga mercurialis. The sequence continues at coordinate 23,769,457 of OX638361.1, read as the reverse complement.
CCAACAAAAAGATTATTGCTTTTTATGTCCTACCTCAACTTTAGTTTTGTTTAGTTTTGTGGCCTCCATTAAAAAAAATACTCAATACAAATAGTTTTTAGCCGTTTATATAGATTTAGAAAGCGATGAGGTTGAAGATAGCAACAAGGAATATTCAAAATGGTCAGAACTTCCCGATTTGCTCTTAGAGAAAATATTTTCTTACCTAGGAATTAGAGAAAAATATTATGCAAGTTTAGTTTGTCGAAGTTGGTACGGAGCTTTTCATTTGCCTTATGTTTGGAGTCGTTTTGTGTTAGAAGATAACACACTAACTAGGAGCAGATTTAACTATTACAGTGGTTGGCAGGTAAAGTTTAATTAGGAGATATTACTTAATAAGAGCTGTAAACCACTATTACATGTGAGTGAACATACTGCATAAGAGTCGCTTAGAAATTAACGTGTTATTATATTCCTTAATAAGCAAAATGTTGACATATATAAAAAGTAATATACGTCTCATTAATTTTGAATATTTTGTTTCAGTATGTTTTAGATCATGTTCGTTGTCAAAGTTGCTTATCGGCTTATGGAAAACATTTTAAGCATTTAACAATAATGCCGATGTTAAACTTTTACAATCTCTATGAGTTTATGAATATGATATCGTGGTATACGGAGCAAAGAGAATCAAAAGAAAATGTGGAGTTAGGAGTAGGAAGTAATATTAGATATTTAAAATTCACTTTCCCCTGTAACATGACCACTCGAGATGATACCGAAAAGATTCGTTTATTTGGTACAGGTGGAAAATTGCTGCAAGCTATTAAGAGATTAATGGGAAACTTAAAAAAACTGGAAAATCTACATTTGATTGACTTAATGCTTGATCCAAAGGAGGCTCAATACTTGTTGGATGAAGTTTGTGAGTCACAATGTATGACTTTAAAATATCTACATTTAATTAACACTACCACAGTGCATTATGAATTACTTCATGTTGGTGTTTTCTTAAACTTAAAGGTAAAACTAATCAGTATTTCTTTTTCTTCTAATAAGCTAAAATTATGTTGTTTGGAGAAAAATGATTAATCTTTCAATTAAATATTATATAATATTATAATACTAAAATATAATTAGCACCTCTCTGCGAGTGATAATAATGTGACTGCGTCGTTTGAAAATCATCATCACTATAATTACCGAAAGTATTCATTTATTCCATTGTGTTGTTTTCCAGAAAACATATTTACGAGAACTGCGTTAGGTTTTCTTGGCAATGTCGTTATTTATAAATAAATTTATAAATAAAATCATTGCATACAGTTTCTACTACCTTTTAGCGAATTTGTACCCGTGCTGATAATTAAGATGCATATGAAGTAAGTTGAGAAACTTTTAGACATATTTATTACATAAATATGTATATGTATGAATATGGTGCTCTTCAAAACTTTTAAATGACTGATTTTAACAAAAATAAAAAATATACCGAATAGCATTTGAAAGGGGAAATATTGTGGCATATTTAGGTTTGTTAAAAAATTCACGCTCTCATCCCTAATATCATCAATTCAATTTTTTTAGATGGCTTCCCCCAGTTTTCCATCCATTTTGGGTTTTTCTTATATAACCGAATTCAAAAATGTATAAAGCATGGAATTTAAAGTCACCTTAAGTGACTGTAGCAAAATTGGATGTAGAATAGTTTATTGCTTAATTGTTTCACTTTAACTTGTAAACATTTTTTATGATAGATGATAAACATTTCGGAGATTTTAAAAATTAATTTAAATAATTTTTATAGTATAATTTGATATGTGTACACATTGATTTTTTAATAAAACACACTATGAAGGACATGCAACTCAAATGTATGTATTTGATCTTATTTATAAAAATACATCAATAGGGACAATTTGCAATAAAAATAATTACCGAAAGGGACTCCTAATCTAGAAGTTCAACAATCACAAACACCGTCAATATTAAACTGAGAAGTAGGTGTTTCATCTTCTACTGTGTGAATATTACATAAGTACAAAATACAATCCATATAAAATTAAATTTATCATTTAACACAAGTTAAAAGCAATAATTGTAATACTCGTATGGTGATGAGGGATTAGATTAATAAAAAAAAAATGAGAATTATTCGACTCTTAAATGAGTGAAATGACTGTGTTAAAAAATACATTAATTTCATGCCCAGCTATGGATAGAGAAATTGAATTGAATATCACAGACGGGAGTAGAAAAACTAATTATATTATTATTATTATTAAAAAAACAAGTTTATTAATGAAAAATTCTTGGGTTTATTAAGATAATTCAATTTTTCAATTATTTATTTATTAATTAAGAATTATTGTGTTCAGGATTCTGTAGAAAATGAAGATACATAAAGTGTTTTATATTATCAGATATAAATGATCGACCTTAATTTTAATACCAAAAGTTCTAATGAACCAATAATAAGATAAATATTAACGAAATTATATAATAATTTGACAAAATAAAGTTAGGCTACTTTGCAGAAGGCAATTTTCAAAACGCCAAAATATAAATTTTAATGCTATTCAAAACTGTTTTGATTTATTTTTATAAATAAGGGAGATATTGCTTGTAATCGTAAACTTTGGATGTCATGTATATACATTAAAACATGTGAGAATTTTTATAAAGGATATACAAATTAAATGGAATTATTTAAAAGATATGTATGTTATAAGCATAGTGTTTAACCGGAAATCTATATAAATGAACAAGTACATTGCAGTGTTAAACTCCATCAATTTTAGACACTTCTCCTATATAATCTATATAAAATTAGGCAGAGTAGATATAGAATAAACATTTTGTTTTAAATAATACGTAAAACAACACAACAGTATTTATTACCTCGTCCCTTGTATCAATTATATATATATTTTTTCAAATATCTGCTTCATCTAAATCAAAGGAAAACATGGTAAGCATTTTAATTTTCAGGAATTATATATTAGTCCTCAAAATCTAGGAGATAATTTGGTAGAACTTCTGGGCCATACTAAATTAAAGCATTTACATATCATTCAAAACAGATACACTTCAAAGGATATTAACATAATACCAGTATCGCCTTCTGTTTGGAAAAATTGCCGTAAAGATAATCCTTTTTTAAATGTACACCTTCAAGTTGAAAGCCTTAAAGAAAAACCTATCATTTGGCAACAAAATGCACCAGTTAGTACAATACTCTATGATTCTCCACATATTGGGGTAAGTTTAAGTAGGTAGAATGAAGTTTGTAGTGAACAATAGTTACTAATGCCGATACGTGACACAAAGTATTTATATACAATGTTTTTTCTAATTTATTTAAGTGCAAAATATTAGAAATGTGTAAAAAATCATCTTACGGAGCAGTAAATAATAATAGCCATCCCCTGCCCACCAAATCTCTTCAAAATTGACATAAATTATGAAAATATTGAAAAGTGTCACGTATCGCTTTAAATGTCAAAATATTTTATAGCAACCTAATATTTTATTTAACTTTACAGTTAAGGACAGATGCCATAGTAACAACAATAGACTTTTATAAACGTGACCTCAAAGTTTATGGTCATAAAAATATACCTCGATTTCATATGCCAAAATCTTTTAGTGACAGAATGGATGAGAATTTAATTATGCTCATTCGACAATGCAACTTTCTGTCAACTTTAGTAAGTATTTTGTTAAATTGTAACTATTATCAAAAATCCTAAAAATTTGGTAGCTAGATATAAAGTCATTTATCGTTATTAAAGCACAAATTATATTGAAATTAATTGTTTCAAAAATTATATACCAATTTATGAAATGTTTCACTAGCCCTTGCAAGATGACCAGGATGTTCTTTGTAGGTCCTTAGCTTCAACTATTGATAAGGCCGGACCCTAACAATTTCTTATAAAAATCTTATTTTCTACGTTCATAAGTGCAAACATATTAATAATTTGTCATTTTCTGATATATAAATTTTTTTCTGTAACGTAAGTACATATTTAATATAATTTTAGGTGATTACTGAAAGAATTTCAACAGCAACAGTTCTACTGCTTGCTAATTATGGTAAAAATTTAAAATGGTTTTATGTAAGAGGAAATGCTGTGATCATCAAGACTGACTGGAAGCAAATGTCGGAATGGACAGATGAATTTTATTCTTGGTTGAAAGCTAATAGCCGAAAATACGAGTTGGTAGAAAAAGAAGTTTCTCAAATTTTAGGTCATAAATGGAAATTTTTAACAGATAAAGAATTTAAAAGAATGGAGATTAATTTACATATCTGTTGATTTTCATTGAAATCTTTTAAGCAAATTAGAAATGAAATACGAAATATCAGATAAAAGAGAATACAAAAGGAACCCCAATAAAAGTAATACATTTGTGTCAGCAAGTCATAAATTAGTGCATTTTCAATTAAAAAAAGATATTTATTATCGTCCATGTGGAATATTTTCATTTTTCCACTAGTGTAATAATATATATAATAAAAAACGTTGTATTTTTCTTATTCTGGAGTAGTCAAATAGAAGTACACTCTTCTACTCATGTTATGACTCAAGTTTAATAGCTATTACACATGGTGTAATAAACATAGCATATAATATAACATCATCGTTCTTTCCTTGAAGAATATACTGATTACCACTTATTTTATGAAATCATTAGAATATGAACAGACTTTAAATCTTTATTTTAGATGTTGTTAAGTAGATGAAATTTGTTTAGCCAATAGTTATTACATGTAATTAAGCAACATATTTGATTTAATTAACATATTTTTTTATTGTTATTGTAAAACCTTTTTTTAAATAAAATATATACGTGGTTGAAAAATCCATATTAAGTCCACCTTAATTATCCTATTGAGTCTGTTTTTACAATTTTCTAGAATTTTGTTTGCATGTAGAATGGATTAAAAAGCTGTATATTTCTTATAGTTATATTTATGTTTCATGAGTAGGTACATTAATAAACATTTGGGCGTACATATGTCCAAGGGACTTAATGTTTCTTTGCATGATTATCCTTAATGTATTTGTATACATCTCTGGTGGTCTCGTTATAATTGGATCTCTCCAATGAATGCCATTTGCATCACATCCAAATAATGCTGGGGAAGGAATATGATCCCTCATGTAGCACCATATGCACTCTCTTAATATAGCTACAATCTAAAAAATAGGTATGTATATATCAAATTTAATTTGTAAACATTACAAGAAACAAAAAATATATTAGTTATTTAACTGCAACTTACAGAAATGTTATTGACTTGTTAATGAGCTGATATTTATTGGATTTATTGTAATTATTTGCCATTCAAACGAATATTTTATTAAGAAACGATAGATGGTTACGAAAATTCTTGACACTACCAACCTGTCAATAATCTAAGCTCTCTCTCTCTCTCTCTCTCTCTCTCGCGTTGTACGTAATGCAGGTTTATAAACGTAAGTTTTAGTATACCAACATAAATATTTCATGAGATATAAAAAATTATTTGAAAACATTTTAGTAACATAAAAGTAGGTAAAAAAAAGAGAAGTTGACGTTTTTCACAAGTTTAAAATAAAGCAGTCATTTTGAAAGGAAGAATAGAAACTGACCTCAAAATTTTTCAGAAATAGTATAACATCTCGAATATTAGATAACGGGGGTGGCAATAATTGACCTAAAGCCATTATATCGATGACTTTGATTGTAGTATCCATTAAATTTTTATAATTGCTAGAATCGTCATCTTTACTCTGTTCTCCCATACTTTTCCACTGATGAATCAATGTAGCGGTTAACGCTCTTATTAGAACAGAACAGTAGCATATGGCGGGCCTATAAACGGCAACAAAACTCAGTAATTCCCAAAGCAAAGGAGTGTTTGTAAACATTCTTCTAATAAAAAGATCTCTTTCCATTGTCACCTAAAAAGCACAAAAAAGCGTAATGATTCTACCAGTTCTTGTAGCTTACACTTGTTTCAATAACTTGTATAAACTATTATTATATTTTTAATTTTGTTATATTAAATTATCTGATGATTCTATCAGTTCTGTAAGTTTACGTTTATTTCAATATTTTAAATAAACTATTAAATATATTTTTAATTTTGTAATAATCTGATATTGTTGGTAAAATCAAAATAAATTAATAAATAGAAAAAAAAACAAGCGCGGAAACAACAATTTTGCTGATCAGATTTTAAAAAGTATAAAATGTTTTTTTGGGGTTTTTAAGGGAGTCTAAGTGGCTTCCGCAAATTTTAAGAGGGATATCCATGACGCGGTTGCAACCAAAATTTTAATATTTTGTATAATATTTCAAACTATTCAGATATTTTAATCATAAAATCTAGTTGTATTTCAGTTATAGTAATTATCTATTTTGATGTAATTTCATACTGTTTGTTAATTTATGTCATTGTTAATTTATAACCTTATGAAGATGAATAAAGTATCTATCTAATGTGTAAAAAGTAGCCATAGAAGGTCCAAATAGATAAAAATATTTATTGAAATTTTTGTTATGAGAACTAGGCAAAATATCAAAAAACTTTACCGTCATTAATTATAAAATGATTTCAAATACATTTCTCTCTCAAATGTAAGTATTCTTTGAAAAACTTGTACACTTGACCACTCAACACTATTGATTTTTGGGATTTTTTCTTTTAATAATGACAAATATACTTAAAGAGTAGTAATAAATTAGTCTCAAAATGAGTTTCCTCCTTTGGTCCAAAGTATGCCGGAAAGAATGACGGGCTCAGAAAGAAACACTGTGTACTAGGAACATTTTTTTGTATGTTTTGATTATTTTCTTGTCTAAAACTAGTTCATGTTATGACTTTCTAAAATTGGAAGTGTTAATGTTTTCAATTTTTCTTTATTTAGAAAATGATGGCAGTATAAGCGGTTTCATATTTTTTTGTGATTCTTATGTTATTTGTAATTAAGTAAAACAAACCGATAATTAAATTCTCAATTTACTTTTTTAATAATTTTCAAGAGTTCATTAAGAGTACAAATATGCATCTTACTAAGCTGCGTTGTTACAGTAGATAATTTTTACAAAACATGGTTAATATGTTCCTAATTTCATTTTATAGTTAGCCACGATATGGACATCGCACTTAATTTTTTGTTTCTAACAAAATTTCTTTTATAGTGGTTTAGAATCATGGTCAAGTAACTTAAAAAAAAGGGACTCCACACACCCTTGGCTACAAATTGAGGAAGATCTTTAGCGGTAATCAATTGAAGCCTTTCTTTGACTATCAAAATGGTTGGATAAGCATTATATGACATATGCCCTAAGCGTTTTAGAAAATTTCTCCTAGAAACTCCTTATTTAACAAAATAAATTTTAAAAAAGTGGCAACCTTTGAAAATTCTTCTTCTGGCCAAGGTAATCCATTATACATAACATCAGGACTGACAAACTGAACTAACAATAGTGATAACAGTGTCATACTATCCCAAGACATATCATTATATTTGCTTTCTTCTGGTAGAGCACAACATGATTTAATAGCGTTTATAAATTGCGAAGTATTGTCGGCAATCAAATGAGAGGGAAGGCCATCATATGTAACAGATTTTCGTTTTCCCGTTCCTATAATTCCGCCATTAAACACCGTGGAATGTTTGGTAAGTGGTATTGTTTTGTTCTGAAAATAAAATTAAAATATAAATATTTAACACCACATATCAGGTTTTCTACAAAAAATAAAAAATCTATAATTTTAATAGAATTGGAAAATTTAGGGTTAATTTATAATTCAAAGAATATCATAAATATTTACAATCTTTTTGTTTTGCTTCAAAAGCATCTTCTCGTTTTCATGGTCCATGTCGTTACTTTTAGCATCAAATAGTACATTATCACTCCTGAATAAAGCTCTTTCCAGTAATTCTCTTAGAGCCAATACTTTTGCAACTTTGGAATATGTGCATAATCTCTTCAGTATTCTGTTTACTTTCTTGTAACCTCTTATTTTTCTTGCAGTACCTAAAACAATAAATACATTTAAAAAGATTTAAATATCATTGATCTGATAAAAATATTACTTACCTTCGTCTTTACAACAAGCGAAAAAGTAATTAACTATTGATTGAGTTAAATTCAAAATAACCTGAATTGGTGGATTGTAAGAAGAAGTCGACGATGGTATCTCCATAGCATCCAAAATATCAGCAATCACATGCATGTGTAATACTTCATTAGATAATAAGGACGTTAAATTTATGAGATTAGCCGTTATAGATCTTGTTATTAGCCCAGAATGAAGAAGGGATACCTTTCCACTTTTTTCCCATCTAAAATCAAAAGTAACTTACATTTTTCAACAATCATTATGAGAGTTGTACTAGTTATTATTTTATCATTCTTCAACTTTCTCCCCTACTTATCTCTCATCTTGCTTTTTTCTGTTTATAAAAACAAGAGACCCATGAAAGAACGTTAGGTTCAATGTCTCAATCTCGTTGTCGCCAAAGACTTTTTATCTTAAGTGTTTGTAGGCTTTCGAACTTAACAGGTGACAGACGGTTGTTTTTCCTTCAATAACCTTTTACTGCCCCTAGATGCTTTTTGAATAGGCACTGATCTATGAGGATTCCGCTGCCTTGTAGGAATTGAAATTTTACCACCTAGTGGATCTAGCGTATAGATCCCTCTGCCACTAATTTTTCAGCCGATTGCACATGGATGATACGGCAAGCTGGCGGTAGAATTCTTGTTCACAGGAAGCTAATTTCCAGGTATTCCAATGGCGGCAAGATGGTTAAAATAGTAACCAGCTTAACAAGCGCAAACACCATTGAGCTGGCAAAATAAGTTCCATACAAGTTCTACTAGGAAGAAGGAGAACCGCAATATTGTGCTAATTTTCATAGAAAATACAATGTTCCTTAAAATGCGTTAAAATGTGTAATTTTCAATTAGATAATAATCAAATATTAATTTAATAAGAAAGTAAAATTTCTTACTGTAATAATTTAAGTAAATTTGTCCACATTTGTGATAGATCCAAATTTTCTTCATTACTGGTGCAAAATTTTTGTATGTTTCTATTTAAAATTTGTTCTAGTGCTAGCGAAAAATGTCCTCCTTTTTCTGAATACGGCAAAGTCGTTTTATCAATAAGATCATTACTTATAATCTTTAATAGTAAAGCCAAGTGATTATCATTTGTTGAATTTTTGAGTAAATATTGGACAATTGTGACCAGTGATGGTGGATCAATATGACCTTAAAAATAAATTATTATATTTTTGCTGAAGAATCGAAATATAGAAATTGCAGGCCTAATTTTTTGGTGAGATGGTCTTACCTAAAAGCATCACAATTTGACCAGAAGTAGTATAAACAATTTTTTCTTGACTTAAAAGCAATTTCATCAATTCTGGAATTTCTTTGGAAAATGAATCAATAAGGTTTACTGCATTATTATGTCTTATGGATTCTTCTGTTTCTTGCAAAACATTCACTGAAAAATATTTTAATTCATTTACATATTTTGATTTATTATAATTGAATGTGTGATTGTTTATCTTAATAATTTATTTCATTGTAACTTTTTTGTTTGACCTTATATTTCTAAAGCAAACTTTAATATATAGGTTGTTTGAATTCCTACAACTCCTTTTAAAATTTTGTTTTATACATTTTGCAAAGTGTAACAATAAATATAGCATGTACTTTTTTAGTCATCAAACATGTATAAGATAAATAGTTTTTAAATTTCTGAAAATATACTATCAATGATTTGTAGTCACCAAGTTGTTGGTCATTTTTCAACCTGTACATTTACTTACGGAGCAATGACTTGGATTTTTCCTTTATAATTTCTTGAGTTTCTTCATTACCATTGACTATTTTTATTAAAGTACAGTCAAGTATTAAACTTATTACTTGATAGCCGCTATTATTACATCTTAAAATTAATGTTGTTATAATTTCCTAAAAATATTTAAATGTTATTTTTGAAAATTTGTTTATAAAAAAATACCTCCAAAGCCTCCGGTGTTCCAAAATATTTACACCAATCATCCACAAAGCGATACAATTTGCAGATTACATTCACCGTCACTAAAATAATTAATGTTCTTAATCTTTGTATACTCATTAAAGTAATATTCTTGTATAAAAATAGTTATTATTTGAAAACGTATTTTTATCTAATAGAAAAGGCACTAGGTGAAAAGCTATGTCATATATATATATTTACCTTACCAATCAAATTACATTTTGGAAAATAATACTTACAAAAGTTTTTAATATCCTTGCAAACAGATGACAACAATGTAGAGGACAAATATATAAGTTGTAAAATGTATGGTACTGTTGCCTTCTTCTGTAATCTTTGTATATCTGAATCTTCTACATTTTCCTCAAGGCTCCACTGAAATATTTTTTGATAATCAGATTTCCAAATCATTTTATAATTAAGAAGCACATAAGTTAAAATATAATATTTTTAGTTTTATAGATGCTTTGAAGAGTTGTTTACTTGGTTATAGCACTAGTTAAGACATGTCTTGCATGAATATTTTTTTAATTTGTGTATATATTTTTCTGTTATATTATTTTTTATAGTTTGCGTTATTACACCTGACGCCTTGTGCTGACGATATTTTATTAAGTAAGATTGATGGTGTAATTTTGTCAAATATTTAACAAAATATATTAGTCAAATTGCATTTTTATTTGTAATCTTATAATTTTGTATACTTTTATTGAAAGTTTTCATTTCGTGATTTTTAAAGGATATAATATATTTTAATTTTGGTTGCTAAACATAATAAAAATGCTATAGCATAAATATTGACTTTTAACTCTTATCACAACCGTTTAATTAATAATCCATGTTTAAACCAATTTAGGATTCACCACCAATTTGATACAATATTGATCAATTAAATTACTCACTATAAACATATCCAATATAGCTTTTCTAATATCCTCTGTATGGCTTCCAGCTAAGTGTCCCAATATTCCTACTACAGACTTGAGTTTTGGTGAATTAAAGCCTTGTTCATAGGATTTATTTTGGCAAAAATCTTTTAATCCACAAGATAAAACTCTTGTTAGAACTGTTTTAGGAAAGCAGCTTCCAACATGGGCCACTACCCAGTCAAAATAAGGTGAATGTTTCACAGATGTATCTAAAATAAGGTTATTTGTTATAAGTTAAAAAGAGAGCAGATACTTTACACATAAAATATAAAGGAAATAATATAAAAAAATAAAAATATATGGTACTCACTTACCCAAAAGTGCATTAATACAAGCTTCAGTATCAGAATGAATAAGGCTAGATAAACATTTAGTGTTAATATCAACTAATGTCCTTGTTGCCCTACAGGTCATCCAAAGTTGAAGAGTTTCATTTAAATCTAACAATGACAAATTAATAAAACTTAAAACAGGAACCAGTTTAAAGAAATATAAACATAGGTATATTCAAAATGAACTAACTTGTTGAAAAATGAGCTCTTCCTGAAAATTTTGTAGATATTTCACCTAACAATTCTAATGACCAAGTGCTTATAGTTGTTGCCCATGCCACAGGATTACTAGCAATTAAAGTCAATAGTACCATATGGATCTCAGATATAATTAATTCATCGGTTTCTAAAAGACATAATGGCTTTCCAGTATTAATTTCCGCCTGAAAATGATAAATTTAGAAAATGATAAAACACGTAAATTAATAAATTCAGAACTTTTTTCCTAGATTAAATATAATTCCAAGTACCTCCAAACTTTGTATATAATTTTTTGCTGCATTATCAAAAACTACACAGAAATATTCGAATACAGCAGCTCTTGTTGGAGGAAGACACTTCAGAAGAGTCAATGCTGATTTTGCAACCTCTACTGAATTGCTAGAATCTTTTTTTGTTACACTTTTTAAGAAAAAAATTAATTCATTCAACAAATCTAGTTGTGGTGCGCTTCGTACCACCGTAGAAGAAGTTTGGGCCATTTTTAAATTGAATATTCGATAAAGTATAAACAATATAATTAATCATGTATGAAATGTTTTAGCTGGCATACATTTTCCATTTTATTTTTTTCTTAATTTGTAGGTTATTTTATTGTACTTTTTAATTTTAGGCCTCTACCTTAATAGGTACTTGACCACTTAAGTTTTATCTTGAAAAGTATCCTAAAATTTTTTCTAATGGTACTTAGAGTTTTATTTTACTTTTGAGAAATCAACCACTTATAACTTTTTATTTATTAATTTATTTGTTTTTTATTTAACGTCGGTCTAGTTCTGCGACCAGGGCTGATCACCGACGCGGGGAGCATGCTACCCCTAACCGGAAATTTTGCCGAATCCTCAGGTATTCCAACCCGAGGTAGGGATCTTTAACGAGCCCAACATCCACGGACTCGGGACCGACAGTTTAACGTCTCCTCCGAAAGACGGCATATCTTCACTATACCTCGTGCTCATTGGTATAGTGCCTGCGAGCTATGATATGCTACTAGTCGCTGCAGGCTGTACGGGCTTATAACTTTTTCTTAATTACATATGTAAAAAAAAAGTTGAAAAACTTTTAATAAGAGAAAACTGAAAATACAAGTATATATTAAAGAAAAAGTCAAGATATAGTATATTTATATATTTTATTTTAAAAAATGTGCACTAATATATCCATCAAATTATATACAGTTTGTTCTTTCTGCATGACGAATTACTAACGGCCTGAAATATAAAATCAATTAATGTATATACAAGATAAATTAACATATCTCTTTAGGAATATTTTTATCTTAGACTAAAAAACAAAAAGATCAACAAAAACGCTGCATTAAAATTATTGGGTCTTCTTTTTCTGTTTTATTTTCTGACCTGTTCCGGGGTACTCATGAATTAACCAAAGCTGGACTAGACAGAGACCAAAGCCAACCAAATTTTGTACCTAAAAATTAATAGCCTGTTTTAGACAGGGTGTTTCCAAGATGAAGGTAACGAGTTTTGGTAGATAATAGGCGATATAAATATATATATAATATAAAATACTTACTACCATAAAAATATTTGCAATTGCTAGTCCATAAATTAGCCAAAGGAATGATACTAATGCTCCCATGAATGTCAGTGGAAAGGGGATTGATGAGGCATCTTTTTTGGCAATCATTTCTTTCTAAAATGAAATTCAAATCCCAAATTTAATAAAATGAATATCTAAACAAAAAACAGTTAATTTCTAATAATATCTGCAAAATATTGGAAGCTTAGAACACTAGATTTGTTAAATGCAGCTGATATTAAAGACATCGACAAGGCTTGATAAAAATACTATTTAAAAAATTCATTCTCAAAGCCTACATTTAGAGTGAAATTTTTCATGACCTTAATTTAGGAATTACAGGGTTCTAAAGAAAGTTTGCTGGATCCTGGATATTTAATTACATAAAAATAAGAGGCAAAAACTGACTGAGGGACTGAAATTTAAGTTAATTGTGTAGAGTTATGTAACACACATGATACACCATGTTCCTTTTAATCTCATCTCATTATTATTATTTTCTGTTTCTTTATTAAACATTGAGCGGTATCTTCCAACAAGGGTCATTGGTATATATTAAACACTTAGATAAACTATAAAAAAATTATGACCTACCACATCTAAAAGTGGGGCGCCTAATAATCCTAACATCAAGATTGTCATCAATAATCCATATCTGAACTCTAAATTCATTGGATTCTCCCAATGAGCATAGCCTAAAAATACTGCACAAATGGCTGCAGCTATCCCACAAGGTTTTAAAACTTCTTCATGTTTATCTTGTGAGTAATGATAATAAAATAACGTGTAAAGAGTATTTAGAATAATAGCTGCCACATTAACTTGAAACATAGCTGAATCGTTCATAATATAAGCTAATTTTAATGTTAGAGTACCACTAAAAAAAGAATTAATAATTAATATATGAACAGTGTAAATACAGACCATGATAAAAGTGTTTCAATAGATTTTGGTCCAAATGAAAAAAACATTTTTTCATCTTCAAAGTAAGATATCATTGAGATTTTTTTTACAGAAAGTGCAACTAAATGACTGTCATTCTCCAAAAATATTTGCTATCAAGTTTCAAAATAATTATATGTTATAAGCTTTAAAAATTAAAAATGGCAGATTTTATAACAGCTTTTTTGCTCTCTTGTCAAGTTTTCAAATGCTGCCCATGTGGTCCTTACACACATATTTAATATATTGATTTATGTGATTAATTAAATTACAATATCCTACAAATTCTACCAGAAAATGGAATGTTTTGGACATGATAAATTAAATTTGTTTAAAATCAATCAATAAAAAAAAGCAAGAGTAATTACCAACAATGAAAATAGGTGTTTAATTAATTACATTAGAGGGTAATGAATTTGAATTTTTATTTATTATTAATTTATCAAAATATAAAAAATAAGGATAAATTGATCATCAATGATTAAAAACTATAGAAAATCACCTAATTGCATATTTATTCACTCTATTTAAATTTTAAAAACACAATGAAATATTTAACAAACAATATAAATTCTTTACTTATTTAACTTTAAAAAATATTTCTATTTACTTACATTGCCATTCCTCCTATAAAAGGAGTAGATGCTATTCCTTTGGTGCTTTGTTTATCATAAATTTCTTTGCATATCAATGTACCAGCAAAGAATTGGCATATTGTTATAATACTGGCAATTTGCCCTATTGTTTCTCTGTAGGGCTGAAGGTTTTGAGACATGCATTCCATTTTTTATGATTCTTTGCTTGAAAATAACGATCGAAAAATTCAATGCAATTAAACAATATGTAATTCCATTTATTATGCAATTTATAAATGGTCACCTAAATTTTTATAATGGGTAAATTGTGAAGTGAAAAATTAATTTATGATTTTGATGAAATTACTTAAATAAAATTAATATTGATGAAAGATGTCTGTCTGTCACACACTAATCATCATTTTGAAATAATTGTTAATTACATTAGTACATAGATAAGTCAAAAGCACGAGTACAGTAATAGATAATAATATTAATGGACTGTGAAGATAACAGGATTGTTAGAAGAATGTGTCCTTGATATTCATTTAAATTTGCTGCGTCATGTCATGTAGCGCACCTATTAACCAGTGTTTTTTTACATCAACATTCAATTATATTTATTAAAGCTTCATTGAATACAAGCACCTGGGTAGAAGAAGCAAATTTCATAAATAACATTTGTGTTGCCTAATGAAAACATAGTAGTAATTACCCTAGGCGCAAATTTTAGGAAAATGTTTATGTACTATTTGGTGTGAAATAGGATTTATTTTACTTACTTATATTCTTTTGGGATGCTACTTTTTAGTATATTATGACAAGCCAATATTTCCAGTAGTGAAAGTCATGTTGAAACTACATTATTTATTTTACGTTCTTCAGAAACATTTCCATTATATAAAATTCGATATTTGTATCATATTTTATAGGAATAAATTGATCAGACCATTTTTTATTTAATTATATACCGAAGCACTGCAAGCTCCTGTATCATTAAAATATACTATTCCATGAATAATCTAAATTAGAAAAAACTACTGGAAAATTACGACCACCACTAGATAGAGCTCCTGAATTTGACCCTAGTTCAAGTATATATCGTTTAGCTTAGCTCAAGCTTTAATTTCATATGTTTGCCTTGATACTAAATAATAAATGATGTAAATAAAACTAAAAAAATATTAACCTGCTATATAAATTAGCATTTAAATTTTAAGTTAAAACAGACAAAAAACGTACATCAGGGTACCTATTCTTGAAATTTTGAAAGTAACAAATTGGTTTTCTCTCCGTTTAGATTTTATTGATAGTATATTTATTTCTTTTTCCTGAACTTTTCTTTCTTTCGGTTTCAAGAATAGGTAGCCAGGATATACTTATCTTTGGCGAAATACAGCTCGGAAAAAACTTGAAACGAAAAGAAGAAGTATATGGACAATATTGACATTTGACATAATGTTTTAAACTTCAGATGACAATTTCCATTTATCAATACAATCCAACATTTAATACAATTTAATTTAAAACAATACAAGCAGGTAATACATTTGACTTTAATACAATAGAGTTAGTTTTAATGGACAATCCAATAAGATTTTTTTTGTAAAAATGGATACCTTTAGATAGTTACTTTTCTAATAAATTTTCACTTATTTAGTTTTGTTTATCGGAAAATCATTTTTACTGGGTAAGTATTAGATAATATATATAATAGTATCAATAAATATTTATTTACCCAGTAATTTTGTCTTGCTTGTTAATGTTTAGACTAAGGCATTGAAAGTAAATATGTGTTATATGAGTGGTATACTGAATAGCTATATCCCAATAACTTTGAAACGATTTTTTCCTTTAATTGATTATAAGAGTTGTTATAGTGTACCTATTAATGTACTAATTGTATCAATTATAAATATTGTACTTAATTGCAGGTATAGATATGTCAAAATCTGGTAGTTCCTGCTCATCTGAGCCTCAGCAATTTGAAGGGCAAGTACAAATTGCTCAGAAAACATGGGAAATGGCTAATGCTCTTGAAGTAGTTAGTTCAGTTGATGAAATATACAGATATGACAAAAAGCAACAACAAGATATTTTAGCAGCAAAACCATGGGAAAAGGAGTAAGTGTTATGTTTTACTGAACCTTCTCAACAACTTTTCATAGAGTTTAAAAAGGTGAACCAAATGGTAAATATGGTTTCTTTGCTTTTTGTTCCTCTCTAAATAACGTTTTTAGGAGAAAGAAGATTTTTCTAAGTATTTTATTATTTTAATTCTATATTTTTTGTTAAAAACACAGAACACAAATTTCCACAAGCCAAAGCTATCAATTTTATGTACATTTAAATTTAAAACTATATAAATGTTAATGCTGTTACTTTTAATATATATTTTATTTTAAGTATAATTTCATTTTGATATATTTTAGCCCACATTTCTTTAAAGACATAAAAATTTCTGCGTTAGCTTTGTTGAAAATGGTTATGCATGCAAGATCTGGAGGAACCTTAGAAGTTATGGGTTTAATCTTAGGCAAAGTTGATGGTAACACTATGTTTGTTATGGATTCTTTTGCATTGCCAGTAGAAGGTACTGAAACACGTGTTAATGCTCAAGCGCAAGCTTATGAATACATGAGTTCTTATATTGAAGCTGCAAAATTGGTGAGCTATTAAGTTGTTTCTTGTACATCTTTGTATGGTAAAAAAGATATAGAATGAAACAATAAATAATAATTGGTCATTTTTGTGTGTTTATGTTTAGATATGACTTTGGTCATGCACTAATGGACCAACTTTGTTTTGGTTTAGTATTTATTAGATCTCTGAAGGTTTATGCCTTTTTTTGAATAGCATATTCCCTAATATTGAAGTTTGTGTTAGTCTTATCAACTAAAGGTTAAAGTATTACATCTGAATAAAGCCTTTTCCCAACAATTTTACAGTGTTTTTTTATTAGTTGATTAAAATATTTCTATTTTATTCTTTTTCCAATATTTTTCATTTTCTCGTTTTTATGTTTAATCCTTTTATTAAATGCCTATTTCCATATTTTTTAGGTGTTTATATTTGATATTGCACAAAATTACCTTCCTTGTATATAATTTGCCTAAATTGGTGAGGAAAACCACTTCTATTGTTTGAAATAAAAGTCTTGATGTTTTTGAAACATAAGACAAACAAAATCTTCTAGAGAACCCATTTCTCCATAAGAACAGTTTGGTGTTTTTGGTTAACCTCATCTTATGTTTTTTGCTTTAGAAACAAACCATGTTTACATCTGATCCAATTTAAAATTTAATAAAATAACGGTTATTAAAGTTTGTGTGGTTTTCTAAAAAAATTTGGCTGAACAATTCAATAGCTGATACCTTTTCAAACATTCGTAATTTTGTTTGTCATTCACCGATTTCTTTTTCTTCGTTAAACTCTTGAATATCAGTTGGTTGCTTAACATCTGATAAGTGTACTTGAGTTGTGGCTAACTTATCTATTCTTTCATTGTTCTTGGTACCTAGCATGTCCCTTTATCCAGATTAAAGTAATTTCTTTCCTGTAGTTCTAATATGTCTGGACATATTGTTTAATATGGTGCATCATAAAGTTACCTGTTGGGAGAATTATATCTGCATTTATTGTCATATATGAAAATTAAAAATTGTAGGTTGGGCGTCAAGAAAACGCTATCGGTTGGTATCATAGTCATCCAGGTTATGGTTGTTGGTTGTCTGGAATTGACGTAAGTACACAAATGTTGAATCAAAATTTCCAAGAACCTTTTGTAGCCATTGTAATTGATCCAGTGCGTACAATTTCTGCTGGAAAAGTTTGTTTAGGTGCTTTTAGGACTTATCCAAAGGTAAATATAATTTTGAATTCACTATATACATCAAATACATAATAAATATTTTGTTAGGGTTATAAGCCAGCAAATGAAGAACCTTCAGAATATCAAACAATCCCATTAAATAAAATAGAAGATTTTGGAGTACATTGTAAGCAGTACTACTCATTAGAAGTATCTTATTTTAAATCTGCTTTAGATAGAAGATTATTAGACTCTCTTTGGAACAAATATTGGGTGAACACACTAAGTTCATCTAGTTTACTGACCAACGCTGACTATACTACTGGTCAAATATTTGATTTATCAGAAAAATTAGAACAGTCTGAGGCTGCCATAGGTTAGTATTCAATTGAGAAAAAACTGAGTAATTGCTCAAATGATATTTGTTGTAAGATATAATCTAAACTACTGTCTTTATCATATATTTATTATGATGAGATAAGGAGGTCTAATTGAATATTCCGGGGCGGCGCTTTAAGTTATTTTATTTGGGTATTTGCCTTGGCTCTCTATAATTGGCGATTGTTAAAGATGTATACCTAGTAGAAAAATGACTATGTAATTTCCTTGTGGAAAATGGTGACCCATCAAATTCTTCACCATTATACTGAATAGTCTTGGAGAAATCTCAAAAGAGCGGGATAACATTTTTTTAAAAGTGGCAGGTTATAAGAAATATTTTTTATCAGTATATCTATTAGATAAATATTTTCTTTTCATTCAGAAATCCTATTTATATTTGGAATTCAATATTAAAAAAAGTTGACAACTGTATCGTTATGTAATTTTTTTATTCCAAGGAAGTTAGTTGGTTGCCTGGAACCTGTGCTAAACGTTTAACTTACTGGCCGCGATTTCTTTCTATCTCTTTGTGTAATTTAATTTTTAGGACGTTGTGGTTGTATTGTAGGAGGCGAGAAAAGAACAGAGGACAAACTATTAAAAGCCACTAAGGATAGTTGTAAAACCACCATAGAAATTATACATGGACTTATGGCACAGATGGTTAAAGACAGATTATTTAATAGCGTTACACCAGTGAGTAATGGTATGCCTCGATAGTACTAATGAAATTGTCTATAAACCAGAAGAAGAGTCCAACAACGTAATTGATTTAGTTTCAAATTTACTGTATCTATTTACTAATATTTAAAACGATTTAAATTATAAATTTCTTGACACAATCTAAAGTGTTAGAAATGATAATTTTTCTTTAAACTAATTTTTTTTTAAATGAACACATTATCTTACCAAGATTTATTGTAGTTTTATTGTATAACTGACATTTTAACTAGTGAAAATTTATACTAAGAAAATAGAAAAATGAATACAGATTACTCAGTAGATCTTTATCTGTACTTCATTAATATTTGATAAAAACGCGCCATTTATACGGATAGATTCATCAGTACACTGTAAAGATATATACAAATAATTCTAGTATTATCGAGTTTCAGTTATTTTCTGAATTTTTTGAAGTTAAGTTAATATTTTGGAAGATTTAATTTTGTAAATAAGAAAAAGATAAATTATACCTATCTGTGTTTATCATATTTATTATGGATAGTTTCCACAAAGTAAGAGTTGAAACAATTTAATTTAATTTTATGGTTAAGCACATTATTATTATCTCATATTCTGAATTTGGACACTATATTGCTGCTACTGTGTTACTCTCTCCACTTTTCCGCTCAATTGGAATAACAGCAGTTGCCAGAAATTAAAGTGTGAATAACATTTTTAACAAAATAATTTTAAAATTTGTTTTGAGCCTATTAATTTCATATTTATAAATGTAAAGGATTTTCATCTAATAAACAATATTATTTATTTCCATATAACGTCGAGTAGTTGAAACGACATTTGTTATTTAAGAATACATGTAAGCACAAAGAACTGCATTTTAATTTTTTTACAGAGATACTGCAGTTATTGTATAATCACTTTGAAAAAAGCATTTTTAATATAGAATACTTTATTTTGCTAATGACAATAAAGCAATAAATAATAAAACATTTCATATGTAAAACAGCACATTTAGAAAGAATTGGAAATTTGTGCCTTCTTACTTTGATTATTTTTTTGATAGACTAGATTGCTATTTTTTTATAATTGATTGTTTTTATTACAAAATAAAAATAATTTCATTTTACAATTTCTGTCAGAGAAATAAAACTAACAATACATTTTTACGGAGGCACAATATTCTAATACAACATACACTCAGAATCAGCACTTTTTCAAGAATAACAAAGTTTATATCTACGGGGTGAGTCATTTGATTTAGGAAGTCCAATTATTCATATTATTATAAGAGAAAAACTATATGTTTCTAGATTACATTTTTCATATCTCCTTCCTTTGTTGATGCATGTTGTTTTATATATTAATAACTTATACACAAATCTAACTGCCTAAATGGCCGTCCACTTCCAATGGGAGTGTTTCATTTTAAAAATACTTTGTTCTTATTATAAAACATTAAAATATACATAGAAATAATTTTCTTGGGCGATAAATTCACAGGACTGTTCTTTAGGAAGTCTTTAAAAAGCGGGAAGTTCTTATTATTTTTTGTGCAGACGTTCAGTTGTCATAAACATCTAAACTGAACAGAAATAAGTAAAAATAACAATACCGTCGAAATTGTTTTGAAAATTTAGAATAACACTCCCTTGTTCACTTACCTTACCCTAATTGATATACATAAAAAAATGTGTCAAGTTGGGCAACAGCAATAGTTCATAGTTGATGCCGCTCCTATCTGTTTGGATAATGAATTAGATGGCAGAATTCATAAGATTACTGAACAGCAGGTGCTGGCGAAAAGGCGAAGAAGTGGAGATTATTAATAACCTTTAAGGCAATGCAACTAAGTAACCATATTTGGACGGAAATTAGGTACAAAGTCACCATCTCATCGCTGCAGGAATGAAGAAATTTTCTTTGTGAGTTTGGTGTGTTATATGGACGGTTCTAGAACTGAAGGAAAGTGAAGGGGAGGAGTAAATTATAGAGGACCTGGGAGTGCAACCGGGCTTTACTTTGGTGAACATTTCACCCTAGTTCAATTAGAGGAGAATTGCTTTACTCAACAATTCAGATGTACTGGATGCAAAGGTGTATCTGCAGTTCTCTGCAAACAAATTGTACTCATTGGGAAACATTCAAATTTATTGAATTAAAATACAATTTTTTAAATTTGCAGCCTGTCATCAGATTTAAAAAGTGGAATCAGAGAAAGGTATTTTTGTTTTTAATGATAATGCAAATAGAAATTATGATAAATGGATATATATATATATATATATATATATATATACCAATCGACAACTTCCTATAGTTTTTTGATAAAAATAGTTCTTCTCAATGAATAGTCAATTAAGGCGTTTGTAACCCTACAATAAAAAATAATCTGAAGTAGAAGACTAAATTCTCTATTTTATATAATAAATATTACTACATTCAATTTTTAAAGCATTTTCTATAACATTTTCAGGTACCTTATAATTCTACTTCTAATATTAATCTATCTGCAACTACTTTGTGAAAGATCCATCTACAGATCAGTATCTTTTAGATGCCCTCCCAACATACAATGATTGTGTAATAAATAGTAGCTGTTAATACACGATTGTGAAGTAATGAAACGAGGCGGGCGAGTTGAGTATATTACACAGAATTGTGTTAATAATGACCACATGAGATGCATACATTTTTTATCTAGGTTTAGTACATTTAAATTGTCTAAATCAAGTGGTCAAGATGCTATCAGCTGTAATGGTAGGTAATGTAAAAGTTATTTACAAGTCTATGAAGACCGCAAGAATATCAGCAGGTGTCATTACCTTAACGAGTGCTCAAACGCTTGGCAGGTATCATTTGTCAAGTGTCTGTATTTGACAGTGGCGGCTTGTCCTATGGAGCCAAGGGGCCGATGCACTACCACTACTAAAAACTAAAAACATTTAAGAAATATAATGATTTGCTCAAATTATGGCTATACGATACATGTAGTAACTATTTATCATTATATAATTTGGTCCCGATGAAAAAATTCGCGTCGTACTATTCGTACACGCAACAAATTATGTATTATAACTACGAAATCTCCAGCTGAGCACATCCTCAATTGGCCCCCACGCGCTCGGTATACCGATGGTTATTCGCGGTCACCATGATCGATATCCAGAATGCATGTTCAATGTCGAGACCGAGCCAGTCCATTGAATGGCTCGGATGGAGGCGGATTAATATTTCGCGATTGTTTCCGTAATATTTGAGTAGCATTGTGCGTGTTAAATGTTTTTTATGCTTTAAAATTACAGTATATAATTAAATAATTTCTGTTTACACATCGTCTGAGGCGAAATGAATAAAATAAGTTATTTACTAGTGAAACCTTTTTCTACGCACTCGCTTGAGGAGAAAATTGAAATTAAAGAACTTAAATTAAAATATTTGAAAAAAAATTATCCGAGATAGGTATATTTTTTAAATGGCTTTTGGAACAAAATTTGCACTGGCCCCACCTATGTACTAAGACACCAGCCGCCGCTGGTATTTGATATTTGCATATTATTTACAGAAAGAGGAAAGTAAAATTTGTTCTAACTTTTTACATAAGAATTTCTCCATCATGTGAAAATGACACTTGTTAAATGCTATCTGTCAACATGTGTCATTATATATGATTTCATACATGGATAATGCAACTTTTGATAGAAATGTTTCCTCCACAAGACAAATGTCGTCTTACTAAAGTTACATTTACTTACTTTTATTTACCATGAGTTGATGACATATTGCAAACATGCAGGTCATTACTGTGAGTTAGGTAATAAAAATGGCTATATCTTTTAAAATACCCTGTATACTCTTAATGACGTATATATGGCAACAAACATGAATTGGACTTCCGTAATAATAACTCAATCGGTATGGAAGTATACTGTCGGATTACTTTCCTAGAGGCTCTTCTTTTTTGTCCTCTCCTTTATTATTTTTCTTGAAAAGTAAGGGACACATGCCTAGGAGGCAACCTAACGTAACTCCTGAAAAAGCGGAACATCAATAAATGAATATACTCGCATGTACAGTTCTCTCGGCGCGGATCTTTACCCCTACGTCATAATTAAAATAAGTTGATAGAGATTATCCATTTTCTCAAATGTGGTATTGGGGATTAGAAACCATCAAAATTTCAAATTGTCAAATTTCGTGGTAAAGATTTTGAAGTTTTGATAATTAAGATACACATGAAATAAAGCGGAAAATGATTAGTAAAAACAATAGGTATATTGGTTAATACACTAACAAACGTTTAAATAAATTCTCATATATTGTTAATTGGATCAGCGGTGTTTTGCATTACCAATACGCAAACGATTTCATAAAAAATGAAACATTTTTTAAATATGAAAAGACTTTAATGTTCAAATTTTATTACACAGGATATTCAAACTCTAATTACGGTAGTTGTGTATAATAGATATATACAATTTAAAACGCACAGAAGATGCCTATAACTCAATAATATAAAACTAAAATGACAATCACGATGATAAAGAACTACGAAGACTCAACAAGTACTGCATTCGTCTAATTGCGAAAATAAAATGATCCAATTAAATATTGTCCTTTGCATGGACTTCAGAATTATTTGTAGAAAATAATGGTAAACCTAATGGGTATGAGGTATATTATATTATATTTATGAAGCACAGGTAAAGATCCACTAGATGAACTCTACAAGTTGTCAATTAAAACATAAATAATACTTAGGATGTTATTTATATTTAATAAAGGTATTCAATAGTTTACAAAGAGAACTTTTAAAAATACTGTATTTTGTATGATGTTGCAAGCTTAAATAAAGGAATAGTTTTAAATTCACTTCGCAATAAATTTAAGTTAAGTTGCTATAATATTTTCATGAAGAAGAAGTTTGAGATTCCTAATTTTTATGATTCTATAAAAATGCTACTTTACTCACCTAACACTCTACCGGCATTAGCTGAATTCCTGCAGCAATTCATGTCTAGTTGCATGGGAGACAATGTAGGGGGTTTAAATCCAATTCTATTAGCCAATCTTTCAACATAAAACGCCGAGCTAATACCCATAATGTCAGAAAGTGTGTTGCCCAAGGCTGCAGCTCCCATAGTAGTTAAACAAAAATACGAGCCTAGATATAAGTCGATATAGTCACCCTAAAAATGATTTTAAAATATAAATGTATTTTTCAACAGTACGAATGGTCATGCAGATAGTTACACCTAGGATATGGAAATTAATTTCTAATATATTCTGATTTTTTCTTTGATGCGACTTGAAACCCGCTACCTTTGTTTATAAAATTTTTGGTTAAAAGGTGAGAATTTTCTTATAAAGATTAAAGTATAATGAAATTAAGTTTCTAAATAGTGTATGAAATCTAGTTTCAAGGCAGATGCATTGAAATTAACAAATTAGAGTAGGGGAGAGTCTGGGCAGTGGCCACTTTTCCATCACTTCATTATTTTTTAACATAGCGTCCCCATTTGGTAACAAAGTAGCAAATTAAGTTTGCGGACTTGATGCAAAGCTGGAGATTTGTTCTTTATTGTTTTTCTCTGTAGTGAACCTAAACTTCAAATTTAGCGCAAAAGTATATTTCATGTATAACCAAAATTTCTATTTGTGACTTAACGTTTTGATTTTTCAAACAATTGGTGGTGGTGATTATTACTTTGAACATGTAAGTATTTATTACTGCAATAATATTTTAAATGCACATCACAGTTTTCTTAGGAAATTTTATTTTCAAAGAACAGGTGGATGTGGGAACAGTGGCCTCCGCATTATTTACAGCATATATTCAAAAAACGGGTACTAGTTAAAACAAATTTTAACTTAGTCGTTTTTGTTAATTACAACTATTCTTTGTATTGGAGCAAATGCCTCGTCGAAAAAAAAGTAGGTATACAATAGAAGGGTCATTTGGAAAATGCTCCAAGAACTGCTAATTTATTCTTTCCAATAAATCTGTTCATTTACAACGATTTCTAAGTTAATCACTTTAAGTTATATATGTCTGTTTTACAACCTTTACAGTTTTATATTATTATTATTATTTTTTAATAAAAAAGAGATGGTGGCAACAGAACCACACATTGGAGGCCTGCAATGTAGGTACACTGGACAGATAGCAGCACTTTCTTAAAATTAAAAGACAAAAATAAATGATAAGCTTTTTTTTACTTGTTCTCTATATAATCTTAAAGACAAATTATATATTTTTATTGAAAGGTCAAAAATAGTCAAAACAATTGCCTTAAATAACAACAAATCTTCCCCTACTCAACCTTGCTAAAAATTAACAGCTCAAAATTAAATAATAAAAAATAAGATTATAGTATGAGAATATGTTGTTTTCAGTGGGACAATATTTTGAGCACTTAACAAATTTATTTCTAATAGTATGTTCATTGGTTGTGTACAACATGTAAAAACACTTTATTCAAACTTAATTTGTTTTTTGAATAAGAAATACTTTAAATTGCAAAATATTAACACCCCAATAAAAACTGTAAAACTTACGAAAACTAACATGAAGAAATTGTCGAGGAATCCAAATCCGATAAATGGGATAGAATTAGCGATTCCAACTGAAAATAATAATTTATAAATTAATAACATTTATTGATTTTGCTACATTTCCAAGTTATATTTAAATATCAATAGGGAGGGACAAATAAAGTTTTATATTAGATTCAGTCTAATATTGTTCATAATGCAAGCAGGAAAATCTCATGTAATGTATTTTCTTGTAACAAACAACATATAATTTTTGTCAAATGGAAAAGCCTTCCAGAAATATTTCGTATCAATGTTATATTTTAATTTCTTTTCTACCTCTACTAATAGTAAAATATTTTTTTGTTAGATCAAATATGTATATGAACTCACAAAATTGTTCCTAGTGGGAGTTAAGTAACTAGTATTTTCATGAAACATCGACAACTTTTTATATTACATAACGTGTTACTTTTACTTTACACAAACAAAATGCAGAAATATGTAAATAGTAATTACTGTCAAATTATTGTTTGAGTTACGCATTAATAACCTAATACTAGAATGTTAGGATTATCATTACTCATTATCATGAGTAGCAAAAATATTGTGTTTATGTGTAAAGTGTCCTTATTATTCATTCATTGGAGTACTGCATTCGCCTTCATCCCAAGCTATTCTAATTTGTTGTGTAAATAAATATTTTATTAACACAAGGGAAATGGAGAAAAATAAGTTCTTTAGTCTCACAGTCTATAAGTTTTATTTATCATAGAAAAAGAACTACCGGTTTCGTGCCGAAATGGGCCAGATCTTCAGGTTCAAATCAATTTTATTCAAATATCTAAGACAAATCGATTTGGTTTCATTATAAATTTAAATGTACTGGAAATAAAATGGATTTAAATTAATTAGTTAATCCAATTAAATAAAAGTCAAGGATGCGAAAAATTCCATAAATTTTTGTCAAACATGTTGTCATGAGACAATAGCTACACAGGCTTTTTGGACTCTTGTATTGACCAGATACAGGTTTTCGGAAAATCTGTAAATTTATTTTCACCCTCTTGTGATGTTACTACTGAAAAAAGTACTTACTGTCAAATAAGTTTTTTGTCGTTGGTCTAGGAATGGAAGCGGCTGTAATAGAAAAAAATCACATTAATTAGACTAAAGAGATAACTATCAAAAAATGTGAAATACACAAATTTTGTTACCTAGATATGGGTTTTATTTTTGGAATATGGAAATAATAATTTCTGAAATATGCTATGCGGATGATATGCTGAAAAAATGGGAATAAATTCGACAGCAAAGTCAGCTTATTTCGAGACCAGGACAGGCTAGTATTTAAAACATCTCTTTTCTGATCTCTCTCTTAATATATCGATAGCAATCTAATACGCCATAAGACCAATACTGCACTTAAAAGGTGTTCCGCAGATAGTTCCTGATATGCCTGATCATTGTGACATGCCTCATTTTTTTGTTTTGACAGGTGGATTCCAGTTACTTAGTATCAAATTCACAGGGCCATTATACTCAGCATTTGTAAGCATACTGTGAAATGATTAGTATATTTTCATAACTGAACTAAGCTAAAAAATTGTTAGTAAAAGCTTTGATTAAAAAATGGGTGAGCCATAACTGATTTATGACAGTACCCTGAAGAGCTTAGATAAGTGAAAATACTACAAAAACACTGCTTAACTTCAGCTTATTATTAAGTATCTTCACTTATCCATACTTTTTGGGCCCGATGCAGTTAGTAAAGCATTACATAAACTTCCACCTCAAGGCAATATAATTGTTTTTTAAATTCCTACCAAATTTTTTCTGTAGCCAGTCTTCTGGAAACGGGCAATATGATCCTGTAGGATCGACATCACCTAATCTTGGCAGTTTACTGGGCCTCCCGTATTTGCTTCTCCATCTAGATGCCGCTAACTGACCTTTAATAACATAGTATGTCGGTATTTCAGAACACAAAAAACTAATAAAAAAAATAATAAATAATGTATCCAACCTTTAGAAGAAAATACTTTTTAGGAAATAATTATTAATAATAATTAAAAAAATGTTGTATCCAATAACCAAATGACAATGTCAACAAAAAAACTTGATACCTACTCATCACTATACCCTTGTTTTTGTACTTTTCTTGAACAAAGTTTTCGTTAACATTATTGTAAACTGAATTGTTTATTAGATAAATATTTCTCAGTAGCAATAATGGCTTCTTTTGACATGGTGACATATTTTTTTAGTTACATTTGATGTTTATGTTGTAAGATTTTAGATTACAAAACACCTCTTAGGGGACAAAAAGAAATATTTTTTTTACAACAGAAAAGTAGCACTTTTGGAACTCATTTGAGTGTGAAAAGTAGGAATTCATTACACTAGACTGAAGAGCAAATTACTTTTTAGATTCAACAAAGTAAAAAATATGCCGAAATGTATGTCGTTTCCTAGTGAGGTCTAGATTTAACAATAACAAAGAATTTAATTACAAATTTCAATTCTGCACCATGTAGAATTATCTACTTGGCACAGTTTTATACACATGGTTATACATAGTCATATAGGCAAAGTTGTCACAATGTTTCAATTAATATTAACTTAGATCAGTAAATTTAATTAATGTATATAGTAGCTGTAAATTAGGCCCTTTTTTGGTTTGTGGATCACATAATAGAGTGATTAATGTTAAAATATATGCATCCGTGATTAGGGGGTACTTTGGCTCTCCTAAAAATGTCATCATTAGTGGGATATCGCGGTTTGTTGCTGTTTCCCTATTTTCTACATTTTGTATAGTTAGAGTTTGCTACATGTATACAGATACATTTTAGGAAAATTAAAAAAAAACTGTTTTGGCCACTATAAACATATGAATTGAAGCTGTTTTAAAAATATTTTTGAACATTACAGGACGCTTCTAGTTTGTGAGCGAGTATAAAAATGTATTTTTTATGGTTCAAAAAATTAGGTCTTAGTAGGACTGGGGTAAACCGTTTCCTATCAAATGATTATTTTATTCCTTAAAATAAAATAGTAATGATCACTGCTTTTGTAGCTTTTTTTACATTAGTTTGAATTAAGTGTTCTTGACAGTGTCCATTAAAAAAGCAAAAAATTAATATTTGTACCTTAAAAATTTTAGAATTCAAATATGATCTCAACAGGTATGAGACAATATTAACATGAACATTTATTTATATATATTTAAATGAATACACCTTAACATCCTATTGCATCCCTTCCAGGCTTTGGGTAATAGCCAATTTGTAGTTATTAACAAAAATTATTTGTTTTACCTTCTAATTCATCTTTGATATGTTTAGATTGATACTCATGCAGAGCTGTCATCAGAACATTTCTTTCATCTCCGTTTAATCGTAGAATGAGTTCTTGAGCTTGTAATTTTGATAAACCCTGTGTAGTACTTGTAGTTTCGGCATGACCTGCTGTCCCCGATACCACTGCACTTAAACTAAATTTTAATTTACTATTTACATTTTCATTTACAATTTTATATTTAACAAATTGCACTAATGTGTGTTTTTGTAAAAGATACCCGGGTATGGAACTGTTGAATAAGATGTTCTTAGTTCTCACTATTTTTGTTGCCATTTTTATTTATAAATTGACGTAGTTTCCTATATACATTACATAAAGCATACACTTATGTTAGAATAGATCTTCAAACAAATTATATATAAACAGGGGTATTTTCACTAATTTTATTTAAAATAATAAATACATGTCAAATTTCCACCAGCTTCACATATTCACTTGACAGACAGCTGTTGAATATTTGTGAGCGCAAGTTTATTATTGTAAATTGTCCGAAAACTAGCAGACCACTCAACTTTAACTATCTAAAATGTACATTGTTCTCAAATGTGTGGGTGGCGAACTAGTTCTTGACTCGTTCTGGACACATTTTTAGGAATTTAAAACCCATTTGGGAAACTGTCAAGAGAGTTTTAATCAATGATCTCCAATTTCAAACAAAATTTCTTGATCGATTGCTGATTGGTCAGTGATCCTTTTCAGTCCACAAACCTCCTAAGCCTTTCTGGTTTTAACTGCACTTTTTATTTAGGCAACCACTAATACATCCACTCATGCCTAATCTTATCGACTGAGAACGTAACTAATAGGTTTCTTATATCGAAATAATGAACAATAATCGATTGTAAGTAAAATAACATAAAAATACATTTTGTGCTATTAATAAAACAAACTAATAATAAATATAATTAGAGCTGAATGCTACTAGGATTTATAAGATACAGTTAAAATGAACAATATACCAATAAATAACCAAACAACACAAATCATAAAAATCGATTTCAAGAATTTCGATAATTTTCATGTATATCTTCAGTTTGTGACACATTTTGAACGAGTCGCCAACATCATCGATCACGTGACCAGTGTGATGTGCTACGTGTTCGACGTGTCAGCCAAATTCGGTTTCAAGAAGTACGAAGTACCGTATTTTTCTTTTACTTATAGCATCAGTGGTGACGGGGCTTCGAAGATAGACTTTTAGTGAAAAGTCTGTAATTTAGTTGTAAAGTAATTTATAAATCCCCGAAAATGGGAAGTAAGTAGTTTCTTTACCGT
The DNA here is from genome assembly GCA_951812935.1 of Hermaeophaga mercurialis. Taxonomy (NCBI): domain Eukaryota; kingdom Metazoa; phylum Arthropoda; class Insecta; order Coleoptera; family Chrysomelidae; genus Hermaeophaga; species Hermaeophaga mercurialis. The sequence goes on along the minus strand of OX638361.1, from coordinate 23,738,834 downwards.
TTAAAATGTATTATAACCTCTTGTTGATAATTTTTTTGGATATTTAAACCATTTTTACTGGGTGCATTTTCTAACATATTTTTTTATTGTTATTTTAGTTAAATTTTTGGAAGTTATTAAACCTTTCTGTAGCATCCTTCCTGAAATAGCGAAACCAGAAAGAAAGGTGAGGCTGTTTCTTTTACTCAATATTTTTATAGATAAATATAACTTTATACATAATTATTCGTATTTTTAACACAAACCAATTTTTATATATTACACAAATTTATTTTTCTTTGTTTTCGGTTATTTTTATTCCTATTTTCATTCATGCTTGTTGGCATATTTGTAGACATAATGTGTGGCAATTTCTGTTTTAGATACAATTCAGGGAGAAAGTATTATGGACAGCAATCACATTATTCATCTTCCTAGTATGTTGTCAGGTATGTGAACTTTTTACCTTTAAAAATACGCTATATTTTTCAAATATTTGATGGCATATGTTTTGAAATAACTTCTTGAATTTTTTTTTTCATTGGAGAATTGTACATTATATTATATACATATCCTTCAGCTTCTTAGCTGGTCTGTATTAATAATTTTTAAACCATGAAATTTACAAGATGGGTTAAATGAAGAAATTCAGTTAACTCTTTACTTTAGTCTTATCAAAATGTAGCAAATTTAAATATATCCTTGTTAAATTTAATAATATGTATGTACTAATTGCTATTAGGGTGTGTATAATAAATTTCATACATTTTAAGTAATTTGCATGAAGAAAAGATTTCTGTTAATGACCATGTGGTTTAAATACTTTTTCTCTTTCAAAAAAGCATTTATTATTATTGTCCAACAACATAAGTGTTATTTTTTAACAGTAAAATCTAACAAGTTTTTTTTAAATTTTTCAGATACCACTTTTTGGTATTATGAGCTCAGACTCGGCAGATCCTTTCTATTGGATCCGTGTTATTCTTGCATCAAATAGAGGAACCTTAATGGAATTGGGTATTTCGCCAATTGTAACATCTGGATTAATCATGCAACTATTGGCAGGAGCTAAGATTATTGAAGTTGGAGACACACCAAAAGATAGAGCTTTATTTAATGGAGCTCAAAAATGTAGGTTTAAAAAAATGCTATCTTTTAGATATCAGAAATTAATATAGACATATTTACTTTCAGTGTTTGGCATGGTTATTACTGTTGGCCAAGCCATTGTATATGTAATGACAGGCATGTACGGTGATCCAGCTGAAATTGGTGCAGGAGTTTGTCTTCTTATTATTATCCAACTATTTGTAGCAGGCCTTATTGTACTTCTTCTGGATGAACTGCTTCAGAAAGGATATGGTTTAGGTTCTGGAATTTCACTCTTCATTGCTACAAACATTTGTGAAACTATTATCTGGAAAGCCTTTTCACCTGCAACAGTTAACACTGGAAGAGGAACAGAATTTGAAGGAGCTGTAATTGCCTTGTTTCACTTGCTTACTACCAGACAAGACAAGATTAGAGGATTACGTGAAGCTTTCTATCGCCAAAACTTGCCTAATCTTATGAATCTTTTGGCTACAGTGCTCGTCTTTGCTATAGTAATATATTTCCAAGGATTTAGGGTTGATCTACCTATTAAGAGCGCTAGGTACCGTGGCCAACACTCTAGCTACCCAATCAAACTTTTCTACACCTCAAACATTCCTATTATTTTACAATCAGCTTTGGTTTCAAATTTGTACGTCATATCTCAAATGTTAGCAGTTAAATTCCATGGAAACTTTTTAATCAACCTTCTTGGAGTATGGGCCGATGTTGGTGGTGGTGGTCCAGCTAGGTCATACCCTATTGGCGGATTGTGTTACTATTTATCGCCGCCTGAAAGTGTTGGTCACATTCTTGAAGACCCAGTCCATGCAGTTCTCTATATCATTTTCATGTTAGGATCGTGCGCTTTCTTCTCAAAAACGTGGATTGAAGTTTCTGGAAGTTCTGCTAAAGATGTAGCAAAACAACTGAAAGAGCAACAGATGGTTATGAGAGGTCACCGAGACAATTCCATGATTCATGAACTGAACCGTTATATTCCTACTGCTGCTGCTTTTGGAGGATTGTGTATTGGAGCTCTTTCAGTACTTGCTGATTTCCTTGGAGCTATCGGTTCAGGAACTGGTATTCTATTGGCTGTTACAATAATTTATCAATACTTTGAAATATTTGTAAAAGAACAAAGTGAAATGGGAGGAATGGGTGCGTTGCTCTTTTAGGTCAACCATTTAAATATTAAAGAAATATCATTGGGTGTTACGCTTGATAGATATGTGATTGTTTGGTAAATACTAATTATGGTGGCTGTTTGTTTTTGTTTAATTAGTACCTCAGTGTTCCACTATAGTTATTATTTATTTTTAACAACTTATTCACTTTGTATAAAGTGTGAAACATTTTTTGTACTAAAAGATTGAAAATAGATAAATATATTTCATTGTACATTTACATCAATTTTGTGTTTAAGAAAAGCGAGATATTTATATTGTGTGGATGTCCATACTATTTAGATTATATTTAAATTTCATTTTTCATTCAGTACGGTTGTGTATTGGTCATTTATTTGTTATTAGCTGTAATTTATTTTAAATACACAAATTTCTAAATTTCAGTTTTTTATTATATAATAGTTTATCTAAAAATACATTTATTCTAAAGATTTACTAATTGTATTTCAAAGCCACAATATAGAATGTTTCTAATATATGTTATTTCTCTGATTAACGATCAATAAGATTGTTTAAAATATCACAGTACCACAATGTCATTGGAAGTTTGAAGTTGAAAATTAGTTATTCACTGAAGAATAGTAATGAAGTTTTTTCATGTTACATTTAGAGATTAGGAAACAAAATCGAAGAGGCTATCAGTTAAAGATTAAAGAGGTTTTAAAACGAGATTAATTAAGTATTAAGTTTGGTTTATTGTCAGCTCCATCTGTTTTATTATATGTACTTTATACTGCTTATAGCACAGATTATTTTACTCAGCTATCTCCTTTTAAACAGTTTTTTTCTAACTCATTTGGTTCTTGAAGTATCCTCGCAAAACTAGTAGAACTGAGTCAATTCTTAAGTCCTTGATAGCCATCTGATTGATCTTCCTCCCTATACATCCATCTCGAAAAACAATTAAATTTGAACATATACAGTGTAGTGTGTGTGTGTGTGTGTGTGTGTGCCACATCCTATTGGAACCATAAATAATTTTTATTTAGAAATAGTTGATTTAGTGTGCAATAGATAGATAACTTTGAAGAAATTCTAGATATCGAGGAGCAGTTAAGTTTTCCTCAAAAAAGGACCAAACATCCAGTAAAGTAAGTAGTCCATGGGAGCTAAAATGCTACTTTATTACTCTCTCGTGTATTAAAAATATGTTAAGGGAGCGTATCGTAATAATCATTAATAAGATAGGTAATATTACGTAATTATTGCCTGCAAACGGCGATTAAAGCCTGTTGTACAAGGTAACGAAACTGACAACAAAATTTGATAATGACAAATTAAAATGTTCATTGATCAGGATACAACGTTCCATGTGTAGGCATTTTTTTACTATACTATACTTAAAAGAATATACAATTTAATGCACATAGCATGTTCTTGGGGTCTAGATCATTTACTTAACTAGAGATCTAAATATTTTACATGCTCTTGGAATTACTTTCACATGTAAAATGCAGTTTACAACTTATTTTATGTATAGATATCGGAGAAAAACGTCTTATATTTATAAATTACGTAAAACAAAAATAAATACTAATTTGTGTTTGAACATTTCAGGTGTTCAAGAGTGGTAGGATACCATCATTATGGAAGTTAAATTGGTAGTCCAACACGGTTTTTTCAGATAGTCTTTTATTTATGATCTTGATTATTTGAACTACCCCCATTAATTATCTGATTCTTCATATTCTTATTTTATGTGAAGTTGCAATACTATTGTGCGACGTCGTGGAACGTATTCGTGATGTACAACACGTTCGTAGTCGAAGAAAACAGTAAGTATAGCCTTTACGTTACTTCGACTTTGTCGCGATTTCTTGGATCGATGATCTTTCGTAGTTCACTGCTAAGATTACTTTTCTGTCAGGGTTGTAGCCATAAATCTATGCTACAACGCCAGTAATAACTCTTTTAATTAAATTAAGAATATTGCTTAATAGATTCCAGGATGTCTTTGGCAATATGAACCCGAGAATTCTTCTGTAAGCACTTGTAGAATAAAGTTTTCAATCGGAATATTCGATGCTTACACAAGAGGGTACTGGTGCCGACTGCCGACTTAACAGCTATTGGGTCCACCCTAAATACTGAATATCTAAGATAACACCCTAACAGACAAATTAGGGAATGGCTCGACTACCCACCAGACGACCACGGGAGATTACCGAGTTCTAAAATGCGAGGAACAATATCCGCTTTAGGAAAGTCCGATTGAGTACCAAATCTCCAAAAACCCTAAAAGCCTATGCGGGATGGGCTGGGACCTCGCACATGTATGATCCAGAGAGAAAACTGCTGAGCATTACCTCGGCGAAGAAGATGACAAAGGTTTGTCTCCATTATGGGATAAAGTCACATGACAAAATATGATCTGAGACTATCCAGAGGATGACAGGGGTGGTGTAAAGCCTAGGGTAATTATTAAACAGTATATCAGGGTAGTAGTCATTCCAGGAGTGCTCAGGTAAAAATGTGCGTAATGAATTGTTTTCCATAATAGGAATGCCCAAGGACAAAGATTATTATATGTAAATTGTAAGAGATACAAAGTTGCTTAAGTGAAAAAATAATGGCGTATGTAGGAAACAAATAAAATCACGTATGTAGCAAAAACTGAAAAATATTCTGATAATAAAAAAATCTTTGACATTTTAGCTTTTTTCATAACCATTAATTTTAATTTCATTACAGTTTTCCTCCTGAAATTGATAAAATTATATTAAAAAATATTAACAGAACAAACAGTACGAAAACCTCAATACTCTAAAGCATTAATTGCTATAATTATAAATTATTTTTTTAGTTTCCAGGAACTACAGCAGAGAGGGAAGCAATTGCCTGCAGTTATAAAAATAGATGAACCTTTCGACAAGAGTTTTTAACTACAAAGATCATAACAGTGATGAAGGTGTTTTCTAAAACTTTTCTTTATAAAAAAGCATTAGAAAATGATATACTTCCAGAAGGACACTGTTGTGTCGCTGATGATGCGTTTGTTCTGCAGCTATTCTTAAACCATATAAAAGCGTACCTCTGACGACCAAGGAAGAGAATATTTTTAATTAATGTCTTAAGTTGAGTAACACTTATTATTGAAAATGCATTTGGTTTTTTGGTTAGTGGATTTGTTAAGTATAGACAAAATTCTTAAAACTTGTTATCCTCTTCAATATTGGCTAAAGAAAGCTACCTCGAATACTTATTTTTTACCGAAATCAGTTGATGACAAATATATGTATATGTATGGTACAAGCAAAATTGTTTCTGGAAAATAGAGATCTGAGGTGTAATAACTAAAATCAATTACAAAACTTTTTACCTCTTACAAATAGTCCAGGATTACCAGAGAATATAGAGACCATATCAGAAGGTAATATAATAATATCAAGCGATCATAATTTTTTAATTAATTAGATTAAAATGTAATTCAAAATATTTTTTTGTTTTATATTTCATCTTACTTCATACGTATTCACACATTACAAATACACTGCAAAGATGCCAACAAAAAATTTTAGTAACCAAATCCACTTTGTGTAGATCGTTTTCTTTACTTTTTCTCAAAAAGGCGTCCATAGTTTTAAACTACTTCACATATGAAATTTACACATTATCTCCGACCATTGATTTCATTGATTTCTCTATTTTTTGTTGTTCTTGATTATATGTGTTCCGAAAGTTTTTAATTCTTAGCTCGTTTATCACCTAATGTAAAACCCTTAATATTAATTTCATTATCCGTTTATAACATACAGGGTGTTACTATATTCGACCGACAACGCTTTACCCCAGAGAGCTCTCGTTAATTGATGAATTTTGATATGGGAACATAAACCCTTAAAGGGCTTAGTTTCCGAGATACAGGGTGTTAAAAGTTTGAAATCAAAATTAAAAATTTGTCATAAATCAGAAACGCCTCCAAATATTTTTTTCAAATTTGGTGACCAATATGCTCTTTAAGAAAGTAATATTTTGACATAAACTGACTTTTGAAAAATTTAACCAGTGGCGCGCTATCAGGGTTTGTGGCAACTTTTATCCCCCTATCTTTTACGCCACTGGAACAAATATTTTTTTTTTAATTTTTTTAAATTCTCTGTTCATTTTTAGGTAAAAAAGTAATAACCTTTTATGGAGCTAAAATGAACGGTATTGTAGATATTTGATTCTGAACAAAAGTCTGCAAGTACTTAGATAATTCACAAATTATGATTTGTTGTGTAATTTGCCCGTCGACGTTTTGCTAAACAAGTAAGTATTTGCTTTTAATCCATACTATTAATTCGATTTCGAATAATAACTAAGCGTTAGGCGTTAGTTGAAAAAAGAATACATGCTATTTCTGAGATTTTCTGAGAACTTGATAAAAGTAAAAATCACAATAACGCAAAAGCTATCAAAATTAAATTCAAACAAATGTATTAGATACAACAATAACAAAATTGACAAAATTACAATAGTTGTTCATACTGTCGGCCGTTTACTTGTAAACACGTTCTACACCGTTTTCTCATTGACTTCATGTAGCCCCAGATAAAAAAATCGATAGGGTTTAAGTCGGGTGACCTTGGAGGCCAACATTGGGGTCCACCCCGACCAATCCATTTTTCTCTAAATCCTCTGTTTAGGAAATTTCTAGCACTTGCAGCAAAATGAACAGATGCCCTATCGTGCTGAAACCACATGTGTTGTCTAATATTTAACGGTACATTTTCCAACAATTCATCTAACACTTCTTCCAGAAACCGCGTATAAATATCTCCATTTAATTTATTTGGAAAAAGGTAAGGCCCGATTAAACAATCCCCAACCATACCCACCCACACATTCACCGAAAATGTATGCTGAAATCCACGTTCACGAACAGACTGTGGATTTTCTTCATCCCAAACGTGACTGTTTCTGGAATTAAAAATGCCTTCCCTGGTAAATTTGGCCTCGTCTGTATATAATAAATAATTTGGGAAATTTCGATTTTCACGACACTTTTGTACATACCAGTTTGAAAATTCCATACGTACCGGAAAATCTCTAGGTTCTAATGCTTGAACCCTGGTGAATTTGTAAGGACGCAATATTTGTTCTTTTAAAACTTTCCATACAGTATTATTGTCCACTCTAAATGCATGGCCTAGAGTTCGAGTACTTAAAGATGGCCTTTCAGAAATATTATTTAATATTGCCTCTTCCAGACGCACAGTCCTTGTTGTTCGTGGCTTTCCAGCATTATTTCTATTAATTAACAATCCGGAGTTATTCTCAAAAACACGTTTTTCAATGAGAAAACGGTGTAGAACGTGCTTACAAGTAAACGGCCGACAGTTTGAACAACTATTGTAATTTTGTCAATTTTGTTATTGTTGTATCTAATACATTTGTTTGAATTTAATTTTGATAGCTTTTGCGTTATTGTGATTTTTACTTTTATCAAGTTCTCAGAAAATCTCAGAAATAGCATGTATTCTTTTTTCAACTAACGCCTAACGCTTAGTTATTATTCGAAATCGAATTAATAGTATGGATTAAAAGCAAATACTTACTTGTTTAGCAAAACGTCGACGGGCAAATTACACAACAAATCATAATTTGTGAATTATCTAAGTACTTGCAGACTTTTGTTCAGAATCAAATATCTACAACACCGTTCATTTTAGCTCCATAAAAGGTTATTACTTTTTTACCTAAAAATGAACAGAGAATTTAAAAAAATTAAAAAAAAAATATTTGTTCCAGTGGCGTAAAAGATAGGGGGATAAAAGTTGCCACAAACCCTGATAGCGCGCCACTGGTTAAATTTTTCAAAAGTCAGTTTATGTCAAAATATTACTTTCTTAAAGAGCATATTGGTCACCAAATTTGAAAAAAATATTTGGAGGCGTTTCTGATTTATGACAAATTTTTAATTTTGATTTCAAACTTTTAACACCCTGTATCTCGGAAACTAAGCCCTTTAAGGGTTTATGTTCATATATCAAAATTCATCAATTAACAAGAGCTCTCTGGGGTAAAGCGTTGTCGGTCGAATATAGTAACACCCTGTATATGAGAAGCTGACCTTAGAAAAAAAATGACTACCTAGTAACAATGTTTCTACTAAATATTATAAACAAGTTTTTGTTAACGTCTTATTAAGTGTCAAAATTTTGCACATATTTTTTTATTAAATTTAGTAGAACATTAATCATAAAATTATCAATTTTACTTATGGTTTAATCTACATAAAAATTGATATTGGATATAATAACTTTACTATTGCTTTTCGTGACAACGTCGGTGTTTATCGCCAAGAAATGTTATTCTTTTGGAGTTGCGATGATCCCGTTAGCATTGCAAAATTTTCCTAAAAACCATATCTGGTAGATTAAACATTTTGTATCAAAATAATTGAGGAGATGGATGATATAAGAACTAGTCTTCACGTTCAAATAATACAGCTTGTAACGATATTGAAAAAATGGTGACAGAGACAGGGATGTCTGAAAGCCGAAGGGACTCGTTGCTGACAGATCAAATATGCAAGAAAACTGAAGTTGTGAGCTCTGTGATTTGATTTTGGTAATGGAACCAATGGAACTAATAAGGCACTACATCCGTTTATTTTGATATTTGTTTATTCATATTGTATTATAAATAAAATTAAAATTGTCGATGTCGTAGTGTCAGTCATTCTTTTCCGAAAATCTTTGAGCGGCATTAGAATATTTAACTAGTTACTTAAGCGAATTACTGTTTGAATAACTGGGGGAAAAAAACAGTTTTCGTGAGAGGTGCAGAAAAATATTTAGTTCTTAATTTTCATGTGTTTTGGACAAACTAATTAGATGCATTTTCCTTAATAATGGGGGATGAGGCCCCCAATAAACCTCTTTTAGTCATCAGATCATACATAATTCTCTCTACCCTACTTTCAAGTTTTGGTTAATTCCTTACTATTTTTTTTATAGGAAGATGAAATCTTTTGGAAGTTTTTTTAAAAGTATTATCTCTACCCATCTCATTTGACGGGCTTGGATCTAAATTTAGTTTAGAATTAAAAAAAAGGAGCAACAAGAGGACGAACAAATTGATGGATAAAAGATAAAGCAAACGGAAAAAATAGTAAACGAAAATACCTCTAAGATGCGTATACAAATATAGAGAAAGAGAAAAGAAAACTTTCCTTTGAGATTGGGATCCAAAGGGACCACCATATTGATAATGAGGAAGAAATATCTCTATCACCGCGCTATCCTCAACAACAACCTAAAAAAACTAGTGGAGTAACTCGAAGTGATCGTATAATAAAAGACAAAATTGTGAATATTGTCGATAATAATCCAATAGTACAGCAAACAAACTACCATACTGAAACAAAGTATTGAGTTTTTTAAACGTCAAACAGAAATACTCAGACTCTGCTTTTGGTTCTTATATTATAATTGTATAGAAGCTGATAAGCGTTGTAATGTCTTTAGCCTAGAGCTGATGGACATAGAGAAAATTCTTCGCAGGTTGATTGTTAAAAAATTTCAAAAGAAGTTCGAATGTGAAAGTAAAAAAGTCTAATTCTCCATAAACACAAATTTACTTTATTGTCTGACGCGTTGCGGTTTTATAACCATTATCAAAGACAAGATTTAGATTTCTTATCTAAAATATGACAAATCTTATATCAGTCAATATTAGATCGTTTCAAATGAGAAGACAAGAGTCTTTTGTCAAAATTGACGTAATTGTTTATTTTTTATTCAACATAATTGCCAATTTGCGTATGTATATATAATTTCCCGTTGTAATTTATTTCAGTGCGGCCGGGCGCAGTACATTTTATATAAATATTTAATGAGGCAAAGTGATTGTATGCTTGACAACTCCTCAATACTTGCATCTAAACTGAGAGAGAGAACACCTTCCAGATTATTTATTATTTTTTGATTGGCTATCAGATAAATTCTATTGGTGATTATTGCACTGTGTGAGTCCACGTTGACCAGTTTCCTTATTTGGAGAGTTCCAGGGTTGTATTAAATACAAATTGTTTGTTTCCCAATTTAATTTGGTTGTAAAACGTGACAATTTATATATGATTAGAAATAATAAGCTTTTTGTTTATTTTTGTAGTATTTTATGCAGAGCATAATTGATTTTTACATAATGTGGACTATAATTTAAATGGAAAAATCCTATGTACCTACTTATCTTCTGGAACAAATCACTTTCATCGAATAAAACACTGATAAAATTATATATTTTTTAACAACTTTAATAAAGATAACGAAGTTCAGCATTTACAATTTTATAATAACTTTGATAGAGTTCTTTGAGCGATTTTCAGAATAGTTGGCGCACATTTTCACTATTTCACTAATCAAAACTTAAAGTAACTTAATTTTACAGATAGCATTAAACTTGTAAACTTAAAATATGGGTGACAATTTATATTTTTTTAACTTATGTGAGGGGCAATAAACAACTTAAAGCGTGTATTTTGGTGACTCTTCTTGAGCGGAGGGGGCGTGCAGTATTCAGAGGGTTTTGAGCGACTCTTAATATTTGAAACTGTGAAATTGGTTGAGACACTTTGAGAGTAATATCACGTCTCATTGGTTAAATATGAGCTCAGAGAGGGCAGTTTTCATCGGTTAATTTTTCTAGCGTATATTAGCCAATTGTTGATTGGTTAAAGTTAAAATTAAGGTTTTTGCTTACGTGATTGATAGTTTGTTTGTATATAAATCGTTTGGGAATGTACAGGGTGTACTAATGTGAGTTGAATATTATTTTAACTTTATTAAAATGAGTGAATTTTAAATAAGGTATGTATCAGGATTACAATCTTGGAATTTATTGTTGAATCAAATTATTTAGTTATTCGCCTTTACTATGCAAATTTATGACTTCCATTTCTTCATTGGGATCTTTCACATACTCCTGAGAGTAACGTGGAATTGGTACCTATATTATTTTCTATAACGAACAAATCTCTTTTAGATCCCATCATAGTTTCTTTTGTAAGTGAAGAATGGGATGACCATGAAAAATTTGGTATCTGGATAGTGCCCAAAAGTCTTCCCAAAAATAATAAGAAAATGTACCAGCAGTTTAAGAGCTTAAGATAGAAAAAACGGATCTAACTATGGACTGGTAGAGATAATTCACGTTTCAACTAAAATATCGAAGACCTCTTAATGAAAACTGATTTCTAACGAAAAAACGAGAACTAAATAGAAAAAAAAGAAACAAAAAATCGTTGGCCCGTATAGATAACGCCATGACGGACAATATTTGGAGTAAAGTATATCATTTTTACTCTATTAATATCTTTTAAAATGATTAAAGAACAAATAAACAGGTTCCGCGATTACCATATACGGCTGATCTTACTATAAGAAAAGTTCTCCATTTTGTGGGTTTTGGATTTAGAAAATTAAATAGTAGGCAGACCATTATGGAATCTCAAAGGATTATTATTTTACGGAATGAATATTTGAATCGGATAGCTGAGCCACGTTATCAAGGTAGATTTATAGTATACCTCAATGAAACTTGGTATGACACACAAGACGTTGTGAAGAATGGATGGAGTGATGACTCAGCTCGCTCTTCCCTAAATACTTCTCCAAATAGAGGAAAGCCCGTTATTATTTAAATACTGGTAATGAAAATGGATTTGTGGTGAATTGTTTACTTTTATGGGTAAAGAATATTTCGAATTGCTCTGCTGATTGTCATCAAGATATGACTTCCAGCTTATTTGAAAAATGGTTTCGCGAATAATTATTACCGAATTATCTACCAAATGCGCTTAAAAGATAATGCTACTTTCCTCTCCCGACAAACAAATGATATTCCAAAACACAATGCTCGAAAAAAGGTAATATCCATCTTTTTAGATGGCATAGGTGCAGCTTATCCTCCTGCAGCTTTGAAAAAAAACCTATTTTCTATATTGAAGGTTTAAATCTTAAGCCTAACTACGTTATTGTTGAGACGGCTAAAACATTTGGTTACTCCGTTACACGATTGCCACAGTAACCATTAAGTGGTGAGAAGGTTTGCGTGCTTTTAAAATAAATAAATAATAAAATAAAATAAAATGTACATATCGTACCTATTTTAAATCTGACTCTGAGCTAGCCACTCCTCGATCTGGCACGCGATCTTTGGTCTAACGAAAAAGTGAAACGTTACAAATTAATTCTAACTAGAACTATACATTTCGGTGAGTATATAGGTTAGTAGTGCAAACAGTAATTCTCTCTGTAGTGGGGAAATGTTAGGAGGTTAGTAGATAGCCTAGAGAACTATTCACTTCTCTAGCCGGTCAGCTGCTACTAGTACTGGTGTAAGTTAGTATGAAATATACACTGTATAAGCCTTGCAAATTACTAGTAACTAACCCATTTACTACACCAATAAAAATACCCATTTAGATACGACACTTCTTAATACCACAATAAAAATACTAATAGGGGATTTTGTGCAGGCAGTTTTCGAGATAATTCCTCAACTCTGTATATGTTTCATGACTAGAAGTATTTAACATTGAAATATGCAAAAATAAATACATACAAGTGTTACTCTTAAGTAAGCCCTTTTATTTTAATAAATAGCATGTAATGTTATCCAAACAATTTTCATATCTACATTCTTTATCCTTTAATTATGAAACTATAATTATTTTTATCAAATGTTATCTTAGTATTATATTAAACATAATGAATGACCTCTACCCCCTAGTAACAATTTATAATGGAAGGAATTAAGTTTATTCGATTTATTTATTTTGCGCTACACGGGAGAAAACGGTACATACAATTAATTTTTAAAAATGTATAAAAGTATCGATAGAATTAGTCGTATTTCAATAAAATTAAATAGAGTATCAAATTTAAGATTTTTGAGTAGTGCGGGGCCTCCACGTCCTGAGGGACCGTTGTTTCCAAGAGAAGATGATTTTCCCGGAAGACATATTGGTCCTAGAGAAGCTGATGTTAGTTCGATGTTGGATACTTTAGGGTTCAAAGTAAGTATTCACATTTTTTATGGCCGAGGGCAAAAATGTGGGCTTAATTGTTTTTAAATTGATAGTCATTATGTGGGTGATTTACCTGGCGGTAAAAAGTGTATTTTGATGTAAATTATGAATTATTTAAAAAAATTAATAATAAAAATTATGTAAAATACCAAAAATTTATATTATTTATTTTTGCAGAGTCTCGATGAACTAACAGATACAGTAGTGCCCAGAAATATAAGACTAAAAGGAAAACTGGATATTGAAAATCCAAGAAGTAAGTATAAGCATTTAATTTTTTTAAATTTCCATTTATAAACATTATGGGTAAATGATTCAAATCTTTTATTTTTACAAACGGTTGCATTAATAAGGTAAGAAATTTTATTAAAATATATTGGATAATCGCCGATTTAGTTAATTTAGTGTATATGCGTCAAATTAATATTTACGTATTAAACATTTTGAAATGAATTTTTTTGTTAGTTTGTACGAGTAGTGCTGTATTTAGTAAAATTATTTACAAAATTAATTTCTTGTCAATAACAACTCTATAATTATTACTAAATATCTTAGCTGGGGGTCATCTCATCACGATAAAGCGTATAAACAAATGATAGTATTCAGTCATTTGGTTCGCTGGGGGTCTCATTAAATTATATACAGGGTGTTTCAAATGCCGAAAATGTTAGGGTTTATTTATATCTAACATTTTTATTTATTAGCAGGGCCGGTATACCAAATTTGGAAAATCTTTTGGTATGTTGGATACTTTAAGAAAAACTACATAGGAAGCACTCATAATATTACATCAGTTCTTTGTAATGATAGATTCCTTTTCAAAAAATTTTAATTCAATGAAAAGAATGTTAAATGCTGTGTCTACGTTAGTCAAATTATCTTAACTTTATAACATTAGTACACGAATGACAACTTATTAATTTGCAGGCGAGTACGAACTTATTAAAAGAATAACAGAAATCTCACAAAAAAATGAAATATGGAGATCTTACATTGGAATGGGATACCACAATTGTTGTGTACCTCATACAATTATGAGGAATATTTTCGAAAATCCTGGCTGGACTACTCATTACACTCCTTATCAACCAGAGGTAATTAGGAATTATTTTGTTCAGATTTATTGCGAAGTTGTTTATCCTTATGAACTCATTTATGTAGATATAGTTATCAGTAGAAAAATATAATTGTAATAAATAGTAGGTAATGTCGAGAATATTTATTCTATTTTCTCAGTGTTATTTTTATTGTAATATATGTGGGTTGTATATGTGTGACGACACCACATGTATTGTTTTATGCCGAGCGGGAAAATATGCAGTTATTGAGACGGATTTGTTAACGAATATCAAACCTGGAAAGGGTACACTTATCGCTCATAGGTTTCTTAATCAACTAATGAAACTAAACCGAAACTTATCTAATTTATTTATTCGGACGAAGAATACGTTAACATTAACTATAAATATCTTTTTCAATTCTTCGGTATATGGGACAAAATAAAGCGTGTAAATTATTACTTAGTTGACGATTATTTAAATACTTTCTTAGGACTACAAAATAGAACAATACATTACGAAGACAAAGATATTGTGGAAAATGCTTTTAAAAAAATGCACCGCCGATAACAAAATTAGATATTGATTAGTACTTTTAAAAAACAATAAAAAATTAGATAATTAAAAAACACTTATCAACAGCAAAGTAGAATATTAAAAATTATAAAATACACATTATCATTAATTGTTAGAAACATAAAATTGAACATTCCTGCATCTTGTTTTGTCTTCAAAAAATTATACCTATTATTCTTACATAAAAATTACAATCATAAACTAATCTTTGTTGTCGTTTGAAATATCAATCCAACATCAGAGTAATTAATTCTTCTTAATTAAAATTCATCATCTGCTATAGTGAGACAAGAACTATTTCTATTTTGATCTGATTTGACCTTGCTGAAAGTTAAGAACTTTATCGGTTTACAACGAGTTCCCCTGCTGTTAGCACAGAGTCATATTAAAGACACAGCATGAGGGGTCTATAATCTTCATTTCTTGTCAATCATTAGCAAATAACAAACAAAATTATTATGCTTTAAGTTAAATAACCTGCCTTAGTTTCAAGAATTCATTAACTATAACAATTTTTTGAAACAAACAAATAAATGTTTGTTGACTCTGGGAACTGTTTCTACGTCGATAAACTCTGTCATTTCCATAGTACACCACAAAAAAATACAACAAAATAGGAAAAACAAAATTTACTCGTTTACTTTAAACAACATGTTTAATGCCGGCAATACGGCCCAAGTAAAGAATTTCTGTGGCGATAAGTTTTAATGGTTACTTCATTGCAGAACCTTAGGCGGCACCAATAAATATTGTGGGACTGTGTTTAAGTTTCAAAAGATCTTTTGTATTTTTTCTCCTAAATATACCTTTTATTTAAAAATATGTATACTGATAATTTAATTATTTTATTCTTCTTCTACATTCTTAAAATACTAAATTTCTAAATTGTTAATGTTATTTTAACAGGGACAGTTCTGTTACCCTATTAAAGAAGTTATTTTCTAATTTTTCCTTTTTCAAATACACCAGAAATTCATATTAAACACATCAAATTATGAAAGCTATAACTTTTTTTACAAGTTTTGAAAAATTTTACTTTTCAGATAGCTCAAGGTCGTTTAGAAAGTCTTCTTAATTACCAAACTCTTGTGAGCGACTTAACTGGTTTAGAAGTAGCCAACGCATCTCTGTTAGATGAAGGAACTGCTGCAGCAGAAGCTCTTTCCTTATGTTACAGGTATAATAAGAGGATGAAGCTCTATATTTCACACTTACTGCATCCCCAGACTATTTCAGTCGTTCAAACTAGATGCCACTCTTTGGGCCTCACAGTAGAAGTCGTAGATGTATTCCAAGCTGACTTTTCTAGCAGAGACGTTGCTGGTGTTTTATTTCAATATCCCGACACTGAGGGAAATATTGTCGATTTTGATGCTGTTGCTGATGATGCACACGCTAATGGTGATTATTTTTTAATCTCAAGTCGATATAAAAATTCAAAAATTATACACAGAAAATTTTCAATTTTCTCTCAGGTACCTTGGTTTGTTGTGCTACTGATCTTTTGAGTCTTACGATTCTTCGTCCGCCAAGCGAGATTGGAGTTGATATTGCAGTAGGGACATCACAAAGATTGGGAGTTCCTCTAGGATATGGTGGTCCACATGCAGGCTTCTTTGCTTGCACTCAATCTCTGGTAAGTATTAGAAGTTTTAAAAAAAATATGGTATACAGCCAGTACATGCTAAAGAACCCATGTTTTAGGTGCGACTTATGCCAGGTAGAATGATTGGAGTAACTAGAGATGCAGCAGGTAGAGATGGTTACCGTTTAGCCCTTCAAACTAGAGAACAACATATACGAAGAGACAAAGCGACCAGCAATATTTGCACAGCTCAAGCTTTATTGGCCAACATGTCTGCAATGTATGCTGTCTACCACGGACCGCAAGGGCTCAAGGATATTGCAACAAAAGTACATAATATGACATTGGTAAGTAATATATTAGATTGTTCATTTTTAATGTAAAGAAAGAAATTTATAGGAAGTCAGATAAAAGTTTCTAAATTTGACAGACGACTTATGACATCTAATAGATGTTCGGTGGTGCGGAAATGTTTATGTCAAAATTTAACTATTTTCAAATGTTAGATGTTAATAGTCGATATATGACATTTTTGAAGTAAGAGTTGACATTATCTTCGGTAAAATGATTCTTTTAAGAATCGTATAGCTTTAAGATTATATGCAAGAATAAGTCCAAGTTCTCGCCCGAAAAACCCACTTTTATATAGGGTGGCTGCGAAAATAATGCACATTTTTTATGGATGAGTTATAATAAAGCATGTAGAATAAAAATGTATTTCTTTTTAAAGTCAGTCGTCGTTTTCAAAGAAATAAATTTTCGAGTCAATGTTTAGTACATTTGTGAGTAAACTAATGATACTAGAAAAAAATGTATTAGAATAATTTGTTGCAAATAACACGTTCTACATTGCATTTAAAAATATTCATTATTTTCGTGAACTCTGTATTACTTATTTATATTTCAATATAATTCTATTTTTCCAGACTTTACATCATGGTTTACGAGAAGCTGGAAATACACTCACTAATAAATACTTCTTTGATACGTTGAAAGTTTTCCCGAAAATGAGTGTTGAAGAGGTAAAATACAGAGCTGTTGAGAAGAAAATTAATTACAGATATTACAAAGATGGAGCTGTTGGGGTAGCTCTAGATGAAACAGTTTCATTTGAGGATATTAACGATATTTTATATACATTTAGTAACAACGAACAAACCGTAGAGAATCTAATAAACGACCCTAAAATTAGGGATAAGTCAATTTATCGAAGTGACTTCAAAAGGACCTCCCCATTTTTGACTCATCCGGTATTTAATTCACATCATTCTGAGACCAGAATAGTAAGATACATGAAAGTATTAGAAAATAAGGATATTTCGTTGGTGCACAGTATGATACCATTGGGTTCGTGTACTATGAAACTTAATTCCACTACTGAAATGATGCCCTGTTCTTTTAAACATTTCACTGACATGCATCCATTTGCTCCTAAAGAGCAGTGCATAGGATATCATCAATTATTCGCGGAACTAGAAAAAGATTTATGTGCAATCACTGGTTACGATAAAATTAGCTTTCAACCAAACAGTGGTGCCCAAGGAGAGTATGCAGGTTTAAGAGCAATACATTGTTACCACCAAGCTAAAGGTGAAGGGCACAGAGATGTATGTTTAATTCCAGTAAGCGCACATGGTACCAATCCAGCTAGTGCTCAAATGGCTGGTATGAAAGTGGAACCCATAAAAATCCGTAGTGATGGAACCGTGGATGTAGAATATTTAAAAATGAAAGCTGAACAAATTAGAGAAAATTTGTCATGTCTTATGATTACGTACCCTGCAACTAACGGAATATTTGAAGAAACTATTGCTGATATTTGTAAAATTATTCATGATAATGGGGGTCAAGTTTATCTAGATGGAGCAAACATGAATGCCCAAGTAGGACTTTGTAGACCTGGAGATTATGGAAGTGACGTTTCCCATTTGAATCTTCATAAAACTTTTTGCATACCACATGGAGGAGGAGGACCTGGTATGGGTCCAATAGGAGTTAAGTCGCATTTGGCGCCATTTTTACCAGGACATCCGGTAATTAATCCACTTGGGGAAGATGCGACTGCGTATGGCGTAGTAAGTGCTGCTCCTTATGGATCTAGCGCTATATTACCCATTTCTTGGGCATATATTAAAATGATGGGTCCAAAGGGTCTGAAAAAAGCAACTGAAATTGCTATTTTAAACGCAAATTATATGTCAAAAGTGTTAGAACCGTATTACACAACATTATTCAAGAGCCCGACTTCAAATTTAGTGGCTCATGAATTTATTATTGATACTAGAGATTTTAAAAAAACTGCAAAAATAGAAGCAGCTGATATTGCTAAGAGACTAATGGATTACGGATTCCATGCACCTACAATGAGCTGGCCTGTAGCAGGTACTCTTATGATTGAACCTACTGAATCTGAAGATAAACAAGAACTCGACAGGTTCTGCGCTTCACTAATATCCATTAGGGAAGAAATTAGAGATATAGAAGAAGGTAGATCTGATTCGCGAATTAATCCTTTGAAAATGGCTCCTCATACTCAGGAACAAGTGATAAGTAGTTCTTGGGAAAGGCCTTATTCTAGAGAACAAGCAGCTTTCCCTGCACCATTCGTGAAACCGGAAACTAAAATATGGCCTTCTGTAGCTCGAATCGACGATATTTATGGCGATAAACACCTAGTTTGTACATGTCCTCCAATTTTGGATGAATTCAATTATTAGAAGTTAATAATATATTTATATTTTTGTATAAATCACGTATCTTATTTATTTATTACCTGTAGATTAGAATATTTAATAAATAAAAAAAGAATATACCTATATAAAATGTATTGGGTACTATTCAAAATATCTTATAGGAAAGATCGACTCTTTTTTTATAAATTATAATTTATAATTATTTTTAAAATAGTTAACTTTCTACAAAAAGGCAGGTAGTAAAAAATTATATTATTTAGTAATTATAAACAATGGGTACATTTAGTTTTCTTCATAACAAAAACATTCACTAGAGGAACAGTTATTTGCTGGATATACTATACATTTGTCCATGCAACTGATGTCTGCAGCTAAAATTCCTTGATATTGACCTACTGCTTCACATGTATTCCTAGAATCAAAAGGATAACGGTTTAAGAAAAAACTAAGCTTGAAAAAGATAAATTTCAGATTTTGGACTGTTAGTTTTACCATTTGCTCAATCACACATAAGCCACTCTCTTAATTTTATAAATAAGGAAGGCATCGTTTTTAAAAATAAATTTTAATAAAATTGCATTCAATTCGATTTAAGAATTTCAAAATCGTATCGAGTTTTTTGCGTTTAAAAGAGAAATTTGGCAGCACATAATTGACAGAATTTTGGATATCAATAAAAGAGAAATATCCTCTTCTAAGTAAAAAACCTCAGAGGATTTTCATTCTATTTTCGACAGGTCGTATTTATGTAAATCTGGGTTTTTGACGGTCGCTGTTCTGGAGAACAAGTATTGAGCAAAAATCAACGTGGAAAAGAATAGATAGTATTTAATTACACGATTTGAGAAAATGTTCAATGAACCGTAAGCTGATCCAGCGCATATATTAATGTTAATAAAATGAATAATTTATTTTATTTATAATTACTAATTATTAATCAGTTATCTTTTCTTAGGATGGAAACATTTTAGTTTAAAAAGGAAATCCCAATTAACCTATTAGCACCTCTATACCAACTAATGTAAAAAATAATTCTCGATTTCATTGACCTTGAAGCTCGAATTGGGTTGGAGGTTCTTATATATAAAATATAATAAATTTACAAACTGGCGGACCCCCATTGGAGTATTGAGAAGTAGTCACGTGATATTTTCTTCAAATAAGAAAGGTCTTATTATCCTATTTAGGTCTGACGGTTACTTAGAAAAATTATGCAAATCTGTTTATTTATAGAATATCAAAATAATAAATTTAGATACGTACGGACATATGCAAATATCTCGTGGACAATTAGGAGGATACCTAAGGCAGTTTGTAAGGCACCATTCCTTCATACCAGGAACCATTTTATGTACACTATAATTAGGAAAGCAAACTTGTTCCCTTATAACAATTGGAATAAGATTATAAGGGACAGGTTTGGAATTATCTCTATAAAATAATTGATACGGGTTGATATTTTCAACAAAAAGGGGAGGAATTCCTCCTCCAATACTAGAGTGTATTGAAACGTCAGCACAATTTCTAAACGTCTCTGATTTTCCACAACCTTGAGCCTCTGTACCATTAGCACATTCACCCCATTGATTTCCAGTGTAATAAGTCCACTGCAGCACACATTGAGTACATGTTATGTAAGGAGGTAACCTTACTTGATATCTAAAAATAAAAGCGTATGTTAGTCAACCAAATTTTACTCCTAATTATGAAAAAATATTTAGATATTTTTATTTTATCAATATTACATTAGTTGTAAGCTTGGGAAGCAAAATGTTATGGATGAACTTTATTAAAGACCATGTATATTTTATCAGTAATATTTTGTTTTTAGGTGATGGTGCAATTTTTCATTCTCGCCCTTAAGGATGAGATCGCTACAGATGAGAATTTTGATTAGGTCTGAGAGCATAGGTGAACTTATAGTAACTGATAACTGACTCAGTATTTGCCTAATGCTTTGAGAAAATATCTGAAAAATGTATAACAGAAGCTAAACCATAGAGCAACCTCACTCGCAGTTTTAATATGCTGAACTATAAATATTCGTCTTGTACTTACATTAAAAATATAATTGATTTGCAAAAATCAATTTAAAAAAATATTTCCAAAAATCTGAATTATTTCGTTTAGTTCTTAAACCCAACAGTCCTAGATGGCAAGAAACCTTAATAAAATATTTGTTGCGACAGATTTTTAAATATTTATTGAATATTTTATATATATACATGGTGAGGCATTAGTGTGGCAAAGCTCGATTAGTCCGCTATTATTGAAGTTACGAAAAAAAAAATTTACAAAAAATGTAGACAGTCTTGAGATTCATATTTTAAAATTAGTCCCAAATATACAGTGTGTTCAGGAACGCTGTGCCAGACAAAAATTTTGTTTTTTTAAATGGAAAACCCCGTATATTTTTACATTTTTATGAACCTCTTGCCGAGCTGATTTCAACGATGTATCACACTTTATGTCTATTATGTTTAATAATGGATCTACAGTCACCTGAAAATCACATTTTAATAATTTAGATGTATGTAGCAGCTAAAACGTTGAAAATTAATAAAAACGGCTTACATGTTCCTATCCTAACTTTTCAAGTTTTATGCTATGGTATTAAAAAATATTTGATACAAAATGATCAAAAATTAATCTCAAGATTTACATGTATCTCGAATTTTAATCAAAAACATTAAAAATTGTTTTCCTTTAAGATCTTTGAAAAATCTTTGGTTTTACGTGAAGACTTTAAGCTGAATATTTTAATAAGTTTCCAATTTCAATTAAAAATATTATAAATAAATTTTTTATCTTCAAGATCTCGATTATAACGTTGAGATTTTGATAAATCTTGATTTTAAAGTTGAAATTTTAATGAAACTGGCAAACATATTTGAACATTTTTCTATTTTACTATAAATCTCGAATTTTAACTCGTTATTTTAATGAGTCTTGAATTTCATTCAAAAATATTGTTTTATTTAAGATCTCCATTATGAAGTTGAGATTTTGATAAATTTAATTTAAAAGTTGACATTTTAATGAATTTTACAGAAATTATGGAAAAATCTGTTTTACTTTAAATCTAAACTTTCAGCTTAATGAAAATGGATTTTTAAGCGAAAATATTAATGATTCATTCTTAGTCGTTAAAATCTTGACTTTAAAAACGATATCATCCTACTGATTTCCTATTTTAAAGCAATACATTTCTTGTTTTTCTTCAGGATTTCGACTTTATTATCAAGGTTTTAATTAATCTCGTTTTTAAACCAAACATCTTAAAATCTCGTGTTCTACTTCAAAATTTCGACTTTTTGAAGTCAAGTTTTTGATGAATCTCGACCTTAAGGTTAAAGTGTATGAACCTCTGTTTTAAAAACAATAATCTCAAAAAATCCCAATTCTCGACTTTGATATCGAAATTTTAATTAAACCGAGTTTAAAGAGACAAAATTTAATAAACCTCGATTTTATACTAAAAATTTTATAAATGGAGTGAGAAAAATTTCATAAAACAAAAAAATTGGGTGATGTTAAATTTAATACATTTACAATTTTTATTTTTTACAATCTCTTTTTAAAATATTTATATAATATAAGCTTCTGAATATTTTGTATACGTAAGGAAAGTAATAATTACTGTATATTATTTACAAAATATTTGGTACTATCAGGACTTCCGAAATTTTGGCTGTCGCACTGATAATCCTTACAGGTCGGTACAGCAAATCGTTTTCGTCAATAGAAGAGTTCGTAGATTCGGTATTATTAATAAAATAAACATCATTCCAATACTATTAGATTATTCTCTGCTTTACAAGATATTCTGTAAAAACGCTGAGACCTGATTAATTCACTTTTAAGAATTGCTTAAGAAAAGAATCATTTACGATGTTTAAAGTAAGTATAAAAGTATTACCTAAATATAGCCTTCTTCTTTGAATCTTCTGGGATGTGGTAACTCGTTTCCGGAGATTCCACTAGAGGTAATGGAAATCTATCAAGGCATTCTTGTGTGGCCTCTTGACCCGGATTATTATTAGGACATAACAGGACTTGGAATCGACCGTAATGATTTGCTGTCAGTTCAATTTCAATAGTAACACTTTGTCCAACGCTATAGTGACGACTTAAAATACCCTTAGCATATATACCCCCTGCTTCATGGGGTCTGGGTTGTTCCATATGGTAAGCATCTCCGCAAATTCCGCATTTTCCTTCATTTTGTTCCCACTGTACTAAAACAAAACATTATAAAGTAATATGGCACTATCTGTTATATAATTTCGCAGTCTAGATACAGCTGTAGAAATATCCACTATTTGTGATTGTGTCAAATTGCAGGAGAATTTGAGTAATTTAAATGAATGGTGTATAAATAATAAGTTACTTGTAAATGTAAAAAAATGTAATTTAATAAAAGATCTTGGGGTTTACTTTGATCCGAAACTAACGTTTATACATCACATTGAAAAAACAACTTCGTCTCCATATCGAGTATTAGGCTTTGTTGTGAGGAATATAAGATTGTTCAATGTTTTTTGAACCATGAATATACTTTTTTCTGCTTTTGTTTTATCTAAATTGGAGTATGTTAATATAATTTGGAATCCAATATATTTAAATCATATTTCCCAACTTGAACGGGTCCAGCGTAATGTTTTTTAAATCGGCTTGTTTCGCAATCGATGGTATTTATCCCATAAGGGGACTTCCTCAGTCTTACTACCGTGATCGTTTTAGCGCAAGCAGTCTTCTAAATAGACGAATGATGCACTCTTATTTAAACTTCTGAATAATACTATTGACTGTATTTCATTAATGGAATTGTTAGACTTTCACGTTCCGTAATTTAACTCTCGAACTATTTATATTTTTTACTAACGACCACATAGGACCAACCTATACAAATCATCTCCTATATACCAAATGATTCATAAATATTCAAAGGTTGAAAATAATAATGACATTTTTTATTGCTCTGTTGCATCTATTAAGCGAATATATTTGTCCAATTGAAATATTACCGTATTTATTTAAAATATTTCTTTTTTTGTTGCAGACTCCAATGGGTGCAACCTATTTTTTCTTTTTGTAAAAGTTTTTTTTTCAGGAGGCACCCATTACTGTCTATTTCTTCTTTAAATTTGTATATATGTTATATATCTATGTATTTCTTATTTTGTGAATCTGTCTCGGTACAAGTAATGTATTACCTTATCCTATAATTGGGGGAAAACCTGTTGGGTATTGTAAGTAAATAAATAAATAAATACTAGTATTTCGTCTGGTCAGTTACCCAGACAAATACCTCATTCGATACTGTTGGATTGTTTAAATTTATAATACCTGTAAAGTTGTTTTTTTTTGTTTTCTTTTTCACCAAGCAAGCTCCCTTTTTTGTTACGCTATTTTATAATCGAAGCCATCATTAAGTTCTAATTATGTTGGTATTTGTAAGCTTAGAGTGTCGCCAATTGGATGATGGTCAACCAATAGTAAATGTTTAACACGAACATCCAGTGTCCTATTATTGAGAGCGAAAGAAATTAAAATTTCCCGAGGAATTAATTCCCTTGATTTTACTGGCTTCAATAGTTGGAATTCTTAAACACAAATAAAACCTATGGCTGCGCCTCCGCCTCTGATTTGCCTTTGATCAGTAGTGTTTGCATAGTAATAGCGAGCTTTATATTTTTCATAATTCATACAGTACCCATTTACACCTAGTTTATAAATTAAAAAAAAAGGTATAGTTTGGTTAGAATTATACCGTTGACCATTTGACAGCAATAAAACTAAATTCACCGTTTGGCCATAAAATGTCCCACCTTTTCAGACAGAGATGGACTACAAATTTTATTTACAAAAGAGCTATTTAAGTTCTAGCTAAATATTGTATAAAATATAGGGTGTTACATTTAAATAATTTGAGAAAATATTTAAAAAAATGTATGATTAGGTTGGCTAGCAGCTACGGAATACTCTGTATAAAAGAAAATAATTTTAGGTTGTAAAGCTTAATGCCCCCGATCATTTTGGAACTGTTGGACTTTTCTAATCCGTAGTTCAGCATTGCACTAATTTTTATTGTACTTATTATGTCGTTGCTAATAAAATCAAATATTATTTTTAATTGATCTTTATTTTCATTTAGTTTGAAATCTCTTTTTAATTAAAAAAACAAAAAATCAATATGCAGATAACTATATTTTAAAACCGACCTTGCACCCGTTTATTGCGATTAGAAGATGTTGAGACCTGCACAATGTGGTTTAATCAGGTAGTTGATTTATTAGATTACAGTAAAGGTCAACGGTATATTTTAATTTTAGAAATTTTGTATATTTTTTGCTCGATTTTATTGGGTCTTCTGCTCAAATTAAGCCTATGAGGCAAAAATAAAAGGGAGGAAATGTAGCCAATGTTGTCAAATATTATTGAGGTCATTAAACCAATTAAAGTTCAGAATACTGAAAAAAAAACAATTTAATTTTTTATTTAGAATAAATCCTACCTCAATAATGAACATTATGGAGATCTCAAGAAATAACGGTTACTACAGAAATAGTAAAATAAAAATTAATTATAATAAACAAATGTATTTTATCAAAATTATTGGTAAACTATTTACTACTACTACTACTACTACTAATAATAATATGTATTAATAATACCAAGAATAGAGAGAGTCAACAAAGAGAATGATAAAATTATTGGTACAAAAAAATGTAACATTTTAGATTTAAAAACTAAAGTAAGTGAATAACAGCTTGAGCATTTCTACAGGGTGTTACCATATTCGACCGACAACGCTTTACGCCAGAGAGCTCTCGTTAATTGATGAATTTTGATATAGGAACATAAACCCTTAAAGGGCTTAGTTTCCGAGATACAGGGTGTTAAAAGTTTGAAATCAAAATTAAAAATTTGTCATAAATCAGAAACGCCTCCAAATATTTTTTTCAAATTTGGTGACCAATATGCTCTTTAAGAAAGTAATATTTTGACATAAACTGACTTTTGAAAAATTTAACCAGTGGCGCGCTATCAGGGTCTGTGGCAACTTTTATCCCCCTATCTTTTACGCCACTGGAACAAATATTTTTTTTTTAATTTTTTTAAATTCTCTGTTCATTTTTAGGTAAAAAAGTAATAACCTTTTATGGAGCTAAAATGAACGGTATTGTAGATATTTGATTCTGAACAAAAGTCTGCAAGTACTTAGATAATTCACAAATTATGATTTGTTGTGTAATTTGCCCGTCGACGTTTTGCTAAACAAGTAAGTATTTGCTTTTAATCCATACTATTAATTCGATTTCGAATAATAACTAAGCGTTAGGCGTTAGTTGAAAAAAGAATACATGCTATTTCTGAGATTTTCTGAGAACTTGATAAAAGTAAAAATCACAATAACGCAAAAGCTATCAAAATTAAATTCAAACAAATGTATTAGATACAACAATAACAAAATTGACAAAATTACAATAGTTGTTCAAACTGTCGGCCGTTTACTTGTAAGCACGTTCTACACCGTTTTCTCATTGAAAAACTTGTTTTTGAGAATAACTCCGGATTGGACTGAATGAGTTCTGTCGCAGCTTGAATTCTCGCTATTAGATCTTCTTCAGTTTCAATGATTCTTTCGTACACTAAGGACTTCATGTAGCCCCAGATAAAAAAATCGATAGGGTTTAAGTCGGGTGACCTTGGAGGCCAACATTGGGGTCCACCCCCGACCAATCCATTTTTCTCTAAATCGTCTGTTTAGGAAATTTCTAGCACTTGCAGCAAAATGAACAGATGCCCCATCGTGCTGAAACCACATGTGTTGTCTAATATTTAACGGTACATTTTCCAACAATTCATCTAACGCTTCTTCCAGAAACCGCGTATAAATATCTCCATATCTCCAAATTGTCAATTTTGTTATTGTTGTATCTAATACATTTGTTTGAATTTAATTTTGATAGCTTTTGCGTTATTGTGATTTTTACTTTTATCAAGTTCTCAGAAAATCTCAGAAATAGCATGTATTCTTTTTTCAACTAACGCCTAACGCTTAGTTATTATTCGAAATCGAATTAATAGTATGGATTAAAAGCAAATACTTACTTGTTTAGCAAAACGCCGACGGGCAAATTACACAACAAATCATAATTTGTGAATTATCTAAGTACTTGCAGACTTTTGTTCAGAATCAAATATCTACAATACCGTTCATTTTAGCTCCATAAAAGGTTATTACTTTTTTACCTAAAAATGAACAGAGAATTTAAAAAAATAAAAAAAAAATATTTGTTCCAGTGGCGTAAAAGATAGGGGGATAAAAGTTGCCACAAACCCTGATAGCGCGCCACTGGTTAAATTTTTCAAAAGTCAGTTTATGTCAAAATATTACTTTCTTAAAGAGCATATTGGTCACCAAATTTGAAAAAAATATTTGGAGGCGTTTCTGATTTATGACAAATTTTTAATTTTGATTTCAAACTTTTAACACCCTGTATCTCGGAAACTAAGCCCTTTAAGGGTTTATGTTCCTATATCAAAATTCATCAATTAACGAGAGCTCTCTGGGGTAAAGCGTTGTCGGTCGAATATAGTAACACCCTGTATAAGTAGTCAATTTTGTATTTAAAACATTGTAAATTAACTGTACTTACCTGATTAAATATATCTGATTTTAAATTTTATTAGATTTTTTAACGAACAAAATCGTTCTCACCTTTTTTAGTGAAATAATATGTAATCGTTTTTAATAAAACCCTAAGTAGTAAATTCTTACTTTTATTTTGATGATAAGTACTGTATTTATAACAATGAGTGTATTTGGCGTAGGATAGTTAAGTTGATATATAACCTACTCAAATAACCATCTTTATCTATTTTTTAATGTAACATATATTTAATTACTTTAATGTCTTTTACTATCTCTGAACCCATAATTTTTTATTTTTAAATGATTGACTATCATTTTCCATTTGTTTCTACAAATGCCGTAATTGACTTTGGTATACTGGATCAAAATATCAAAAGTAAATGTCTAACAAGCAAATACATTGTAATTACCAATTAAATCATCCAGCAATCTAACACTAATATTAAATTTGTAAATATTTGGAATACGGATTGAGATGATAAGAAGATTCAAAAACGAGGATATGCAAATTTGGTCGTCGAAGAGGTCAATCGTATCATCTGTTTAAAAATACTTTTAAATGCTGGAGAAAATGTCGAATGACTATCAAACCAAAAAAAATGCGTACAATTCTTCATGTAGAAGTAAAACTACATTTCATATATTGGGGAAAATTATACAACAGATTGCATATTTACCCTACAACTATACAAATCTATAACTCGGCAACAGTGTTCATGCATTTTTACAGGTTATGCTTTCGATTTTTCATTCTCATCTTTATATTTCTCTCTCGTTTTCACTCTGGCCTAGCACATATTCTCGGTAGAAGTTGAGTTACTATCTGCGGAAATTGTAAACAACTTCAGTCGAATTTGAGTAATCAAGGAGTGTATAAATAAAAGCATTAGATTATGTCCTATACTCAATTATTCAACATCTGTCTAAGAAATATCAATACATTAGCGAATTTCGAATCTCACTATGATTTTTCCGGAAGTAGATACATAAGAGGTTGAGTTTTGTTTTCAATAAGTACAATTACATTTTTAATCAAGCAACACAATTTTCGGGGAAAAGTCAGAAGTAATGGAGATGGCGAGCAAAAAAGGCAAAGGAGTTAAGCATAGAGGAAGAATGAAAGCAGAAAATGAATTGGAAACCGAGGGAAGATCTAGAGGTAAGCTAAGGAAAGAGCCAATTGAAGGAAAAAATGTTAAGAAAGATAGTTTGTGTAATATTGAGGTGGATTAGGATAAGATGAAGGAATTTTTTAGTAACCCAGAAGTGGTAGGAAAATTAAAAGACCCAAAATGGGTGAAAGACACCACAGTAGTTCTAGAAGGAAAACCGGAAAACCACAGGCAATTTGTTGATCAGGTGAAAAACACTATAAACTTCAAATGTCAAAATTATTAAAGCAAATGAGAGATGAACTAAAAACAACAAAGAATTTTATTTAAATATGAATAAGAATAGAAAATACGGAAATTAATAATGCAAATTAAAAATGGGAAATAAAATAATCATGGTGAGTTTTCGGAACACATAGTAAATTTAAAATGATAAAGTCAGGAAAATAAAGTCTAAAATAGCCAACACCCATTATTATTATTATTATTATTACTAAGCAACATTTTAACAATTTGTGTATCAAAAATAACTAAAAATTCTATATAAAGGTAGGTTGTTAATAAAAACAGTATTTAGTGGCAACAAAATAAAATGCCAACAAGTGTAAATATTATAAGTGTATCATAAGGGAGAAAATTGAAAATCTATGTAAAAATTTCATTTGTGCGACATTGTGTGAAGTTTACAAACTTTATATGCATAATAAATTGATAAACATTGATGTGGAAATACCGAATTTCATTTCCTTCGTATGTGCCTTCAATTAATATGAACTGCGATCTGGAACCTTCCATTTCACTAAACACATTTGGAAAACAACCATTTGCGTGCAATCCTTATTGTTTATATGGCAAAATATTGTAAATAAATTGGAAAAATAAATAAAATAATAACATATTTACGACATTCTCGCAAAATTTATTAACAAAACGTTATTTGCCAACAAAATTCATCAAAACTAAAACAGGAGTTAAATAGAATAATATACATACCTGAATAACCACCACAAAAAAGTTCATTATCATTATAATTTACAGGATTAG
This sequence comes from Hermaeophaga mercurialis, assembly GCA_951812935.1. Taxonomy (NCBI): domain Eukaryota; kingdom Metazoa; phylum Arthropoda; class Insecta; order Coleoptera; family Chrysomelidae; genus Hermaeophaga; species Hermaeophaga mercurialis. The sequence continues at coordinate 23,708,826 of OX638361.1, read as the reverse complement.
GAAATCCAAATCTCCACATTGAATTTCGTGCAGGAGGCTCCATTAATCTTCCATGACTTAGAACTAATTTTAGTATATTTGAACCAATTAGTAGTAAACATAATAGGGTTAACATTATGTTTGTGTCGTCCTAAAAATACAATAAAAATTTTGGACCACGCTTTGTAGAAATTTCTTCGATTTTATTTATTTTGAACCTGTCGACCTTCCTTCTTTAAACTTATAAATAATTTAAATGATTTCTGAAACAGTTTTCTTATAAACCTGTCATTGTTTGCATTGTGTTAAATGATTTCGATTCAAAATTTGCAGATCAATTAACAGATAGAGAGGTGGAATTATTTATATTTGAAGGTGTGTCATTCAACTACCGAAAGGTTAAGGTCATTATCAAAAATTGTATAATAGCAGACATAAAAGAATTGAATGATAGACAGGTAATCTTGATTAAACATATATTTTTATTAATGTCTTAATTTGTTATTAAAAGTTTTAGAATAATCATTTCTGTTTGACGTCGTTTTAATTTATAATTGGAGTTTTACCAAAATGATGTACGTTAATATTTTTGAAATGTATTTTGATAGGTCTAGGTGTAGGTACTAGTGGCGAAATAAGTTAAAACTTAAAAACTATATATTTTTTTATTTATCAGCATTACTTTCCAGTCAAATATCGTAAAAATGCTTTAAAAATTAAATTTATAAATGGAACATCCTGTATATTCTTACAAACTTGAGTCGTTCATTTCCAAAATGCGTTTTATCGGTCCAAGAGAACTTTTCAGGGGAATGCGAAAAATTATTTTCTATTTGGATTATGATATTCGTATCATTTTTTTAATATGCGGAAAGAAAAAGACTTTCTTTTTAGTTTTGAAAACGATTTAATTGCACCATCTTGTTACTTGGCTCTTTATAAGAATAAATTATCTCATTTTTCGAAAAAATCGATTTAGGCGCACTTTGGAAATGGGTCTTTTTATACCTCGTTTTAAAGTTAATTTAATCCTCTATTCAATAAGGCTGTTTTGCTACTTGCTTGCTAAGTTGTGGTACCTGCTGCTAACTCCCCAGATAGTACCAAATATTTTGTAAATATTTTCTTTATATCAAAGAAATATTTTTAAATTTTTGTTTTCTAAACTAAATATTTCTTAAATATTTGCTTTACAATATTTATATCAAATATTTCATGAATATTCTTTGTATTTTTGGAAAGTATTATTTGGTAAATAACATACAGTAAATATTCATTTCTTTACGTATCCAAAATAAAGAGTTTATATTACATAAATATTTATAAAATATTTTGAAAATAAAAAATGAAAATTATAATTATATAAAAATATAAAAATTGTACATCCCATTTATAAGATTTTTGGTTTAAAATCGAGATTCATTAAAATTTCTCTTTAAAGTTGAGATTAACTAAAATTTTGATATCAAAGTAGAAATCTTGAACAAAAAGAAATGTATTGTTTTAAAATCGGAAATTATTGTAATATCGTCATTAAAGTCGCGATCGAAAAGAAAAACAATTAATTTTTAAAATGTTTGCTTGAAATTCGAGATTCATTAAAATGTCAAGTTTAAAGTCGATATTTAAAGTAAAACAGAATATTTTTCAAATATTATTGGAGGATTCATTAAAATAAAAATTTATTAAAACCTCTCACAGTCAAGATATTAAAGAAATAATTATTATTGCTTTAAAGTGGAGATTTAATCAAAATTAAAAATAAAATCGAAATCTCGGGTTTTAAAATTAAAATATTTTAAAGAAAAACTCGAGATTTTTTAATATGGGTAATTTAAAATCAAGATTCAATAAATTCTCGACTTTAGATATCTCTAATAAGCATTAACGCCGGTTGTAATAACATATTATTAATGCATTATCAGGAAATCGTTAAACTTTTTAAAAGCATTTTAACATTAAAAATCAAACAATTTTGATAATATTAATGGAAACGAAAATATAAATATAATATTACATAAATATATTAACCTAATATTTAATCAATAGGTATGTGTAGATAACACTTGCCGAATTTAAAAACCTGTCGCAACAAATGTTTAACAAATATTTTTTTATTATATTTATATAATATTTTAAAAATAATATTTCTCTTATAAGTCTATAAAATATTCAATAAACATTTAAAAATATGTAGCAACAAATATTTAATAAATATTTCTTGCTATCTGGGTCCTATACTACTTTCTGGTTCGAAGTATAATAGATGGAGCTAGAAGCGCTGTCATCCATATTGATTAAAGAAAGGTGGGTCCTATGACCCTTTATTTGAACGGTTTTTATTGCTAAGTTTAATGCTGGCTTTCTCTTTAGTTACTATTTTGCCCAAAGTTATGGGAAACCTAAGCTAAATAAAAAATTATTATGTTTTGGTCCAGGGTAATTATCTTTCTTCTAGAAGGTTTAGAACAATTTACGATCACGCTGTATATTATTTATTTATTCAAATAAATTATATTATAAAATATACGTACTATTATATTTAAAGGTGTTTGACTGTTGGTTAAGTATCTAATTGTAAGTTACATACCTCTGCGTGCTTTGTACGACAATTAAAAATATTTAAAATTTCAGTTCACATCCGAAGCGCGCACTTCTTAGGACTGAAGATATTGTCACAGTCAAAACTGATGGTCTTCTGTGGAGTGGTGTCTAGGTCGCTGGCAAGAAGGTCGCCGCGCCGTGAGGACGTGAATGTGGCCACGGTTATTATGTGGCCACAAAATATAATAAACGCCCATTTCACAGACACACGAATTTCTTTGAGAATTTCACACGTTGAAGTTATGTACAATCATTTTTCGTAAATCTATCTCGAAAAGTTATTTATGTATCAGGGAGATTATGTAGATGTTTAAACCAGAAATAATTGATTTAAAAAAGTTTTATTAATTTAGACAGGCGAACATTAAATTTTCAATAGAAAAGACGACATATACAGGATGCGGCATTAGTGCGTCGAAGAAATTAAAAAAAATCTCTTTCTGTTATTAAATTGGAAATACCTCAGAAATGAACGATTTTAGCTATAAGGAGTGCTTAATAAAAATGAAACAACATAAAGTGTATTTTCACTTTTTAAAATAAAATACAGGTTGAAAAAATTGACAAAATCATGTGTTCGAGTTTTGGCTCGCTCTATATTCAATTGGTGCAATAATAAAGAAATAGCATTTTCACGTGTCACTGTACCAATGTCAGAAAGTTATGCCTGGATTAAATATTGTTCTGTCTAGGGTATACAGGACGTAGAAATGAGAACGATTTTCGTATACAATTGACTATAACTTTTGAAATACCCTGTATAACGTAATGAAACCCTATATTGGAAGTATGGGGGAGATGAGCTTAATCTAAATTTGAAATATATAGGGTGTCCCATTTAAAAAAAGTATGTTTGGTACACCCTGGTAATATGTAACACCCTGTAAATACAAAAATAAATTTATAATGTGAAGTTTGAAGTTGCCTATAATTTTTGTAAATAACTTTTTTGATATATAGATATTTTTAATTTATATTAGGTGGAATATTAAGTTTTTACAGGGTCGGATTGAGGCATAAGCAAACTAAGTATTTGGTTAGGGTCTAGCAACTTTTTATTTCTAAAAAAAGAAATGAAAAAAGAGAATGAACGGAAGAAAGTTGTTGTTTGAAAATTATGTCAGAATGATAGAGGGAGTGTTTTTCACAAAGAAATGAAAAATTAAAAAAACGAGTCAATGATGCACGAGAACCAAATATTTAATTTAATTCATTAAAATAACCCCCATTACAGAAAAATTGTGTTTTAAAGATATATGAACGTCAATCTTTACTACTAAATTAAAACCTAAAACTTACGTACATTTATTACCAATTTAGACTTAAACGTAAAATATAAAAAATTACAAGGTAAACACTCTTTAACCGATTTTTAAATGTACAAACAACAAATAATTCTAGGTTCTTATTTTTAATATTTTTGAAGTATGCTCCATGAGATCATCAGATTTCTGATGGGATTATATTCTAATATATATTTTTATAATAACTAAGTAAAAGTCTTATGAATCCCGACTGCAGAAGTGTCATTGTCTTCTTTCCAAATCACATGATTATTATTGTTTTCTTTTCAAATAACGATTATCTTCTTGAGATCATACTTAAAACAAGAAATATTTTTGTTTTATTCTCTCAAAATCTCTTTTCTATATAGAAAAGTCAATAAATAATCTGTTAGTATTGTTGCAATGATAAATTTCAGGTTATTAATTAGAATTATATATTATTAAAAATACAATAACTTTAAAAATACAAAATATAATATTTGAAAGATAACGTTTCTTTACTATTGATCAAAAATTTTGTAAGGTTTATTTTTTAGACACCTATGACTTTAAAAACAATCAGGAATTCCTTCACTAGGCAGCGCAAAATTGAAATCCTCTTGTAAAATTTTTGACAAGGTATTTATACGATTTCAAATTTACAGCCATCTAAATCCGTAAAATTGACAATAAATCATGATTTTAACACATATGAATCTCATTAATTTTTGCGTATTTATTTATTTATTTACTTACTTAGTTTTATGGTTGTGTTAGTATTTTCTGTTATTGGATGTAACATGTTGAAAATAAACCTATTATTATTATTATTATTATTATTATTATTATTATTATCATCCTTGGAAATCACTAATTTATAAAGTTTTAAATCATCTGCAAACATTAAAAAATTGTAATTTTTAAAACATTTTGAAATATCTTTAAAACATTCTGGTAATGCTTTTCTTATTAATGTTATTCAAATGATCTTCATTCTTCATTTTCAGCACTTCTAAAATCGTAATAAAATTCAGTATGGCTCAAAAAAAATTTATTTTGGTGTTCAGTTATAAAATTAAAAGTATTAGTGATATGATGATAATTATTTTTAAAAATCGGATCATAGGCTTTTTTTACTTGTATATAACGCACATTTGTAAACACCAAGTCTAAAAATACATGTCTATTATTTAGAATGTCTTTTTTTGGAAAAAAATTAATAAATGATGAAACTCAGCTAAATGCAGTGCATGTGAATCACTTCCCAAAATACTTGATTCATCATTATCTCATAAATCATGTGGAATATAAAGTATCCAAATATATTGTGAAGTATTAATTGAGGACACTATAGCTAGAACCATAAAAATTAGATAATCAATGATAAGTTTTCACCATACGGTACTTAAAAATAAAAAAAAAATTAAGTTGTTTATTAAATCAATACGGGAAAGCTTAAATATCAATAAGATATAGGTAAAGGGATATTATAAATGTATAGAGAACAAAATAAGTCTTGTCAAGTTTTATATTTAATAGTGGGCAAAAACGATTCTCAAGGGAAAAGTAAATGTGCACGAATTGTAGAATGATGGCTGTAGCCAAATTATAGAGATACACAAGTGTCATTTAGTATGAATTAAAAAAGATATACTATAATTTGTGTGACAATGTTGATAGCAACAAAACTCGGATAATTTTCAATATTAATTTTAATGGTACACCATGCGATATAATGTTAAAACCTGACAAATGATTCAAAGAATCTGTTTTAAACAAGATATGATCATAAAATAGCTTATATTTTGTAAATTTTAATAAAACTACCTTTTGATAGATGAAAATGTTCACGAGCAAAATTAAACTATTTAGAGACCTCAAATTTTGAAAGGAGTAACAATTTTGTTTTACTTACGTTTCGTAGATCAAAATTTAACTTATCTTACAATTTTGGAATTGGCTCAGAATAATACTAATACCCAATAGAGGGTAATTTTGGCAATTATGACATAAATCCGATAGAGTGATTTTTAAATTTTATATTTGTTGTTTTTGCTGTTGCTATAACAAGATGTAAAATTTGAAATTATAATTATTAAAAAAAATTGTTGTAAAAGTAAAGTTTTGCCAAAGAAGATTGTAGATACCTCTATTTTGTTCATACTACAGTTGTATTAAAGTGAATTCTAGTGATTAAGTGAAAATGAATCCATAAAATCGGAATAAAAAAGTGTATAAAGTTAAGCGAATTTTAAAAAACAGTGTCTAAACAAAAAAAGGCATCCGCCTACATACCTTTAGTGGAAGTGGGAATCCGTTCTGTGTTTTTTTTCCACAACCTCGACGAGTCTCCATACAATCTCCAGCTAAAAGATTAAATGTTCCTGGCACAAATTCTAAGATTCACCTAGTGGACTTACGCACCGGTGACCAGAAGATAAGGACACCAGTCTATTAGAAAGACAGATTTATTTAATTTGATAACTTTGGTGATTAGCTTTAAACACAAACTATCGCAAAATAATTTTTCAAAAACTTTCAAATTGATTTCCATGTTTTTTTTGGCTAGTATCAAGTAGGTCATAGTATTAACAGAGACACAATTTAATTTCATTTAAAAAAATTTTACATTATAATGATTAAGATAAATTAGGGTATATGATAATAGATGTTAGTTGTATTAGGTTAACTTAAAGATTGTAACCATTTATAAGAGGTCAGAAATATTTTTTTTGTTGATAACAAGTCTGGTATAACTTTTAAAAAATGATAATATACGTTTTACTGTCTGTCATAAACTGTTACTTCAGGAGGTGAGATGTGCATGGTAACTCAACTAAGGGCTGAGGGCTAAGGGCGAAATACATCTGAGCACATCTTACCTTCTGAAGAATCGGGTTATAAGAGACGACGAAACATTGGAGAAATGTTTCAAAAATGAGACGGCCGTCCGGAAACAGTAATTGTCAGTTTTTGTTTTTGTTTGTTTTGGTCGCTCTGCCATGTTTATTTCAGCTTTTATTTCAGAAATTACAATCTCTGGGTCTATTACAATTTAATAATAAAGTTTCTCATTCTCTATGTGTGTATTGCACATATCTTTTTGCAAAATTTGAATTCATTGTCTCTTATTTGCTTTGAAATATTTTCTTCTTCGCGTCTAACTGTAGCATCCAAATACAACACTTTTTTGTAATCACTTTTATTTATTTTCTTTTTGATAGCTTCTTAATCATAATAATTAGTAATTACAGTTAGTCATCAGTCAATACAAAATTTCGAACTAAATACAAATAAAACTGAACCATACTGACCATGTCATTTTATGACAGTCATATTCATTATGACCGAGAATCGTATCATATGATCAATCACTAGTTGTACCTAAATGTAACTAAGAAAATATTTTTTTTTCATAATTTACTGTAGGTATTATTAAAAAGGAGAAGACATACTATTTGATGTTTTAATTAGGGGACTTTGTTGATAACATAAGTAAGCACATTTCCTCGTGACTCACTCTGTATGCGTCAGGCATATTCTCCATAGTACAATAACTACCAACATCCCTCTAAAATTATATATTAGTGTATAGTAATTGCTTCAATTGATACCTGTACATTGCATCGCCAGGAAATAATTTTCAACGATTATATCTGAAAGGACTATTTAAACCAAATAAATGATATATTTTTCTGCTATATGATTTGTGCATTGTAACAAATAATAATAATACCTACTTAATTATGTTTCGTTGTTTGGTGTTTACAGCTATTTTCTGTATACTAAAAGTTTCTTCAGAAGATCTTCGTAAGTAAAAATTATTTTTAATAAGTTGTTTATCAATTACCGAAGAATATATTGCATACATATGTAATAAAGAGGATTTCGAAATTAAAACTAGCCCATATTGAGTGATATTTTTTTCAAAATTTTATGAGACACTCAACAACGTATTTACACGTAATACTTTTACACCTTTATCTTTATCCCCCTATTCTACTTAACTCCCAAATTGTAAGGGGGTGGAATTATACATCTTTTGGAAAGTATTTATTTCTCTACATGATTCTAGATTTTTTGAAAATTATGCCTATTTTTTCCTGAAAAAAAAATGTTTCATTTTTATGCAGCTGAATAAAAACAACAAAGAAGCTTTTAATGTATTAAATATATTGTTTATATCTCCCCTACTATCATACATTAATTCTTTACGAATAAGGAAAACTAATAAGAGAATTCATGAAAATTCTGGATAGATGGAAACGCGTTAAATGATAACGATAATGAAAATTTAAGGGAAAGACTATTACGAAGTCAGAAAATGGAGAGACACCAACAATAAAAGAAATAAGAAAGGTTAATAAAAGCATAAAAGATACAAAGAGCACTGTAGGGGATGGATTATGAATGAGCTGATGAAGGAAGAAAGACCATATTGGGAAGAAGCTGTAATGACAATCAGCTGAAATGAATGCATTATTAATACCATAAAAAATGGGAGATAGAAGTTACTTCCGAAGTTATCAAGGCATAGTTTAACCATATGTTAACCTTAATATGTATTTAAAAAACTTTAAAAAGATACTGAATGAAATCGAAAAAGAGATTATCGAACATAATTTAAATATTCATTCTAAATGATAAAAAATACAGACTGGATGATTCCTATACATAAAATCCTCAATCACAGTCATCATTTTACGAGGGTAAAGAAAAAACTAAAATAACTAATCAAAAACTGGAAGCGACGTTGGTTAACAATGAACAAAAAGGAAGTACATGATATTAAAAAGTGGTATACAATAGAATGATGGGGATTTTATGATGAACAATAAGGTAGATGAAAAGGAATATACGTTTCAGATTTCAGAAACCTTTACCAGCCTAAGAGTACTCATTATCATCAATAATAGGAAAGAAGAAAACTGGGAAACTTGAATGAGAAATAAAGGTCTTAAAAAGACTGAATACCACTAATATGGAGAAAACTAGCACGAAACAAGAGTATCTGTATAGGTACATATAAAAAATATTTTGCGATGTTTTGTTTTTATAATAGTTTAAATACAACGAAACAACATCTTATAAGTAATTTTTAATAACGATTGATTATTTGAAGAAAACATTGTATATATTTAAAAAAATGGGATCGAAAAAAGAAAAACCAATTGACTAATATCCTCTTGAGGAATAAACTCCCATTTCTCTAAAACAGCTTGTTGCAATTGAGTTAAAATTAAAAAAGCGAAAATACGACTTCGAATTCTTCGCCAAAGCAGGTTCCAAACTTGCTCGGTTGGGTTCGTATTTGGACCTAGTGCTGGCCACACTAGAAAAGGAATATTTACTATATTTAAGAACTGTTGCGAGATTCTTGCGGTACGAGGTCTAGCATCATCTTGCATTAAAAGAAAGTTATCTCCAACAAAACCAAGTTAAGAGACAACAAGTAATTGGAGAAGGTGCAAACGGTCAAACGCTGACCTGATTTTCACCATACTCTCTCACAACCATCTGAAGACTTGAAGAAGTAGTTATTTCCTTATGAACGAAAAATGTAAGTCCACCCGCACCCTGTATAATCTGTTGTATAAATGCAGTCAGATTAGGTGCTTGTTCCGTGATCAATAAAAAGAGACCAGTATCACTGTTGACAGATGTTCGAATTCCCTTTATAAGTTGTAAAAATTGAAAAGAAATAGTGAGGGTTTGTTTTTCTTTATTGTTTTTATTTCGGTTTCTGTGACTCCTACGGTAGCCAAAATTCCCTTTCTTATGTACCTAATACTCGGAGCTATACCAAATTTAAATTTAAATTTGATTTCTTTCTCATTTTAATGCTTATGATTTCTGGAAAACTGAAGCGGTGCAGTACTTTTAGAAGTCGTCGTCTAATTATCTGTTAGCTTATTCACTTATGTTGGTATTATAGACGCTATGAAGTTCATTGATGATTTGTATAGCTGTAAGACGACGATTTTCTAGACTTTGTAAGATGTTAAAACGATCATCAGGTGCCTTAAGCCTTCGCGGGGGACCAGTTCTAAATCTGGTGTAAGATCTAGTTTTCAAAAAACATGTTAAAATACAGCTTTTTCGGGATTTACATTATATCAACATTTTTTAATTGGAACTAATGTAAACATAATTTCTCAAAATACCATAGTTAATTTTGTACTTTTTAGTAACATGAGTTGTGCAATGTTTTCGTATGAAACAGTTTTTTTCAAATAAATATTCAATTGGGTTTAGAAATTAAGTAAATCATATAAAACATGTAAAAAATTCCTTATCTCTTATCTGATGATAAGCGAAAAAGTTGTCATAAAAATGATTAAAAACTGTTAGAAAAATTTTGAAATTTTTATTTTACATTTCAACATATTGTTTTATTTAAAGAAAAACTTTAAAAAAAAATAAAATTTACTAAGTGTCAACAAAGTTTTAACGTGTAACATTTCAAAACATATTTAAAATTTTTCGATAATTAATAAAATACCTCTTTTGAACAATGTTGATTATTGATTTTGTTTGTGAATAATGAATTAAAAAAAAATCAAACAGAAGAAGAATATGTAGAAAAATGAATGGAACATTAAGGGGTGTAAATATATGGTGTTTTAAATTCATGTGAATAAATTCGATCTTTTCGGAGGGAGTGCTGAGAAAAAAAATTATAGGAAAAACCACCAGTCATAAATTTCAAGGGGAAGTAAATTGATAATTTCTACATTTACTTTGTTGAATCTATTCATTATAAATATAAAAGATAAAATATATTTCCAAAGCTTTTTGCACTTTCCATTACAAATATTCCAACCAATCAGTATCGAACAAGATTATATAGATATATTATATATAACAAGAGTATATAGTATAATTTTTTATTATAAATCTGCTAAGCAATAATATTTATTGTTCATTTTCTAAAAAAATTGGTTAGTATTATTATATTTAGTCCAGAAGTTAATCTAAAATTTCCCAGGTTCAAATGTTCATCAGTACTATATGTTGAGTATATTGTAGATATTTCTTGATTTCAAACTCCTCTAAAAAATCAATTTCCTGCTTCTTTTCTGAAACTTAAGTCACATAAGAATGTTTATAAAAAATTTTAGAAAATGTGGAAATTCAAGATAGGTATAATTTGTTTTTTATATTTATTTCAACGGGCTATTTTCTTCAAATTGTTTTCACTCTATATAAAAGGTATTCGTCGTACATATTAGTACTGCAAAATCTAATGAAGGGCAGAAAATTACGAGAAACAGGGGCAACAATCCAATAGGACCAATATAAAGAAGAATAGAAATATTAAAATGACATCACACTGACATCGTTCATATCGACCAATACTTCAGGAACCCGATTAGAGTTTGGCATCTGTTCGGGTCTGGACAAATTTCAAGAAAACAATCACATTTTCAAATATAGATACGTTTTAAATAAGACACCTTGTGTTATGAAACATTTTTAGATTTCAGCGGATTTTTAATGATGCCACATTTGGTGTTTAAGACTAGTAGTTTCTACTTCTATATTTCTATCTTTAATTTTTAAGTACTTTTTTTGGGCATACAGAAATATTGATGCAAGATGATCAAAAAGTCAAAATCTTGTACCACTCTTTATACACATTTTTATCGCACTCATGTAAATTATATACGAAATCATAAATTATTATTTTTTAGCATCCTACATTCATGTTTGTCATAAGGAGGATCCAAATCTGGCACAATGTATGATGGCATCCGTTGAAGACATTCGTCCATTCCTTGTAGACGGTAAGTTTCTGAAACTGTAGTAGTACGTTAAACCTTAAAAAATTAATAATATTTTGTATTGCGCTCTTTAAATTTTATTATAGTATTGTTTTATTTTATAATTTATAATTATGCCCCGTATAATTTCAATGTATTACATGAGATGCAGTTGACTAATAATCTCTGGGTGAGTTCAAAAAAAATGTGGTTCAGACAATATATTACAATATAATAATCTAACATAAAAAAATAAATCATTAACAGTCATAAACATTATGCCATATCACGGCCGTTGACTAAATACAGTTTATCAACTCTTCAATTGTCCCAAATATTCTAAAAATTTCAATTTTTCCCTCTTATCTGAGTCCATCCACAACACGTAAGGTTAATTTACTTGTATTGATAGCACTATTGTCTTTTTCTTATATCTTTTTTTAGGTTATACACAATACAGTTTATATTTATACAATTGTCTTAATAATAATAAACAACACTAACTGAATACTTTTTCAGTGGTTTACTATCAGGTAATATAAGTCACTTTTAGTTTGATAACTTTTTTAAGAAAAATTGAAATTGATGTTAAGTAAAACATTTCTTACGAACAATGGTGTTTCTTCTATTAGGTCTCAAACTGAAGGGAGCTCTGTCAAATGCAGGCGGAGCATAAATTACTTAAAATTTGTTTTAGTTGAAAATTTTTAAATTCTCGCCAATTCTAAATAGTGAACAATGTTTAATTAACAATCTTCCATTAATTTGACATAATTTTGAATAATTTAAGACTTATAAGTATTACATAAAAGTCATTAATTTAGGTTTCAGATTTTCATATTTACACATACCGTACACAATCATGAAAAATTGTACTAATAGTTATTTTCTATGTTCAGAATTCTCTTATAATCATTGAAATTGTTCTTATATATTGTTTTGACCACTTTTTATTTTATTTATTTGTTGGCATTTTACTACCCCATATGATGTCTTAAAGTATATATATATATATATATATATATATATATATATATATATATATTTTTTGTTTAATCCAAAGGTGTACCAGAACATAAAATTCCAAGTTTGGAACCTTTAACCATGACGGATTTTTTTTCGGAACAAGCGGCGGGAATGAAAATAACAGTTTCAAACGTTAGTGCATGGGGATGTACAGATTACTTTGTTCGGGGAATGGAGTGAGGATATTTTATTTATTTTTTAATTTTTGGTTTATTTATCTAGCTTGTATAGTAATTCTTCTTCTTATTTCTGTTATTAATTTTTAGTGTCAATATGGAAACTCATGTTTTCACACTGTATGTCGATTTACCAAGACTTCGAATTGAAGCACATTATAATGTGGATGGAAAACTTCTTGTAATGCCCGTTAAAGGTGATGGAAACTTAGAGGCCAACATAAGTACGTAAATACTTAAACACTTTTAGATAACTTATTAAATCTCACAATAAATATGTGTAAGTTTTCAAATTTAAATTCAAATAATTCAAATATAAAGAACAACCAAGATGGTGGTAATGGAAGTCGAACGACCTTTTTCTATTTAAGAATGTTTTGAGAAAAAAAAAACAATTAGTTTACACGAAATAGAAGATTATGCTACTCATGTATTATATTTTTAAAAAAATTTTATTAACTGGGATTCATATTTATTTTTTTTACAAAATTCAAAATTGTTACATTTTGGAAGATTTCTTTCTGGATGGTAAGAAAATATGTCATTAAAAAGAGATCTAACTACTAATGGGTGATTCTGCATAAACAACGTTCTTCTTCTTACATTTAATGAGAAATCTTTCAAAATATATTTTGTAAAAAAGATAAATAAGAAGTTACATTTAAATATGGAGGAAGTACATATTATTTCAAATTCCTTTTTCGTGACTCTAAACTCTTCCATTGTATTTTTTTAAAAACGGTTGAAAATACCAAGTTTCAATAAGTATAACAATTATACATAAAAATGATTACGTGATGTTTTTTAATTAAAGACACATTTGGTCCAATTCTTATATGTATTTTGGTCAAACTGCGCTTACTCTATGTCTCATTAGTTATGATTCATCTTGTATATTTGGATTAATCTCTATATAATACCTTTCTTTGTTATAACATGCAAATTATCTACTGCACACATGAAATAAGTGATTATTTCCGTGATAAATATTGGAAAAAAATATTTTTATTGTAAATAAACTATTTCAGCTGATGCTCATGCAACAGCAAAATTGGCTGGAGAACTGTATGAAAAAAATGGCAAAGAATATTTAAGATATAAAGATTTCGATCTCCATGTAGAAGTGGGGGGCGGAAGCGTACATTTGGAGAATTTATTTAATGGCGACAAAGTTTTATGTAAGTACATGATATTAATACTATCCCTAAAAGTTAAGTATCAACTTCGCGGTAGCTCAAAAAGTTGACTCTAAAATCAATTCAACACCTTCAAAAATGAGAGGGAACCTTGAGTCCTTGTACGGAATCGATCCAATTATCTAAATCCTGTAGGTAACATTCAAAATTGTTATATTTAAACCAATTTAACCAATTTTATCTAAAGGAAAACGTCACAACTGCCTTTCTACTGAATCAAATTACAACAGTAATACAAGTAAGTCTAATTTACTTGACATAACACTGCTACCCTTACTGTTAATTTCCCCATATTTATATTTTTTTCTTGATTTCTTGATATTCCAGAAAATTCTTAACGTTTATGTTTCAAGGATATTCCGGAAACTATCTTAGCTGTCAGCAGTTTAGTTAAGTTTCTGGATCTTGTCTCGAAATCCTTACATCCAGGTTCTCACAAGCAATGGCTATGGCAGCTACTACAAAATCCTTACAATATAACATTAATATAATTGTCTCCGTTTTTTGTTTTAGTGGGTATGATTAACGACGTCGTAAACAAAAATTTAGATATATTTTTGAGGGAACTAATGCCAATTATTGAGAAGGCCTTAGCTGCCAGATTTAAAGAAGCTGCTAATGCAATAGTGGAATCATACACCTACGAGCAACTATTTCCTTAAACATATTGGAATTCTATATTTGCAAATAAATATAAACACAAATTAAAATGTATTTTATTGTATTCGATATTTTTCAGAGCGGCGCTACAGGAAGTCAGTATTGTTTTACCTTCCATATTTTTATCATATTTTTTTATTAGCTGATTTTGACGTCTTCTTAACATACGAGAATCATTTTTTTGGCAAGAACTGTTCTACAATAATATAAGAGAAACTTAGACATAACTTTTATTTGAAATGAAAACATATTTTTACTTTTCAACATAAGTTCCATTAATATCTAAGAACTTGGTAAGTGATGGAATGAATTTTTGAAAACCATCTTTAAAGAACTCTGCCGTCTGTCCATTTAACAGTTTCTTTCCACCGGTCACCATTTGCTAAGCGCAAGCCTTCAAAAAATTTTTGGAAAAAAATGACAGTGCTAAATGAAGATAGTATGGTGGATGATTCAGTAATTCCTATCGATAGTTCATCGGTTGCGTCTTCGTTATTACTTTAACGTCAGATTGAATGTTATCGTAAAGTGTAATCACGTCGTCAATTCTTGTCAATTTATTGTTGTTCCTTTTGGAAGGAAATCTATAAGCAGAATATCTTTCCTGTTTCAGAATACTGTAACTATGATTATCCGTGTTTACGCTTGCTTGAATATTCATGGTTTTGTCGAAGAATTTGAATGTTACCATTAACTGTATTGTTGTTTACGTTCTGAAGTTTAGTAAGCAATCCACGTTTCATCAGCAGTGACAATGTGACTCAAGAACTCATTCTTCCATAGTGCTCCAAAAATGACAAAGGAAATGACATACTCTTTGCTTTGGTGTTCCTCTGCCAATATTTTTAGCATCAATATCACATAATTTGATTTGTATTGGAGTTTGTCAGAAACAATTTCATGAATTACTTATCTTCAAACTAGAGATGAAGTACGTAATATTGAATCGCCCGTATTGGCAGATTTTTAATCAAACTGAAAGAATTTATATAAAGTGTAATTTGTTTCACTGGTAAGTGGTTAATTTATTAAGTTTACCTATAGAGAGAATGGTGACAATTCAGCATGTGATTAATTATAATACAATTTTAATCGCCTGCTTTTATTTCGACGTCAGAGAGCAAAAAAAAATCGTACACAAACGGAAACTAAGGAAAATATGGTGAAGCCCTCGAACACCATAGATCAAAAGAGACCTTAACGCAGCAATTCTTGAACTAAAATCTTTACTTAACAACTATAAAAACAATGGTATACGAAACTATTTACGAAATTTAACTGCAATTATAAACACCAACTACTGGCTATGGAAGGCCACAAAAAATTAAAGCGCCCTCTACTATACAATCTTCCTATTCGTTCTCGACATAACAAATGGATTGAAAGCAACCTTGGCATAGCTAAAATATTTGCCGGTCATCTGGAAAGGAGTCTTTTAACCATATCCACCAGAAAATATATATACGACCTAAAAACTGATATTTCTGAGCTAATAGAATCGCCGGATCAGCTAGAACTCCCTTTAAAAAGAACAAAATTATCACAAGATCTCCTGGCCATTAAACCATAAAAAGTCGCAAGGATATGACTTTATTTTTGTTAAAATTTTATTTGAACTACACATTAAATGACTAAAGCTTTTAACTCTCATTTTAACTCCATACTAAGAATTGGAAACCAGATAAGCCTATTGAAGAAATAAGCTCATATAGGCCAATCACAACTAAAAGAGAATAGAAGTAATTTTTGAGAAATTTCGGACAATGCCCTCATACCAATTCTGCTTCTAGAGATATCACACTACCATAGAGAAAATACAACATCTTGTCCAAAGAATATCGCTAGATCTGGTGAAAAAAAAGGATGTTTCACAATCTCTTTAACATTAGTTAGGGCATCCTGGGCTACTATATAAGATACGAAAGTTATGTGCCATCAATTACTTTTGCGTCCTAAATTCTTTCCTTTAAAAAAGCCTATCCGAGCAAAATAGCTTCTCGAATATTCATCCTTCCAGTATTTTAATGAAAACGTCCCCCAAGGATACATCATAGGTCCACTACTTTGCTTGTTTTATCGATTCACAAGAGCTACAGTCCAATTTGTACCAAATTCAACCCAGGCTGAACAAACGGTGAATAAGTTAAATGAACACATGTTACCATCAAAAATCGAAGAGGCATCTGCCCTCCAGTCGTATTGAACAACATAAAAGTCCGCAGAAAGAAGACATCAAATATCTCGGAAACGATTTAGAGCGACGGTTGACATGGAGGAGGAACATATGAAAAAAAAAACAGTATGGCCTAACTCTGCACGAACACTATTGGCTAAATCGGTCTAAAAACACAGTTATTTCTAACAACAAATTATTAATCTACAAAGTAATTCTCAAACCTATTGGGATGTATGGAGTAAAACTTTAGGGTTCCGCCTCTAACTCAAACCTGGAAATCCTCGAACGATTTCAAGCCAAGGTACTTCGAACTATAGCCAAGGGATCCTGATTGGTACCAAATCACATAATCGCCTACGACCTCAAAGTACTAACTGTGAATGGAGAAATTAAATTACATTTCAGTAAGTAAAATAAAAAATAAGAGAGTGGAAGCTATTGGAGACCTGGTATAATATAAACGTTTGAAATGTTACTAACGCTCTATTACCTTATGTAACTACAGTTTTTGAAAGAACGGTTCCTAAACTGCTTCTTTTATTATTATTATAAATACACAATTTACATATTGGTATATTATTATTAGTAATAGATTGTAAATAATGAGGAATTACAAGAAAAAGTAAATAAATGAAGTGAAGAGGTCAAAACGTCGCATCCACTGGATGCGTACTATCTTTCAAAGGAGAAATATCTAAAGTTTTATTCCATAATACAACTCTGGTTTCTACCAATCCAATCAGTATTTTATTGTTAATATATTTTAGTTATTTCATTAAGCCATTAAACAGTGGACCTATCTTTTAAAAAGCTCCCTTTTTTGTACGCTTCAGCTAGAAGTACGTTCAAAATCGTTGTGTGTGAGAGGACCATTAGGGTATAAAATTTCAAGTTGTATCAAGTGATTTTACAGTATTTTTAATCAATAGTATACTAGTTTTTATTATACATAAGTTTTTTAACGCTATTAATATTGATTTGAGTTTGTTTTAATTCTTCCGCGATAATAATTATTTTAAACGATGTTCAAGAAGTGATTTACATTAATTTTCTTAGATTATAACTATTTTTAAATTATATTATCTAATTCTGTAAACAATGTATAAAGTTATAGATATATGTGTTTTAATAATTTGTTTATTTAATTTGTGTCGATGTAAAGATGAGGCCTGGAGTTCATTTCAAAGTACAGTTTTGGATCAAAATCGAGAAGGTAATGCTTGGTTTTTAATAAACTGAATTAAACAAAATGAAATGATTTCAACGGAATTAAATTGAATTTTGAAATATTTGAAAAGCCCTAAGAAAATGCTCAGTAAGTTTTATTCCAAACACACCCTAATTTGCCGGTACTGTTAAACGTTTAAAATGTATAGAATTATTTTTATTTTTTACCAATAATTTAAAGCTTTTTTTTAACTACTTTTAGAAGTATTACCTTAAGGAATATATTATGTTTTATCCAAAGTTACATTTGTATTCTTCTTCTTTAAACTGTATTAACCGTAAATTGAAAAGGGACATAAAAATTAGCGTAAATTAAATTATGGAATAAATATTTTAAATAAAAAATTATAGTTTAGTAAAATATAGCGGACCGATAAAATACACTCATTTCTATTTTTAGAATTAGTTGTTACTAATGTAATAAGTGAGAAGTCATTCCTAACTATATCCAAAATCTTAAAATGGAAAAGTCTCACTATTGGCTCAACGTGTTATTCTCTTGGATTATCGGAAAAAGGTCTAGAATCTATTGTGACTGTTTTAAATCCTAATAACACAGAATTCCAAATCACAAATAGTTTTCATGGTAAGTAGAACAAAATGCTAGGAATAATAAAAACTAAAATACTTCCATAATGATTGTTTTTACCCTTACTTTGTGGAAATTATCCATTGTAAATATAAAAGATAAAATATACTTATCTTAAAATTCCACTATATTCTAAAACTTTTTAATATTCTTATGACAATTGTCTCACCAATGATGTTTGGCAGCAAGATTATAATCTTATCTGACGATACCCAAGAAGGTTGGTGAAACAATTGTCATAAGAATATTTAAAATGTTTTGGAATTTCGTGGAATTTTATTTTTGATATTTATACTAAAATATTTTAACAACAAAATATTTCTTGAAATACGTTTTAAAATACTGTTATGTTTACTTAAAAAAAAATCGCCGGAACATGTCCATTTTTATTTTAGGGAGAACATTTTTGACAGTGAAGTGGTCTTGATATGTTCATCGCCCTAACTCCCAGCAACCCCTATTTTAATATCTTAAATAGAACTACCCCAACTATATCATTTGAAAGCCCTTTTCACGGCGAATACACCAGTCTATCATTTTTGTAAATTGGTCGAAATTTGAGAAAACTGTTGGCCAAAAACCACTTGACAAGAAAATACTTCTTGATTTATTTATTGAAGATACGAAAAAAATTAAAAGAAATTATTTGTTTACAGTAGCTTAAATATTTAACGAGAGGCACCGAGATAGAAATGTTTCTCATGTTTATGTGCTACAACTTTTGCAAAAGTTCAGGAAATCTGGATCTGTAGACAATGCTTAACGAAATAAGCCTAGAGTTTCAGATGAGGCAGCTCATATTGAAGGGATGGGTCATTTTGCGGTAGGATTAAACTACTTTCATTAGAAATGTTTCAAACTAGACTGGCACATCAATCGGCTTAGTACACAAGTTAATAGAAGTACATAAGTTTCATCCCTACAAATTGCAAAATACAAGAATTGTATGAATATGAGCCTAATTGATTGCAAGTTTGTGAAATAATGTCAGTACAGATTAACAGACCAACCAATTTTCTGAAAAATATTTGTTTTTCGGACGAATGTACTTTTTTTCTGAATTGTCAAGTGAACAAGTAAAATTATCGTTACTGGTCAGATGAAAACCCTCATCTATTCCGAGAAGGCCATACTCAACACTCCCAAAAATTAAATGTCTGGGCAGGAATTTTATGGAACACCATAATAGGTTCTTTATTTATTAACGGTTCTATTACCGGGGAGGTTTATTTAAATATGCTGTGGGACATAGTTGACGTACTTATCACGGAATCGTTGGAAAATCAAGTAGGTCAGTACGGAAATCTTTTTCTTCAAGAAGACCTAATACACTTTCAACAAGAGAGTACACCTGCGCACTACACTATACCTGTGTGTAATTGGTTGAATATCACATTCCCTAACAGGTGGATAGGAAGAAGAGGGGCCATAGAGTGGCCTGCAAGATCTACTGATTTTAGTCCAAATGACTTTTTCCTATGGAGTTACTCAGATCAATGGTTTACAAAACAGCATCACTAAATCTTCAAGATTACCACAATTGTATAACAGCTGAGTGCAGATCTATTAGGCGAGGAACTTTTGAAACAGTGCGCGAGTAATTTCATTACTGTCTTTATTATTACTTACTAAAATAACAAAGGCTTGTTAACTAGTTATTACTATTAATTTTTCCTTTTTTTCTTTTTAATAGTTTTGTAAAATTTCAACCAATTTCCAAAAAATGGTGCACTGATGTATTCGCCGTGAAAAGGGCTTTCAAATGATGTTTAACAAGCGGAGTAGGTCTATTTAAGAATTTAAATTAGGGGTTTGGGGGATAAACATATCAAGACCACTTGAACGTCAAAAATGTTCCCCCCTAAAATAAAAATCGACGTGTCTTTGCGAATTCTGAAATATTTTTTAAATTGCAGGGGCCGGTTAGTTTTAAAATGAACACTCTATTGTTTACTACATCCACATGAAGTTTTCATTGATCACAACTGTTACTTAATGAAATCTTTCTATAGATGTAGCAAATACCATGTGCATTATAATCATTATTAATGCGAAGTTATGTAGACATACATATATATGAACAGTGTGCGTCTACTTAAGTTTAAATCATATGGAAAACTTTTTTATTATTAATTTTAAGAAAAAATATTACTCTTCCTAAATATTTTTGCATAGTCTTAAATCTAAGATGAAATCAAAGCTATCAAATTATTTCAGTAGTATACGAGGTTTGTCAAAAAATGTGAACTTTCTTCAAGAGTAAAGTACTTTTATTTTTGGCAATATGATTCTAAATGAACCAAATACACTGTATATAAGTCAAGTAAAAGTGTATTTAATACTTTTGAAAAATAAATCACTCTCTACCCTATTACTGTGATATAATAATATACAGGGTGTGGTATTAGTGCGTTGAGGTACGATATATCCAAAATTAAAAGAGATATAAAAAAAGTTTTTACAAAAAGTGTAGTCTTGAGATTCACATTTTAAAATTAGTCCCAAATATATAGTGTGTTCAGGAACGCAATGCCAGACAAAAATTTGGATTTTTAAATGGAATACCCCGTATATTTTTACATTTTTATAAACCTCTTGCCGAGCTAATTTCAACGATGTATCACACTTTATGACTATTATGTTTAATAAAGGATCTGCAGCCATCTGAAAATAACCTTTTTTTTTAATTTAGATGTATGTTGCAGCCAAAACGTTGAAAATCAATAAAAACGGCTTACATGCTCCTATCCTAACTTTTCAAGTTTTATGCTATGGTATTAAAAAATATTTTATACATCTTTGTAATTAGCTCGGCAAGAGGTTGATAAAAATGTAAAAACATACTGGGTATTCCATTTAAAAAAAACATCTTTGGTTTGGCACTGCGTTCCTGAACACCTTGTAAATTTGGGACTAATTTTAAAATGTGAATCTCAAGACTGCCTACACATTTTGTAAAAACTTTTTTTCGTAGCTTCAATAATAGGGGACTAATCGAGCTTTGCCACACTATTGCCTCACCCTGTATATCGTGTGACACAAGAGCTATTTAGTAACAGCACATATATAGTTACTATGTTTAACAAGATAGTTATTAAAAATTTTCGCACGATACATTGGATGAAAATTTGATTGAAATAAGGCCCCTTTGATCCCATAATTTATTCTAAAATCTGAAATCTGTATTTCGTAAAACAGAAACTGTACGATCTTACATAGTCTTTGTGTCACCCGATTTAATCATATAAAGTATATAATTTTAATTATTGTCGTTGCTATTGTAATAAAACAACAAAAGTTTATGAACTTTTAAAAAAAATTTATTTACTTTTTAACTTTCACAAAGTACTTGATTATACAAACGCGCTTATATTGAATTTTATAAATAACACAATTAATTTTCTCATTTAAATACATGTAATAATTATTTAAAAAATACTAATAGCATAATCCTTAAAATTTCATTTTCTTTGTTAATACACAAAAATATTCAATATTATTTGAAAATTAAATCTTCACATATTTTTTCAATTGTTATAAAAATGACCAAAATAGAAAATCTTTGTAATTAAACAGAAATTAAAAGAATTGATGTAATTTACTACATAAAAAAAATGTTTGGGAAACTTGCATACTATTAAATTAATTGTTTCAACTCTTATTTTATGGAGATTATTCATAATAAATATGGAAAGATAAATAATACTTATCCTAAACCTAGGTAGACCTTAATATTAATTAAAAGGCTTTGGAAGACTGTGGAAATCCAAGATAAGTATTATTTACCTTTTCATATTTACTTGCATACTAATTAACAGAAATTATTTTGATTGAATTTTTTATAACGAGCGGTTATTATTTCTTATACCCATATCTTCTTCAATTAGTTAATGACTTTTGGTAACTCCTTTTTAGTTTTTAAATTTTCAATTTTTGTATTGTATATTATCATCTTAAAATACACCGAAAATATTACTGAAACCCAAACCAACATTTTTGTTAAAAGTGTTCACATTCGAAAATGTCAATTTGTTTAATTATAAATAATAAAAAACAGTGGACATGTCTTTGCCCAAAACAGACATAATTTAAAAATTAGTTTGAGCCAGTTGCCATTATTTTCGACCATTTGTATTTTTAGCCACAGAAAACACACCTTCAGATGGGATTATTTTTGACAATCGAAATAATGGAAAGTCCGAAGCTATATTCGTCATCTCATTTTATAATCAAAATAAAATAAGCTGGTTTAAAATATCCGACCAAAACAGGGTAAGTGCATTTTAATGTCCCAACTACTAATAATTTTCAGTTAATATTAAAGTTTTCAAAGAACTCATTTTATTGAAAACAAATCTCAAGAGAAAACAATCGTAAGGTAAATTCCACAGGCGTAGATATGTTAATATTACAAGTTATTAATAGTTTTATAGTAGCAATTGTGGTCCAAAATTATTTGATTGTAAATTATTAAATTAAGAATAGCAAAATCTTTTTTTTTGTGTATGTGCAACTATTCTTTAATATGGTAACCTCTCAAATGCGCTCCCGATATAATCGCCTACGACATATTCACCCGACAAAATTAATTTGAATGAAATATTTCAACTCTAACTTTGTGGAAACTATCCATAATAAATGTGAAAAAGATTAATTATACTTCCATAGTATTCCAAAGCATTTTTAGTTATATTCAATAGACATAGGTATCGTTTTTTTGATAAATCATTTTCTAGACAGATTTTTTATAAGCGTATATAATTTCATATCATAAACATTTTAACCAATCATTATTAAGCAATATATACAACATTTTTCTTTTTCTAAAAATATATGTGGTTAGTATTATTTAGTTCAAAAGGTGACCTAAGATAATTGAACTTGGTAGGTTTAATTGTTTATTCGATATTGTATATTGAGGATATTTTAGATGTTTCTTTATTTCATATTCCTCAAAAAATCAAGTTCTTCTTTCTTGTCACTTAAATGAAGTACTTCTACTGTTGCTTCAATTATGTTGTTAAGTGTAGGTGATTTATATCAAAGTTGTATTTTTTTAAATGCAACTTCCTATATAATATTGCATATGAGGATTCCTTGGTCAATTTTAGTGTGACTTTATGTATCACATATGGTTTCTAAATATGTAACTCGATTTTTTCAAATGGAACTATAAACTTTTTTTTATTGTATCAAATGTAGAGTTTGATGATCTTTCTAACGATATAAGATTGTCGCATTTTTCTTTTACGGATATTTGTTAATTCAAAAATTTCTAATAATTCACAGTATTTTTCAATTTTCAATACCTTTCATTAATTAGTAGGCCATCTAAAATTAATAAAAACCGATTCAAATTAAAAAATATTTACTAATAATAAGTTGAAAAACATAAATAAACTCAAAAACCACAAAAACCAAAATTAAAAGTTAAAATAAAAATAAAAGAAAGTAACAATTAATCAAATAAATGTTCAAAATATATAACCATTTCTTCTACTGCTTCGCATAAAATTAATAAACTCCCTTTTTTTTTAAAATACTTAAAAATAAACCTTTTTTTGCAAGAAACCAATAAATAATAAAAAAAATGTGTTTAGAATTGCGTTCTACAATAAAATATAAATAAAAAAAAATTAAATACAGCAATTAATTTTAGAAATTCGGAAATAAACCCCAACATCCCCTTCAAAATAATTCAATCCATTCCCAAACCGCCAAGGATGAAAATAAATAATTCAAAAACCGAGAAAAAATTTGATAGTAAATTAAATTAACTAATAAAAATAAAATAAGGCAAAAGTAGTTTTTTGTTTGGGTTCACATGTCGGGGCGCCTTTGGTTGGGTATTTATATTCATGTTTTAGTTACAAGAATTTTGGTCATGGACTGTAGAACGGCCTGTTGAACACGTTAATATTCTAAAAATGGGAACACGACATCTGTTATTTTTTATTGCAAACAACAAATTTGCGTATTTATATGAATTTAATATTAAAACTAAACCTTTTGAAAGATGGTAAGTTTTAAATTTAAAAATACCTATTTACATACTTTATTATTTTGCAATAAAAATAGTAGACAGAAAAATGATATTTTTAGGTTTATTCAAATGATACCTTTGGAATCCATATCTACATCGTCTGCCTTTAACAATGTCAGGGGTCAATTTTTTTTGTCGATACCACAAATTAATTCAGTTTCCATATACAAATACTCAGAAAATAAATTTAAAAATTTTACAAAAATTGAAGCTCTTCAAGTAACAGCAATAGTCAATTTTGAAGTTGTATTTAAAACATTTATTGCTGTGGATGGTTTAAATGCTGGTATATACGAGTTTTCAGATAATGGTTTGGTAAGACGAGAAGTAGGAAACAGTAATTTGAATGCACTAAAGTTGTGGTTACCCATTCCGATACAAACATATAAAGACGAAGTGTTGCTACTAGCACAAAAGGTGCTAGATCATAGTACACATCGCACTGTTGTGGTGGATATTATTACTTATAATAATGGTTAGTTGTAGTTCTAATACACAGAGCCAATGATTTTATATAATTTATATTTTTAGATCACTTTATAGAACACGAAGACATAAAATGTTCGCATTTTGGGGAAACCGCGGATTGGTTAGCATGTCTCACTTATGATAAAGGGATTTTAGGCGCTACCTACATTATTATCGAAGACAAAATAGGTTTACTTGTACCAGGAACTAATCTTTCTTTAGATCTATTTACAATCCATACCGCAATTAAAGAAAATCCTAATCCAAAGGAGCAAGAGATTCATGAACTATTGAAAACAAAGGAGGAATTAGAGGTAATCTGCTATTATGTTTAAAATATAGAGTTTATATCCTTCTGAAATCTTTTCTTGTTTCATTTAATTTATTTATTCCTTCTCTTCATCATGTTTTATTGGTATTTGTTTGTGACTGGTTCAATGATTATTTCAGCCCTCTATTTATATTTTATCTTTTTCTTTCTATCTATTCCTTTTGCTTTCCAATTATATCTAATACCTTTCCTTTTTATTATATGTATTCTTCTTTCATTGCAATGTGCAATGATTGCTTAAAAATTATATTTCAGGTGCTAATTAAACAAAACCAGGAAGATTTTGATGAAATTGCGAAGTCAATAAAACCTGTAGCCAAAAAATTTGATATAACTGAACACCAAAAAGAGATCGTTGGGGAACCACAAGATTTGACCACTTACCTAAAAAAAGTAGAACAGATCGGTTGGGAAGTTAATGAACTTTTCGATAAAGCAGAAAGCATAGTAGAGAAAGAAAATGGCTCGAAATATAATACTATTATTGTAAATGGTGTAGCGAAATTTGAAGATTTGTTTACCGGAGAAGAAATGGAAGTTAAAAATATTAATGATGAGGATGGTACCGCTTTGCTAAACGATATTGTAAGGTGGGTCATATAACAAACAGGCGACATGTTTAATACTTATTACATGCGATTTATTAATTCATTTTTAGTAAAGAAAATATTAATAACCAGCTTAAAAATAAGACATTTGAGGAACTAGAAGTTGAAAATCTTAAAGTCAACACTGTAAATGGTATTGATACAAAAAATATGGCATTTAAAGATGAACCAGAAATTGTGTTATATGGAATTATAACATTTGCTCAGTTTGTAATGGTGCAGAACATTTCCCTTACCACTAAAATGATCAACGACATTTATTTTGAGGATGAAGTTATAAGCTTGGATAAGAAACTTGAAGGTAAATAATTATTATTTATTTGCAGGACATCTTTCTTCGCTGGATAGTAATCGGGTTATAATTTATTTATGTATCATTAAATAATTGAGCCATCTCACCATAAGTACTTTTACAATCACCGAAACCTCTTATCATTCTTTACTTTTCTGTAAACAATGATATTTTAAAAGTAATAAGATAATCAAACAAAATAGTATTCTTGCTAGTGATAATAACAAATAACTAATGAAGGGAAAATTATAAAAAAATTATTTGTCATGATACATAAAAACAATTAATGACAGGAAAAAGTGCTTCTTAGTTATTTTTTACCATAAATACTTTTTGATAATTTTACTTTCAAGCAACTGTAACTTTAAAACGAATGAAGTTAGAACTATGCGTTTCGACGGTTCTGTTTCTAATTTAATAGATTTGGAAAATTAAAAAAATATATAGGGTGCATTATTTAAAAAATATATCTTAACGTTATTTTGGTTACGTTACTTTTTGTTCACTTTGTTACGAACATTTTTAATAATTATTTTTCGTCCATAAAATCAGGGTGTTCAATAACCTAGTATATTCCAAATTGGCTTGATTTTCCCAAAAAATAACACTATTGAAAACAATTTTAAATTAACACAAAGGTATTTATATCAACAGCAATAATATAGGAAAGAGTCATGTACTAATCACAATTAAACATTAACAACTTTAAATTCTGCAGTAAACTAGATTATCCAACTTACTCTATTATAAAGTACAATTAAATATGACCTCTTTAGGCATTTTTAAACATGAATTTTAAGAATTGTTTGTTAATTTAAATTGGGTTGCTCTTGAACTCTTTTAGTTTAATTAGTTGGGGAACTTGGAGAAAACTATTTACTTATCTGGAGCTGGTGACTAATTTGTGTAAAGGTTTCTGGTGAGTAATTCCTTTACAAAAATAGACCATTGGTGGGTCAATAGTAGGAATAGCAAAATCAGGAAAAACTAACAATTGACTTCTTGGTACAGTAATTATTGCAAGAAATTGTAGATAATTGAGTAGTGAATCTTCATGGATCTTATTCAAATGTTTTATAATTTTCTTAAAAAACGTAAATGTCAATTTAAAATGTCATGTCAATTCCAGTGTTCCCTTTTTTACTGGTGTAACGTTGAGTGTATAACCGCTA
This sequence comes from Hermaeophaga mercurialis, assembly GCA_951812935.1. Classification (NCBI taxonomy): domain Eukaryota; kingdom Metazoa; phylum Arthropoda; class Insecta; order Coleoptera; family Chrysomelidae; genus Hermaeophaga; species Hermaeophaga mercurialis. The sequence goes on along the minus strand of OX638361.1, from coordinate 23,681,251 downwards.
GGGGCTATCGAACTACTCAATTATACATATATTAATCTCTTATGGTTTTCCAGAATATACTCTGTAATTAGTTGTACATTTTGTTGAAAATGTTCAATCACTCTGCTAACTAAATCTTCTTTAGATTTTATCTCTGCAAGGTCGGTTATTCCTATTGTATCTAATACTATCTAATCCCCAAAGATCGCTAATGTCATAAAGTTTGCAAAAAAGTGAAGTTGCGGCAGATGAGAACAAACTACTGGTACTTGTGAGTTAAATTTTCGATTTTTCCATTAAAGTCCATCCAAGCAGTGTTTCTGTGGCAACCAAAGAACATCTGAATGCTTATTTTTAGTCAGTGAATAACTTCCCTACTACATCTCCTCTTATAAGAACTTCAATCCAATACGGTGCATATAAACTCTTCCGTCAAAAAAAAGTGAACAATATAGAGAAAACTTTGTTTTAATAAAACACTAGTAAGGCGCTGCAACTTTAAACATATACCAATTGGCAGGTAGTTGAACATCTTCGTAAAGGAAGATAAAAATGTTGTCGAGTATTGTTGGATGCAATAATACCACATTGATATTTTTTTAAAAGTAGAAGTATTGTTTCGAAAATAATATGACTGTTAATGTATGGTTTCTTCATAAATAATGTTTTACAAGGAACGCTAGCACCAACTTTGCACATATGTCTTGAGGACCTCTTCTGTAAAACAAAAACTCCATTGAATAGCTCGGAAGAACATCTTTCCCAAAAACATCTAATCGCAAACAACGAAAAGTATACACTTCTCGCACCCGTAATATCTAAATTGTATGCAGCAGCTCTTACTACAAAACATCCAGAGAACAGTTTATTACACAAACTATTAACACGGACCTCAAATTTTAATTTCCGATCAATAATTAGGCTTAAGAATTTATTTTCATATTTTTTATCATTTGTTTTACCAACTGAAATTATATCGTTATCGCCACTAAGTGAGACAATATTTATTTTTGATATATTAAGGAATAAATTATTTGAATCACACCATTCTTTAATTTATCATATCATTGTATATCATATTATGCAATTCTTCTCTCCCATGTTGTATCAAGTTTTCTTTAATATTAACATTACCAATATCAAATATTTTCGAATATGTCATAGTATGTGATAAAACCATGGTCTGACAAATATTTTAAAAACCTAGTAATACGGTGGAAATTCAGATAAGTACAATTTATCTTTTCATATCTATTATGGATAATTTCCACAAACTAAGGGTTGAAACAACTAATTCAATTAACAATATGGTTAACGTAAATTAAAATTAATACCGGTCCCAAAACGGATCCTTGTGGAATCACAGAGTGGATTGTAGCAACAACAGACATTCTCTAATTGAAAGAAACTATATGTATTCTAGTCTCCGAATATAATTAAAACCACTTTAAAATTGGTCCCCGAAATTTATATCTTTCTAGCTTGCTAAGCAATATTTTCTTATTTATAGTCCAAAGCTTTGGATTAATCACAAAATACTTCAGCTGGCTTACAATAATTTACATTTGTGCGCGCACCCATGTCTATTTATCTAATTACTCTCTCCTATTGGCGAAAACTTTACAATACATTTGGTAGGAAGTGTTTTAATTTTGGCTTTATTACTTTAGGTGTAGTCCGCTGTAATAATGAAACGAAATTTTATTTTTTAGGAACCTTAGATTTAGACCAAATCAAAGAAGATGAAAACCTATTAGCTTCTAGAATCAATAACGTTAACCTGCAACAAACATCCAGAAATAAAAGAAATTTACGAAACGAATCAGAAGATACTCTTTTTATTCCACACAACTTGACTGTCACATTTATAAATGGGGAAAATTTTACAGAATTTTTGCATAGCTTGTGCATGGTAAATAAGATATGTGTTATACCAGGAAGCGTTAAAATTCAAGAGGTAAAAATATAATATGTATATTATCGATTTGCTTTCAACGAAAAACTGAAGTCATCAATATGATAAAATATATGCGGATTTTCCATGGGAGGTGAAACCTTTTTTTTTTTTACTACAGAATCTTTTCCTGCGTGTTTCTAAATGCTTAAATGATAGTGGATGTATCATTTAATACGCCGCGTAATCGTTAATTCTCGATTAATGTAAAGGAATTAAAGTTCCTTAACAATACAAATGTTGGTGCTTCCTTTTCTCAAACATTCAATTCAGATATTCAAGAAGTAAATGGTAAACTGAGTGTTAGTAATTTTGTTGAACGGACTAGAAAATACACGTAATATATAAAGATTTATACTATTTATGTCAATTTCCAGCTTTCACTAAGAACAAATTTCACATTAGAAAGTAAATTGACGTTTCACAAATATTTCGAATTTTTACTGATGAGTTGTTAAATTTAGTGAGGTAAGAGAGTGAAAAATAATGACAAATTAAGTAATGTAATTTAGGCAACTGCGACTTTTCGAGTTCCAGATTGGATAAAAGAGTATGGGGTTGCGCAATGTTTATTTAACTTTATGTAGTGTAATTTTAAATAGGTTTTGATTGGCTGGGGTTAAAACAGCCGTTATAACTATGCCGTTAGTCATAAAAATACATAAATTCTTTGAAGAACATACGAGTGAACGAAAAATGTGTTATATAGTATTTAAACTTGTTCACATGAATTAATTTTAAACAAATATAATTTAATTATTTAATGATATGTAGTGGTTTATGCTGCTGTACAAGCCGGAAGTTTCTTCGGATATTTTGGGCGTCTTCTAGGTGAAATTTGAATCTTCAATACAATCCTACGCTGAGGTTGGTCTCTATTTTGGGCAGACCATCCATCGTCGTACACTTTTTGTGATAAAATTACTCAAAAATCTTTAATAGAACGAGCTCGGGATAAGTTTGGATTCATAATTGTTGATTGGTAATTTTATACGGCGTGACTTGAGCTAATGTTTTTTATTGGTTTGCTCTAAAGCGACCGTTAAACTCTAGAATTTCGGTCATCTGAGGGGATAAATTGTTTGAAAAATATACCTGATAAACGAAAAATGTATTGAATAATAGTTGTATTTGTTTATAATGAATTACTTTTAAACAACGTATAACATTTTTATTAATATTTTCTTTTAGGAAATTCATGCTGATGAGGTAGATACAGATTATTTGAACAATTTAAAGTTTCCTGATGAATACGTTTTGTTAAATGGCAAACCGACTGCAAATATTATTGGTAAGCATTATTTACATTCTATTTTCTTCCGGAATAAGAAACAATGCACAAATTTGTTATTATTAAATCTTATCTTTAATTAATGTAGATTACAAATTTTGTACTGCATAAAATTTACATTTAATTTTATCCTGGCCATATGATTTCTAACTCATATTTTTTAGGTAACAAATATTTTAACAAATCATTGCAAGCAGAGGAAGTCAGATCTACAGGTGAAATCAATAAAATCAATACTGATGACCTTATAACTCTATCTACAGAACAAAATTTAAAGGATATTAGTTTCAAAAATTTCCAGCTTACCGAAAAACTAACCGTAAGTAATTTCATTTGCTAAAAATCTCTTAGTGTGAATTCAATACTAATAACTTTTTTAAACATGAAATATATTTAAAAAAAAATATATATCATTTTCAAATGTCTACTCTATCCAAACTATTAAAAGGATAATTTCAAGATATTCCATTTAAAAGATATTACTTTTGAATAGCCTTGTTATAATGGGACAATAAGGAATTACCAGCTTTATTTGCAATTCTAAAATTTCTGAATAAAATCAATATTGGTTGTGAAATAAAATTTAGATCATCCTGTATATATAAAATTTAAATTCCAAGTATCGTTATTGTTGCAATTGTATCTCAGAAATATTTTTGTTATCACGACATTAACTTTAATAACATTTTTTGTGAAAATTCTTACATTTTAGGTTGATGGCAAAATTTTAGGCGAATATGTTAAGAATATTCTTACTAATCCAACTTTAATAGATGTTAGTGACCTTCAGGCAAATGCTAATTTCAAGAATCTGGAAGTCATGGGAAATATCTTTGTAGAAAACAAGTTTAATGACAAAAATTTAAAAACACTTTTAGAAAATATTCTCTATAGTGTAAGTAATTTATAGTTTTAAATAATTTATCTCTTTTTAAGGTTTTGTTCAAAATTAAACTGAATTTTATACAGAAAAATATGTATCGGTTCATAAAATTTGTTTATATTTCTAATTTACTAAAAATATTGGCAACATTTCTAACCCCAATGACAAAACTTACATTTACTAAAAGTATTGGCAACCATTTTTTTCCTCTGGTAGCGTTCCTGCTTGACACGAGAGTAAAGGGAAATTTTCTGTCATTATGACAGCACAAAAAGACATTTTTATTTGATTAGCAATATTTCGATCATTCATTTGATCATCTTTAGGCTAAAGCGATATACCATATTGTTTAGAATGATTCATGAATTAATTTTCTCATCAACTTTTAACGATAAACATCTCACTAAAAGATATTTCATAAAACTTTTATTAAAAGCATCGAGCTAAAAATTTTATAATAACCATTCAGTAAAGCTTGATCTTTAAGACCATGGAATTTTTCTTAACTCTTAATTCTTACTTTACTTTTATTAAGTAAAATTTTTGAAACACCCTTTTTATTCACGTTCCTTCTAAGTCTAAGTATATTTTAAGTATAATAGATACAATTTGTTTTTTAATTTTATTATTTTCTTCATGTGATATATCTATTAAAACATTTTCGTTTTAAGGATGCAGAAGATGCTGTAATTTCGACAACAAAAGAATTTTCTAAAGGAGTGACAGTAACAAACCAACTAAAAATAAAATCGAATTCGATAAACACTGCCAAACTCTCGAACTTTGTAACGAAAGATACAGATCAAAACCTTAAAATTAATCTTCTAAAAGGCGATGTTATTATTAAAAATTTGATTGTAAATGGTACATACAGCGGACAAAATATAAAAGAATTGGATGAAAGTTTGGTAAAATTATCAGGCGATCAGTTTATAGATTCCGTACTTACTTTCAATGATTTGGTTGTGAATAATTTGGAAATTGACCAAAAACTGAACGAAGTCAAAGCAAATGAATACTTGTATACCACTGAAAATGATATTTATATAAACATTAATTTTTCTCAATTGGTAGTTGAAAACTTGAATGTTGAAGGTATTTCTTGTGTACATGCATTTTTTCACAAAGTTACAAATAAGTGAATTTAATTTGTTAATGAGAGTGAACTTTTTTCATTTAACTATTTTTTAGGAAATATCGATGGAGAAATAATGGGATATGATCTAAACACCATAAATAATACGTATCTCAGTCTGACAAAATCTCAAAGTATCGAGCCAGTTTTTCACATAAACGATTCAGTAGTTGATCGTTTAAATTGTACGAACGTTAATAATTCTAGTAAGGATGCAATATTTAGAGAAACAACGTATAACAAAATGATCGAAAAACTGTTAAATAACGGATATTTAGCTGTTGAAAGTAAGTACCTAACGTAAAGTATATGACAAAATATTTGAGCAAATATTCGAAGATGTCGAGATTTATTTCCAAGGAAGTCTTCTGATTATAAAAATAACATTCCAAATATTATTCTTAGAGCAGGAAAACCTGCTCCTTTACAAAATTAAATGTAATAGTTGTCGAAAAGGTTGGTTTTGTTTTATTCCACGGTATAATTGTAAATATACTTTATTGGTTTTTGACTAAATACATTAAATTTAAAATAAACTGACTAGCCAAAACAACATCACACTTAATAAATATGGAAAAATAATCTTTCCATATTTATTATGAAAAATTTCCATAAAGTAAGGGTTGAAATAATTAATTTAATACGACACTTGTTAAATACATTTTAACTAATACTTACTTAATGCATCAAATGCTCAAGATTTTCTCCTCAAACTTTTAATTTAAAATAATTTCTTTTCTACAACTTCAGTTTTTAATAGGCCAATTATCGATTTTAATAATTTTATATTTTGGTAAATAAATATTGGACTTACGATGTGGTCATCCAATACTCCTCCAAATATTCAGTTTTTGAGGAAATTTGGTATGATTTTCAACACATCAATATCGACCACATTGTTTACAAAAATTAATAAAATTTACAATTATATCGTTGAATAGATAATCACGGACAAAATTTGGACATAAACTGAAAGAAAATTTAAAGAGACCCAAAAATTATTCTATGAAATCGCATACGATAAGAAGGAAATGTACTTATAGACGAAGGACAAATAACGAAAAGATGGAGAGAATACTTTAAAGAACTCGCGGAAGCTGAAACCACAAAAGAACATACAGAAGTAAATAGAGCAGAAGAATTTGGGAACATAAGAGAGGAAGAAATAGTAGAAGTAATAAATATATTAAAGTTCGGAAAACTGCCAGAAAACAGCAAAAATGTTCAAATGTATGAGAGAAACTGAAAAAAATCAGCTAACAGAATTGGTAAACGAAATAATAAAATAATAAGAGTTGAAGACTCATAATTGGAGGCCATATTATCCTTATGTAAGAGAGCAGATAAAATAAATCGCAATAACTACAGAGATATAACATTAATAAACATATCAGGAAAAATCATGAGGAGAATAATGAAAAAAAAAATAAGGAACAAATTTGAGGCAATCTTAGAAGATTTAAAATGTGACTCTAGAAGTGGATGCAGCATAAGTGATTTGATATTTAGGATAAGATAAATCAGAGACATTGATAAATAAGGACAGAGAGCTTTGCTTTATTGATGTAGAGAAAGCTTTCGACTGATGAATAAAAAGATAAGGTATGTGGAAAACTTTTAAAAAAGAAAATGTAGATAAGAAGTTTATAGACGTATAAAAAGCAATATACAAATACAATAGAAATGCAAGGAGTTTAGAAAATTCGCCACAAAAATGGACTAAAACGGGGATACGTACTGACCCCACTTTTGTTTTGGCAATGCCAAAGAATGTTTCAGGTCCAAAGAACTCGAATTCTGCCCAGATATAAAGAGTAGGATTACCATGTTACAGTCAGCAATGCGATCTAAGATCCAGCTGCTTGAAGCTCAGCGTTTCTAGAGCTGCCTGTCCCTCTGGCCAAATTTAAATATGTACTTTTTGTTTCAAATTGACACATTTTAAATCCAGTTAAACCAATAACTGATTCTCTTATATATTCTAGAAGATTCTACATATAAAACTCACACGATTCGTCCTTTCTGACATCACTTTCAACCAGTCAGAACTTATTCTCCTTCTTGCGCATATCGCAATTAATGCAACGGAAATTTTCATAAATAAACACACCTAAAAAACACACACACACACACACGAAGTAGGAGTCTCCCACACAAAGTTTGTAAAAAGTTGATTGAAAAATAAAGTAGAAATTGTTAATTTGAATACAAAAATTATTTTTAATACCTCTTCAGTAACAAAAGTACATTTGTTAATTAGTTTATTATTAAAGTGAGTGATAGTTTGTGCAAATCGTGATTAAAAAGACACGAAGAGTATATGTGGTATATAAGGGGAACTCAATATGTGGAGTGCGAAGGAAGTCATTTTCACACTTAAAATTTACATTTATATGTATATTTTTTTTTTAGATTTACATGTTAGCGATTCAATATATATTGATAATGTTAATGATAAACCAACTACTAAGATTATGCCTGTGACTGTACTTGATATGGCTAAGAATACCAGCAAATTAGTATTTCAAGTAAGTATATAAATATATTTGCTTGGATGATTTTATTTTTCAAAATGCCTGAATCAGGTGTGTGGTCTCTTGCTATAAAATATAAACTGAAAATTTCTATAAAATATAAGTTTCAACAGAATCAAATAATTTATGGCGAAGTATCATTAAAATATGTTGAATATGATGAATCAAGGACATCATTCTAGGAGAGTCAATGGAATATCTTCTGGATATGTATTTTCCAAAAGTAAGATTCCACTCTCTAGTTTAGTAATCAATTTTTAGAACAAACTGGTGATCTACCCAGGAGGTGATTACAGAGTGATCTGTATTTTGAGCTATAAACAAGTTAAATCAACAAGTCAGCGGAGCCAACGGGATTTTGTAAAACAAGGTCTATAATTCTTTCTCTCAGTGCTGAGAAGAATTTTTCAAATCTGTGTAGCATATGGATGTGTTTCAGAAGAACGGAGGAAAACCCAAGTGGCCTTTATGCTAAAAGTACCAAGAAATATTAAGGCTTAGCTAAATCATTCAATAAATACAAAACAATCGATAAAATAGTCGATAGACTTCTACGAAAGGCTGTAAGGGAGTGGTCAACAGTAGAAAAGAGGAAAAAATACTTAAGTTGTTTGTAATGAATGCGAATGGGTACAAATAGAAATAAACAAATTATATATTTAAAAAAAATCGTCCAAGCCGTTTCCGAGATAATACACAAAAATCTTAACTTAAAACTAAAACTAAATTAAAGAAATAATAATAGTTACAACTATTCTTGTTTAGAATCTATTAAGATTTAATACCCCAGCACTTGTTCACACCCATTTAAGAGGCTAAGATTAGGTATTTCAATAACCTCCATTCTGTTTAAATCATGCCCAACATAAGAAACTAGCTTACAGTAGAAATTTTCCTTTTGATGGTATTCTGTTTTTCCGGATCTTATATTTTGCAACGCATTATAACTAACAGTTTACTTTAATCTAGAAAAAGTATTCTATAAGGCAAGAGAAAACCTCTTCATATCCGCATTGGTACCTACTCTTGAACAGTGATTTCCTGGGTAGTGATTTGTTTGATGCGAAAGGCAGGAGTAGCTTCTTTAGAATTTTGTGTGCACTCTTTGAGTAAAAATTCTTTTTACTTTTTAGAATGAATTATATCTAAAAGATATAGAAATAATAAACTTTGGTTCCGTTAACTTCAACGAGTATCTTCAACAAATTGTTTACAAAAACCAAACTAACACGAAGATAATATTTAGAAGTGACAAAAATTTCATTGACGGTATTTCGGTGGAAAATCTTATTGAAACTAAGAAAATAAATAATATTCCTGTGAGAAATGTGCTCACGAAAGAAGGTAAACAAAGAATAAATGGACCTGTGGAGTTAATCGGTGACTTGTCGTTAGAAAATGTTCACGTTAAAGAAACCATAAACGAAGCTCCTGTAAAAGATGTTCTCAAAATGTTATTATTATTAAACAAAGGAAGTTATTATCATACAGGTAAATCTTTCAAATTTCTTTACGTTTGTCACATGAAAATAATAATTATTTATTTATTTAATATCTTACAAATTATTTTCTAAACAATTTAAATGAATGAATTTATATAATTTTTTTATAGTACTAGAATGTTTACAAAGAGGAATCAATAATTGAGATTTTTTTTTAATTGGTCTTTTTTTATCTTTAGGAGATATGGTATTTAAGAGACTTCCTTATATTGAATCACTGCAAGTTAATGGTACAATTAATGATAAAAACATCGAAGATTTATTTAAAGAGCTAGTATATCAAAATAGTAGCACAATATTCAAAAAAGACTTCATTTTTACAAAACCCGTAAGTAAATGTTTATCTTTAACATTAATATTTTCTACATTTAGAATTTTTTTCAGGTAAATATTTCACGCAATCTTGCCATAACTCAATATTTCAATAACCTCAATTTCTCTGATATTATGTCTAAAATAGTTTTTATCACTGAAGACGACGATGTTGACAGTATAGTTTCATTCTACAAAAATGTCGATGTTCAAGTAAAGACAGTAATTGCACAGGACTTGTCAACAAAATTGATTAAAAGGTTCAATCCTAGCCAATGGCAAGAGAAAGCACTTTACATTGATAAGGGTTTAGTTAAAGGTAACTAGAAATGATTAAAACTCTATACTTCATTTTTTATCTATTCAACACATTAAAATTTTTATTATTTAATTGTTTGTTGTAAATGGATTGATAATTTTTTAGGTCATTTTAAAATGGATTCCATTGAAATCAATACAGAACTTACTACACCAATTATTAATAGTTTAAATATGGAAAATGTTGTTCCTTTGAAATTAAATCAAAGCATAAACTTTCTTAAATTTAGGCATCTAAAATTTGCACATAATATTACTGTAGGCAATACAGTCAACGGATTGTTTTTACCTCAAGAAATAAAAAGGACCATGATGGTATGAAATTTTTATTTGTTTTAATAAAATTAATACACACTATTTATTTTTAACTGATGCACGTTGAATAATTCAACAATAAATAATTAGATGCAAAGTCGATGAGATATGTTGATTTTTATTTTGAGTGGACACTTTCTGATTGCGAATGATTTTAATTTAATTCTCTCCACAACCGTTATAAGTTTATACAAGTAGCTAAAAGGGCTTTTCATGAAGAAAACGAACCATATTTGCCCTGTCCTCACAGAATTATACAAGAATTCGCCTATGGCATATGTCGGCAAATAACTCGTGAATAATAGTCTTCATTAACCTCTTGTTGAATTTTTGGTGTAATAGTTATCCATTTCATTTTTAGAACATTATAAATCAATCGTTGATAATTAAACAGAGTGTATGAAGATTTTAAGTAAAGTATATATTTTTTTAATTATATAAATAATTTTTTAGATGGACAAAGATCAAGATATTTTGCCCACTACGGTTTTTAAAAACATTTTAGTCCGGCAAAACTTAAAAACAGATTTACTTAATAATAAGAACACTTCAAAAATTGTTACAACAAACACCAATCAAAACTTAAATGCAAATTACACTTTCCAATCAAAAGTAACTATGGAATCCGACTTAAATGTAAGTGGTTTAATAAATAGGGTAGATTATGAAAATTGGAAGGAAAACAGTTTGAAGTTAAACTCAAATAAAACTGCGCGTATTAACAGCGAGTGGAAGGTGTTTGGCAATGTGACTTTTAAGTTAGATGTATATGCTCAAAATAAAATGAGTGATTTGGATTTTCCAAAAATAGCAACGGATATACAAGACAGAAAGGATTTTAAATACCAGTTTGAACACGGTATTATCGTAAGTATTTTTACTGTCTTTTTTTCTGTCTTGTAATAAAAGAGAACGTGCTATTAAAAGCAGGTCTAAGAATACTTATTATCTACTAGTTATTATTTGAATACGGTTTCTGAAATATTTCTATACTGAACATTAAGAGATAGCGAAATCCTCAGAAATATTTTGTGATAATAAATAAATTTTCAATATTTTAGACTTTTATTTGTGGGAAAGAATCAAAGATTTAGTTTTTAACGCACGTCCCACGTTCGAAGTATTTTTCTTGAAGAAATTGAGACTAGTGTTAATTCCACATTTTTTTTGCGTTTTGTAAAATCTGTTATGAGTAGTTATTTCGTTCTCAAAACAATTTTAGCAACATCATTTCTGGTACAACTTACAGATTGAGCCAACAATCATCAAAATTGAAATAAATGCCAATATCATTTGAATGACTAGAGATGACAACTTGCAGTTTTGAAAGATTAATAAGTCATCTTATTTGCCATTTTGTAAGTTGGGTAGATAAAATAAGTATTTTTATAACCCTTGAAAGCAGAAATTTATTTCTTATGAACTGCTTTTATTATCTACAAATGTGTAGCAAGTGCATAGATTCCAAATATCCTTGAACAGGATGTTCGAAACATTTGACACATATTAAATGATTATGTACTAGGTACGGCCCTGTAGGCACATTTTCCTGTAATCTGTAATTGTAAAAATACAAACTCAATTCAATTGTTGGGATGCTTCTGTAGATGAGTTAAGAACATTTTGTTTCAACCAAAAATCTCTCCGATCCCATTTCGTAACCCCTCATATTTTATACTTTGAATGTAAACTTTTGGTAGAACAATTGTCTGCTGAAAAATAAAAAGTTGCTAAGTAGATTCAGTTTTTTCTGTTCTTTTGAATTATAAAAAGGAATATAAAAAAATTCTATACACAGGGCGCTGTTTTTTGAAAAGATGAATTTTTAAATATTTTGTTAAACCGGTCCTGGATGTTCTGTTTGGTAATACTTTATTAGATTTTCCATATAATGATTATTATGCGTACAAAATATCAAAATAATATAGAGAGTATTTCGGAAGTTATGAGCTCCGAAAGAAATAGGCTAAATTAATAAAACACCCTATATCTCTTTTCATTGTCCTATTATACTGTTGAAATGTGGTACTTTATAGATGAACCCTATGTATTTTTATTTTGAAACATACCATTTAAATCATTGCAATAAAAAATGCTTTTTTAGAGCGATTGGAATGGTATCTGTAAGACTATTACTTCGTTTTACCAAGAAGCGAAATCCCAAATATACAAATTTAAATATTTCGAAGATTTTCAAGAGCTATCCTTCAAACATTCTATTCAATATGTATTTAATTTTGACTTCAACAAAACTCAGTACATATTAATTAATTATGATACTTGTTCATCGGATTTGATGATTTATAATGGTACGAAATTTGTATCGTTGCTTTCGAATCTTCCTACTGGACTTATTAATCAAATAGTACCAGTTTCTCATGAAAATGATGAAATGTTTCTGGTTATTCAAGGGAATACATTGTCTAGTTGTAACACTATCATGGGCACTAACGTCTGGAAATTTAATGGAATAGACTTACAGGTAAGATATTACAAGTAAATATAAAAATTTCAAGTAACGTATTTCAAAAAATGGGTACATACATATGCTCATTAAATAATAATATATTTTTAGTTAAATTTCAATATGGAAAATCAAGACCTTCTTCAGGATTCATTAGCTCCATCTACATTTTTTTCACTTAATAAGGAAGGAGTTATTGAGTATAAAATAAAAAATTCAGATATTATAAAATACAGAAAATGGGAAGTTTTTGAAGGTAGACAAAATTGTTTCATATCTCCTTTTTTATTAACTATTGTGATAATAAAGGTTTATTAATTTGTAGATAATATTGCATTTATTCCTAGAGGTCTTAAAACCGGCCTGGCTTTAAGAACTGGGAAAAAAATAATTTATCTAGTTCGTTCCGATCCTGTTGTTGACTTTGAGTTAGATGTAGAAGCACCTATAAAAGGTAATACCCAATTAAAATATTAAAATATTTTCTTATTAATCTCTTTATAAATAGTTACATTTGTGGAGTAAAGTAGCTTAACCTTCGTATGATTGTTTAAATATAATTTTTGAAGTTTTTTAGAATAATATATTCTACATATCTGCATCTGCACCCAACAGCATTAATAGACATTTGAAATAAATTTTGTGTCCTTAATAAAATCTAGGATGAAATGTTGTAGCTTATGGGACGATAATTAAAAAAAACCTTAAACAATTGGAATTTCGATCCACGATCTTCTGCTTTTCATGCCGATGCTTTATCAACTGGGTCGTGAAGGTGTAGGTTAGAATTACACAGCAGTCAGGTTTTTTCTTAATATTAACGTTCCATATGTCGCTACCTCCATTTTTTAAAATATGTATTTTTAATTGATGCATTTTAGAAATAATAGAAACGGATAATGTGAATAACTATTGACGTTGTTTTATTTTTTCTATTATAGGTTATATAAAAACAGAGGAAAATCATTTCATTCCTGGAAAAAAAGAAGGTGTCATAGCAGTATTAAAAACTGGAATAAAAAGTGCTAGAAGAAATATGTTAGCAATTGCCACCCATGAAAAAGCAATCGTTGAAGGATCTTTAGACCTAATAAAGGTAGGTATTGTTTGGCAAATCTAGCTCTCAATTTTTTAAAATGTGTGAGATGCGCGAAGTTAGAATGAGAAAGTATGCCAATGACAAAGAGGGTAGTATACGTTTGGGTAAATTGTACAGTCAGTCAGATTCAATAGAAATGACCATTGCGGTTAAATATAATTGTTTGTCGAACTGGCTTTATCCCTTTTGCTACCGCGCATCGAAAGACTTCATATTCAGAGCAAGATTTGCCAAGTAATATACAATTTAGTAATTTCATGTTCCCATTTTACATATTTATTGTTAGTGAAGTAGAAATGGTGATGAGGTCGAGATGGACTTTTTTCAGCAATTTTTACTAGTACTACTACTATTTTTCAATAATATAAATATAATACAGCATTTGCTCATAAATATAGAGGGTGGTCCTTAAGTAATTGTACATGGAGGCACAGTAGAATCCTCACTTTATAAAATTTGAACTAACTTGCTTTAATAAAATGTTGATAATAACAGAGATACAGTGTGTTAAAAGTGAACTTTTAACGTTTTTTTGACTTGTATACATAAATATTTGTTAGTGGGGGTTTTTAGGTATGAGAAATCATAATTTTGTACCTATTTCAATCTATTTTGTAGAGGGCGCCACATATGCTGTTTAAGTTAGGGCTTCTTTTGTAAAAGAATAATAAAGCCAAAACATTTTAACAATTATTAATAACTCCAAAACTTAACGGTTTTAGAAATAATAGCATTTTAGTGATCAGCGGCATGATTCATGTCTGGTCCATTGAAAATCCCCATGTTAAAAGAGAAAGGCATTTCCAACATGAATTTAAAATAAATGTATGGTGTGGGATCATTGGTAACTAGTTATTAGGCCCATACGAGTTACCCTATAATTTGAATGGTGATCATTTCTACATTTTTTGAAAAATGAATTCATTGATTTGTTGGAAGAATTCACACTGAATTTAAGGCAAAATATGTGGATTATGCAAGATGGTGCATCGCCACATTATACGAGAGAAGTCAGAAGCCATTTACGTACTAACTTTCCTGAACGCTGGACTGGTCGCGGTAACCCTTTTCTTTGGTCACCACGTAGCCCAGACTTTAATCCAATCGACTTCGGTGTATGGACTACAATGAAACAACTTGTTTTAAGGATATCATAAATACCCGCGACTAACTTTGGGAAGAGATAAATAGAGCAGCAGTTTCTTTTGACCCAATGATATTATTTAAAAAGAGACGATCATTTATGGAACATATAGATAAATGCATCGAAGAAAATGGTGGACATATCAAACATTTACTTTCATTAAACGATTAAAGTTATAATGTTATTTAGCTTAGTTTTTTCTTACTTTGTTTAAAAAATAAAATTTATTGCATTCCTTATTAGGCAGCTAATCACTAAAATAAGATTATTTCTAAAACCGTCAAGTTTTAGAGTTATTAATAAGTATACTTTTTTTTGTTAAAATGATGTGGCTTTAATATTCTTTTAGAAAAGAAGCATTAACTTAAACATAAAAATTTTTGGCCCACATTTATGCCACAAGTGTGGCCTATGTTACGCCCTCTACAAAATACATTGAAATACCAAATATTTATGTATACATGTCATAAAACGTTAAATTTATTGTGAAAAACAAAAATTAAAATTTCAATTTTAACACCATGTATCTCTCTTATTATGAACATTTTATTAAAGCAAGTTAGTTCAAATCGCAATATTTTAAAGTGAGGATTCTACTGTACTTCTATGTATAAATAACTTAAGGACCATCCTATATAAATTAAATATATACACTGTTTTAGATTTATGAAGATCCTCTTTTGGGAAAATTATTTGGAAAGGTACCTTCATATAAACCTTCTTCTCTTATTTCCATTGACTTTGATCAAGGCGAAACTCTCTTAATTTTCTTAGAAAACAAAAGAAAAATTCAAATTTATGAATACAAGGGTAAGTGAAAATTAAATAGCCTTTTAGCCTTACTTAGTTTCTTTACCTATTTCATTTCTTTTAATTTTTTAATTTTTCTATACTATTTTATTTTTATTAAGATCAACCGGGGTACGTGAAGATACAAATAAACTTGATTTTGTGTTATAGATGTTCTAACCAATAATATTCTTTTTATTCTAGAATATTTGGTCATTATATATTTATCAAAGAAAGCAATCTGATAAAGGTAAACTCCCCAGATTTATTCAGTTTTTTTTAGCACTTTATTCTGAGGATATCGTTGATGTCTGTAGTGTAAAGTTTGTTTTTAGTGTCACTTGTAAGTGTTCACTACATCTGATTTCAAAATTTCTATCCAGACAATTTAACTTTTAATGATCTATTTTTTTTAGTTTAGGAATTTTGGTTATTACATTTGTTAAAAATAATCCGACATTATTCTTTATTATAAAAGATATTCCTGAAGATGTGGCTCTGGATATCATTTTTGATAATTTATTTGAAATATTTGCAAAATATATAATAGCCTTGTATGATTTCATTTCTTTTGGCTGTTTTGGAAATATAAGGTCAACGGCAACCATTTCCTCCTTTTTATTGATCAACCTATTTTTAAATATAATGGATATTTATTAGAGGTAGCTGTTTGTTTTATTACAATAATTTTCCTTTTAAAATTATCTACGTTCATTAGTATTGAAAAAGTTTTATGTATCATTGAATTATAAGCTTCCAGTTTATGTTATACGGAATGATTTGATTTAAAAAGGATAGCCATATCTGTATGAGTTAGTTTTCGACAAATTAAATATTAAAGATTAGAATTTACTCTTGCTCTAGATGTGTCTAAAAATTTTATGGAGTTTTTTCTTCAAATTTAACTGGAAAAGTTATTAATAAAACTAAAGAAAAGTCTCATTGTCTAAGACTACATGTAAAACCAGCCAAAAACTCATCAATATATTATTATCTATACCAAAATAATACATTTTGGAAATATTTAAATTATTTTTTTTTATATTCATATATCCATTAAAATATTTGCCAAAATTGGTTATTTTGTAGTACCCATTGGTAATCCTTCATTTGAATATAAAATGTATTATCAAAAACAAGTAATTTTGACTAATACAGAAATTAGAAAAGTTTATTATTTCTATAATTAAGTAAGGTAAGAATTTAGTTAAATTGGTAT
Organism: Hermaeophaga mercurialis; assembly: GCA_951812935.1. Taxonomy (NCBI): domain Eukaryota; kingdom Metazoa; phylum Arthropoda; class Insecta; order Coleoptera; family Chrysomelidae; genus Hermaeophaga; species Hermaeophaga mercurialis. The sequence continues at coordinate 23,664,313 of OX638361.1, read as the reverse complement.
AAATTCAGGTTGAGGGATTTTTGAAAACATACTACTAATATCAAATGAAACTAATTTTGCGCTTTCTTTGGATATACATATATGTATTAAATTTTATTATAGTTAACCGTAATTAATTAAAGTCTTATTGATCATTTCTGTTAATTTATAATACAACAATTATTGGCATAGGAAACCACAGATCTAATTGGTTTTGTATCTTTATATAATTTAACAGGATTATAAAATTTTGATGCTTGAGGATATTTATGAATATAAAGAGGTCAAATATGTTTTCCGAAATATGATTTCGATTCAAAGAAAAAATTCTTAATTTTCTATATTCGCTCTTTCCATCTTTTTCATATTGCTAAGGTAAACTCTTTCCTTGATATTTTAAGACCAATATATTCTCTTTGCCACGCTTCCAAATCAGAGCTCCCCTTTAACTTTAGTGGTTTGAAAATAGATAATACATACACTTTATTCTTCAGTGGTATTCAGGGTTCCATATGTTTTTTCTTTTACAAATTTGGATTGCGGAAATTTTTCACCCGTAACATTAGTAGCAAAGCTGTTTATATTTTCTTTTCTAGGACTCATTAAGTTTCAACGATGGTATCAACAGTATTTGAGGATTACATTGTCTAAAATAGTGGTAGACATTCAATATAATCCTCTTTTCACTAAATGACTAATGGTCTAGTTTTAATTTTTTAACTGGTGAATACTCACCAGTTATTTCCATTTTCACCACTATTTTTCACGTTTATCGAAAATAAATAACTGCATTTCTGCAAACTTGAATTTTATTTAAATAAAATATCAATTACTAATGAGCGCCGTGGCTATTAAGATATAATTATTCCTTTCTTTTACGGTTACGGCTACGACCGGCGTTAATCCTCTTAGGTACTCGGTTATAACAATGGAAAATAGTTAAATAATACGACAGTTTTATACTGAAGTCGTTGAAAAGAATTTAAAATCCGTTACAAAAATTGACAAAGACTTACCGTAGCGTACTATGATTTGTATACTAAATTATGTATTGTCACAAAAATTTTCTGAGAAGTTACTCTATTTTAATGTTCAAATGAAGTACAGCGGTTTTACTATTTTCTCAAATTTTTCTCTATTTTTACTCACTTCGCATCTTCACTTATCCCGGTTAACCTAATCAAAGCATGTGCATAAAAAAATGAGCATAAGCTTTAATGATCGAATTTATATGTGCATTATTTAAATGAATGTATTTAATTGATTTTTAGGTATTGAAGGTTTCAAACTAAGATACTCCATTAAAATAAAAAAAGCCTCCCGGCTATTTAAAATGGATCTTACTGGCAACGAGAAGCAAAATTCTGTAAAGCTTGTTGGAATAGTGTATAAAAATAATATAAGATTAATGCAAGCTGTTATGGAAGGCACAAAAATTCGTGATGATTTAAAATGTACTTTGTGATATTGTATATTGTCGTATGTATTTATTATTGGCAAAGTTTTAGAAAATATTTATTAATATATATTTTTTTTTATTCGAAAAGGTTATTTCAAAGGAACAAAATCAGAAAGTTGTTTTCTATCCAGAGTCATTTATTTAATATAATACTTTACAGATTCGAAAAATATACGATTTTCATTCATTATAAGTAGCTTTGAATATTTATTTTCTGTAATTTATCAAATGACCCAACTAAGTAAAACGATGTGAATCTTGCATAACAACTAAAATCAATCTTGCTCGGTAGAACTAAAGCAAATTATATTCGATACATCTTTTTACCTTATAATAAATAAAAAATAAATAAATAATGTTTAGAAGTACATTCTATAGAGCGTGACTGAAAATTATGGATTTTGTACCACCGTTCTTAACTAAAAATGATAATAATTTAGGTACTTTTGGGAGGCTCAATATTTGACACTCCTACTAAATGCTTTTTACTTAACCTGTACTCTGTTGGAGTCAACATTCCTCTCAATATAGTATCGAAAGAAACGTTGATCCCTTTCTCAGTCATCTTACAGTACATATTCCAACATTGTTTTTCTTTTGGCGATTGAAGTTCTGAATTAACAATTACTTCTTTTTCAGACTCCTTGTTTTTTTCGTCGGACTCGGCAAGTTTTTTGTCTGTATTTTCTTCATTTTTAGAAATAAACGTTTCTTCTGATTTTGTAGTAGATGCTAAATTAGCTGCAGATGTTAGACTCCCATTCTGTTCTTCCTTTTCTGGTTCATCAGAACTGAAAAATAATAAAAATAATAAAATTAAAACCACCAACATTTTTATTAATCACAATGCCTCTAGAAACCTAGATGTAAAATGATAGTGTATTTCAATATGTCGGATAATATTTTTAGGGGTGATTGAAAAATAATTTGCTTACTAAACCTAGGTTATAAATTATAATTACAGTGATATGAATTTTACTTATTTTTGTTGATCCAAAGAATTAACTATTTATAATTCAAATATGTTTTTACTTGCATCTTAACATTATAATTTTAATTTCTACATTTAAATTTAGCTTAATATTCAGAGTCAACAAAGTCCATTCTCTTACAATAAATTACTTTATTTTTGTTTTAATTGAAAAAAAAGTTCTAAAATGTAAACAATGCTTAATTAACAATTTTCCATTAATTTGACACAATTTTGACTAGTTTAAGTATTACATAAAAAAATCGATAATTTAGGTTTTACATTTAGATATTTACATATACAGGACAATCATGATAAATTATAGTAACAGTTGGTATCTATATTCAGAATTCTCTTATAACCATTAAAATTGTTCTTATATATTGTTTTAACCAATTTTTATTACATTATACTACCCCATATTTTATCTTACAGTACAATTTTTGTTTAATCCAAAGTTGAATTATTTGATTCCTCTTTTTAGACCGTTACAATATTTTAGTAGACTGTGTCGCTTTGTGAAATTTTGGAGATATATTTCTATTTTTCCCAAAGTAAACCTTTCTAATATGCGTTCTCTTCGCAAATTATAATTATTTTTTGATTTTCTATATCCTCTAAAAATATTGTCCCACAATTATGCGAGAACCGTATAAATTTCAGTTTTGATAATTGTTGCATGTTATTCTGCATCAAATAAACTTTAATTCAAAACTGCTTATTTTTCTTTCACTTTGGATTATCGACAGTTGCTCTAAACTTGATATCATTGGAAATTGGGCATGGAAAACTATAAATCATCAAGTTTCTCAACATTTTCTTGATGGGAAAGGCTCTGTAGAGACATCGCTACATGGTTCTCGATCTCATATCTGCGGCCCTTTTCACATCGTGTAATAATTTTATTAACCAGGCAAGAGTCAGCTAACGTTTTCGCGCTACTTTGTAATTTATTTCTAGGTATTTTAAATATTAAAAAAGAGGCGCTATTATAAAAGGTGAACTAAAGGCAAAGAATTTTAATAGGATTTTTTTAATATAAACTGTAGATTTTAATACGTTGGCTGCAACATAAAATTTTAGTTACCGCTTCATATATGGACGGTCTCCAAAAAAATATTGTATGTTTGTCCCATATAATACTTAGTATTGTTACGTTAATTAATTAAAATATATTAGGTTAGGGTTCATAAATAAACAGTTTATTTTAAAGTAATTTTTCAGAACATAATAAATTCTAAAGGGGAAAGTTGTGGGTTTGAATCCTACATAGGTCAAGTTTTTTTTATCATATTGAAACAGTTTGGTTGTACAGGTCAAGGCCACTGTCTGTGATACATGGATGTATAAAACAAGACACAGAAATCTAACTTAATTACTAATAGCTATGACAGTTTACAAAATATTTTCTAAACGTCTAGAATCGTCAAGAATTTGCTGGAATATTCGAGAAGGCAAGAAAATACGGGGAAACTGCCGGTAGAAAGGGATAGTGAAGTGTCAAGTTCGACATAGGCGAATAAGTGTCGCTTGTATTCACGTAATTTGTAATTTCAGTGTACAAAAAGGCAATTGTGAAATTTTCCTGTAAATAAATTTCTAAGTCCACACGTATGTTACATTATTATTATTTTATATGCAACTTAGTTATTGAAAACGTACAGACCTGTCCTGCACGCCAGTAGCCTTATTATATAAACTCTATCGCATCCAACGTGTTAATACCTAAATCGAGCAGTACGTTAAAATATTCAAACGTAGTATTGACTATACATTCAAACATTTATAATCTTTAGTGATACATAATTGATTTAAATTTATGCGAATTTAATTAAATCTCGCCGATATAAAATTATGATTATACAAGCTTGCAGCAATGAATAAACGAATGTAAATTTTATGTAAGTATGAATGTTGACATGTCTTTACAACATTTAGTAAAGAATACATTCAAAAAATATGGTTTTGTTCTTTTAGGAATATATCCGCGATTGGTACCGTTCGCTTGAATAAAAGATTTTCGATTATTTTTTTTTAGTTTTATCTATAGAAAGTCATAAATCATTCTAATGTAATAAGATGAATGTACGATTATTTCAAAAGATTAGAATATCTTTCCCTTTTTGAAAATAACACCGACTTTAATTAGTAATTTTCAAGGTCTAGGTTTAGGGCAGCTGCTCTTTTAATAATATAACTGAAATTCATTACTAGCTACGAAGGTTATCTATTTAGAAACCTATTTTATAATTTTCCATAATAGAATAGTGTTTAATGAATATATTCACTTCTGTCTGCGATAAGGATTACACACCAAAGAGGTGCCCATTAGATAAATGAAGTTATTATTTTATACTCACACAATACCTTTTCATTATTGCATTGTTTAGAGTTACTCGTGAATAGATTTATATACTCTCAAAATGAGTTTAGGATTTTTGCAGGAGATTAGAAATGGAGTAGCCCCTCAGTAATTTCAGTAAATTTTATATGAAGACGTATGTCCTTTTTAAATTTGTAGAAGGACATAAAGTTTAAAGTCCAAGTAATTTGCAGAAATATAAATGAAGGAAAAAAAATAGTATAAAAGAAGAAAAGGTTATTTTTCAAGTTAAAAGTAAAGAAAACTAAAAATAAATTAAATTTAAAAAAAGGGTATTTTAAAACTCACATAGTGCTGAATTCTTTCTACGTTATTACATGACTACAACGAATAAAAAAAAATAAAAAAAACCATTTTCACGGTTTTACATAATTCTAAATAAATTTTTTGTCTTATGTAAACCAAGCAAATTATTTTAGCAGGACAGTCGGTGTCAAATTTCACTGGTAAAAAGAAAAAGAATGAGTAAAACTTTAAATATTTTAAAATTTACCAGCTCCTGTAATTTAAAAGCCGCAAAATATTTCAGAATACGTCCGGACACGTCGATTTTTATTTTAGGTGGGAACATTTTTGACAGTCAATTGGTCTTGATAAGTTTATTCCCCTAACCCCAGCTAACCCTATTTTAAAATCATTTTTTGAAATCGATTGAAATTTTACAAGACTATTAAAAAGAAAAGAAAAAGAAAAATTAATAAGAATAACTAGCTAATAAGCCTTTGTTATCAAAATGTTTACCATTTTTTTCCATACAATAATAAAGATGATGCAGAAATTCATTGCGCACTTTTTCAAAAGTTCCTCGCCTAACAGATCTGCACTCAGCTGTTATACAATTTTGGAAATCTTTAAGATTTGGTGGTGCTGTTTTGTAAACCATTGATCTGAGTAACTCCATAGGAAAAAGTAATTTGGACTAAAATCAGTGGATCTTGCAGGCCATTTTATGGCCCCTCTTCTTCCTATCCACCTGTTAGGGAATGTGACATTCAACCAATTACACACCGGTATAGTATGGTGCGCAGTTGAAAGTGTATTAGGTCTTCTTGAAGAAAAGGATTTTCGTACGAATCTACTTGATTTTCCAACGATTCTGTGATAAGTACGTCAACTGTGTCCCACAGCATATTTAAATAAACCTCCCCGGTAATAGAACCGTTTATAAATAAAGAACCTATTTTGGTGTTCCTTAAAATTCCTGCCCAGACATTTAGTTTTTGGGGGTGTTGAGTATGGCCTTCTCGGAATAGATGAGGGTTTACATCTGACCAGTAACGACAATTTTGCTTGTTCACTTGACAATTCAGGAAAAACGTACATTCGTCCGAAAAATAAATATTTTTCAGAAGATTGGTTGGTCTGTTAATCTGTTCTGACATTATTTCATAAAATTGCAATCAATCAGGCTCATATTCATACAATTCTTGTATTTTGCAATTTGAAGGGATGAAACTTATGTACTTTTATTATCTTGTGTACTAAGCCAATTGTGGAACATCAATTCTAGTTTGAAACTTTTCTAATGGAAGTAGTTGAATCTGCCGCAAAATGACCCATCCCTTCAATATGAGATGCCTCATCTAAAACTCTAGGCTTATTTCGTTAAGCATTGTTTACAGTTCCAGATTTCCTGAACTTTTGCAAAAGTTGAAGCGCATAAACATGCGAAATATTTCTATCTCGGTGCCTCTCGTTAAATATTTGAGCTGTCCTTTGCGCACACTCATTATTGGCACCGTAAATGCAAACCATTTCAACTGTTTCTTCTAAGAAATAAACCATTTTAGGTACTTTAAATTATGTTTTTAAATCACCTCAAAACCAACTGTCCACATTGCATTTCAATTGGTACCTCCTTAGCGAATATGTTTTTCACTTCCCTTACAAAAAAAAGCACAAGCGCAAGACCCAGTTTGTTTTTTACAACTACTGTAAACAAAAAGTTTCTTTCTATTTTGTCGTTAAGTAAATATTTTCTTGTCAATTCAGTGGTTTTTGGCCCATAGTTTTGTGAAATTTCGACCAATTTCCAAAAATATTACAATGTATTCTCCGTGAACAGGACTTTCAAATGATGTATAACAAGTGGGGTAGTTCTATTTAAGATTTTAAAATAGGGGTTGCTGGGGTTAGGGGAATAAACATATCAAAACTACTTTACTGTCAAAAATGTTCCCCCTAAAATAAAAATCCACATTTTGAAATATTTTGCGGTTTTTAAATTACTGAGGGTGGTAAGTTTTAAAATGAACACACTGTGTAAACAAAATTATAGGCTGCAGAACAAGAATTCTTGCCATAATAAGATTCTGATTTATAATGAGATTTTTTAAAAAAGAAGCTGCTTTGGAGATATACAAAATAGTACAAAAAATAATAAAGCTAAAATAATAAAAACCTTCCAAAATAAATTGTTGTGTAATGTGGTAAATGCACCGTGGCAAGTGTGCTTCAATAATTCTCAGTATTTATGGGAGACCTTGTAGATGACGAAGGGAATGAAGTTAGCTAAGGGTAAGGCAAATGTGTAAATAATTTATTAAATAACACACCTGGTAGTTTTATTGTCTTCCATATTGTTTCTAACAAGGCGTCGTTTTGGCATTCTTTCATCGTCATCAGGTTTAGTAGAATTGGTGCCCCTTTTCTCTTGGCCCTTAGATCCTTGGATAGAGGACGCGTTCAAACTATTATTCAACATCATGGCTGCACTCACTGAAACTCTTCTTGCGGGGAAACTAGCAGAGAAACTTCTTATGGCATGTATACTGGATTGTTGAAACGATACTGAAAAATTCCTATTGGTAATTTATTTCGAAAATTTGCGATGGCGATGAAGGATATGGCATTTCGTGATATTTGATTGTCAATCTTTCAAGCAATACAGCAATAAATTGGGTTTATTGATGTTTTACAGTTTTTTGCTGTCACGAATTCAAGAATTTTTTACGAATTGGTGTAGACATATTGAAGTTAAATGTCTGTTATTTCAAACAGGGTGTCCAAATCCTGAATGTAGTTAAAAGTTGAAGAGGAAAATAAATGATACATAAATATCGCTCGACAATAATATTTCAATTAATATCTAATAAAAATAAAAATAAGCTTTCTCTAAAAAGTGAATTATACGCTAGGTGTTATTATCAATCCAGAATTTTTTTAGAACCCTTATTTTTATATGAAGTTGCAAAAACTGTACGTGAAATCTTAAACTATTTGTGTCAACTTGTTCTTTATATTTTTAATAATAAATCAAATAGAGGGGGACAAAATATAATAAAAGGTAGATATAAATGTTGACTTTCTGATCTAACTAGGTTTCATTTAGTATTTGGTTTATCAATTTCAAATATTTTTATTCTTTGGCAAATCATGCATAGATACCAGATAAAGAACACTTATTCAGTGTTTACATTGTCGGTTGATAAGTGTTATATTGACCAAACTGAAAGGCATTAAAAACGACGAAATAGTTAAAACCGAATGAATTGTATGCAAATTATCGACAAAATACTATAACACGCTTTACAATGGAAATTTCAGCGCAAAGAATGAAATAATTAATAATAATAATCTGCATTATAGTATTAAGTAATAACTTTTCAAACAGAATGAAAATTTTTAAGGAGTGTTTAGAAATAATTTAGAATTTCAAACAAACTGAAAATAAAAAAATGCATCTACCAAATACCATATAGTTACGGAATAATGTACGAGAGACTAATGATAACTAATTGTCAAAAAACATAAAAAAAATAAAACCAGGAGAAGCTTCTAAGTTTATAATAGTATATATGAATGGATATACAGAGTGAGTTTTAAGTATGGAAAGTCTCAATTATGGAAACGGCTTGCACGATTTTTATAAAACCAAATTTTCCATACTTAAAACTCACTCTGTATAATAATATTAAACGGTCAGAAGTACACATCGTCAAAATCCAATTTTAATGAAGCCTGCGGAAGGTTTTCTGCGAATTTTATAAAATTCTTGGGAATCTCGGAAGTACGTTATATTCCAATTTCTCTTCAAAGAGTAAGACATTCATGTTTCAAATTCCAAACCAGAGGCCAAATAATTGGAGACGGAAATCATAGTGTTCAAACTATTGAAGGTCGAATACCCTACCTGGAAATAGCGTGACTGAATTTCAGCTTCTCCACTTCAATTAAATCTCGTAATTAACTACCGAGAACTTGAGTTTTCGCACTGTTCTTACATTAATTTAAGATTTAACTTTTCTCTTTATTGCATTTGAACTTCTATTAATTAATATCGACTTTTGGAAAATATTAAATTATCTGTATTTGAATGTTTGTTAAGTTTTATTTATCCCGAATAATTTTTTCTTTGTTGATCGTAAGTGTCTTAGGTTATAATTACTAATGTTCAATTTATACTTCATTTGAAGTTATAGGTAACCTAAAAATTACATTTTTACTCATTGAATATTCTCCTAGAAATTATCTGAGACAAGCTAAGTAAGGCAATTTTTCCCTTAAGATAATCTAGAATTAATAGTGTTGACGTTTGACAAATATTTCCTCTTTAAGTTTTACAAACAAGTTGGCATAGCAATGGGTAGTTCTGTAGTTCTGCAAGTTCTAGTATAGATAATATTCTAAAGAGGATTTAATTAAAACCATAATTTCAGTGTTTTATAAAACTATATCTGGATGATGCTAATTTGGCAATTCCTTAGGACAAATTTGATTCACTCAATTTTTACCATAAAAACAGACAAGCAAAATGTTATTTTGTTTTTGTCGTCACAGAAAGAGTGACTAGACTTTCAACCTAACTTTGTAAGAATGTTTAATTAATAGAAAGTAAAGTCTTTACTACATGAATTCACTCTGGGAAAAAGGTAAACAAACATTAATTACTACGAAGATGATGACAAAGATCATTAGGAGAAATAATTGTCATAAAAAAGTTTTAAAATTTGGCGGCATTTTAAGATAAGTATATTTTATCTTTTATATTTTATAAGATATTTGCTAGAAATGGTTCCATTTGAAAAAACCAACCTCATAGTATCAAATTTTGTCAAATTGATGTTTGATTTCAAATCAGTACCGTAACGATTCAAAATTTTTCTTTTGCAGCAATAAGTTTATTTGGAGGCATATGATTCTAAATGAAATAAAATAGATGCACATCATTCATTTATAAACAAACCAAATTAGTTAAAAATGGTAAGTATTCAACAAGTAAACGCTCGTAAATACACAGCGTCAAATGTCAAACATAAACAGATAAAAAGTTGGCTTTAGGCGTAAATTTTCGAGCTACGCTAGTGGCGATAAAATAAATAAGACTCAATTTGGTTTCTGTGTATGTAACGGTTACATGTTCATGGTATGCCTGTTACAAATGGAACTAAGCTTGCCTTATTATCGTTAAATATATAAAGAAAAATAAATTAAAGAAGCACCTACAAGTGTCTATAGGACATTTTAAGATTAATTAAGTAAAATTTGTTGGGAAGAACTGCAGTTGATAAAATATTCTTTTATTAGCATTATTAATAGAATGTTGTTTTCTACGATCGTCAAAATCCTCAAAAAATATAGCTCCTTAAAATCAACAAGATTGTGACAAATTGATAGTTAAGCCAAATAAGTAGGTTTTATAATTATGATTACTTAAACAGTAAGGAGCATAAATATTAAAATAAAAACCAACTTTAAAGAACATAATTTAATCATTCAATATAAATTATGATTATAGTGTTAACGACTACAGGAAAAGAATCAGTAACCTAACCTAATTGCTGACAGCTATGACAGTTTCCCAAAGATAAAAATGCCTAAAATTTTCTAGAATCTTCGAAAAAGCAAGAAAATGATATAAATAGGAAGAAACTGACACCACAATTGGCGTTTTGCATAAAATGAATATTTGGTTCTTAGATGGTACATTTTCCTACTGTTCCAGAATTTTTTACCATTTGTTCACCATTCATGGGCTCAAAAACCACTGAAACATACATAAATATTTTTTCAACATTAAAGGTATTATTTGTAGATTTCGAAAACTCAATAAATAAAGCAATTCTTCATGTCTTATCCTGTAACAGAACTGTCCCTGTGAAAAATTTTTATTATAAGATAGAAGGCAAAAATGTACAAAGGGTTTGGAAAATTAAGTAACAGATATTTGTATTTCATTGTGTACGAGACTATATTACTATAATGTAGAAATGACGCTTCAAGTGTCAGCAAATGTTAGTTTATGATTCTAATTTATGTAAGAATAATTGGTAAAAGGTTAGTGAACGCTTAACGAGAGGTTGTGGACCAGACGGATCATCAAATTCTATTTAATAAGACAGAAGTACTAGTAAAGTTCCTTTCTACTATCGCTAGTTCGACAAGCAATTGAAATATACAGGGTGTTATTGAAATACACGTACATATTAAAACTGGGTATTGCGCAGATCCCCACTGAATGTAGAAAAATATTATTTTTTAAAAAGACCCCTTATTAAGGGAGTTATTAATTTTTGAAAATTAATTCTAAAACAAACGTACTTCACTGATATGTTGAGGATGACCTGTATAAATTAGGTTTATTTACCTATTTTAAACATCAACAGTAATTAATATGCAAGTTTTTGTCACATGATAAGAAAACTAGTCTTGTAAGAAATAACCATGTTGCCAAGATTTTCGAATTAATTTCTATTTCCGAAGACTGGTTTTTACTACCCTCGTTATCAAAAAACTAGAATACTTCATAAATGATTGTTTTTAAACTATACATTTTTGAAACTATAGATTATTAAAATTTTAGTTGATTTACGAATCTGGCTAACACGAGCGCGTCATTTCCAAGTTGGTAAAAAGTGTTGTTACGATTACTTTTAAATATTTTTTTACGATGCCACTATTTACGAATATTGAACTAACCGATATAGTGCTGGTTTATGGGGCAGCTGGAGAAAATTCTCGGCAAGCACCAATCCTGTATCGCGAACGGTTTCCAAATCGGAGAATTCCGGACTGTCGTACGTTTATTTCAACTGTTCAGCATCTAAGAGACCATGGAAAATTTGAGAGTGTCAATGCAGATCGAGGGAGAACAAGAACACAAAGAACATTGGCGGCCGAAGAAGAAATATTGGAAGCTGTTGAAAACCGGCCTCAATTAAGTTGTAGAAGACTAGGTCTTGAAATTGGAGTGTCCTCATTTGTTGTGTGGCGGACACTTAAAGAACAAGGTTTACATCCTTATCACATCCAAAAAGTCCAGGCCTTATATCCAGGTGATGAAGAAAAGAGAGTGGAGTTTTGTGAATGGATGATTCAAAAATGTGTTGATATTCCTGATTTTCTAAAAATATTATTGTATACTGACGAGGCTTCATTCACTCGTGATGGCGTGTTCAATATGCACAATACGCATATTTGGAGTGATGAAAATCCTCACGCCACTAGGGAAACTGGGCATCAAAGAAAATTTTCAATAAATGTTTGGGCTGGCATAATAGATCAGTATTTAATCGGGCCTTATGTTCTCCCGAACAGATTAAATGGGCCAGGATATCTCCACTTGTTAGAAGATATTTTGCCAGTACTCCTAGAAGAGACACCGTTACAATTAAGGCAACGGATGTGGTACCTACTAGATGGCGCTCCTCCTCACTTTGATTTAAACGTACGGCAGTTTTTGAACATTAGATTTCCTCAAAAGTGGATAGGCAGAAATGGACCTACTAAGTGGCCTCCGAGATCTCCGGATTTAAATCCATGCGATTTCTTTTTGTGGGGTCACATGAAACAACTGGTTTATAATGAACCTATTAATAGTGTTGAACAATTAACCAATAAAGTTAATGCGGTAGCCGAGGAACTACGACAAAATCCAAGACTAATTTCTAATGTTCAAAGTTCTTTGGAAAGACGATTGCAAGTGTGTGTAAATAATAATGGGCGGCATTTTGAACAATTACTGTAATAAACTTTATTTTGAATTAATTGGTTTTGCTACGGCAACAGTGCAATTTCTATGGGTAAGTTCAATTTCGATTTATTTTACTTCTTTAAATATGGAAACTAGTAGGTCGGAAAAGGGGACTCTTCCCCAATATTTAAATTTTAGAATTTGAAGTTAAAATTGGTGCCAATCGTTTTTGGTCATTACATACTATTCCCCATTTAAATATGTACGTGTATTTCAATAACACCCTGTATATTTCCCTCATTTGGAATACAGCCATTCCGATTTCACGCCAAATCCCCACTTCCAACCTATCAAGGTTCAGTGACGATGTTACCATATACATTCGTCTCCATTAATCTGCCATTATGTCATCAGGGGACAACCAAGAGATCATTGGAGAAGACATCAGATGAAGCCCAACATCGAAATATCTAGATGTCATACTGGATCGGCGACTGACTTTCAAACAGCACGTGTATGCTGTTGTCGGCAATGCAAGGATAGCCAGAGGTGAATTGAGTAGCCTCATAGGAGAGGGATAATCTATCCATAAAAGCCATACTAAGACTAAAGACGTGCCTTGGTACGTGGGTAACCAATGGCTCTATTGGGACCGAGTAGAGCAGATATCAGTCTTGTAAACCATGAAAAACTAAGCTTTACTCACTTTCATAAACTTGAGAGAGCGTACCAACAGAGAATAGGGAATTACTCGGGTGCCCGACAGACGGTTATAGAAGGCACCTGTGTTTTAAAAAACAAACATCTGTGAGGACCTATCGACTTCCACGGAAGCACAAAAAAACAACAAAAACCTCAAAAATAAAAAACCTTTTTTTTTCAGTTTAGGTCTCTTTCAGGAAATGCTACAAAGAGAAACTAAGAACCCGGAGGAGGATTTCTAGTATTATAAAAATGGCGGACAAGACAATAGATGATAAACAACGGATTACTATTCTTCTTCATCTTCTCCTCAATTCTCTATACCCTATTAGGGTGTCGGATATAAAAATCATAAGCTATAATTATTTAACGAACGTTTCCATTCCGGTCCATTGCCAATTTTCTTAATACTTCCATCGTTTTGTCTCTTTTTTGTTCTAATTCCCTTATTCTATCCTCCCAACTTTTCCTGGGTCTGCCTTTTCTTCGTTTTCCTATACTTCTAAAGTCTATTACTCTCTTAACCAAGTTATTTTCGTTCATTCTAATTATACGTCCAAGCTGTTTTAACCGTATAGTTTCTATGTTTGTGTTTATTTCTTCTTTTTGGTTTACCAATTGTCCTATGTTTTCATTTCGGTCTCTGTCTCTATTTGTTTTTCCTGTTATTTTCCTTAAGTATTTCATTTCTGTTGCTGTAATTCTGCCTTCATCTTTCTTCTAAAATACCTACTCATGATTCACTTGCATAAGTCATTGTTGGAACAACTATTGAGTTGTTTATTTTAAGCTTAGTATTTTTATTTATTTCCTTTTTACCCATGATGGTATTATTTAAGACATAATAGAGGTTGTTTGCTTTATTAGCGATGTTTGTTAATTAGATATCTAATTTACCATCCGGTGTTACAATACTTCCAAGATACTCATATGGGGATATAATTTTCAACGCCTTTCCATTTATATGTGTAGATCGTGTCATTTCCTTTGGTTATAAACGAGAGAGAATACATTACTAATATCTTGAACTAGGGATACAAATACCTATTTTCTGCAAGGAAATATTTGGTTGTGTTATTAAATTATTGAATTAGAGTGAAAATATTATTATAATAAATTAATGTATTCTTTTTGTTTATTTTATTACCTAATTCATATGAATATAAATCATTATAAATCAAAGTTGTTTTTGGTTGAGAGTTTTCATCAGTCTCTAAACAGTTTTAACATTATGTAAATGGTATAATAACATATTTCATAGAAATATATAAAATATGTTATTTTCTTTACTTTACTTTTAACACAGACGTTTTTGCAATTAAGATTGTATAATTACTTGTTTCTATTTATATTTTCCGACAAAATTAACAAGATAACGTGAATGATAAAAAGTGGAATGAGAAACGTGGTATCGCTCTAAATATCTATAGGTATCATTCTTAAAAAAATATTGATTTTGTAGATAATGTGATTAAATTAAGGCAAAGTCCGTATACTGCACTTTCATAAAATCTGTAATAAATTAAATATCTACCAAACGTATAACTTACAGGAAAACTTTTTAAACTAGTCCATTTTATATTTTAATTTCCTGTCTTTTAAAAGATAATTTCAATACGCACAGGCTATTTTGAATTAGAGTAATGCGGTTTTTTATTATTGTTTTTATAATGACGCATATACACTACTCAAAACAATTATCGCATATTTTGAAAACCCTGTACAAAAGACTTTATTCATAAAACTGGTAAACTAAGATTTTTAGTACTAAAAACATAGATCTTTTTTATGCAAATTCCGGCAGATATGGGTTTTTATATTGTTCTTTATCATTTATTCTGATGTTTTTCTGTATAACTACAAAATGCTAAAACCTTTACTTATCAATGGCACGAGTATTCGATTAGTTGAACTTAGACTTTCGCACGAAATTATTAATTGGATGAAATTAGAGTTATGGACGATAACAACAGACGTCTTACTAGACATTTAACAGATGCTGAAGCACAAACAGCTGTTACTCTGTCAGCTGAGGGTTACAATCAAGTCCGAATAGCGCAAATTTTAAATGTTACCCAGTCGTCAGTAAGTAGAGTGTTAAGGCGGTATAGGGAGACTCAGGCATTTTCAAGACGTCCTGGCCAAGGCCGTAATAGGGTCACAACTGCAGCGCAGGATCGATTTTTGCTTTTGCAAACTTTAAGAAACCGTTCAACTACAGCTAGGAACTTACAAAATGCCCTAAGAAGAACTTACCAGGTTAGGATCAGTGATCAAACGGTTAGAAACAGATTGAGAGAATCTGACTTAAGGCCAAGACGACCAGCAACGGGACCACGACTCACGAGGCAACACCGCGTACGCAGATTAGCCTTCGCCAGAGAACACCTGAACTGGAGAGCAGCTGATTGGCAGACGGTCTTGTTCACCGACGAGTCCAGATTTACTCTCTCAACAAATGACCGTCGTGTAAGGGTGTATAGAAGGCCTGGAACACGATTTGTACAGGGCAACATTCGTCAGTTGGATGCATACGGTGGAGGAGGCATTATGGTTAGGGGAGGAATAAACTTTCGTGGACGCACTGATCTCCATATTGTACAAAATGGTACTTTGAATGCTGAAAGGTACATTAATGATATCCTTCAAGACTATGTGATTCCTTTTGCCCCATTTATAGGCGATAATTTCATATTAATGCATGATAATGCCCGTCCTCACACAGCACGCATTGTGACGAGGTTCTTGCAAGACACCGATATTAATATCATGGATTGGCCAGCAAGGTCACCTGACTTAAATCCAATTGAACATATGTGGGATGCACTTGGAAGAGCCGTTAGAGGAAGATTAAATCCACCTGAAACTTTGGAACAATTGTCTGAAGCTCTTATAGAGGAATGGGATAGAATTCCCGAAGCTTATGTTCAAAATTTAATTTTAAGTATGGGGAGGCGTTGCAGGGCAGTTGTAAGAGCTAGAGGGGGTAATACTGAATATTAATTAATGTTTTGTAGTGTAAAATTCATTATGGTCGGACAGTAACGTTAATTTTGTTCTTTGGTTTTAATGCAAATAAAACACTAAAAAATTAAAAGTTGCCTTATTTCGTTAGTTTTTATGTAAATTTTGCAACACTTCGTAAAATCCCTTAAAACATGTCCTTATTCGATAAAAAATATATAAATCAATGTTATTTTTATTTGATGATTAAATATAGACATTTGAGAAAATATGCGATAATTGTTTTGAGTAGTGTATATGATTCTATTTAACGAACGCAAAAATTCTATCTATAACTCTTAATTTCATATGGTTAGCAAAAAATACAATACCTAATTTATTTACCGATATGTTGAAATGAGTTTCATTTTTTAAAAGATTCAGAAGTGAATCGGTGTTTTAGTAATTTACTCCAAAATTCGGACGTCATGAAAGAAATATTTAATAAGCCGTTTCTGTTCTAGTTTCGAAAATGTTTATGTGGCGTACTTATCCATTGTAATTTTTTTTTACTAGAACCTCGGAATTCCGAATTATTCTGGAATAAATTTTAATTGGTTCAAAAAGCCTAGCCAATATTAAAACGGTGTTCAAATGGTACTATAAGATTTTTCATAGATTTTCTGATTATTTTTAATATTGATACCCAAATTAATTATTTTGTTTAATAATTGAGCTCCATTTACTCGGCATTTAACAGAATTCAAAATTTTATCAAACATGATACTTAGTTTATTACATTTTAATAGGACTTTCTAATTGTGTGCAAATTTTTAAATTTAGATCCCTAATTTAAAAAAAAAAGAAAATAAATTCATAATGGGTACGATATTTTTAACTTATTATGTAGTTATTTTTATTTTTTAGAAATAATGATTTAAAAACATGGGTTTAAAATGGTTGAAAAAAAATATCACATCATCCCATATTTAATCATATCTAGAGTTATTTTAGCAATATGGTAATATGGAATTTAAAAGAAACGCCTTGTACAAATCAATAGGTCAGAAATGTCCGAATATATATATTTTTAAAACACTACAATAGATCTATTCTAAAAATATTTTATGGGTATTTTGGAGTTTGAAAAGTGATTGGGATTTTACTTGGGAACCAATTTTACTATTGGAACAAAGAAATTGACTGCTCAAACAGCAAGCAAACCTATTAGTTTTATAATTGGTGTAGAGAATATGGGGCACGTGATTGAAGACAGGATAAAAACTAAGAGGTTTTTTGGGGTTTTACTCTATGAAAATATCCTTTTCGTCCTGGATTGTAACCCCATGAGCTCTTCAAACGTAAAAAATACTGATTACAATTGTTAAAATCGAAATTTCATTAATGATCATAATATACAGGGTGGCCAAACGAAAACGAAACAGAGGGGGCGATTGTTACCCTCGCTTGGAGGTGTAAGCAGCGAAGTCGAAAATCGACGGATCCCTGTGTTTTTCTAAAATGTTGACGCAGTTCCTGATAATGGCTTCTGTTTCGTTTTCGATTGGCCACCCTGTATATATATATAATAGTTGAAGAATTAATACTAAAAAAAAACCTTTTTGTAAAGAATATTAAAGTTACTACTAATGTCGCAGGCCAATGAAGTAGTACATTTTGAATCAAATTAAGTTTAACCTAACCTAACCTAACTTAACCTAACCTAACCTAACCTAACCTAACCTAACCTAACCTAACCTAACCTAACCTAACCTAACCTAACCTAACCTAACCTAACCTAACCTAACCTAACCTAACCTAACCTAACCTAACCTAACCTAACCTAACCTAACCTAACCTAACCTAACCTAACCTAACCTAACCTAACCTAACCTAACCTAACCTAACCTAACCTAACCTAACCTAACCTAACCTAACCTAACCTAACCTAACCTAACCTAACCTAACCTAACCTAACCTAACCTAACCTAACCTAACCTAACCTAACCTAACCTAACCTAACCTAACCTAACCTAACCTAACCTAACCTAACCTAACCTAACCTAACCTAACCTAACCTAACCTAAACTAACCTAACCTAACCTAACCTAACCTAACCTAACCTAACCTAACCTAACCTAACCTAACCTAACCTAACCTAACCTAACCTAACCTAACATAACCTAACCTAACCTAACCTAACCTAACCTAACCTAACCTAACCTAACCTAACCTAACCTAAACCAACCTAACCCAACCTAGTAATCGTTCAATTTACTAACTTATTTCCTTTACTTTTGTTAATTTGTATGTTTTTCTCATACTTTATTATTAAATTATCACATTGCTGCCTTAATAAATAGTTCAGAAAAGCACGGTTTTTGTTTGTTACGAGTAACCGAACCGGAAGCGTAATAACCCTATTGCTGGGCATCCTCCAGAATCAGAAATCTTTAGAGAACATGAATCTGGTAAGTGTCAATTTTAGTAACACAGTATGATTACCGGCTGATCAATCCTCCATGCCATATATTTGTGAATAAATTCTATCACAAGAACTTACATGTTACCGCTCGGTATAAAATATTACAATTCATTTCAACATTACCAACTTGTATATTTGTGACTAATTAATATAACAAAAAAAAGAGGCAATAACGGCAATGGCCTTTACAATATTTTAAGTCAAAACGTAAAAGATGCTGTATATTGAAAATATCTCACCTTTGAACCATAACTGGTTTGAAACGCTCTGTATAATTCTTTTAAAAAAATACCTGTTTTCACAGCCTTCCTTAAAGAAATAATTTTTGGTGGTTGCTTTGGCTCCGACGTAGTTTTTTCAAATTCAATATTGTTAGTTTTCAATTTAATATCTTCCACTACCTCTTCGTCGCAATCACTGCCTGCAGGACTAACTAAGGAAACCATTGTAACTACATCGCTAGTTTGAGCAACTGGTTTGTTTAAATCTTTTTGGTCTTTAAGATCTTCTTCATTTCTGTCTATGTCGTCTGTTTTTGTTGTAGTTTTTAATTGGATTTTTTTGAAAGACTTTTTGTGCTTATGGAAATTTAATTTTGATTTTAAGTGCTCTGGTTTACAAGGTGCAGATGATGATCGTATCAGAGGACGTCTGGGTTTTTCAACCTCCTTATTATTTATAGTGGTGTTAAAAGCAGAATTCGTACGTTTCTGAAACATTTCCCGCTTGGAGGCTGCAGTAGCTGGCCTTATAATTACTGATGCAATAGGCTTAACATAGCTTATATTACTATTATTTTCTAGTATCTTTTCTTCAGGTAGCTGAGGGTAATTCGATAGAGATTGATTTAAATCTTTTTGTATATCTGGCACAATGATTTGATTTTCATTTTTTTTATTTGGCACTTGCCATAAGGTATCTTGATTATTTGAAATATTCTTTGGTTTTGGAGGTTTTCGTATCTTAAATGAATTTTTATCGTTATTAACAAGGCAAGTAGTTAAAGGTTTGATAAGTGTTGGCTGTTCATTACATTTTTCGTCTTTAGTAATTGTATCATATTCTTCAAAATAATCTTTAGAATTTTGAGCTAGAAATATTTTCAAATTTGGTTTCTCTTCGCAGCTTTTAAGATTTTGTCTTAGCCTCCCTGTAATTTCCTGTTTAGCAGAATCGTTATCTAATGAGCTTTGCCTTGTTAACTTTCCCGATATTATTCGCCGATTTTCTCCACATTTTTTAATAATAACTGGATCTTCCTTAAGATTTTCTAGTGGATCCACCCAAGCTTGTTTGATAAATGGATTTTTTATAGTTCGGTTAAGTGACAGTTGAATATCTAAATCATGTTCAGCCCAGCCTTTGAAGCCGCTTTTGTCTTCAGAAAATTGTTTTCTAAGAGGTGTTCTTTTGGACGTTGTTTCTGATGCATCACAATTTAATGATAGCTGTCGGAATCCCAGAAGTTTCTTCATGTTAGCCATTTGAACTGAAAGAAAAGCATAGCTTTGTCTAAAACTGCACACTTAAAGTTTTCGTTCACATTTCATTATTGTATAAACTTTTCGCCGAGCGCGGCACGAACACCAAGGTTGTTTACTCTGCGCTTACAAAACTTTGACTGAAACGTGCCTCACATGTTCATTTCACTCGACTTTCAGTTATTTATTGATTAGAACTTTCCCTTGTGATCGCTTTGATTTATTTTTTTTGCATGCCGATGATTACTTGCATAATTATTTTTCGGGAAACAGACCTACTTCCATTTGTGATTATTAGGAATTTGTGAAATAGTCACTTTGATTGATTTTTAAAAAACGTGATTACTTTCCCTGGCTCCATTATTTGATTTGAACTTGTTTGGTTGTCATGGTTTCTTTTAAATTTTACTAGGAAACTAACTCTATTATCCGCCTTTCCTTCGAATACCATGGATTGACAATACGAAATTGACAAAGCTTTTGATTCTCTCACTTCGTAACGAAGTGACACGTTATTCTACAGAGCTGCGATAAATTTTTAGCCAGGAAGTAATTATTTTTTCTCTACTAATTTGAAAGTACCTTTTTAATGTGTATTGTTTATGTTTGACGAGTCCATAATTAGTTATCTGATTGGAAAAAGTGATTAATTTTATGCCAAATAAACTACAGAAAATTTAATAGTCGTAGTGCTTGCAAAGAAGTTTTTTTTGAAAGGAGAAATTGACTAAATGGTACGTGGCCTAATGCTATAGATGAACATAGATAAACAAAGCTAAGTAAGGTCATGTAACCCAAATATTCTGAGAGATTTAAGACGTCCTTAAGACCTATAAATAAAGAATATTATGGACACACGTTGTGTTGAAATACGAAAAACAATAAAGAACGCAAAATAGGCAGTTTTAAAGTTAGAGGTACAAAGTTAGGTCGATCAATGCAGTATACAAAACTGTTGCAAATTTGCAAAAATCCAAATAATAAAGCTTAGGAGGGGATTGCGGAAACAAAAAAAATATTAGTCTGGTTTATTGACTCAAAGGAGTCGAGTCTAAAGACTCAAGACTCTAAAGTCGTAAGAGAGACTCCCAAATGGGTTTTACTTCGGTCTCCGGATCATTTAGGCATGTAGCAAGGGCAAGTTTAATGTTGCAACTAGTTTTCTTAAACAAATCTTACCACGGTCAACTTCAATTAAGTAAAACTTCGGTTTATTCGTTTTTTTATATTAGAGTTTTTTTATGGGTATGGGTTCACCTTGACATTTTGTATTAATTGTCATAGAAAAAAAGGTTAGAGTTTGATCAGTCAGTTTTTTCTTTCAGCGAGTAAGGGTTTACCTTCTTAAACTTCGGCCACCTGGACTAATTTTTTTAATAAGTTAAATTTGAGTGTAAACTAACTGAATTATTCAATTTGAAAAATAAATGTTGTCTTAGTTTGATTATTTTGGTATGATACAATAAGGGTTAGTTAGTTGTCTACCTCTTAACGAATATAACCTTTTCTCTTTGAGAAAACAAGTGCGATAATTAGTTAACTGGAAATAGTATTTTTTTTGTTGGAGTCCTCACCAATTTTGGAAATTTGGTCAGGGAGTAGTTGATGATTGTTTTTTTTGGTAATTCATCTGTAACTGCCCTATGTGTCACCACCAATAGAAGGGTGTGTATTTCACTTTATCGGAACCGTCGAGCAAAGAGCAGTACACACTAGGTATTAATATTTTACGAGTGGATAGTATTTTTTTTTGGTTCAAGTTTCCGACGGACAAGAGTTGGTAAAGTAAATTAGGAACGAAGAGTTTTAACTTTGCATAGAGATCCAGTACAATTCTTGCCAGGCGTTTTAACAAGCGTAACTTTTTTTTATAAAAATTGTATTTCTTAGGACGTGTAACTTATTTCTTGTAAATTAAAGATCTTGTGCCCGAACCAGGGCAATTTTTTTTGCTAACTAGATATTTTTGTGGTAAGTGCACTTTACTTAAAGAGAGAATTTATATTATCATTTAATTGTTAATGCATTTTTCTTTGTTAACTATTTCATTTTCTTAGTATTGCTATTTTTAATAATTTGACTTTTTTTCAAATAATTATTTTGTTTTCCAAAAGAATATGTCTTTGATCTACTAATTTGCTATTTGAACTAAGCACTGGTGGCCCCTGCATTGTGAATTTTCACGTGCCTTAAAGACAAAAAGGTATTTAAAATCTTGCCTAACTTTACTGTTCTAAAGTCTTTGATTATAGTGACAATTATAGAGGCCAGTAAATATTATACAAGATAACTCAATAAGAACGTATCATTGTAAATTGGATTTAGTGTTATCACACGGAAGACCCAGTTTTTTCTTTTTGGTGACAGTGGATAATTAAGTGTCGCAATTTTCGGAATATATTATATAAATATTATATAAATAATTACTAAATACAATCCATTATTATGATATACGCGGTGACTCATTAGTATGGCAAAGCTATTATTGAAGTTAGGAAAAAAAAGTATATACAAAAAATGTAGGCAGTCCTGAGATTCATAATTTGAAATTAGTCCCAAGTATACTGGGTAGCCTAACGTAGTGGCAGATCAAAGTTATGTTTATTTAAATGGAATACTCCTTATGTTTTTACATTTTTATAAAACTCTTATCGAGCTGATTTCAACGATGTATCATACTTGATGTTTATTATGTTTAATAAACGATCTACAGCCACCTGAAAATCACATTTTTTTAATTTAGATGTCTGTATCAGCCAAACCGTTAAAAATCAATAAATGTAGTTCTTACATGCTCCTTTCCTAACTTTTAAAATCTAAATTTTTGAAGACCTTTCATTAAATTAAAATAACAAAATAATACAATAGTAACAATAAACTGCCACACAATAAATTACAATAAGTGTTCGAATTGTCTTCCTTCTTGTGCTTGACAGTGTCCTAAACGATCAATAAATTCCTGCTGACCTTTATTAATGGTTTTCTGCGAAATGTTATTTATTTCTTGCTCTTTTCATTCTTTTAAATCATTTATGTCGTCGGGTTTACTTTTATACGTGAGATCTGGTGACCTTGGTGGCCAATCAATGGGTCCTCGTCTACCGATCCACTTATTGGGGAAAACTTCGAAAATATATGTTCGAACGGCGGCTGCATAATGTGGCGGCGCCCTATTTTGTTGATACCACATACTTTCATCGATATTTCCGGGAATGTTTGCACTAGGGAAGAAATCCATTAAAGTTGGAATAAAAAAGTTAATTAAAAATTGCAGATAAGTTAGCTATAAATATACGCTAATAAAATTATAGATATTATTTCAAATTTCCAATACATCTAGATCTATAAATATCAAAATAAGGTTTGGACAATAAACACAGTTTTGTTTCTAAAGTCAATTTGTTAAAACACAAGCATAGCAAAATCAGACATACATTTTTTGCCAAATTTATACTTTTTTCCGTAAAACTTATGAAACATGTGTTAGCATTTTTATTTAAAAATCTTTTACAATGCTACTATTTATTATTTTCCTGAACAAGCAGTTGACTTCAAATATATCTCATCTTGTTTCAGTAAGTGATGGTTAAGGTGTTATTGTTTGGAATAAATAAAATAAAATAATTTGGATATTCCACAAGTTATTATTTATATAAATGCCCACAACAAATTTTAATATAAAAATATAAAATAATTTGCTAAAATTAGTTTCCTATCCAATGCGTTGCTGATTCGAGAAAGTGATTTTCGGCACAAATCCTGAGTTTCCATCTACTATATAATCAACTGTCATCAGTCTCCCGTCTGGCAACAACACATAGAACGATCCTGTGACTCGTCCAGTGGCATCCCCAACTTCATTTTTTCCATAGAAAGTATTTGATGATGGACTATCTACTTTGTACTCATACTCATACTAAAATATATATTATAAAATAAGCACAAATATTTACTAGTAAACAAAGCCAAAAACATTTTTTTAAACTGATTATTTTTGATTATAGAATACCATGTATTTTGATTGCTGATTTATCATTAAAATTAAAAAACCTATGATTATTAAAACATTATATGTCTATTTTAAAATCTAAAATAGATCATTTCTGTATAGGTGCTGATTACCACGCCAATTGTATAAAGGAAGCTAATTTTTTGTTTGGTACCGAAAACAAATATTCAAATTTATCGTATTTATTGTCGTTAGAAACAGTCTAATGGTTAAAATTTACGAAGTCCCAGATTTAAGGAAAGTCTAAAAAAGCATTTTGAATGTCGGATCAAAAATATTTGCAAACAGTAAGCGCGAATATTAATTTTATTGTTTTAATTTATATAGAAATATTGGTCGCGTTTAGAATACTCGATCAAAAGTTTGAGGTTTTTCGGGCTCTCCCTCTGTGAAAACATTCTCTTCGTTCGGAATTGTAACTTCCTGAAATCTTTACATACATTGATAGAACTGTGAAAAGCCGAAACTTCATTAATATAAGGAAATCATCGACAAACATAAACAATGTGGAATATTCGAAAAATTTATAAAAAATAATAAAAATGGACGTACTAATGTCGCAAGCTAATGGGAGCATTGAATCGGGACAAGTAAACATTTGTGCCCAAAATTAACACGATTTCGGCAAAAAAGTACATTTTGAAATCAGTTGAAGTATAGCTCTCGTTTCAAGGAGATTCAAGTTACGTGATTATTATTTCCATATATGTATTAGCGGTTTCTTTTACTACGTATATAGTATAGTTAGTATTTTTCTAAATTAGTCATTTAAAAGTAACAAAATCTGAATATAAGGAGCTCAGCTATTGTTTAAGCTATCGTAATGTGATCACTCATTAATTTAATACAGGGGGTTTCATTGGGAAAGGGCGTAATTTTCACTGTAGATTGACGTCACTTTAGCGGTTCCAAATAACACATATTTAATGGTTCTTCCACCCTTTAGCAATTTGGCTTATTTTTTTCGGAGATTTTAACTTCCAAATTACTCTGTATATTATTTTGATATTTGGTACGCATAATAACCATTACCTGGAAAATCTACTAAAGTATTACAAAAAAAAAAAATCCAGGACCGGCTTAACAAAACATTTATTTAACTTATCTAGAGAAGCATCCAAACATTGAATTGAGTTTGTATTTTTACAAATAATACAGACCACTAGAAAATGTGACTACGGGATCGTGCTTAGGACATAATCATTCAATATCCTGTATAAGGATATTTGCAAACTATGCACTTGTTACATTTGTAGATAACAAGAATAGTTTATAAGAAATAAATGGATTATTATGTACTAAGTACGGCCCTGTAGCCATATCTTCCAGTGGTCTATATTATTTGTAAAAATACAAACTCAATTAAATTTGGGACGCTTTTAGATGAGTTAAGTAAATTTTAATTCAACCGAAAAATTAACAAACATCTCACGGATAACATTTCGTAATCCTCAAAACGCTCATAAATTATACTTTGAATGTAAAATTTTGGTAGTACAATTGTCTGCTGAAAAATAAACAGCAGATAGTAGATCCAAGTTTTTCTGCTTTTTCGAATTATAGTAAGCAATTTAAAAAAAAAGGATACACATGGTGTTCTTTTTTGGAAAGTCGAATTTTGAATTTTTTTGTTATACCAGTCCTGGATTTTCTTTTGATAGATTTTCGAGTGATGGTTATTATACGTACCAAATATCAAAATAAATACAGAGTAATTTGGAAGTTATGATCTCAGAAAGAAATAGGCCAAATTGATAAAACACCCTGTATCTCAATTATAAACGATGGAAGACCAATTAAATATAGGTTATTTGGAACCATAAAAATTACGTCTATCTACAATTAAAGTTAGGCCCTTCCCCCAATGACACACCCTGTATCATTTATCTTTGGTATTTTTTTTATTAAATTCTCATATTTCTCTCCGGAATAATACGTTAGAAAAGTATGGCATTTCGTAATGACGATTGCGTTAATTAACCCGTATAAGTGTATTCATATACTGGACGTCCGCCAGAATAAAACATTTCTGTGACAAGAAATGACATGCTTCCGCTCGGCATAAAATATTAAAATCCAAATATAAAATTCAGCTTAATCCCTGTACACATACATCTACGTACAATAAAAAAGTGGTTGACATTATTACTTGATTTCTTTAAAACAACCGGGAAAATTCAAGGAGAAAGTAATTCTAGATGAAAAGAAATACAAAAGTTATTCAAGAAAAAATCACTAAAAGGACTCTTGCTTCATCGATGGAATATCAGTGATACTATATCATAAAAAATAAAAAGAAATTATGAATATTACAACATAAAACCAACATCACTTCCAAAACAACAGAAATCAGTTGTTAAAACCAAACCAAAAACATAGTTTAATCACTAGAAAACTGTATCTACCCTGACTGTATGATTCTGCAAAAACATATATAGGAGAAAAAACAGATCTACCGAAGTAGGGTATAAAGAACATGTATTAAAACTCTACGATCACAAACACAAAATCAAGTAAAGCAGAATATGTATAGGAACAAAAATTGATATATCTACATATAAGGCAATAAGGTATATATGTGTATTATAAAAATACTATTACATAAAGATTGTGATTAAAAACATGTGGCATATCAAAGTTGCGTTTTTTAAACGTAACGCTTCAAATTTTCTATTCATATATCTTGTCTATTTAGTTTGGCTTATACGAGATACCTATATAGGGTGATCAAAAAGTTAAAACACAATTTTATTTTCAAGGGAAATTAAAGATAAGTGCACGTAAATGGTTTTTCTTTATTCTAACATATTTTCACAGGATTAAATCTCGAAATTTTCGATTTTCAATGATTTGTAGTATCTAAACTATTCCTTCTATATAAAAAAAAATTGTGGTATATTTTCACATACGTTCTATGGACTGTTTAAAAATGTAATAAAATACAGGGTGTCCTATTCAAAAAATATAAAGATTATATACTATATTTCTTTGAAACACATTATATATTGAAAAAAATATTTTAAAAGTTCTATATATGAAAATAATAAATATCTTAAACTTACCGGGGTGGGAACTTCATTTGTATAAATTGCCCTTTGGGGTTGTGCGAGTATGTCTGTGCATAACACGACTAATATTAATAAACTGTATGCAGACATGTCCTAAAAAAGGGAAAAGTAAAAAATTTTGCTATGTATTTAAGTTTAAATTAGACTAAACAATTAACAGATCTCTTATAACTGTTTCCTCAAGCTCAAAAAAAAAGTATTTTAGGTATTTCAAACACATCCTCAAAATAGTTGAGTAGCACCTAATTTCAAAGAGCCATTACCACTGATCGTTTTTGTTTTGTTTTGTTATTGATTGCCATATTGAACTTTAATATAAAAAGCTGTTTTTTTATAGAAAGTACAGGTTTATTCATTATACATTACCCATTTTTTTATCGTTGTATATATATGTATATACAAAAGAATGTTTTCAAATACATTTTTGAAATATCAAAAACACAGCAATGTGTGGAATCTACGAGGTGCATAGTGGAAATAATATTTTTAAATAGAATAACCTATTCATTATTAAATTTTTATGACCTTATTTTGATTTCAAAAATATAAATTTTTATCTATTTTACCTTCATCTTATCCTGTTTTCGAGTATTGAAGTCAAGCTAATGACTGTAATTATGGAAAAGTTAATTTTTTACATTTTTTATGTTTTTTTGTAATAAACAAAATTGTTTCATAGCCTAACTTAATAATGTATAAGTTGTTTTATTTAAAAAATATTTTTTTTTTAACTTTAACTTTAACTTTTTGTCCTGGTGGATTCTGACTTTTCAACCAAAACAAAGCAAACAATAATAAGACACAAGATGAGTAAATTTGTAAAATCCAAAATTTGAAATATTAGAAACATAGATACCTTTCAGTAAATTTGTCCGGTAAGAAAACTAACACTGCAAAATCTACTGCTTCAATAAAATATTTTATTAGCTCATTCATCTTTTATGTAGTAAAAATCTAATTAGCAATTCATCCTACATAGTCTTCCTTGAAAGAGATTGGGCAATATATGTCTTATTTGTACAACGGATGAAGGAGTAAACATTATTTTCAACTATTTTAAATAATATAATATCTACTGTCAACTTAAAATTTATAATTACATTTCCGCCCTCTTATTATGCGTCATAAAACTAGCTAGACAATAGTTGTTTATGCACCAAGATATATGATATCCAATATAAATGATATCCATATTTTAATTCATTAAAAGATTTTATTCTAACACAATGTAATAAACACAGGGGAATATTATTTTTCGTAGTTTGTTGTAAATCAAACATAATTTGAAAGTTAATAGCTAAGTAAAAGTTTGCTCATATAAAAATATCTTATAGTTTAACTAACGAAATAACTAGGTATAGTCCTTTAAAGAATTTTGTCCGTTGAAGATCATAGAAAATATTCATATAACACGAGCAGCGACAACTCTTGAGAAACCGAGGCAATCGATAAGTAATCCTTTAGAAAAGAAAGTCCAATTTTATCCTTATTTTATTTTCAAATATATCTTAGGAGGGTTAATTAGTTCGATTAGTTTCTGCTAACCTAGGTACTAATCATATAAAACATAGAGGTATTATAATATAAAAAATAAAACAAAATTATATTAAATTTAAACTAACTTTATATGAAATTGTTTCAGCAGCTGAACGTAAACTACCCAGTAAAGAATAATTAGTTTGTGAAGATCAACCAGGTAACATAAATTCTGCAAACTCTCAATATAGAAATACAAAGAAAAAATAAAATAGAATAATTAATATTAACAATAATATTTCAAATAGGAATTTATATTCATAAACTTAAAGCTAAAAATAAATTAAAAATTGGAAAAATATAATATAAATTAAAATCTGCCTGTCAAAAACTCAGAGAGAAACTTAAGAAGGGGGATTAGCCAGTAACACAAGAACTTTTCATTTTTACTGATTTATTGACCAGATACGCGAAGAGTAAAATACGAATAAATTCATTAAAACATTAAACAATGATTTTATGTGCAAAATACAATTTAAAGTAACTGTTTTTTGAGACAAATGCCAGTTTTAAGCTTGTACTATCCGTCAAAAATATCTGAAACCGCGAGTTCAGGGTGCGCAATAACCGACACAAAATAAACGGTGACATTGGTCATTCGAGTGACATTCTTTGAGCTGTTCACTTCGTAATATCAAGGGTTAAAAGTGACGAGAGGTAGTGCAATATTGCCGGATTGACAATGACCACAAAAATGAAAAATAAAACTTTAGGGACACAAGCCCGAGAAATTATATATACAGTTTAGAAATTTTCCAAGAAAGAAGCAGAAAATGGAATATTGATTATAGCTTTAAAAAAAGTACAAAAGCGAGTTGCTGCTTTAACAGGTAATTATAATAAATAGTATCAATACTTACATTTCTGAGATAAATTTTAAAAAAGATTTTATATTAAAATTAAACAAATTTTTTTGAAAGTATTTAGCGTGACGGATATTTCATGAGAAACTTATTCGTTTGCAGGTTTATTCAGTGTTAAAAAAATTCTATGAAAGAACGACGATAAATTAATGACAGTCTTGTTTCCGGATTCACATCACCTAGAAAACTCAACAAGAAATTGAAAATCAATAAAAACGGCTTACATTTTCCTATCCTTTTCAAGTTCTATGCTATGGTATTAAAAAATATTTGTTACAGAGTGATCAAAAATTTGAAATACCATCTGATTTTTAATCACTCTGTATCAAATATTTTTAATGCCGTAGCATAGAACTTAAAAAGTTAGGATAAGCATATGTAAACCGTTTTTATTGATTTTCAACGGTTTGGCTGGTAGATACGAGTACATCTAAATTTAGGTGGCTGTATATCCTTTACTAAACATAATAGACATCAAGTATGATACATCGTTGAAATTAGCTCGGCAAGAGGTTTATAAAAATGTAAAAATATACGGGGTGTTCCATTTAAAAAAACAAAATGTTTGTCTGGCACTGCGTTTCTGAACACACTGTATATTTGGGACTAATTTTAAAATGTGAATCTCAAGACTGCCTACACTTTTTGTAAATACTTTTTTTTCGAAACTTCAATAATTTCGGACTAATCATACTTCGACACAATATTGCCGCACCCTGTATTTACTCAATGAACAATTAAATCTGGGAAGTTTAATTATTTTAGATTACCTTTTGGATTCG
Source organism: Hermaeophaga mercurialis (assembly GCA_951812935.1). Lineage (NCBI taxonomy): Eukaryota > Metazoa > Arthropoda > Insecta > Coleoptera > Chrysomelidae > Hermaeophaga > Hermaeophaga mercurialis. The sequence continues at coordinate 23,633,741 of OX638361.1, read as the reverse complement.
AATATTTATAATATGAAATCAAGTATGTTTATGAGAAATTTATCAATTTCTGTTAAATGTCAGACGATGCATGAAGTGCGAAACTTAAATCACAAAAAGATTTGGAAAACTGGAAATTCAAGATTAATATAATTGAGCTTGTATATTTATAATGAATAGATTCCAATAGATAAGGAGAGAAAAAGTCAATTTATTTATTGTAATGATAGGTGAAATTTTTAAGTTTTATATCTGATTAAATTCATTTCACTCTCATTATTAGATGTATGCATCTTATTAGAATCAACAACCATAAATTAAAACAGAACAAATTTTATGATTGGCATGTAAAAATAGAGGACTCGAATAACAAGAATCGAGATTAAATCGATGATTAAAACTTATCGAATCTAGAGATCAGAATATTCAATTTCGTATTTCATCTCTAACCGTTCTCGTTCTCAAATTTATTTTTTCTTAATTGTAGTAAATAGCAATAGCTATACAAATTCGGTTATTTGGCATTTCGTTTATTAATTATCCGATTCTTACGAATATTCGATTCTTAGGTAAAGCTTATAAATATCAAAATTTTTCAGCATCTTGTTCCTATAAAATATTAATGCTAAATTTGGATTTATTTACTTTTGACATAACGTGGTATTGCATTTGCAGATTGTTGTGTTCCAGTTATAATAATACTGGTAAAACTGTTATTTTACCTTGCAATTTAAAACTAATTATATAATTTACTGCTCGGAAAGTTTCTAAATTATCCAAATAAATATAATAAATACATTTCAACTCATTGTTTTATTTTAAACACACTAATCCCAAAATTAATTATTTGTGGTTAAGTCTACGAGCCAATATAGTTTCAATTGTGATTTCAGCTTAAGTGCAAAGAAATAATAAATATTTAGTTTCATAATGTCAATAATTGAAAATATAATTCAAATAACTTTGCATTTTTATGTTTGTGACATAATTTTAATTGTATAATTATATTAATTATAATAATAATTATATTAATTATGAAAAAAATGGCATATGCTACTGAAAATTCGTGTTCTTTTATTAAATTATCATTTAGTTTTCAGATGACTTCAAATTGCATTATTTTTTCTCTAATAAATGCATTATTGATGACGTGCAATGTATAAACTCTATGTTTATGTCAAACCGACTACCTTAAATGAGTAAATCGTGAGAAACTGCCGATTTTAACTTACTAGATCAAAGGAATTAATACAAAACAAAATAATTTGTTAACTACAAGACCTTACTGAAAATGTCACTGTCACAAAAATTTGAGTAAAATCTAATACCACAATGTTTCGTTCAGCTAAGCCCCCTTTGAAATTTCCGTTCTTCAGAACCTTGACTAGTAAAAAAGATGAAGTTAACCAGACCATTGTACCAGATTCGGACCAAACGGCGTTTAGTAATAAACCTGTGAGGTACAATGTTTGCCGAGATAGTTCTTCTCGTAAAAAATTTGTGTTTGACAAAAGACCTATTATAACAGAACGAAACGCTGATCTACTACACCAAGAACCTCCAAATACTAGTATTATGTCCCCAAGTCTTTCAAGTACCTCAAATCAAGAGCTAACAACCACTCAAAAAGGCTACAGAGCATTTTCCGTATCTACAACACAGAAAAATGTTACTTTGCCATTGAAATCCTGCAAATTAGCAAGTCCTTTCCCAGAACCAGTAAAGGTAATGCCATCAAATACTGTCTCTGATCAAGAAAAAGCGCGCCAAATGCAGGCAGAATGTGCACTTCCTAGGAATATTAATCAAGCATCTTCTGCATGAGATTGGATAATCATTTCCATTGTAGTTGTTCTCATTGTAAAAAATAAACAAATGTAACTGACTGCAAATAAAATGTATGCACTACATTTATAATTAATGTTTTCTTTTCGATCCAATAAATAGTTTTTTTCTGTATTGTTTTAACTTCTCTTTATTGAATGTGTTACGTTTATCTCTGTCCTATTACGTTTGTCCAGATATTTTTATTATTTCCCTATTTTCAATAAAAAAAAACTTGGGGCCGAACATTTTCTTAGAGTTATTTGATAAGATAATAAAGGGCCTGTTTCAATGAGTTTGTCCAAATTTATTTTACTTCGTTTTTACTGATAAATTATAAATAATAAATTTATTTCCCTTAAGACATCATCTACAATCTATGGGGTACGTCAGATTAAAATGTGTGTTGTAATGGATACGCCTAAGAACATACAACATACACGTAACAAGAGCATATAAAATTAGGAACACAATGCTAAAGTATATATATATAATTTACTGTGAAAAGAACCAAACTTGGTTGATAATAACTGGAGAAATACTCTTCAACCGGGTAAAAGCAACCGTTAATGAGGAACTACTTTAACAATTTTTTAAAAGAAAAAAGTGACCGAGATTTTTTCAGGATCAGCAAAGAGTTTGCCTTTTTTGTTTTGTCAATCATGAAGTTTTTTTGACCACCAAATATTCAGTTTCTTTATGTTCAAATGTATATTGAATAGAAAGCTTTTAAAATACTCAAAGAATTGATGACGTCTTTTCAGATCGCCAATTTAAGTTTGTCAAAATTTCTTTTACTTCCTTATTGTTCAGCCGTAGAAATATTTTAAGACATTTTTGGATTTAGAGTCTGGTTTTTGTTTTGCTATGCTGAGAAAACTTTGGAAACACTGGGTTCATCAAAGAGTTTGTTTTTTGAGTTTGTACAGATTTTTCTTACTTCGTTTTTGCTTGTCTTAAAAATCTTTGAGGGTAATTATGGACTTAGAAGTTACTCTTGGGACTACCAAAGAGTTAGTCTTTTCGACCTTATCCTTTAATCCGAGCCAATTATAGACCTATGGCATCTTTTTTTCGGGCTATTAAAGAATCTGTCTCTTCCTTGCCCTATTGTCCAATGTGCTCTTACACTCATTTTAAATTATAACCACTAAAATTGAATCACTTCATCTTTATTGACTATAACATTTCTAAATGAATATCTTATATCCCAGACGTAATTTACCAGAAATAATTAATATAATCTCGTCTATTAATGGTATCTTTCATCATTGTAATTATTGTAACAAATGAGACTGTTGTGGGTGGTGAGTGAATCTTTGGTATTTGATACGAGGCTGTGACCATGAAGGTTGTTGCCTTTTTTAAAGATTTCAATGTAATGCAATCCAGAAACCACCTCTTTCTAATATGACTCAGATTATTGTTCTTTTATTTTTGTGGGCATTTCAAAATCTTTAACGTTTATTTATGTCCAAATATTACGCATTAATGATTACTTGAAAATATGCCATTTGAAGAACTATTGTTATTTTAATGGTTAATTTATTTTTACATATATTTTTTTTTCTTGTATCTAACTTTTTAATTGACAATCCATACACCAGGGACCTGTAATTTAATAGTTTTATTTCATGTAGACGTAACATAGTATTTTTTTATTTCAAATAATTTTTAAAAACGAAATTTTGGCGTAGGTAAAAGAATCTAAAAAATGTTTAACTTATTTAAAATATAATAAATAATATAATAAATGTAAGAAATATTTACTATTTATAATTTCCTGGTGCAATGTAGTGCAAGTCATGCTTTTATATAGGCTAGGTCTAGGTCTTGGTAAATTTCCAAATTGAAACATTTTACGTAATTGGTAAATTAAACTTTTATTAACAAGTTAACTTGATTGAATAATATAGTTGAAGTTTATTACGATGATTTTAACACAAGGAACTTTAATCTCCTTGAAAAGTACCTTTTGTTTATTATTGTTTTACTTTGATTGCAAACTTTGGATCGATCTTTCTTTTGATCCAGTTAATAGTTTTTCTTGTAATTCTGTTTCCTGCAAGCTCGAAAATGCCGAAAGATGTAGATTGCTTCGACTATAACAATATGAACGATAACAATAAGCGAATTAGAGGTGCCATATTTTGATGAAAGGGTCACTTAGTTCATTTAAACAAATAACTAAATAGCGCCATTCATAAATGTACTTTAGTTGTGCCAGTAGTCTATAAAAGAAGGCACGAAACAATAATATTATTTCAGTTCAGTGAAGCTCGAGTCTTTGAAAAATATGTGAAGAAGATTTTAAGGTAAATACCAAGCTTTTATAATTTTAATATACAGATATATATAAAAAGTTTACTGTGTATCTAGAAACTATCTAATTAGTATTTTTGCCATTAGAGGAAAGTAATTAAATGAGGATGTAAAATAAAGTAGGAGTGCCACACAAATAGAAAATGTAAATATAATGGTCAAAATTTTAAAAAGATATGGTTTGCAATCTGAACTAATGTCAAATACTCATAAAAGTATTATCCACTGTATTGAAAACTCTCGACGTTTGTAAATTACAGATGCGGGTTTAGTTTTAATCGTCTGATCTAAATATTATCTGGAAATAAGCCTTTAAACTATAAATGATGCTCATATTTAGGTAAAAAATTATAAAAAGCCTCAGAATTGTCGTTTTCCAAAAGACACTGTGGTGTTGTACTAATAGAAAAGGTACTACCAAACTGCATACGTTCGGAGAGGTACCTGAAAAAATTGGTACGAGACAACTTAAACCATAAGTTAAACTTCCTTCATATTATATACACTATAAAGTCATGTTGAGTAATCAGTTGTTAAACAACTTATAATGCTTATATTTTTTTTAACTTTTTTTATTTTTACTTAAAAATAATAAGCAACTTTATTAACAATTAGTCAGTAAGATGAATAACTTTCAAGGGTTCATTTAAATAATACACCAATGGTTTGTACCAATGTAACAGGTGAATATATATTGTTAGGATAGTATCTATAGGCATTTAGTTAAATATCGCCGTTTAGTTAGACCTTATTTTGTGTTTAATATTTTCCAATTTATAAAATTTATTATTTATTTAACATATCGTGTGCGAAACTTATGGGACAAAGTCGCGATCTGATAAAAAATAAATATTTTTATTAGAGCAAAATTAATAAGCATTGTGGTTTTCTTGGTTGGAAAATAAATAGAGTTTAGAGAGTCAATTTAGGGAGCTCGATAGGTCGAGAAGTGATAGTGCCTACCCCTGCGATTAAATGTTACTTATTTAAAGATGTAAGTTGGTCTACTATTTTGTAAGAGTTATTTTTATAGATAAATAAATTGTTATTGTTTTTACGCAGCCTCTTTATTATGCAATAACCAAGTTACATAGTGAATCCAACTATCCCAAAAATAATATCTGGATTCTTTTATTTAAAGAAAATAACCCCGTACGTAACAATATAGAATGGTAATTTTCTAGCTTATAGATGAAAGCAAGTCTTTCATACTGAGTGGAAATATGTGAGTTCTAGTAAGAGGACTACTTGAGGAATATCAAGTATTTACGATTTCTGAGCAATAGTCATATTTTACTTAAAGGAAAATGGGCACTAACCAGATTTAATTGCTCTCAGCTTCGTTCTGCTTTTGGAGAACGTTCAATATACACTTATTTTCAGTTATAAATAAAAAACTGTTCTTTTCTCAACTATTTATTTAGGCGAGAATGTAGTAAAAATGTATTAGATGTTAAAAGATATTTGGGAATTGCTTGAAAACTTTATTAATGAAACAGACGAAAATTGGAAAAACATTTTCATCGTGTAAATAAGATATTAAAAAGTTTAACAGTGAATCATATTTTAGTACAGACCATAGAATCATTAACCTCTTCAGTTAATAATACTGAATCATTCAGCGAAGGCAGTATTTGTAAAAATATGTTTTTTATATTTTTGTTTCTTAAATTTTTTTTAATAAAAATGGGATACTATAATAAGTTTTTAATAAATTGGCACTCAACATATAATAACTCCGATAATTAATATTTATTAAGTAAACATAAATTATTTTAAAATATACTAGGTGCGCCACATGAAATTTCCGAAACTAATATTCACACATTTCAGAAATTGAATAAATTATATAAACAAAAATTTTTACAATAATATGGTAAAAGTTTTTAACGATCTTTAGAAGTCAATTGCTTCTATAAAATGCTCTCTCATTAAAAAAAGACAAAAAAAGATAATGAAATAATTTATTTGATTGGCATTTTACTATTATTATAATTATTTATGCACTAATTTTTTTTCAGAATAATGGGTAAAATAAATTCAGTTGTATTTGTATTCTGTGCTGTATGTGTATTGTATGTGAAATCAGAAGAAACTTCTGAACCATTGGTGACCACACCACTAGGCCAAATTAAAGGCTCTATAATTACATCTCGACTTGGAAAACAAATTTATTCCTTTAGAGGAATTCGATATGCGAGAGCTCCTGTAAACGAACTCAGATTTAAAGTAAGTGAACAAAAACTAAGGAATATGAATGCCTTATAAAATATCGAAGTACAATATCACCTAAGTATATCTTAATTATATGTCAATGAAATAATGAAATAAAAAAATAATGAAAACCTGTTTGATATATTATATATTATTTACCTTCTTTAATATAATGAATATGTTATTTTTTGGTTTCAGCCTCCAGTACCTTCTGACAAATGGGAAGGAGTTTATAACGCCACTGAAGATGGTCCACTGTGTCCACAACCCTCTACTGAACCAGTGTCCGAAGATTGTTTAATGTTGAATGTTTACACAACTAAGGTAATCTATCTTGTCTCCTATTATCATGTCAAAGTATAAAATACAATAAGATTTGTAATATTTTCGTACTATTTTCACTTTATTTTCAAATTATAGCTTCCCAGTGGTGGTGAAAACCCGAAACGCCCAGTTATAGTAAATATCCATAGTGGAGGTTTCTATAGCACTAGTGGTTCTAGTAAATGGGTTGGACCTAATTATTTATTAGATGAGGATGTTGTCTTAGTTACATTTAACTATAGATTAGGAACTTTAGGTAAGATAAAACCATGTAGTCTTATACAACTATTTTATATTGGTACTTTTACACTTTAACAATTTTAAAATTTAAATAATATGAATCTATTTTATTATTTTTTAAGGATTTTTAAGTACTGGTGATAAAGAAGCTCCAGGCAATAATGGATTAAAGGATCAAGTGGAAGCTTTAAAATGGGTTAAGCAAAATATTGAATCATTTGGAGGTGATCCAAATTCTGTAACTCTACTTGGGTACAGTGCTGGAGCATGGAGCGTCATATTACATATGGTGTCCCCAATGTCTAGCGGTAAGACCTTTAATATTTATTTATTTTTTTGAATTTCAGTATGAGGTACTTTGTAGGCTTGTTCCACAAGGCTGCAGCTTTAAGTGGTTCGCCTGCAGGACCTTGGTATCTTCCTCACAATCAATTAGATGTTGCCAAAAAGCAAGCAAAATTTGTTGGATGTCCAGATGATACTGCAGCGAATATTCTTAAATGTTTGAGAACAAAATCTTTTCATGAACTTGGAGAATCGCTTCCAAAATTCAAGGTAAGATTCAAACAACGAATTCATTTTTAAAACTTTTAAATACAAATCATATCCCTAATTATGATGTCATAAAATGTACTCTGTCTATCTTGGATATCCTTTTTAGGAATTTGGAAATGATCCAATTTTAATATGGTCTCCAGTAATTGAAAGTGATTACGGACAACAAAGATTTTTAACTGCTCATCCTATTAATTTGATCACCAGTGGTCAATTTAAAAAAGTTCCATTCCTTACTGGACAGACTAAAGATGAATTTGGGCATTTAGCTTTTAGTAAGTATAATGTTATATTTCTTAAATCGTAATATTTTTATTAATTTAAATTTCAGATATTATTCATAATGAAACGTTAACCAAAGAAATGAATGAAAACTTCGAGAAATATGCCCCAATTTCTTTTCTTTATGAAAGAGATACTGACTTTTCTAAAACAATCAGTAAAACGTTAAAGACTTTCTATTTGGAAGACAAGAATATTGATAAGACTCAATTGGCAAAATTAGCGCAGGTAAATATAATACTTATCCAATTAAAAACTATGTCCAGTGTACCTTTACCATAAGAGGTGCTACCCAAAAGTGTCAGGAATTATTTAAGAACTACAGATGCACTTACTTTTCATGAAAAATGTAATTGTCTTGTTCAAAGTAGTCACTAGTTTAAATATTTTTCGAAGGGAGCGAATAGTGTCTGTATTGATGCAAGATGAAGGCCTACCCCAACACTCATTGTCTTCAGTTTTCAAACCAATAAAAAATTCCTGATTAACATAAAGCTGGATCACTGAAAGCTTAAACTAATATATGAATGGGCTCAATCTCTGTTTTGCCAAGTTTAAAACAAAATTCAATGCAAATTTGTTGCTCCTTAGCCGAGGCCATTACAAAAATCACAGTGCATTTAAAACACGACTATTTCCAGTTGTTTATACTCGGTTCTATGTGTTTGTACAACTGCGACGTTTGGCACACTGACTCCCCAAGAACAACATATGAGCCACCTAATGACGGAATATCGTACTAAGATTTATTTACGATTATTATTTATATTACTGGAACTTTTGGGTAGCATCTTCATTATTTATCTATTTAAATATATTTTTAGATATACGCTGATTCTATAGTTGGTTTTGGTGTTAATAGAATGGCTAAAATAATAGCGGATCATAGTAACCAATCAGTTTATTATTATAAATTCACTTACCAAGGACGTTACAGTTACTTTTATACCCCAGAGAGTAATAATACAGTGCCTTATGGTAAGTTGGTTATTTAGAAACTGTACAATTATTAAGTAATGTACGTATGATGTATATTTAATTCAAGAATGCAACCCTAATGCAAGAATATTCTCACAAAGGCTACTTTTTATTTGTCAAATATATCGTAAGTAGTTTACAAGAATTTTTGTTTTCCAGGAGTGGCTCACCATGATGACATGATTTATTTGTTTTACATCAAAAATTTGTTCCCGTTGTTTAAGGAAAATTCACCACAAGAAGTCGAGATGGTAACGAAATTGACAGCAATCTACGGTAATTTTGCAAAAACCGGGTAAGAATTTGTTTGAATTATTTCATTAAAAATTACATAGCCATATCTAATAATTGTATATTTATTCATTTCCACTCGGTATGTCTTATATTAAAAAGTAACTATTTTGCTGATAGCAATCCAATTCCAACACCTTCTGAAAGATTGGACAACGTAAACTGGGCACCTTTCACTACAGCTGATCAGAAATATATGAACATTGGTAATAAACTAGTGATGGAGGAAAAATTGTTCGAAAAACGATTCCAGGAATGGGAGAAGCTTTTCCCCTTGAGCATGTATCAAAAAAATAAGCATAGCCACTGAATTGATATTTTGTTAGATGTTCGGACTTGATTTACTTATCTAAAAATGTTCTTTAGCTATTAAGAACATTTTGTATACAGTGCATTGTTTTAATTTGTTTTGAATAAAAATTATGAGGGCATATTAATGTTGTTTAAATACCCAAAGTAATGATCGGCAAATTAGTTGTTAAATTTCAAACGGAGGTAATAAGGTAATGTGCAATGTTATGATGATTTGGTACTACTGTAACCAATATTCGTTTATAACAAGTTCAACTCAAAATTTGACAGTTCTTAGTTATCAGCATGATAGAAAAGAAAATTTTTAGTTTACAAAAAAAGTGAATCAAATTTTTTTGATCCTTAAGAGCCAACTGATTGACATAATGAGATGATTTAAAAACTGAGAGATGCAGATTTTTACACCAAAGGGAGGGGGACGTGTTCTTTTTTTAAAAACCGAAGAAAATGACAAAAACTATCAAAACAAAAAAATGCAGAATTTTTAAAAAAAGTTTAGTTTAGTTAAATTATCACTATAAAATTAGACTGAGACTGAAAAAAATATATACACTTAAAAAGTGCAAATAATGCTCTTTTCTTCTTACTTGGCAAGAAGTATGTGCAAATACTATATCTCAAACTACTAACAAATAAGTACGTAATTATTATATCTTTTTATCTTTTTACACTTTGTCCTTTAAGTATGGAATAAATTCATTATTTCCTGAACCAAAAATATTGTTTAGAAATCCAGGAAAAGATTGATTTTTATTTTTATTTTTCTATATTTTGTACAATTTTTTTTATTATATAGGGTGATGTACGTAGGAGTCACGACGTCATCTATAATTTTTTTATATACAATACCCTGTATATTATGACCTTTTTAAATTATCTGATTGTGGCAAAATTATCACACTTGGGGTATAGCATTAAGGGGGTCACGACAGGAGGCGTTTTGGAATGATAATCACACATTTTCCTTAGCCTTTTTCTCCAACACCATTTATCCAATTATTTAGCACTTTTGTAGAATTATTTAAATAACTAATCTTATGCACTGGTAACACTATTATTAACAATTATTTATTTAAACTGGATTTTATATGAGTTTAAAAATTCGATTTTATTTTTATTTGATAGAATCAAACTTAATTTAGTTATAATAAATATTTCTTACTAGGACTACCACTTTTTAAATTAGCTATCTAATAATCCTACAAAATTGCAAATAATTCGGATGAATGGTTTCAAAGAAAGAGATAAATCAAAATGCATGACTATTATTCTAAAACGCCCTCTGTTGTGACCCCTTTAATTTTAACCCCAAGATACTTTGCCGGAATCAGCGCTCTTTAAAGATACTCTAAAAATGTCATAACATACAGGGTAGTTATTGTATGTAAAAAATGGTCGATGACGTCATAACTTACATGTGGATGATCCTATATTTCTTTTTAATGGCATTTGGAGTCTATCCATTCAGCCAGTCATTATTTTTCACTAATTTCCAATATCCAATATTACATTTTTTTATACATTGATACAGCATTCTCATATACATTTACCATACCCTGGGACCGAGAATGACCAAATATATAATAAAAAAATTGCACATAATGCAGGAAAATAAAATAAAAATCCATCTTTTTCAGGATTTCTTAACAATATTTGTGGTTTAGGAAATAATGAATATATTCCATCCTTTCCATACATACATTTATTGTGATACTCTTTAATATTATTGATATTTTCATGATTTTTATTAACATTTTATTTTAACAATGCTACTCTATTTAATAAATATAAATATTTATAAAAGGAGTGATTGGCAGTCAAAATGTAAAAAACGTTATTTATACTGATATTTATAAATAAACAATTTGCTACATTTATTTTCAATAAGTAAGTATAAATATAAATATAGTTGTACCAACTTACATTTAAAAGCATTTTACTTGGATCGAACGGTAGCTTAGTTTATCTTTATTGTTAAAAAAAATCTTAATTAAAAAAATATTGTAAAATTGAAGAATTTTTTTAAATATAATTTAAAAAAATTTCTTAAAGTTTTATGTCCTCTGCAGTTTGTTGCACATATTTTTGTAGGTGGGTATAAGAGTCTTTTATTTTTTAGATTTAAGAATCCTCATGTTGTATATACCAAAACTGTTTTTTGTAACACTTAATAAATATCATGTAAAAATCAATCTTTAATAATAATTTTGAAAAAAAAGTCTTAATGTCAGTTACATTTAAACTATAATATTTTTCTCGTATTGTGCATATAAAAAACACAGTCAAATTTTATTTCAGCTAGTAAATTATATCCATTTAAAATTGTACTTTTTTCATTGCAAACACACTCTGTAACCTAACCTAACCATTTTTCATATTTAGACTATTTGGCTCCTGAATCATTGAATCAATTATATTATTTAATCCACTCATACGAGAATATAAATAATATAGCTTCATCATACATTTTTAGTAACCAGTTCAATTCCGACTTAAAATTCCATATCATTTCTAGATTTTTTTGATAATAATGACGTATCGCTACTTACTTATATAACACCCAAAAACTAATAAATATACATATCTTATCAACGTAGATTATTTATAAAAACGGACGTAATATATTTTTTATTAATTAATAAATCATTGTTTGTGTATATAGCAAATAAGTATTTTACCAGATATGGTGCTAAAATTATATGGAATTATTACCAGTCCTGCTGTCAGAGCGGTATTACTTTGTGTAAAAGCTTTGGACCTAAAAATTGAATGGATCAATGTTAATATTTACGAAAAGGAACATTTAGAACCTGAATATCTTAAAGTACACCTCCACTATTTTGAAGTAACTTTATTTTCTTGTTTTTTATATTTTAGTTAAATCCTCAACACACGGTCCCAGTTTTGGATGATGATGGTTTCATTCTGGTAGACAGTCATGCAATAATGACTTACCTGGTTACTAAATACGGAAAAGACGATTCTTTATACCCTCAAGAAATTCAACAAAGAGCTATAGTTAATCAGAGATTGCACTTCGATTCCAGTATTTTATTCATAAGAGGATTTGTGATAGCGGTAAGTACACGGAAAAAAAAATTATACATGAAATAAAAACACATATAAATACTGGAAATTATAAAAGTTTAATTAATCTTGATCTTAAATATTGGACACCAATAATAACAAGTAAATGTAAAGCATAAAATATACTTATCTTAAAATTCTTCGATTTTCCAAAAACTTTTTAAATACCTAATATGACAATTATTTCACTTTTCGGCATCGTCAGCTAAGATTAAAGAAATTGACAATCATTACACATAGAGACTTGCTTTTGTAATATAAATAATTTAACTAACTTTATATTTCCAAAACAATCTAAAGAAATCAAATTATACAAAGTTATTACATATTTTTTGGAAATATTTCAAATAAAATACCATTTTACAGTAAAGAATAAGATAGGTTCATTTTTAATAAATGAAAAAACTAAAATTCCTAAATTAAAAAAATCAGGTATTTGTAAGTAAAATGGTTCACACTCAACACTCACACTCAAAAAAAATTAGTACGTCACTGGATTTAAATGTCCCCCAAATAGATATAACTTGACTTTTATTAAAATATGTTTATTAATAAAAAAGTTGTAGGACGGTAGATTTCAACAATATATATATACCATGTAAAATTTACAAAAAGTGTTAACTAGAGATTTTTTTACCAGCAAAAACGAGTACCTAACTGGATTTAGATTACGCCCAATAGCTTGTTACGGCTTATAAAATAAATGTTGCACAAAAATTGTGGGTTTTAATCCAGTTTGGAAAAATATTGGAGCTTCACTTTGTTTTGAATCAATTTCTATCACCTTGTAGAGATCAAAGACTCCTTAAAATAGAGAAAAAAAAGATTACTTTTATGCTATTATATTTGGTTTTTTTGCATTATTGGCTTTGCTTAACCTGCTTAACTTATTTTAGCCTTCTTTGCTGGTGCAGCACTTGCAATTTAATATAGTTTTGTAGTAGTCCTAGGCCGCTTACTTCCTGCTTGATTTCTAGTTTTTCCTGCTTTAGTCAATGGTAAGGGCATACATAGGGCTGTGACCAGCATCCAGATAACCCTTCAGGACATCCATTGACTGGATACATCCCACCGCTTCCCTAAGGTGGGATCGTTTTTTTTATATCCACTAGACGACTCTTACGCCATCAGGTTGAGGATACTAGGGCCTACCTTATCAATTAATAAATAGGAATACACCTCGTTTAGTAATCGTAAAAACGTTCTTTTTTAATAAGGAAAACCTGAATGCCTCTAGAAAAAATTTGTACGTATATAAATATATACTCATGAGGTTTTGGCCAGTATATAACTCTAAAACTCTCTGAAGTACGATATTAAAATTTGGCAATTGCAAACACTGGGTCGTTTTGCCCATTTTAACAGCGACCTTGTTGCAACTTCACATTTCGGGTCACGTGATATGGTCTGCAAAATATTTAATGGGACATACCATATATTTTTGCACTGCTGTAAAGGTCTGTCTAATGCCAATTTAGCAATACCTATTTGTCAGTGTTTTTGTTACTACAGAAACGATAAATATAATTTTTATGAAGGGTATTTTTTATTTGAAAAATGAAGAAAGATTACAAACACAAAACAATTATAAGTCAATAACACTTTTACAACTATTACATTTGATGCTCAAATTAATTTCCACCTTCATTAATGCAGTACTCAAATCGTCTTAGTAAGTTTCTTGTGCATGCTGCTTAAATCATTTCTGGTGTAACATATTGGCAAGCTGCTATTATTCTGTTTTTTTAAATTATCTACTTCGGTTAGAGCTGTAACATACACTATCTCCTTTAAATAGCCCCAGAGAAAAAAATCTAGCGGGTGATTAAAACTAAGAATAAAAGAATACGTGAAAGCGTAACGAGATGTAATGGAACTTATATTAAAATATGTTTATTAATAAAAAGGTTACTTTTAAATTGAAATGTTGTAAACCTGATCTATTCTGAAAATATAACTATTCATAACTTTTTCATTAATTAACATATTTTAATAAAAGTTGGGTCACGTCTATTTGGGTGCAATCTACATTTCGATCTCATTTTTTTTTATAAAAATCGCTATTAATGTTTGTGGATTTTTGACTTATAAAAAATATCGTAGTGTACCTTAAAAATAGGAATAACTCTGAAACTGTGTTTCCAAATAAAGATTTTAATACACAAAATTAAAAAAAAATTGTCGAAATCGGTTAATTACTTCAAATACTATGATGGTGTTTCAAATTTAGGAAGGTCACTTTGTATATGCGATAAGAAGCAAGAACTGGATTTTTTGAAAGAATGTAAAATAAAGAGATATCTGCGATATGCTCAGTGTAGAGTAAGTACTAAACGAACAAATAAATCTGGGGAGTTCAAGCTTATTGGATTGCCGTCTGTTAAAAATATATAATAACCAAATGTTTAGGAACAAGAAGAATATTATCGGTTAGAACATTCATAATAAAAAACCAAGTCTGTATATGAAATGCCCGTCAATTTCTTATATCTTATTTGCCGAAGCCGAAGGTTGAAGCAAAAGATTATTTAAATAGATTTTATAAAACCGTGAAATTTTAAGATAAACGTATTTTTTCTTTTATATTTGTAATGAACAGATTCCACAATAATTATGAATAATAACAAGGTTCATTCTAGTACTTATTATTATAAATGAGTTCACATTTTCTAGATTTTAATTTCCTAGAGTTTTGTCTGAGATGTTCCTTATTAAAGTGACTAGAGCTAAGGCAATCACACAAAATCCAATGCTCTGAAACAAAAATTCAGTAGCATACTTTCTGGTACATACAAGAAAATATTGTCTAATTTTAATTTGAAGATTATAGCGAGATATATAGAAATCGGCCGCGAAAGTTCTAATTTTTTATAAATGAATTTACTTAAAAAAAATCCCATTTGACTTTTTTTTTATATTTTTATTCTTTATAAATAGTAATATTCATCGTTTCTTTTATTTTAGAGAGGTATAATTTTTGAAGGTCTTCGGCCAGTTCCTCAAAATCTGTTATTGGCCCTAGAAGAAGCTTTTAGTATAGTTGAAAAATTTTTAGAAAATAAAAACTATATAGCTGGTACTACACTGACTGTAGCGGATTTTAGTATAGTTGCTTCTCTTACCACTTGGTCAGCGTTCGTTCCTATTACAGAAGTTAGATTTCCAAATATATTTTCTTGGATTCGTAGAATACAGACGTTGCCTTACTATCAAGAAGCTAATCAAACTGGTTTAGACAAAGTTATGATTATTATTAAAGACAAATTATAATTTTTAACTTTAAAACTGTTCTTTTAATTACATTTCTTGTCAATAACTGTTTATAGAAGTATTCCCCACCAGAAGACAAGTGTCACCTGCCATCGGTTAAAATTTGATTTTTGTATATAATTTTCTGAAAAAAAATTAACGAATCTTTTGACAGAATCATTTCATCATCAAAACGCAAATGTTAAAAGCTTCGGCTTTCAAATATCATCTGTTAAAGCAATACATTAATATCTGATCTGGTAGAATTCGTTTTATTAGTAAAGGGCATACCTTGAAGTTGCAGCGTGTGTGTGAATATATTGTCATGACAAGTCCCATATTGTCAATTTGATGTTTGACTTCAAATCAGTAGCATAACGACCAATTATGTTTAATAAAGGATCTACAGCCACCTGAAAATCACATTTTTTTAAAATTTAGATGTCTATAGCAGCCAAACCGTTGAAAATCAATAAAAACGGTTTACATGTCCCTATCCTAACTTTGCAAATTCTATACTATGGCATTAAAAAATATTTGATACAAAGTGTTCAAAAATTAGATGGGGGTTTCAAATTTTTGTCCAGGTATCCACCAGTTTAATAATAAAATTTTATAAATCTGATACATATTTCTACATACTGGCATTAGCAAAACAAAGCAACGAAAACATTTTTTCTTTTCGACAAAAAAGTGGTCTCAAAAGTGTTAAGATAAAAAAATGTGGACAACAAATGTGACATTTCCACAGTGCGCATCACGTGAAATACTGCCAAATGGAACGCGCGCACCCAATCAATATCCTACTTTCGATTCAAGGAAATACAGTTTCATTTCACAAGGAAAACAACATATTTTCCGGGTGCCGTGCTTCTAAGGTAAAATAATATTTGATAGTGGATTTACATAGTGACGAAGAGACTGGTAAGTAGTTTGATAAAACAAACAACTTTATCTCATTCTTATACATATTTAGTTTTATCATCGTTGATTTTATTTAATGTGATCAATGTTTGGATATAAATCTTGTCAACATTTATGGAAAAAAACAACGTAAAATTTATTACATTCCTTTTTGGTTTTTATATAATATATCATTTTATGACTGGCATTAAGAGCAAGGGTAGGTAGATTACTAAAAGATGTATGTGCTTATAATTTTTTTTGTTTTATAAAATAAAATGCGCAGTTAGGTAGCGTATCATGGATTTCCGAAAGCTGTCAAAAATGTTCATTTTTCTTAATAACATTTTTTGTTAAATTTGGGTCTAGCCATAATTTAAGCTTAATTTGAATTATTTAAAAAAATGTATTTTAGAGAAATGTTTGCATTTAGCAACGTCATATTATATTCACATTATGTTCTCTGCAATGTTTCTAGTAATACGTTTTTCAAAACATTTCACATTGAGATCTTGTCAGTTGTAAAATCAAGTTTTTGAAATGAAAATAGAAAGGTATAAAACATATGTTTTAGATTTAAATAAGATAAAATTTTCTAGGAATGCGATACAATAATTTATTTTTTTAAGGAAATGCCATCAAGAAACGATAATCCAACATTTGGATACAACTATCACTTGCCAACTGGAGGTTGGACCGCCAAAATTCGAAACTCTTTATCACAGTTTTCAGATATTTTCAGTGAATTCGATAAATATATTGCACCAGCGTATCATCATGATCGATGTGAAAGGTAATTATTTATAATAAATATTTATTGTTTATTTTATACCATTCAGTGTAAGCTAAAATTATTTTTAAATTACTAGTAGTATTATAAAAACATCATATCTCATTTATGTATTTTTTAATTCATTTACGTTTATTATATTCTTGCAATATTATTCAGTATATTGTTCTAGTTTTGTAGAATGTATACCCTCTACTACTTCTCTTCTGATTGATTGAACTTGTATTTTTAGGTCTGTTCAAATGAGACTCTATACAATGCATAAAAGAGAATTTGTAATGGTTTTTATTACTTTCTTTACTTGTTTTGGATTAGGAATTTTTGTAGGTATCGCAGGTATGCAAATTATCTTAACGACTTTGATAATTTCAATGTATTAATCATGTTTTTGCAGGTCCTCCGATAACTCTTACTACCGAAGTAGATGGAGTATCTTTACTGCCAAAAAATAATAGTACAAACTCGATCACAAACAAAAATATAGCAACTGGACCTTTTATTATGAAAACACCTAAGTTATCGACATATTCCCAACAATTATGGGTTATAGCAAAACTGTCTACAGAAAATACAGACGGTAAATTCTAATATTTTATCTATTCATTCACTACTTGTGTTGTTTTCTAGGTGAAATTATAGACAAAATATTTGAAATATCTGTGGGAATATCAGGACTGACTGAAGAGCACAAGCCTGTTTCGATAGTAAATCTAAAAAGTAATAACAGGTAAGATTTATACATATACATCTATTGCCGCTAGTGTGATAAATATATAGATAACTTATTACTGTTTTGAATTGTCCCAAAAAAAAAGCAATATTATGTAGTAATCAGAGACTATAGAGCAGTAAAATTAGGCAAGTTTTAGGCACCTTTTTGTCTTTAAGGGACGTGAAAGCTCGTCTTGCCTTACAAATGCAGGAACCACCAGTGTTTAGTTTAAAGAGCTAAATCAAAGGTTTTGGATCCTATTTGGAATACATATATATATATTAATCGAAAAAAAAAAAAGAAATTTAAATAGTTACGAAAATGTAAAACAATCAAGTCAATAGATGTATTGTGTAAGAAAAAAATTTAGTTAATAAAAAACTACTAGGTTAATTAAAAAATACTACTTATAAACTGATCAAAAACAAAAAACCAGATGTTTTAAAAGGGCTTAAATATTACTCCTGATTAAATAAATCCCATTTTACAATAGCTTTGGAAAATATGCTCCTTCGTTATCCTATTCAACTACCAGGATATATAAGACAACGGTTCAACCTCAAAATCTAATAATCGTCCTCTAAATTTTCGATACTCTTCACTATTTTTCTCGTTCACTCCTCTATACTGCGGCGATGTATCATATCTGTATTTTCTATTTTCCTTATATCCTCTTGCATTGCTTCTAACCGTTTATTCTTTGGTCGTCGTTTCCTTCATTTACTTCCTACCCCTTTTCTTTATATATTATGTGGTTTTGTCCCATTCGTTGGACGTATCCTAGTTATCTTAATCCTTGCGTTCTGATCACATCAGTTATTGTCAGTTTATTAAATTTGTTTTTATTTTTTCATTAGACATTCTTTTAATTTTTTTGTTAAATACCCATATTTTTGCATCATTTATAACAGTTGCCGTATTGCTGAGATCGATATATGCTTTGATGTTAGTAGTTGCGTCATTGCTCCTGCTGCTTTGCTTGCTTTCCTTATTTGCATTATATTTCCGTTATTCCTTATTCTGCATTCTATTTCTGTTTTGTTTAGTTTATCTACTATAACTCTTAAGTATTTAAATTGTGTCACTTCTCTGTTTTCGTTTATTTTTACTTTTAACTTTATTTCTATTTCTTTTCTTATTCTTAGGTATTTCGTTTTTATCCTGATTCATTCTTAACCCATATTCTCTTGATTTCTCTTCTAGTTTTTGAATAGTCTTTTAAGTTTCCACTTTGATCTTACTAATAGTACTAGGTCGTCTCTATAGGTTGTATTGGTATGGTTGGCTGGAGATAATTCCTTTTGTTTTTCTGCTTTGCTCTAAGACTAGATTAAACAGAGTGGTGGAAAAGGGGTCATCAGAACATACCTGTTGATAACAAAGTGTAAAGGGACGAAAATATAATATATACACCTCGGGAATGTGAAATAATGTACTAAATCATGAGGTGTCACTCAAAGAATTTATCTTTACAAGCATTTCGTCGCTGAATAGGTTTTGCAGAAGCGTTCTTTTAAAGAACAAGTTTCTTCTTCTTTTAAATATCCTGCTCAAATAAGCTTCTGAAAATATGAAAAGAACCAAGGCAGTGACACATGCCCATCCATAAAAATTACAGGTCGTATGTAAATTATTTTTTTTTTGTAGAACAAGGCATCTAAAATGTGAAAAACAACACTGTGATGAATTTATAGTTCTACATTTAGGTTACTTGGACTACACTCATTATATTCTTACTGTCAATTTTTATGGGCTGGAGGCTTTTCACTCACGATATAATATCAATGAATTATTTTTTTATGTAAGTATTAATTCTGTTGTACTTTATATTAATGAAGAACAAATACTTAATTAACATTGAATTTTTTAGTTCAAAACTTATAACCCTGGATTTACTCAAATAGAAATATGGTTTAGGTTCATATTTTTGGTGTTTACCTTTATTGTTACTGTAAGTTAACTTTTTTATATAAAAAAAAAAATCAAAACTTTAATGAACAATCCATTTTTAGTGCTGGTATCAACATTCCCTACGGAAATACCCCATGTATGATTGGTCGATTGAACAAAAGTGGATGTCGATTTTATTGCCAATGTTAATGGCATACGACAGTAAGACCTAAATACTTTTCATCCTTATAGTTATATTACCCATTCACACATTTTTAATTTTTTCGTTTCCCTGAAGAATATTCTTTCGTAATAATGAATATTATCTTTAGATACTTTTCATCCTTAATTAGTTTAATTAGTTAGTTAAACTATTAAATAAATAATTAATACCAAAATTAGTTATTTTAAGAACCATACATGCGCTTTTTTGGAATCCATCGACATTGTAATTTCCATATTTTTATACTTTTTTACCTTCCCGAACATTCCAGAAACATATTGTAGTTTACGAGAATTTTCGGGAAACTTTCTTAGGTGTCAACAATCGGATTAGGTTTCTGGGTCCTCGGCCTAACTATACTGTTACAATGTTTACTATTTTTATCCATATTTTTATATCTCCTTTTTCCAGTTCCAGGTCCTAACTCTTCTAATTTCTTTCTTTTTTAACTTCTAACTTCTGTCTTCCTTTTCTCTTCAAAACTGTTTTTTCGCAATCTTATGATTTTGTTTGATACTAGTGTGTTTATAAATATTCATAATTTTTTAATGAATCTAGGTCTACATTATTCATTATTATTTTTGACTCCTCCTAATATATTTCTTAAAATTCCACATTCCACACAATTGGTTTTATTTTCGTTTATATTAAGTTAGTATTCATTTTCTTTCAGTTCTATTTTACTAAAACAACTTCTAATTCATTATTTAATTATTAAAACTACTGTATCTATCATCTGCGACTAGTTGCCTGAGCAAATTTTAGTAGAATCGCATCATAATACACTATCTTATGAAATATTTTTAAATTAAAAATGTATTATGCAAGATTAAGGTATTAAACGATTTTGTGCTAGTAATCCGATGGGTAAATGTTGATTATTATTAACAGCTTAACTACGTCATTTTCGATGAACGTTTCGGTAACTCTGTTAACATCAACAGAGCAATAAATTATTTATTATCAAGTTAACATAGTTAACAAAACATACGACGAATAAAGGACATTGTAGTATTATTAAGAATCCAGAGGTTTTAACTTCATAACTTAATAAACCAGGATAATCTAATAATATTTTAAATAAACTACGCTTATAATCTAACCTTAAAACCAGGAATCTTGGCAAAAATGCAATTATTTGAATCAGATCTGAGGCTAATTTTGTAGATTTTGTATGGATAAGTTTCAAGATAATTCGACGGTTCCATACTTTTAACTAACTCTGTTTAATCTTATAAAAAAACCAAAGATCTTTTAGATCCAGTATTTCCAATGTCACTTCTTCTGAATTCCTGGTTACCTGGAATGATCGACGCCATTGCACAAGCAACGTTTTTGTGTGCTTTACTTTTGTTTTGGCTATGTATTTATCATGGACTTAGACAGGTAAAAAAATAAAGATTATATTGAAAGCCTTTACAAACTATTTTATTCTTTTTCAGAACGAAAGACATTTTTTGACCTTTTATTTGCCCAAAGTATTTATTGTTGCTATGCTGTGGTTTCCAGCTATTATTTTGTCAACGTGGGAACGTATAAATGAATTGCAAGATCCTACATATAATCACGCTCTAGATACATCTAGTTTTTATGTAAGTCTACCAGATTCCATGAATATTTTTAACGATTTAAATATGAGGAGGATATATATGTTTTATTCGTCCGATAAATGTCAATTCCAAATTCGCCCTGATATCTTTATTTTTTTAACATATCTTATTAATATCCAAAGACTACAGGTGGATTACAACTCATAAGACATATGTCTGGTATGTAGAACTTAGTGGTCTCAAATGATAATAATAATGAAACTATAAAAAGTATAATTTGCTTAAAAAATAATTCTATTAATATTAATAAATTTTGTTATAGATTGTTAAATCTTTTTTCTACATTTTTGGAGTTGTATATTTGATATACTTAGCAATTTTGATACTGAGAGCTTATACTGAACTTAGATCTATGCCATATTTCGGTAAGTATTTTTACATTGTTCCTAGCTTAAAAAAAAATCGTAATTGTAATTGTTAATTAAGTGAAGTGAAGGGATATTCCACCTCTGCTTCCTGCAAAAGATCGAAACTCATTCTAACAGCTATTCAACTTGACTGATTCAACATTTACTTTAATAATAATAGTAGAAGAATAGTTTTATATTTCAATTTATTTTCATTTTATTTTTTTTTATAATAATTTCTTTTTTTAGGCCTTCGATTAAAATTTTTGACTCTTCTAATGTTGGTGGTCTTAATTATAAGCTGTGTTGTAACAGTTTTAAGATTCGGTGTTGGGGTCCTGGAAGACAACTTTGTCGCCCAGTTGTCAACCCATTACAGTAACTCTTCTCAGTTTATGTCATTTTATGGACTGTTAAATTTTTATCTGTACGCTATGACTTATGTGTATTCTCCAGGAAACAAGAACATACACGGTAAGTTTAAAAAATGGACTACTCCAATCATGTGTACGTATACGAAAATTAATCCTTTGGAATTCACTGCACCTGAAGAGAAAGCGGTGTTATCATCAATGTCTGCAATTTTGATAAAAGATTCGATAATTCTGTTATTATAACGTATTTAGATCTATCTATTTGATCTCTATCTGCCTCTAAAATATTTTCCTTTACCTATGAAACACCCTGTATCAAGGAGTACTGCTCCTGTTGATTGGTTACTGTTGAATCATTGCGTGATAGATTCGACTATCCTTGTATTTCTGCACTGCGTTGGTTTTTAAACTTAAATTGTTCTTCGTGGAGGACGTTCAGCGTTTCAGTTCTATTTTTTCCCAGTTGTTGGAAAGTAGCTCAGTATTCCGTTAAGTAGAGTCGTAACGTTTACCGTTGCTTTCCAGGGTAGGTTCTTCAGTTCTTCTTCTAGATAAAACGTATTTAATTATATCTGACCATCTTCCTTCTAGTAGATTTTCTACTTCGTCTTCTACATTTTTTCGAAGTCCGTGTCTTCATCCTCATGTTCATTTTGAGTAAATTGTTGTTCTGAAAGCTTCAGCTTTTGCTTATGGAGTCAGGGGAGCGCGTTTAATCCAAGTAGTGTGGCCTTCTGCTCTGCCTAAGTATTCATTACAAGTTCCAAAGTCCTGGGTCTAGGGGACTTAGCTTTTATAGTATTTTGGCCCATTCTTTACCTCTATGTGTTCGAAACTTTTCTATCAACATCGTTCTTAGATTCTTTACTAATGTTGGTGAATCTTCTATAGTTCCGTTCTTGAATGGTGATGGAGCTTTTTCCTATTGCATCTTGCAGGTTGCTGTACCTCCCTTCGTAGTCTTCGTTGTATCTAATAATATGGATTCGGTTCTGGTATTTGTTCACCTATTTTCGTAAATTTGGTCCAGACTCTTTTAGTTAATATCAATTTTTCAGTACCGAGAAAGTCATTTTCTGTTTCTAAATAAGAATAATAATTTTAGGGAACATTTAATAATAGTACTATTGTGTAGTAGTAAAACAGATTTGTGATTTTTTGGCTGAGAATTTAAAAACTAAAGGAAAGTGATAGTCGCCTTATATAGAAGAAGCTACTATAAGGATACTTGAAGACAATAAAAGTGTTCAGTCCAAGTAATATATATAATACGAGTATATCTTAGAGAGGGTCTATAAAATATCCATATATAACTTTGGATATTTACGTTTAGTGGATATTAATCGGCTGAATGTATTTTCAGACAGAATTATTTTTAACTTGCCTTCTGCTGACTGTCACTTTAGTTTAAGTGTTTGTAGTATCTGTAACATAATCTTAATCTAATACATTATTTTTTAGAGGTTGGTATTACAAAAGACAACCCAGCTTTTTCAATGATAAACGACTCTGATGAGGATGTGATTTATGGTTCCGATGAAGAAAGTCGTCGACCATTGAATCGAGCGAGAAATGACGACGATAGTGATTGAACAGAACTGAAATTTTAAATGTGCCCAGCTGTTCCATTTTTCTGGTCTTTTGTTAAACCACTACGACGTAGAGGCCATTTGCAGGAAAGTTCTACGATTTTCAATGATCTCTTAGAGTATTGAAGAAATATGATAATCCGAATTTGATTGTTGAGAAGTAAATAAAATTTAACATGTATAAAAAGTGATGTTTTGTCAATAAAAAATAGGTATTAGTTTGCAGTTTTCACTCATTCAGTTGATGTTATGTGTTTTTTTAATTTTTAAAGTATTTTTAGTCATATGTTACCATATATTGACAAGGTTTTACTTAAAACATTCTGAATTGAGATCACTCTACCATCATACTAAAAATTGATGAAGCTAATATTATAAATGAAACTAATCTTGCACTCGTTATCAAACTAACAGATTGGGAAGGTTTTCAGCAGAATTTTGATCACAAAATTAAACTCTCCAAGAAATAAATATCAGCTAGATGAAGACGTTCAATAATCATATTCAACAATATGCTTGGCAAACAAGAAAAAAAAAGTGCCATCAAACTAGACGTTCACAACATAAAAATATCCTGAAAAAATTAAATGGAATCAATTAGCAATTATCTAAGAGAGCTAAAAGATAACTAAGAGATTAAGAATATCTAAATTGTAAATTCCTCCTATCAAACAACAGGCGAATGAAAAAAAAGTAACCAGGTTTGCAAACCACTTAGAACATCACAAGAACATCAAGATGAAGAAATAGCTCTGGCCAATCCTCTTCAAGTTAACTAAGAAATAAAACCCGCTCAAAGAAGTTGCTTCTGAAATAAAACATTCTGAAAAAGGTCCAGGGTTTAACAAATTTTATAAAAGCTACAAAAAAAGCGCTCTAAAAAATTAACCAACATAATAAATGCATCATTCAGATTAAAATATGTGCTTAGGTTCTGGAAAGTTGGAGAAGTCATAAATATGTATAACAAAACTAGATAAACCACCCCATGAAGTGTCCTCATGCAGACTGATCTCTCGGTTGCCTGTCATGTAGATAGATTTTGAAAAACTTCTCATTACCAAAATCAATAAAACATTAATAGAAGAAAGAGAGTTAATTCAAGTTTGGATTTATTTTGGATTTGGATCATTACTATTTATTAATTTTATAGACACACTAACATATTTAAAAAATCGCTAGAAGAAAAACACAACTGTGTTACTATTTTCCTTGACGTAGCATAAGCCTTAGATAAGGTAAAGCACAAAGGTTTGAATCCAAATATGGAGCTTATAAACAGAAGAAGAAAACGCAAAAACTCGAAATCAGATATAGAAAAATATATTGGCTCAATAGAAGAAACTC
This sequence comes from Hermaeophaga mercurialis, assembly GCA_951812935.1. Classification (NCBI taxonomy): domain Eukaryota; kingdom Metazoa; phylum Arthropoda; class Insecta; order Coleoptera; family Chrysomelidae; genus Hermaeophaga; species Hermaeophaga mercurialis. The sequence continues at coordinate 23,608,299 of OX638361.1, read as the reverse complement.
CTCTCTGTCTCTATATACAAGCTTATATTCTACAAGCATACACTTAAGCCTCTTTGGCCTTGCAGCACCTTCCAGGATTTATCAAATAAAGTAATTCAAAGATTTCAACATAAAAATCTAAGCAATATCGTAAATAACCCTTGGTACAGAAACAGAGACCTCCATCGGGACTTGTAAATGAAAACTGTTGACCAGGCCACCAAAAAGTTTACCAGGAGTCACGAGTCCATCATCATGAAATGTTGAGACCTTCCAGTTAGTTGATAATACTGGACTAAAATAAAACTCGAGAGGACGAAGCCCTTTAGTGTAGTGACAGTTTAAAACGCGGAGCTTGTGAGGAGTACACGCCAATATTATTTCAACTAAATATCAAATCTAACAAAACAATCTGAAGAACATTAATGAGTATATTTTAATTTAATCTTTATCCTTAGTTAATATTATAATTAAATTGTTCTTTGTGGTCATTATTATCACCATTACAATTATCCCAATACCACGCATGGATATATTGAAAAAAAAAATACATTCATGATATACTTGTATACTGAATGCCTGATAAACGCATTGCGTTGATTTACAGGGTAGGAAGTAAACTGTATGGAAACTTTTTAAATATTTTGATAATGGTTTGTATAAAGAATACCAATTTTGGAATATTTATTTTATCCAATAACACAGATTAAAAAATTATATCGCTAATATCGCCAAGCTTTTAGTTTTTTCATATTTTGCCAACTTATTAGTAATTAGCGTTATCGAAGCATACAGGGTTCTCCTGCGATCGACTATTGTTTCCTAGCTAGACGGGCATAATCACCCACACGTTCTGTCCTCCAACGAGGTGCTGAAGCTGATACAGCTATCGGTTATTCAGAAAATATAAAGGGACGGACCTCAAATCAGTTTCGTGAGCTACACCCAATGGACAGAGATGTTAATTATCGACTTCGTGATGCGACGACAGTTGAATGGATGAGAATGGTCGTAAATAACTTTGCTCCGTAGCATGAAGTCAGACTCAAATCGGTGCAAAGGAAGAAGATACTGAAACCCCACAGACAGGAGAGGCAAGAGGTTTTAAACGTAGTGCGCACGATGAACTGGGTCGCGATCACTCGGGAATGTTAACAAAAGTATTTACTTTTTCTTGCATAACCACTCAGCACTAAAAGCACTGAGCTCCAACTGGCTGGTCTCAAAGCTAATGTAGAACTGTATCGATTCCATGGATTCCTATTCTGGATACTTGTGCATAGGAAGGTAATGAGAAAGCTAAAATTTAAGTTCATTGGGTCGGAACCATTCTGTGGCCGTACCAAAAGCATGGTCAAAGACACCGTCTTTAAAAAGGCCGAGAGGAAAACCCTCCAATTTTAGAAGATATTCCTTGTCTTGCACACTCTAAGGCGTTTATAGCTAAATCCTTAGGTAACAATATAACCTTGAATGGAGTAAAAGAGATCTTTAATTCAACTGCTTACAGGTCGCTGTCGTTTACGATATCAGCTGAAGAAAGTAAGCCCAGGTCTTACATTGGATTGCAATTATTGCAGCGTGGAGGACGAAAAGGCGGAGCTCATCCTATGCTCCTGCCCAACTCTGGAAATGAATAGGTTCCGAACCTTTGGTTTTTTACAGGAATTTAACGACTTTAAGAAAGCATCAACAAAATCAACCATTTAATTTGTTAGAAGGTGTGAACTATATGGTGACTAACATTGATCTAACTTGTGGCAACACCATCGAAATTTTTTTTATACCTTCTGTAATAGGCATGCCCAAATTAGTAAAAGTGGTTTTTTTTTATACTCATGACCTACTCTGTATATTCTCTGTTAAAAACAATAAGCTACACTACGAGTAGTGTCTTCTATAGACCTCGGACATAATTACGATATATTAGAATCCAACCGGTTGAATCTGTTACTGTAAATCATTTTACAAGCTTAGACAAGTAACTACTTGATGGCGCTACGTGTATCAGAAATCACTTTATACCATATATACAGGGTGAGTCACCGGTCCATTATTCCAGAACGGTGCATTTAATGAAAATTTTGCAAGAGTGCTTTTTTGTGTATATTCAAAAAGCCATAATTTGAAATTAGTTCCGCTTATACAGATTGTCCAAAAAAAAGATATGTATCAAAGTTATGTCTTTTTAAATAGAACACCCCCCGTATGTTTTTACATTTTTATGAACTCCTTGACGAGCTGATTTCAACGATGTATCACACTTGATGTCTATTACGTTTAATAAAGGATCTACAGCCACCTGAAAATCACATTTCTTTGAATTTAGATGGTTGTAGTAGCCAAATCGTTGAAAATCGATAAAAAGGGCTTACATGTTCCTATTCTAACTTTTCAATTATGAGCTCCCGTATTTAAGTGTTTTTTTTAAAGTACCCTTTAGATATTTTAATAATATATGTATAGTGGTAGTTGCTTTTCAGAATGTATACGAACAGTTTTACATTTTACTGAGGTCAAAGGTTGGATGTCAAAACTAAAGAGGTTATTCTGAATGTATGTAAACGTAGACACAAGATAACCCAGTGATGCTTGTTAGAAATGTGTAAAAAAAGTGACAGCTAAAACTGGAGTTTATTCTTTTAGTTTCTGAATAATATAAAATAAAACACGAAGAGTGTGGCCAAATGTCATGACAATATAGGATTTTTCTTCTCGAAGTTCAGGACGTATATTAAATCATACAATAATTATAATGAAATTATATTGCAAAATGTGGGATTTCTTAATGAGGTACTGTTAGTGTTTAGGTGCAAGTACCGTAAATTTGAATACGTTTAGTGACTCTTGGTTGTGAATAGTTTTTAGTTTGAAAAAATATCTACAAAGAATAGAGGTATATATTTAAATAATATATTCTGCTATAAGGATAAGTGGCAACGTATTAGATAATTATTATTTATTTTACTACATTTTTACTCCGAGTAATGCGAAAACCATTAAAAGTACTTGGAAATTGAAAAGATGGACATGCAAATAGTTTTCTTCTCCTTATTTGTCGAACATTAATTAGCAATCCTTTAATATTTAAAATATATGTGAAAGGTAATAAATGATTTATTTAATAACTTTAACAATTAGATTTTTTAGTAAATTCGGAAAAAATACGCTTTTTCGGGTATTTTGTAACTGAAAAAATACTTTCAAATTTTTTCTGGTATTTCTTATATTTACAGCTACCTTTTATTACTTTTTAACTGAATTGGTAGGTGGCGCTAAGCGTATACAACATCAATTTTCCTTATTTTTGGGCAGGGTCGCAAAATTGGTATAGTTCTCGCCTTTTACTTAGATGTACTAGACAAGCGAGACAGCAATATCTATTATTTCACGTAAGACAGCAGTTGGTTAAGTGCGCTCGAACGAACACCCAATCACAAAAAGTACTCAGTAGCGGGCTAGGTTTAGTCTTTTGATAATGTCTCATCAAAGTGAAAACAAGCGTCTACACGGAGAAACTCGTGAAGTTAATAAATAAATGTACGATAAGTACCGACGCCACTGCCAATGGAACCTTATTTGTTTGACCAATGGTTGTCGCTCGGGCGGAGTTAAAATAACACTAGATTCGATTTGGTACATCTAAGTAAATGGCGAGAACTATACAACTTGTATATCCCAAAATATTTTCAAAACATAGACTAAATTTGTCATAATTTTGTTGTGCTTAGTTCCGAACATTGACCAATTATATAATTTTACCTCCTAAATTTAATATAGAAAAGCTTAGTTTCCTTACTCATTTAATTCATTTCTGTTAAACTTAATCTGAAATTGGACTTATTTATATACACTAACCCGATCCTGATCTTACAGTTCTCCCTGTATATAGAAAGACGAATACCTTACACCCATAGGCACACCTAAACATGTTTCGTTCCGTTGATTGAGTATGTAGTGCGTTACATGTAAAATATTATTTCTATTCCTTATTCATTCGGTGTAATTAATACAAAATTATGTAGATGCGTTAATTTCATGCATCATTTAATTTCACTCACTACTACTCTTAAGGGTGGCACCTCTAAACATTTATTAATTGGTAATGTTGTACAGGGTGATCCAATGGTTTAATGTTATGTTACTCCAGATGAGAGAGATTGCTCCGATATTTGATCGTTTTGAAATTTTTATTTATTTTAATATTTTCTTTCTTGTGCTTCCAGAATTCTTTTGTGATTTTTCTCTTGTTTTTATCGATTTATTTCCAGAAGTTTCTAATGTCTTTTTTGTATATGTGTATCTGTCGTCATTTAGTCAACTTTTTTTATTTTGTCGTACGTCTTTCTTCTCTTAGTATGGTTTTATTTATTGCAGGTTAGATATTTATTACTTTTTGACTTCTGCCTAATTCTGTATATTCTGTATTTTTGTTTGTGTGTTATGTTCTTGTTTTATATTTATTGTTCTTATTTTAACTTCTTAAGGTTTGTGCGTGTTAATTTTCTTCAAATGCACTGTTTCTTTTACCCACTGAATTATTACTTCTTGCATCTTTCTTCTTGTTTTTGTCTTTACTGTCCTTGCCTTTGAATTTTTAGTTACTTATATTACTTGAACTTTTTTGTATACACTGTATATCATTCTAATCAATTCACCACTAATTATCTGATGATCATTTATTTCCTCCAAGAAGAATTTTTTCTACTTCATTTCTTTGCTCTGTATTATTGGTTTTTATCCATTGTTGGTTTTCTTCCCATTTGCCCCTGAATTTCCCTGTATTATTGTCCCTTCTTTATCTCAAATATCGCTTGCGTTTTAAATTGTTACTAAATTAAACAGTTTTTAATTAGTTTTCCATATATCTTTGTTCTTCTTTTTCCCAACGTTTTGTACTTATTTTTTCATTTCATTTCCTATTTTTATTTTTATTTTTTTTGTGTCCTTTAATTGTCCTGTTTGTGTATGTTTTTTTAATCCCGTTTGTTTCTTCTATTTTTTTATATCACTTTCATTTTAATGCATTTCAACTTCCTTCTAGTTTTCATTAATTTTTTTGTTTCGATTTACGGATTCGTTTTTATTATATTTATTTTCTCATATTTTAGTTTATACAATTCTGATTTTAATATTCTTTTCTTGTTTCCCTTCGTGTTTCGTACTTATTATTTTTTCATTTATATCTTTCCTGAATTTTTCCTAACTTAGTTTTCTTTTTCATTAATTCTTTTTTAACTTTTTTCCCTTATTGTAATCCTGTGTGTCCTATAGATTTTGAGCTCTACTAAATATTGTCCATATTTCCTTTTTGCATAGTTCTCTTGTTTCATTCTATCATTAACATTTTAATACATTTCAGCGTCGGTTTTCAATTCATTTACTTCGATATACTCCTTAATTGCTACAGTTTATTTTATTTTTAACTTTTCATCTTTGAGTTTGTAAAATACTAATTTTAGTATTTCTTTCTTTTCTCAGATTCCATCTATATTTCAACAATTTTTTTTCTTCGATAAACGCCTTATTGGTTTCTGTTTGTTTTATTTTGAATTTTTCATAGTTCAGTTTATAAAATTCTGATTTTTATTTCACCCAACTGTAATTTCCATTTTGTGGGTTTAATCTCATTTCATTTCATAACAAATATTGTTCGAACCTTTAAATTCTGTGTCTATGTACATACAGCGCAATCTTAAAGTAAAGGAAAACATTAGTTGTATATTCAAGGAATAACTTTGAACAAAAACGCATATTCCATTCAAATTTTTCAAATAAACATACAGGGTGAATCGTATAGGAGGTATAACGGCATCGATATGTGTTATTGAGTAGTTTTAACGTATTATACCTATATAACCAATCGCATAAAGAAAACTAACGTTCGACTAGTGACCAGTTCCTTACTCGTTTTTACGAAATATAATAAGCAATCTTGTAATCGTAGAAGTTACGTCAACACGATTACCTTATGTCCATCGTATGCAAGAAAGTGAAAACAATGTACGATGATGGGTATATAAGAAGTTGTTATATCTTATGTGTGTCGCGTTCACCGACTTGTACAAAACAATACGAAGAGCCTCCGGGCATAATAAGATATGAAACCGCGGCTGTAGGAATACTAATGGACACTGAATACTAAAAAGACGATAGGAATTATACAGCTTAGAAAAAATTGCGGTTCAAGTATTCATTCTTAAAACGTATCTTTGCATTTCTTATAAGTCTTTATACAAAGTGTTGTAAACTGGCAAACAGAGGTATCGGAAGTTTTTTATCTATTTAGTAAGCTTATGACTAACGTACCATCCATTATATTCTTTTCCTGCTCTCATAATTAACGTCATAATAGTAATAAAAAAATCCAGATTTGGTAATCAAAAACTTAAAATTTCGATCAATTTGTAAACAAATGTCTTCAAAGCCAGAACAAATTTCTAGAAATTTGAACAGGGGTTGTTCAAACTATTCATTGATATCATGTAACAAAAAATTATAACTTTGTTATGCCATACCTTTTTTAAATAAAATATTTCTAACCACTCTTTGAAACCACAATATTACAATACAATTTTTTTGAAAAACTTTACCCTCAAGACACAGATAGATTTATTTAAGATTCGCTCGACGACAAATTGTTTTTGCAGGATCGTAATTGTTTATCAGACTTGCAATTCGTTTTGAATAATCTCTGTATTTTCAACTGTACTTCCCAGCCTTCTTTAAGTTCATGTAAGCTTTACAATAGCTAAATGTTTTTAGTAAATCTCCAATTGTTATGATGATTTTGTGGATGCCGGATCCAGGTAACTTGAAGATAATCGATAACTTATTGGGCTCCTGCAGGCAATACCTTGCTCGCAAATACTAACCCCGAGTCCACACATTGGCGCCAAAATTACCTCTAACACGTTAGCCCAATGTATGTACCTGTAAAATAGCAGTGGGGACAACGTTGGCGCTAACGTTGAACCGTATCCGAAGCGAATCGGTTTTCTCGCCAAAGATCAAATACATTGGCGCCAACGTTGGAGATTGCGGCCACACATTGGAATTCTATTTAGTCGATGTTTAGCAGTGAAGGGGTGAGAATCTTTTAGTAATATTGGTGAAAATGAGTCAAGAGAAATGTACGCGCACCGACTGATACTGCGCATGAGACATGTTAACGTTGGCTCTACATATAGGCAAATGACGTTGGCCCTAATGGGTGGGCGTTTCAAGAAAAATAAGCTATCGTTGGGACCAACGTTGGCGGAATCGTTCTTTCCAATGTGTGGATCCGGCCTAAGGCAAATACATTGAGTGAAATGAAAAAGCACCCACGGTGTCTTGAGTCGGGATATTGTTGGCTTATAGCATTTTTCATACCTTTTTCAAAATCTGTAAGTATGGTTGCTGGCGAAGCTTTAGGCAAGGGTTCTTTTACTTTTGAGAGTAGCGCACTAAGTTTCTTCTCTTTTGTTAAGTAGTACTGATAATACTAAGAAAATTGCAGTATCTTATCTTTGGATTTTATATAGTTTATAAAACAGGTCAGACACAGTTTTAAAAGCTCCATCGGCAATTCAGAGGTCTGAATTCGACAGTGGGGCCATTGTCCATTTTGATCAGACTTTACCATTTACATAGTTTCCTAACTTCGGTTTTTCTTCTCCGAATAGATAGAACTACATCCTTGCTAGGTCCTCAAACTCCCAAAAAATACGTACTGCTGTTTATTCTGCTTTGTGGCAGAATAGATTCCTTTGATAGACAAATTTTGTTCATGTATTCCCTTAGCCTGCAATTCCCTGTCAGCAATCTCACTAGTTGCCTTCATCATTATGCGATTTAAACTTAATTCTACTATTAGTTTGACTTTTTAGGAATAGTTTTAACTTGTCTCCAACATACCGCCTGGTTGTTTATCCACTGAAAAGCTATTTAGCAACTCTTCAAAAAGTTCTATTAGAGTCTACGCCCCTTCATGCTTGGCTATATCGTCAGAATTCTTGATGCTCTGGAACCCAACTGGAACTATCTAGTCTGTTGTAAAAGGGTCTGACAATGCTCTTCTGTCACTTTTAATATCGTTTGGTATGCGTTCATTACTTTAAGTCCGCCTTGGCTATTCGATTCTTTGTATATTTGCTTCTGGTTTTATCCAGCAATCCATAATCATTACTTTTGTTTGGAAGACAGTGGCATTTTTATTTAATCTTATTAAAAAGCGTTTCTATCCTTTCTTACTCATAGGATAAGTATAACTCATCTTTTGTATTTATTGCCTTAATTTTTCTTCATAGGTCACTTCTTCTTAGCTCTTAAAAACAAGCCTTGTAAATAATTATCGTTCTGGAATTGCCAAAGTATGATGAGTAGTTTAGGCTTAATTTAGCTACAGGGTGATATTTTCTTGTCCCACAGTCAGTGTCCAAAGTACGTCGTGTCATACATATTTGATTTCAGTAGAAGCCATCCGAAGTGTAATGAATTGAATTATCCTAATGCTTTATGAAACATATTGAATATCTTTGAAATATACTACAATTTTATTTTGTTGAATTAGAACTAGTTATAATTGATTTTTCAATAACCTTAGATATTGCTTGAACATTGTTTTCTTTTTTCTTGTTTGAACACCTTCTCTCATTACCAATGTAAATAACAAATAAAATCGTGACTCTTTAAATACAATTGACTAATTGATTATTTTCTTGAGATCAATGAGATATACTTATGCTCTTTTAGTTTCGTCACCCATGCACAATTGAAGGCGAAACTTAAAACCTAAGTGATGCATATTAATTCTTAAATGCAGAAAACAAGATGAAACAATCACGAGATAAACGTCTGGGCTGTTAATAATTAGTTTTCGTTTGTGTCAGTGCCGTGCGATAAGAATATTAGGAGGAAACCCTAGATCTAAGAAAATAATACATAATATAGTGTTTATTTATTTGATAAAAGCATATGTTATAAAGTTGATAGTGAATGCCACTGTGTGTGGTTAAATTGACCAGATTAACAAGAGTACAGCTGTAGCCAATTGTTTTAGATTGGATGTGACTGTCCTGGGGTCAAGTTAAATTTTGTGTTATTACTCAGAGCCCGCTTAAACATTTTCAACTAAGCCATTATGGTCAATGGAATAAGGGCAATTATTATGTAGTTTTTGTCTATGAAAAGTGCGTCAACAAAGATTCATTCTATATAATAACATGAGAAAAACAAAATACCTAACTTTAATTTTTTACAATTTAGCTAATAGAAATTATTTAATAAAACTTGAGATATTTATTGTTTAGGATATTTAGGTTAATAGTTGCACACAATATAGTATCAATTAGGAAAAAGAAAACTTAAATTTGTTTAAATTCAATATTTAAAAAATATTTTTTTTATCCAATACCTGGCATATCTGTTTTTAACTTTGGCTAATTTTAATGTGACCAATACTTAACTTTTTGCATGGGCAAAAAGAAAGTGACAATTTCATGGAACTCAAAATTTCTTCTTTTCCGACTCATCTGAAAAACCTGTTTTGAACCAGTGGTAGAGCCGCGAGCTGGTGAACGGTTCGAATCCTGGCAGAGGCGATTATTTTTCTGATTTGATTACAAGTCAGACATGTATTTCCTAATTTTCCTACAAGTTAGAAAGTCGATTCTCATTCCTAAAGGTAATTCAGACCAGCATTAACTGTTGACTTATAAACAGTCCTGTTCTTACAGTGGCGCTGGGAAACAGTAACAAAGCCTACACATAACTATAATTTCCTGTGAAATTTGTTCTTGAAAATTTTGTTGTAACTAACTAATAGTCGCATCATTAACAGTATTTTTGTTAAATGGAAATGTACCATAGTGTAGTTATCCAGTAATAATAGTTTCTGGTTCTGACTGTTGTGCCCATTAATGGGACAAAATGTTACCTATAGGATTGTTAATACAAATCCCGTTGCACGTCATATATCAATTATGAGATCACGACCCTGCAGTGTTGTCGGCTTGTCTAAATTGTCGAGGAATGTAGGAAGTTTCAAAAATGTAAGGTTAGGTTATGTTGTTTAGCTTTATTATTATGAAAAATTAATTTATTGAAGCGTATATGAACAATATATGATCCTCACACTCAAGACACTTCATCCTGCCAGTTTTAAAGTACATTTGAAAAATGTTTTTCTCAGTTGATTCATTAGCAATCTACAACTGTGATATTCTTCTTCTTCTTGCTGTATTATATACTTTTAATATTCAATAATCTGTTATAAAAATCGTTATATTATGTTGTTTATTTGTACTATATTTTTATTAAATAAATAAAATAGAGACATATAAAAAAGATAGCAAACTATTTATTGTTATTAAAATAAGACAATGTTTTGTTTAAAAAAATGTATATTTTTCTTATAAGAAACAATTCAACTACAATATTCGAATTCCTACAAAAGGTAAATCCTTTCTCATAATTCAAATCTGAATCACTTGAATCACTGTCATCGCTGTTAGGATTAATAATAATGGGATTAATTTCTAGTCTATCAAAAACTCTCTCTCTTTCATACCATTTTTGTATTTCTTTTTCTGTATGTTAATAGAATTTTTCCATACTTCAGGAGTAATTGTTCTAAGAGCTTCAGACCACATATTTAAAGAATCTTGTTCTTTATTACCGTCTCTGCCAATATGTTTATTATAATATTGCTTAGAAAGGCCCCAAATAAGTTCGATGGGGTTGAAAACACAATGATAGGGAGGAAGACGTCCATATTGTCAACCAGATATACTTTTGGTGGCTTGTATCTGAAAAAGAATATATTTTACTTGCGGTTTTTTATAATATGCCAACATCGCTAAATTCAAAACTGTAACATCGATAGATTTTTATACTTACTGTTCAACTTTTTGCAGAAGTTCATATTTAAACATATTAACAGAAAAATTTGCTAGCCACTCTTGTATTTCAGCTTTGGTTGAGCCTGTATTGGGTGTTTTGTGCAATAATATGCTATGGTATGAAGCATTATCCATAACAATTCACACTATGTTTGTTTTGAAAAAAACAGTTTTTTTTATAAGTTAACTATCTAGCAAAGCAAAAAAATAAAGACAATATTATAAAATTAGCGAAAACGTGGTGAAAACACACAACTGGTTGACGGCCGGACGTCAGAAATCGTTGAAATATTTCAATCTAAATACTCGACAACGTCGCATCAAGGCATGCCAATCGCTACAATGTCATTTCTTCATCATAAATACGAGTCTCATGGGCGTAGAAAATTTCAAAATTATTTAATGTAAATTATGGTTTTTTGAGTACTAAACATATAATAATGATTTATAAACTTTATATTATAAAGAATAAGACGTATATAAGCCAATATAATTGAAATAATTCTAAAATTATCAAAATAATTACGATTACTTTTTCGGTTTTTTAGTACTGTGACTACGTTCATGAGTCCTCGTGAATTTTCGTGATGTTTCGTATGATTTATCTTAGTTAGGGAAATTTTAATTAGTTGGCAGTACTATGACGAAAGAGGTACGTCACTCCTGACGTGCAACGGTATTTGTACTAAAAATCCTATATTTACTTCTCGCCTAATTTTTGTACCATAAAAGAATGTATTTCATTCCTGTTGTAAAATTTACTTAGAAGACATACGAGGAAATGGCTTCTATAACTATCAGCTAATAATAATACAGGTACTATAATTTTTTGATCAATTAGCCAGTGATGAAAATATTTGTAATATTAAATATTTTACGTCCATCCTCTACTCGTAAGACATGTTCTGGCAACTTAGTTTTGATTTCTTCAAATAATTTTTTGGCGGTTTTCAGTAACAGAAGCTTTTGTTAAATTATTTGTCATTCTTGGTGCTATTTCTTTGTCTTTTAATGAAGAGTTTTCTGTCTCTAAAAGAATAAAGTTTATTTAGTTTATTAAGTAGAACTCCATCGAATCTAACAGATGTGTGAAGATTTCAAATGAGATATCTTTAGAAAAATCAGCAATAAATTAACTGGAGTTAACTTAAAATGTAAAACAAATGTGATAATTCCATTTTTTCTACAATTTATGATTCAACCTGTAATTAAGCAATTATTAGGTTAAAGTTTAAATAAAACAAAGATTAAAAATACAAAGAATTTTAATCAACATTGGAAAAAAATATACAAATATTATTAAAGAAAATATTTTTAACTTTTACAAAATAAGTTTGACACAAAAAAGTTCATTGATTCTTCTTCATGGAATTTAAATTGTGCTCAATTCTCTTCCACAACTCCTCTCGTTGAATCAGATTTAAATTATTTTCTTGTCCAAATAAATTTTTGCGTATGTTTTTTAGACAATTCAAATTGAAGCAGTGTGAATTCCAAACTCTTCGTAGTGCATCAAATATCGCGGAATTTCCGAAAAATAGACTTAGCATTTGGTAAAAAAAATTAAACGTTTTAGAAAAGGTGATTTTTTTGAATATCTTCAGTAAGTTACAAAATCGACCTTAGTGGTTTCAATCACCTGAGAAAAAGAGGATGACACTCCAGCTTTAAAATGGCTTCTTGTTAGTCAAGTTCGTTGTAGTTTCTATGATCTTGGAATTTCCAGAAAATAGGCTCAGCATTTAGCAAAAAATTCGAAGGCTTAACAGTCATTTTGGAAAACCTGTTTTTTTTGAATATCTTCAGTAAGTTACAAAATCGACCTTAGTGGATTCAATCATCTGAGAAGAAGACGATGATACTCTGCCTTTAAAATGGTATCTTGTTAGCCAAGCTAGTTGTATTTTGTAAGATCTTGGAATTTGCAGAAAATTGGCTCAGCATTTAGCAAAAAATTCGAAGGCTTAACAGTCATTTTGGAATATGATTTTTTTTTCAATATCTTCAGTAAGTTACAAAATCGACCTTAGTGGTTTTAATCACCTGAGCAGAAGAGGATGACACTCCAACTTTGAAAGGGTTTCTTGTTAGTCAAGCTTGTTGTAGTTTGTATGATTTTGGAATTTCCAGAAAATAGGCTCAGCATTTAGCAAAAAATTCGAAGGCTTAACAGTCATTTTGGAAAAGCTGTTTTTTTTAATATCTTCAATAAGTAACAAAATCGACCTTAGTGGTTTGAATCACCTGAGAAGAAGAGGATGACACTCCAGCTTTAAAATGGTTTCTTGTTAGTCAAACTCGTTGTAGTTTGTATGATCTTGGAATTTACCAGAAAATATACTGAGCATTTAGCAAAAAATTCGAAGGCTTAACAGTCATTTTGGAAAAGCTGTTTTTTTTTAATATCTTCAGTAAATTACAAAAACGACCTTAGTGGTTTGAATCACCTGAGAAGAAGAGGATGACACTCCACCTTTAAAATGGTTTCTTGTTAGCCAAGCTCGTTGTAGTTTGTATGATCTTGGAATTTCCAGAAAATATGCTGGGCATTTGGCAAAAAATTCGATGGCTTAACAGTCATTTTGGAAAAGCTGTTTTTTTTTCAATATCTTCAGTAAGTTACAAAATCGACCTTAGTGGTTTGAATCATCTGAGAAGAAGAGGATGACACTCCACCTTTAAAATGGTTTCTTGTTAGCCAAGCTCGTTGTAGTTTGTATGATCTTGGAATTTCCAGAAAATATGCTGAGCATTTGGCAAAAAATTCGATGGCTTAACAGTCATTTTGGAAAAGCTGTTTTTTTTTTCAATATCTTCAGTAAGTTACAAAATCGACCTTAGTGGTTTGAATCATCTGAGAAGAAGAGGATGACACTCCACCTTTAAAATGGTTTCTTGTTAGCCAAGCTCGTTGTAGTTTGTATGATCTTGGAATTTCCAGAAAATAGGATCAGCATTTAGCAAAAAATTCGAAGGCTTAACAGTCATTTTGGAAAAGCTGTTTTTTATATATCCTCAGTAAGTTACAAAATCGACCTTAGTGGTTTCAATCATCTGAGAAGGAGAGGATGACACTTCACCTTTAAAATGGTATCTTATTAGCCAAGCTAGTTGTATTTTGTAAGATCCTGGAATTTCCAGAAAATAGGTTCAGCATTTAGCAAAAAATGAAGGCTTAACAGTCATTTTGGAAAAGGTGGTTTTTTTGAATATCTTCAGTAAGTTACAAAATCGACTTTTGTGGTTTCAATCACTTGAGAAGCAGAGAATGACACTCCATCTTTAAAATGGCCTCTTGTTAGCTTGGTGGAAATTTTCCCTGAAAAAGACAATAAAGTTAGATCTTAAAATTAGTGAAGGTGCATATATTAGATATATTACTAAAAGTCATAAGTTTTTTCATTTTATATATAATTTAGTTACTCTCACTAATCTCTATTTGGTTTGTTTTATAAGGGTACCCTTTTTCGTATTGTTTTGAAACTAAAAAACTTTCAACGCGGTCAGATTGTTCGGAAAATCGTTTCCAAAATGTACGTATTTTTATTTTTTAAAATGAATACTCACCTTAAGAGACTTGAAGACAGCGGTTATGAAGCCATCCATCAGTTCAAAAAATTATTATTGTCGATGTCAGAATTTTAATAGTTCCTGTTTAATTAGATCTCATATTATTGTATTCCCTAACGGACTATATCGAGATTCTTTTGACAGTTGGGGTGGTGTAGTGAAAGAACTATTTTTAGGTTCCTTGTTTGGTTCTTGGAAACTTTGAGAATTGGTTTTTATGGTATTTTGGTGGGAGTTGGATGAATTGGGGTATAGCTGCACAGAGATGTTTCTCCAAATAATTTATTATTCCTGCTTTGCATTACGACAAACAAGAAATGACTCAAACTGAAATTAGCCTGGTTAGTGATACAGATTACATTAAGAATTCCTGACAATTAATGCGGTAGTCTTGATTAGTCTAAAATTCTACCTTAAAATTTTAGTTTAATATATTTAGATTGTGTTTAGCACTGGCTAGTTCATTTTTTTGTAGATAAAGAAGTTATTTTTTTACACTTCTGATTAAAATGTGTTTTTTAATTTTTCAGCAGAAAAATAAAAATAAAAACCAACAAATTTTAATCAGCTGTATATCACCGGCCAGGTCAATTATAGTTTGAGTCATTTCTGGTTTGCCTCACTGCAAAGTAGTAATAATAATTTATTTGGAGAAATACCTCTGTGCAGCTATACCCCAATTCATCCAATTCGCACCAAAATACCATAAAGAGTCAATTCATAAATTTTCCATGATCCAAACAAAGAATCTGAACATAGTTCTTTCAGTACACCATCAATACCATCAAAGGAATCTCTATAGAGTTCTTTAGGGAAATAAAATAACATGAGATCTGATTAAGCAGAATCTTTTAAAATTCTGACTCCGACAATAATATTTTTTAGAACTGTCTAATTGTTTCATAACTGCCTTATTGATTTGAAAACTTTAGGTAACTTAAGGTGCGTGTTGATTGTAAAAAATGAAAATAGCTTTCCGAACGTCCTACCAGCACTGATAGTTTTTAATTAAAAAAAAATTACCGGAGAATAATTCGAATACGACCTCTGGTGAAGAAAATGTAAAACTTTCAAAGTAGTAAAATAAATCAAAGTTATGCTGGAATTGTTTCCTCCTTTGAGGTCTCTTATCCAGTTTCTTTTTGATCTTCTGTCGTCTGTTCTATTGAAATTGGAGTAGGAGATTAAAATGTAGTTCCAGCGTTGGTGTTGTGTTTGTCTTCTCTGCTTTATAATTTCTTGTTCTTTGGCAATTAGAAGATCTTGGTGTATCATCTAGTTGGAAATCTACCCGGGAGCGTCGACAATTGCTCGCAAAATAATGGATTGTGCTCTTTGTAAAACAGCTATACTGGATTTGCTGGCAAAGCCCCATTATTTGATGCCATAAGTGCACATTGGAATTATAACAGTCTTATATAATAACATTTTGTTTTCTATTGACGTTTCTGATTTTTTGCCTAACAAACTAATATATTTTTCTCATTTTAGTGTCTATTTGCTTGCGATTTTTTTTATGACCTTTTCAGCTTAATTTGGCATCTAGATGAATTGCTAAATATTTGACGCATGATTAATGTAGATAAGCAGACATTTCTTTTTGTTCTACTATATTATTTTGTTCAATTTATGATCGTCATAAATTTATACAATTGATAAACATTACTTATTCCATGTGAATATTTGTAATTTATTATAGACAATATATAAAAAAATCCACAAACAAATATTTTTTTTGTCATTTCAGACAAGCTTTTTTGTGTACGCCTATGAAATAGAGGAAAACCTAACATGGTCTGATGACCAAAATCATTGCATTTGGCATTGCTAAGAACATGTAGGAGGAGAAGGGCACAATTATACGATAAAATCCCCCTTCCGGACACTTTTTAACCGTATCGACTGCTTCCTGTTTTTGTTTCCTGAAAGTCGAGCAACGTTTGCACCGTAATTGTAAACATAAATATTTTAATTATATTCGAAATAATATTTAAATAATAGATATATAATACAGAAGGTCAAATATATTAATGTATTATATTATGACACTGAAGAACTGCCAGTGTAGTGATTTAAAATAAATGAGTAATATAATTGAGAAGGAAAAAAATCAGTATACAAATTATGTTTGTGTTATTTGTTATTGTAATAAATAACGAAATAAATAATAATAATAAAATAAAGTAACTTTTTTTACATTTTTTTACAATTTTATTCATTATAACCCATGGTATATTTACATGGTACAACCCACGCACAGGTTCATTCTTCTATGGGAATCTATATTTATTTATCGTTAACTGAAAACTATTGTATATTTCAAACTGAATGGTAAATCAATATTATTATTATGTATTATCTGGACACGTTAATACTCCATTGTTTCAAGCGCATAGTGAAAAGAGTATGTGTGGGGTTATTAATAGATGCGTCTGACGCGGAGTTTTTCGACTGGGCAGTACTGCATAGGATATCATTCAAATAAGTATTATTAGAAAGTTTCAATATCAAAATATTTATCTACATTATTTTAAGGTGCCGTACTAGTTGATTTTCAAAACTTATAAGTAATTTATTATTTTGGTTCTGATGTTCATAAAATATAATCGTAATTTTGAGTACGAACTATTCCCTAGTACCAGGAAGGAAATTGTTCCCTAGAACCGGACATTTAAAGCGAAGTTTTATATGTCTACTTTTATTTGATTTTGTTTTTAGCTAGTAGAAGATATTTGAATCAACTAGGCAAAATAACAGAAAAAGAGAACTAACCTAAAAAGAAAGGAAGTTGGAGCGAAGAAAATATAAAAACGGTAGTTGACCTGATTATGTCGAATAAAAATAGTTTGTAACATGCTTGTATAAGATACAGCATCCCTAAAAGCACTTTACATTATTGAATAGTTTATTTAAATGCTGGAAAAGTAGTTGTATTAAAACCAAAGATTGATACATTCGATAGAACATTTTCGTCTGAGTATGAAGAAGTTATAGTGAGACATGAAACGGATTTATTTAACAGATGTTTGGATTATGCTTTAGCAGTAGTTTTAAAGTTCCCATACCTTCAACTCTGAGAAATTGCTGCTAGTAAGCATTTCTATTATCATTTTATGACCTGGCATCCAGCTTCGACGAGTATGATGCGAGCTGTTGGTTACAATAAACCACAAGTGGACCTGTTTTAGACCAATCCCGACAATAATACGACACGTCATAAGTTTCCACCATCTCAAATATACAATTGTGATGAAACTGGTATCAGTTGCGTTTAAAAATATCAAAAGGTTATTACTTTGAAGAATGTTCGTCAGGTGAGGAAGCTCACTTCGGTTGGTAGAGGAAGGATCATAACGGTCCTATTCTGCATGAGCACAACAGGCCATTTCATATTTTCCATCTTTGTCTATCCAAGATAAAGAATGAGTGATTGTCTCATGATTATTGCTCCATATAAAAGCGTAGGTTTGACCGAAATAAAGGGTTGGATGAACAAAGACTTTTTTCTTCAATGGATGCTTCGCTTCATCAAATTCTCATGCCCTTCGAAGTAAAACCTTAAGCTGCTTTTGCTAGACGGCCATCTGTCATAAATTTTTAGCGACAATTTCACATTCATTTGATGAGTTCACCATCTAATATTACCCACAAACTCAATCATTTGACAGGACTTTTATGAAGCTGTTTAGAAATGCTTATCATGAATAAGGTGATATCTGGATGAAAGTAACTGCTGGAGCACAAATAACCGATTATGATCTAGCAGGTCTGATCAATGAAGCTTCACAAACCCATCTCGGCTTAAAATAATCGAGCTGGATTATTTGACTGCAGAAACGACAAATATCCCACTAGAAGAGTCAAGGACTTCACAAGTCACAATAGGGAAAAGCCAAGAACTTAATTTAACCTCCAATAACTACGCAATGTTACCCACTTTCTACACTGCAGAGCCAAACACTAACTCCCTTCCAAAGTCATTCTTTAACTTAGATGCCGAGGAGCTAGCAATCAATTCCATATCTGAGTCTCAGAAAAACTCTGATGTTAAGGCAGCTGCTGAGGTATTTGTTCAACTAATACATTAATTATTCCTGTTTCTTATGATATGACGCACACTACTGAAATAAGTAAGGAAGGAAACTGTTTCCAAAGTTTACAAAACAAAGACTGTTCCTACTTTGTTATACGGATCCGAGACCTGGACCTTAACAACAAACCAAATGAGGAGAACAGAAGCTGCTGAAATGAGACTTTTTAGTCCGCTCGCCGGATATACACTAATAGCTCGAAAAAGAAGCTCAGAAATCAGAGAAAAACTGGGACTTAGAAAGATAACAGATATAATAAAAGAATATAGAATAAAATGACATGAACATGTTTTAAGAATTGATGATAATAGAATACCCAAAGCCATTTTTGATTATAGACCACGAGGAAGAAGAAATGTTGGCTGCACTAGAAAACGGTGGAGAGATCAGATACAACCCGCTTAAAATCAGGACAGGTAAAACTGCCTAAACCGAAATTGGATATGATGAAGACACTGGTAACTTCAATATTCGTTAAGCGTCCGCCACTAGGTGAACTCTCTCTAGTGAGATGTTCTGTTGTCTCAGGAGTTTTTGCCGTATTTCCCCATGCCATATCGAGACAATTATCAAGAGGATCAGCAGTGCTTTTATCCTCAAGCTCAGGTTGCTTTTTCTTTATAATGACGCAGTTTATTCGAGCTCTAAATAATTTCAAATAATTTCGCAAAATTTCAAATAATACTAATTAATGTATCTAGATGATTAAAAAGTAGTGGTTATCTGTGACTAATAATTAAGTATATCATCATCTTGTAATAACAACACAAATCTCTCTAATAGCTTTTAGTGAACTACATATTATATATAATTCCAGGTACTTTTATTACTTTTACTTAGACTGGTAGTCCGCACCACTAGACATTTACTTAAGATTGCAAAAATACCAGCAAACACGTTTTTCTGTTTTTCATTTCTCCTTCTGCAGAGGAAATAAGTTTCTTGCCTCTAGTATTTTAGGTGCCTCATTGAGGATATAAGCCCTACTTGAAAATTATTAGTGATTAAATATATATCAATATTTGTTTAAAAAAGTAATATTTTAACTTTGACGTCAATACAATATACTAATATAAGTATGTATGTGAGTAAACGTAATTCTTGCTTTTACTATTTTTGGAGTGCATACAAGAGACGTTTTATTTCGAAACATTACCACTCCCCTTCAGGGTGTGTGTGTCTTAGCATCAAAAGATTTTAGCTGACTAGATACTGAATCTTAAATACAGTAAGCAGTAGCCTTTCATGAATAAAATTACAAGAGATATGTTGGTCACCTTTTTATAATTTATATTCAAAACAAACCAATTATACGAATAAATTAATAGTTTAACCTGCACTTAATACACATTCGATCGAATTAACGTTTGCGAAGTCAGTAGCAGTAGAAAATGTTCGCAACACATTAACATTTCTTTTAATAAAATAAAAACGTAATATTCTAGTTTCACTTTTAAAGCGTAAATCGTTTATAAACATTATGAAACTTCTTAGAAGGTTGCTAGATGTTAACTTACCTTTCATAGAAATATTAAACTGGTAGGAAACATACCTCTATGTTAACAGAAAATTTATATAATCTATGATAGAATATACCATAAATAATTATTTCTCAAGGAAGTGAGATAGTAAATCAATAACTTTTATTCTAAATAACAAAACAAATCAACATTATAATAAAGTTTTTTATTAAAAATTAAAAGAAGGAAATTTAGAATCGTTCATAACGTTCAATAAGGAAAGCATAAAATTGTAGAAGTTTTATTATAATTATTTTCTAAGAAATCTGGAAGATCTTAATAAATTACTTAAATTTATTTACAAATTCAAAAGTTGGGAAAGACATATATTTTTTTTAAATACAGAAAATGTATCCGGAAAAGTAATTTGAAGCTTAAAGGCGCGTTTACATTAGTCAAGGGAGTTGATCAAGTCAGTTGAATTCAAGTGAATCCAAATTTCTTAATATATACGAAAAATGTAAATATCTATAGACTAATAAAAGTAGTAATGTTTCTATGAAAAAAGATGAAATTGTATACTTAGATGCTATGTAAACTTTTAAATAAATATTGCCAATGTTAAGTATCATAGAATTATTTCTACCTTTATTTTGACTTCAACTTTAGCTAGTAACCCCTCATTCAGAGAAAATTTTTATAATTTTTTGGATCTTCTACTCTAACTTCAAGGATGAGGTTGTTTGAGGCACCTTGGGTCTCCCTTCGTCTAATTTACTCTCTTACACATTCTCTTACAATTTCTTCATCCTTTGTTTTTTCTTACCAATATTTTTTAATTATTCACTAAAATTAAAACTATTTGGGCATTTGAGTAGATTGAACGAGAATTCAGAGGTTTTTCGGGGTTTTCGTCTGTGAAAGTTTTCTTTTCGTTCAGTATAGTAATACTGTAAATCCTCAAACGCAGTTGTTGCGGATTAGAATTGTTAAAAGCAGAAACTTTATTAATGATCAAAAATTTAAAAACCAGCGATCATATTAGACAAAAATATTACTCAAAGAAAGCAGTCTTCTAAGGATTTGTGTAATTCACAATTGGGGGCATACTAAAGCAAGCCAATGAAAGCACAAGTTGAGAAAAAAGTGCATTTTTGAAATAATTTGTAATTTAATCCTCGCTTCAAAAAGACCCAAGTTATGCGATTGTCATTCTTTGTCCATTAGTGGTTTATATTCTTAATTATTAGTTTGGCCGGTATTTTTCTAAATTAGTCATGCAAAAATCTGAATATTAATGATGTTTATTAATTCATTAATCTAATTACATTTAGCTTTGTTAAATTACTTATTTTTGTCATATTTTATTGTTAAATTACCATATAAAAGAAACCTACATTATTTCTTACTTTAAAAGTTATTGTAGAATATGCTGTACGAGATATAATTTTCGATATTTTGTTTGAAATATCTCCTTAAGAACATAATTAAAAAAGAGTGCAGGTACTTTATGTAACTAACAAGAAAGAAGAACTTCATTTTTTAGAGGAATAAGAAATAAATAAAATTATACCAGGGAAGTTCATTATCTTAGCTTAGACTAATTGAATGAAGGAACAATGACCTGGTATCCCAGAAATACAAATATTTTTTCATTATTTTTTTATAATAATGAAAGCAAATAGGGGTTCCAAATGTGTTTGGTGAAATGGAATCTTCAGGTTGTGGTTCGTCTTAATTGCAGAGCACTTTGGAAGGAAATGAAACCAGGATTTCTACGACACTGTTCATTTATTGCGTAATTTTTTAAACATTAAACACATTTGCACAAATATGATTTTATATATATTTTCACTTAATTATTATACATGATTTATACGTGTTGGT
Source organism: Hermaeophaga mercurialis (assembly GCA_951812935.1). Classification (NCBI taxonomy): domain Eukaryota; kingdom Metazoa; phylum Arthropoda; class Insecta; order Coleoptera; family Chrysomelidae; genus Hermaeophaga; species Hermaeophaga mercurialis. The sequence continues at coordinate 23,586,429 of OX638361.1, read as the reverse complement.
ACCTTTAGCCACTTTAATGGGTTCATTACTATTTTTTGTTAAGATATACAGAGTGCAGCATTAGTGCGTCGAAGTACGATTAGTCCGCTATTATTGAAGTTACGAAAAAAAAGTTTTTACAAAAAGTGTAGGCAGTCTTGAGATTCACATTTTAAAATTAGTTCCAAATATATAGTGTGTTCAGGAACGCAGTGCCAGACAAAAATTATTGAGAAGTGAAATAGAAAATATGTTTTTATAGGTCTAACGTTACAGTTTTTGTTCCAGAAATTTTCGATGTTGTTAATATTATCAATAAATTGGAACTGTTGGAAAATTTTATTGAATTACTTTTTTCTAAAAATTTCGCTAAATTTTGATCAAATACATATATGTTATTAAAAATGATCTTAAATAGTAGATTTTGATTTACAATTGCCGGATATTATTTATTTCAGGCTCCACGATAATTTTTAGGTAAACCTTTTCAGAATATTACTTAACTTACAGTTAAGCGGTTTCAAATGTTCATTAAAAAATTATTATTTTTTATTAAAATCAAAAGTAAAACATTGGTCCATGTTAATGATAATTTTAAAATTTTGAAGAATCTACTATAGTGGGTGATTTACAATTTTTTATTGCTCCTAAAAGTAAAAAAGTAAAAGTATATTTTAATTAATAACGAAACCCTCTTTTAATCAGTTCTAAATCTATGTCAATTTTCTCTTTTGGTTTATCATGATATATTACCTACTATTTACATTTCATTAAAAATAAACTGTTCTAAATGTACAGAAAAGAGTAGAAGCACTGTACCCTGAGGCACAACAAATATTATCTCTGTGTACTCACTAGGTATGCTTTATATTTTTACAGACCATTTTTATTGGGTCAGATAACTTTTAAATAATTTTAGGAAATTATTACTTATTAATATTCGTTGTTCATTGATGCAGGATTTAAATGAAATATCTTTCACCTTGTAATTTAACATCTATAAATAATTTAAAATTATTTTATAAACCTTAATATTGCACATTAAAAATGTTTAGAGGACCATTAAACAAAAGATAAATTAGGAATATTTAAATATACTGAATTTTTTAAAATTAATTAATAAGAATATACATGGTTTATCAATCTTATGTCCAAGTTCAATAACTTCCTCATTATTACTGAATTCAAAAATTTTGCAAACGGAAGTAGTAAAGGGAGTTAAGGTAAACAATTTAAAAGTATTTTCAATTATACAGTAATTCCGGTACGAATAATTTGTGGACCCATGTTTATTAAGAATTTTAACTTATTTTGATCCATTCTATACCCCGTTCAAATATTCGATCTTTTTTTTAACACCCTATATTATACAAGGGTGTTTCTATTTCTAAATTAAGGGCACAATTTTTTGTAGTAAATTAGAGTCAATTATTATAATTGTCTTAGTTTTCGCTTCACTTCATTTTAGTCATATTTATTATGATGACTAGTATCATGCAAATGTATTTATTTGAAGGGATAATAAAGAATATTATTATTATGATTTTCTTTTGTTGTTGAATAGAAAAGGTAGACTTGTTTAATTAAACATGTAGACGGCCTCTTCAGTTTATAGTTCAACAAAATAAGTCACAATAAATGTTGGAAATGCTTTTTCTTTTTAACAAAATATCAGAATATGACATAAATTAGCAGCAGATTTTAAAAGGGAAATATAAAACCCAAAATTAATAAATTAAAAAAATGAGGTATTTACAAACTAAATTGTATGGATTGTAACGCCATCTATCTTGGCCAGACCCTAAGAAATGTTAACATAAGGTACTGTGAACTTGTACGAGCTTATAGATTAAATAACTAAATAAGTTATATTACGCAAAATCACTCATTAATACTAAACACAAACCTACACTTAATAACACAATTGAAATAACAGTGGTGGTTTTTCATATAAGTCACAAGAAAGAAGAACTTGCTTTTTTAGAAGAATATGAAATAAAGAAATAACCCAACCTAATCACTATAAAAATCTGTTAATCTTATGTCGATCTTAATAATAATTAAAAATAAATTTTTTAAATGAACCAAATTTAAATTAAATTACTACTTTTGTACCCTTTCGGGAAACGGAGCCTTAACCTATGACGTTATATGTCTTATGGAGAATTTAAGGTCCCTTTTATGCAACCACCTTCAATTTTTTATAATATAGCAATAAAATGCCTGAAGATTAATCAATTATCTTTACAGATTTGAAACCGACAGAAAAAATCCTATAAGATAGAGTTATTCGTATTTTGGTTATGTTTTTCAAAATAGAGAAAAACGTGGTAAATATTCTGAAATTTGATATGAAAAAAAAGGGTTTTCATTCTGAAATTTCAAATTTCTACAATAGGGCCCATTTTGGAAAATTTTCGGGTTTTGAAACGTCGATTTGTTAGATTTTTTCGAAGTAGATAATGGCCCTTTTCGATCACAAATTAAAAATAAATCAATCGCAACGTTTTCTATACATCGTCTTTTATTCTTGAATTTCACATCCCCTGGTAGCCATGTGTCGATATACGGGTCACGTGCATCGATGACCCTTAAATTGTATTTATCTCGCTCTGATATGCGGGTTAGAACCCTCAATACAACCCCCGATAACCTTTGAAGGGTTCAACGTAACAAGGTTAAAAGTCTAGATTAATACAGCGAGCTTTATTTCCTATTTAAATGTCCTTTTTATAATGTTTTAACTGTTTAATAAAACCATAGGCGGAATAAAGAAAACAGCATATGTCTACAATGAAACAATGTAGTGCGGAAGTGAAAGAACTTTATTATAAATTTAAATATACATTTATCAATAAAGGTTTATGTAAAGTTTTTGTTGAATTATTTATCGATAGATCCAATTATACTCCGGTATTCAATATTTTCATTGAGAGATACTGTAAAGCAGAGTTTTATATACAAATTTAAGAAAGCTCTACATTTAAAATTATTTTAAATAATATTATATATCAATCATAAGATGTGGTTATATTAAAGTTATGATTACAGTGGAACACTCGGTATATATTATTTAAAATTTAAATCCTCTTATTTTCCTATTTTGAAAATAACTAGTTTCACTAAGTTATACAGAGTATATTTAAGTAAGCCTCTGTACTTTTTAGAACAAAGCAATAAGCGTTCATATTTCATCCTGTTTTAACCTCTTTCTTATGACTACTTTAAGAGAGTATTTTTAAAACTAATTTCGAATCTAATATTATATACGATTCTCTGTTTATATAAATAGAACTTTCGTATTGTTCAACCGTACTAAACACCCTGTAGTATTTAGAATAAAACAATAAGCGTTAATGATTCATGCCGATAGAATTTTTAAATTTTTATTATAGTTTAGTTTTATTTATTATTAATTGTATTAATTGATTAAATTAAGGGTTACTTTTATTTTTCTATAGAATTATCCAAAACTTTCTAATTATTTATTATTTTTCTAAATAAAACAACTTGTACCTTGAACATTTTAAAATAATGTTCGTAAAGTATTGTCCGATTTTTAAAGCTTATTTCAAATTTATTGTTATACATGCTTTTCCAGTTCTAAAATTATAACTTTTGTACTGTTCAACCCCACTAACAACCCTGTTGTATTTAGAACCAAGCAACAACAGTTAATGTTTCATGCTGATAGATTTAAAAAAAAATTTAATATAGTCTAGTTTGATTACAATTGATTAATCTTTGGGATACTTTTATTTTTGTATAGACTTCTCCAAAACTCATATTTTTTTCTTTTTCTAAATAAAACAACCTGTATCTCATGAATATTTTAAAAGAATGTTTTTAAAATACTTTTAAATTTTAAAGCTTATTTCAAATTAAATATTATTAATGATTTTCCATTTATACGAATATAACTTCGATATTCTTCAACCATACTAAACATCCTGCAGTATTTAGAAAAAAGCAATAAGCATTAATGTTTTATGACGATAAAATTTAAAAAAATTTATTATAGTCTAGTTCCATTACAATTGATTAATTTTTGGGTTACTTTTATTTTTGTATAGACCTGATCCAATACTCATGCACTAATGATTTTTTCTTTTTCTAAATAAAACAACCTGTATCTTATGACTATTTTAAGTGTGTTTTTAAAATACTCTTAGATTTTTAAAGCTAATTTCAAAATAAATATACACGATGTTTCGTATATAAAAATATATCTTTCATATTGTCCAACCGTACAAAACACCCTTTCAAAATAATTTTAACATTTGGGACACTTTCTATATTTGTAAGTATTTCTTCTCTTAAGACCATGCAGATGTAAAATTTTGGTCAATAAGTGGATCTTAAGAATTCTAAATTAATTTGACGACTTTAAATATTTTTCGATATTTTAAGTTTCACAAAGTAATTCATTGAACTAACACTGTATTTTTAACAATATTTTAATATATTGTCTCAATTTTTTTATTTATGAAATAGTAGTGGTTGACTTAAACTGAAATTACCTTCTACGCCACTGTATGCAAAAAATTACCCTCTTGAAAGCTGAATTCAACAAGCAACCCCGTCAATTACGGTATAAACATCCCTCTGAGTAAACCAAACCGACGTCACGGGGTGGTAGATCTCATTTATGAGGGCGGTATTACTTTCATTTGTCCCATGACAAAATGTTTGTGAACGTTGGAATTTAATTCGTTTAGTTATTGCCTCAAAACGGAAACCGTAGGTCACAGGAAGTAGAGGTATTAAGGAATTTAAATTTTGACATTGTTTAGAAAAACAGAAATATTTAACAGTTAGCTCGCTCATGATTATTTATGAAGGGCTTGTCGGATTTACATTTTGTAACGCAGGAATATGAAAACTGTTAATATTAACTTGAAATTGAAATGGGGTCTATTGATTTATAGAAAAATAGTGTAAAGGGTTATTACAAAATTAAAATACAACCAATATTTTTGTTAATAGCTATATTATAGAATATAGAGGCCTGTGCACAATTTTAGTAACACGTGCTTCTGTTTTAACTTCTAAATAAAACTAGTTTTTCTTCAACATAATTATTAATATATTGTAATGACAATTACTAAAGCACTATTAATGAACCTGAATCTAAGGAATTTGGAGAATAAATGCTAAAATTGATTTGATTAAAAAGGAAAAGTATACCCACTAAAAGGTCTTAAATAATATATAATATACGTCACCACTAAAAGTCAGATCACGTTACTAAAATATTAATGTTATTAATTATAGAAATAATATAGAGATTGTTGTCGGATCACCAGTGACTATGAAAAAAATTGGAATAAAAAAAAGATGGTATTTCAAAAGACATTTTTCTTTTCTTATCAATTTTTTTTAAAATTCGAACAAGATATTTTTTTTATATTTGAAAATAATTGGCGAACAGAGAGTTTTACATTTTTTAAACAGGAAATGAGCCTAAAAATTCTTAACTTTGTTATTAATTAATTCGGATTCCAAACGGTGAAAGATCCGTGTACATTAGAAAATGTTATTCTAGTCTTTAAACATTCAATTTAAAAAGTAGTTTCACCCTGGATATTTTTCTTAACTGACGATAAGTAGTTTTTAATATACAGGTATACCTTCCTACTGGAAGTTCATCTGTTCGATTCAAATATTTTTCCTATATGTATAGCGCACAAGTACTGTTAAATCTTCATTAAAATGCCTTCAGAAGATCCATTTAGTGATTTTTTATCATGCAACATATAATGACTAATGGCACCACCCGTATGTTTGCTATCTCGCCGATATTGTAGTTGAGTTGTTCAATTAATATTTTAATGCGGCACGATTCCCATGGGTGAAACCCGCACGTATACACATGGGAGCTTATGGTTGAGTTGATTTGACATGAACAGGGTGTGATAACTACATAATAGCCGATGAAGGAGATTACAAAAGTTAAAATAACCCCTCATGGACCATTAACCACTTGGGTTAAAATATAGGGGGGTTAAAAAAGAAGGTAGGGTAAAAAACCACTAAGGTTTTCGATCCTATTTTAATGCATATATTTTATCTTAAACTGAATTAAAGTACATAAATACTGTTATTAATAATGTTAATAGAAAACTGGACTAATATTTTTTACTCTCACCCCAACGAAAAACGGAGCTTAATATATAATTTCAAATTTGCCAGCTTATTTCTGAAATTATACCTAGATTTAAGAATATGAAACTATAATAAAAAAAGTTTGTACAAAAATAATTGCATATTATTAAAATCTAAACATTATTCTAAAATCTGGAAATACTTAATTTTGTTGATATATCAAATTAATTGAAATATTAATTAATATAAAACATAAAAGAGGTAAAAGAAATTATAGGAAATCTAAAAAATAATAAAAGTCCTGGAAAAGAGGAAATAGCATCAAAAATGCGAGCCAACATCATCACGTGACTTTTTCCGACTGAAAATATTTGGATCCTAATAGTCCGTACAGTCCATATCAACTTACAAACACACTAATTATAAATACGTCTCCTTTCTTCAGATTTGATTACATGAAACAAAAAGAGAAACGAATACAATTTTAACAAAACTGCTTTGGCAACATGGCTTTTTCACACAGGCCCGGTTCTAATAGAAAATAGATTTAATTTTTTTGGAGCACATACGATTGGACCAGGTTTGCTTGCGGAGGTTTAAATTTATTTACAAAAGAATAAACATTTTTAAAAACGAACTTTTCTGGGTTCCTAGATTTCGAAAAAAAATGCTTCTGTAAATTTTTTACGAAAACAGTACCTACATACAAAACTATAAAACATTTATTATATATGGAAAAAATATTGTTCTTTACAAGACTTTTCCTATAAAGTCTCTTGTAAAACATAACTATATATTGCAAATTCAATATTTTTCATTGATGAATTTTTCTAGAACTTATTTAAGAATAACAAATAAAAATTGAATTTATCAAAATAGAAATTTCTATAATATACAGTAACCTAAAAATTTATATACTCATCAACTTTAACTTGGCAGTAGATATAACCAAATTAACAATAAACATTTGAAATGGACATTAATTAAAACTACATATTACTTTTTAGCGACTATTACATAAAAACACTTACCTATTATTAATGGCATTTCATGTTCTTTTCGGAGAACTCATTCGTTTATGCGACAAACGTCTTTTGTGACTTTTATCATTCATGCAAGTATTTTTTGTGGTTACTTATGTTTGACTCAAACCATTTACAATTTCCAATATTTGGAATTTTGTTTTACTCCTAAGCTATTGAAATTAAAAAAAATTGCATTAAAATTTTAAATTTAAAAAATCTGCATGAAGGGGGTGACGTATTCCTTTTTTCATTTTTTTTATTTTGGTAGTTTCTTGTTATTTTCTCAGGGTTTTTAAAAATATTTGAAAAGAAAATACATCCCTCGCTTTGGTGTAAAAATTTGCATCTCTCGGTTTTTGATTAATCTTGTTATCTCCATCCCTTTTCAAAATATTTGGAATTTACAATTTCGTGCGGTATTGTTGCCTCTTAACTACCTGGATCCATAAGTTAATAGTAAAACTATGGGAACAGGAAAAATTAACGGAAGACTGTAATGAAGCAGTACTGATTCCAAATTACAAAATCCTCTTTTTAACGTTATTGTGAACTTTTGGGGAAAAACCTGAGATAGATCGCGTTTTATTCTTAATTTTACCAGTTTTGGTATAAAAATATTACCCCTCCTTTCACCAGCTCTAAATTATGACATTCCTCCAAAAATTTTTAATGAGAAAAGGAGTCGTTAGAAACATCTTTTGAAAGGAGTTTTAATTCTCTGTTCAGTAATATACAAGTTTTTAAATTTGGTGCATTCGTAACTGTGAAAATTAAGCCCTGAAGTTACATAAAATGTTCTACGAGAATTCCAGGATCGCATTTCTTATTGTGAAGAAGTAAATGGACTTTTAATATAATTGTAAAATAAATTCTAAGATTCTATGCTTCACTCTATATAGTTTTTTGAAGTGGAGACATTATCAAAATTTTACATTTTAAAAATTAATTTTCACAGTTATGAAAGCACCATATTTAAAAACCTGTATATTTCTGAACAGAGAATTAAAATCCTTTTCAAAAGAGGTATCACACAAGCCCTTTTCTCATTAAAAATTTTCAGGGGGTTGTCATAATTCAGAGGAGGTGAAAGGAAGGGGAAATATTTTTATATCATAACTTGTAAAATTAAGAATAAAAATCGACCTGTTTTCCCCCCTAAGTTGATAATAACGTTTAAAATGAATTTATTCCATACATATGGACCTCACTGTATAATAAAAAATATCAATACGTAGGATTTGCTGACGACTTAGCCATTGTAACCAAAGAAAAAAAAACTAGTAGAAGTAATATTAAAAAGAGAAAATAACACACAAAATTAACTAGAAATCAATAAAACGAAGTTAAAATATATAACATGGATAGAGAAAGAGTAAAATCAACAAAATACATTAACAATTGACAGAAGAAAGAAAAAATTAAAAATAAAAAGAGACAGCAATTTACTTATCGTGGAACAAAATTGTTTAAAAAAATATAGAGAAATCCAATGAAGAATAATAGCGGGCAATTGGTGTGTACATTAACTCTAAAAATAATACCTAACAGAAGTATTTCAAGCAAACTTAAATTAAAGTTGTAAAAATCAATCATCAGACCCTTGGTGTTATTTGCATGTGAAGTAAGGACTTTGTGAAAAAATGGACAAACAATAGTTGTAAAAAAATCGCCACTTTTTTTGGAATAACGGCATGTTTCTACTTTAGCACTAAAGGATAGACGAACTGTTAATTCGTAATGATACGCTACAATTTGTTTGCCTCAGGTTCTCAAACTGGTTCGCGAAAAACGTCCAAGAGGAAGGACCATCAAGATAACGCTCTGGCTCACACTGCTGCTCGAACAAATAAGTGTATTTGAATACCCAAAACATAGAAATAGTGGGTCATTCCCCGTATAGTCCAGATCTTACACCTAATGACTTCTGCTTATCTCCGCAGGTAAAGAAAAAATTACTAGGTTTAAGTTTTGCATCGGCCCAAGAAGCGGTTGATGCCTTTAAAAATGAAATAAATGAACTCTGCCCGAAGATTGGAGGTGTTTTCAAGAGTGGTTTTCGAGGATGTATAAATGCATTGACTGTGGAGAATAATTTAAAACATTGTAAATAAATATTTTTTGTAAATAAACTGTGTTTTACGTGTGTAGGCTCAGCGGAAAGATTACAGCCCTGGTATAATATAAAAGCAAAGATATTTATGTAAATTTCTAAATTGCAAAGTTTTTAATTGCAATGCTAAGCGTAGTTGATCAGGTTCTGCCAAGTATTTAAAAAAAAGATTATTACAAAACACAGGATATTATTGGATACTACCAGTATGGATATATGCCATGTACATATTTTTACTAAAAGAGAAATATACATTTTATAAAAATAATATAGATATAGCAACACTTGTGTGGGTTTAAAACTTTTTTTACAGGAATAAGATCCCTACCTCGGGTTGGAATACCTGTGGATTCGACAAAATTTCCGGTTAGGGGTAGCGTGCTCCCGGCGCCGGTGATCAGCCCTTGTCGCAGAACTAGACCGACGTTAAATAAAACAAATAAATATAAATAAATAAATAACATGAACTAGAAAGAAGGCACGAGGAAGATGAAGTTAGAAATATTACGCAGAAGGATGCTATTCAACAAGAGACAAATAGGCAAGAAAATAATGGATACCTATAGGACATTATCGCTTTACTTTTAAATATGCAAAACGAAAATATAAATAATAAACCAAAACGGACAATGGAAATTGATTGATGTCAGAAGATAGATTATATCAGGAATGATTGTACTAAATTACAAAAGAAAATATATGATGTGACAAAAATTACAAACCTAGATTTAAGTACAGAAACTAAAGATGTGGACAATGAAAACAAGGAAAGCATAATATCTCAGTTTTTCTACTACGCTTGTGCCATCAGTAAAAATTACAGAATTTATTTAAAAAGGTTATTTGACTATTATTGCTTTCACTGTTAAAGCTGCCATTTTGTCAGATAATCTGCTTTTTATTTTGTATTTTTTTTTGGGATATTATATAGCATAACCATTCACTTCTGATAATTTAACCAATAATTTTGTGCCTTCCTTTTTAATAAAAAGTTTCTTCTCGCCTAACTGTATATTTATTATTTATTTTTTAATCAAGAAAATGTCATTTGGTACTCCGATGTAAGAAGAAAAATAACCGAGGCGTGTAGTTAGTAACATATATCTTGAAATATCAAGGAGGAGCAGACTTTGCAAGAATGCATCAGGTCATGGTCTTGAATTCGGTTTCACTCTTTTTCATAATTATTTTCAACCACTTTCACCGTCTTGTCTTATCCAAGAGAAATGCTACTTACCATTCTCTTCAGAGGGGTTTAAGGTGATTCGGTCTAATTCAAATTTCAATTTTTTTTTTTAAAGCGATTTAATGATTCGTAATGAAAACTATTTACAAATCAAAATTATTTAGTTTCTAAATAAAAATAAAATTTTAGAGTTTCTGATTATTAAAATTCATTTTATACTCAATTATTATTAAAAATATTATCAACAATTAATAAATCTGTGGAATTTCCTATTACCTTGAGGGATTTTTGTCCATTTTTTTTATATTTACATACTTGTTATAAGTTATAACAAAAACAAGTTCAGAGGAAGGTGTATATTATTATCTATACATTTTAATTTGTTATTTTCAATTTTAGTAAAAGAAATAGATATATTTATATTGCTATGATTATTATACATTATACAATTTTTCTTCGATGTTAATAAAAATTATCTTCTTAATTATTTATTGATTTTTTATAGGAATTCTACGTTAGAATTGAAAAATGTGGCTCGATAAAATGGATTTTATTGAAACAAACACATTTTTTTCACCCACTAAAAATGAGGTGGCCCCCCATTGGGATCGTCTGATTTGGTATACATCATCCCAGGTAATGAAACATGGGTATATTGCTATGATCCCAAAATAAAGCAACAATCGTGAAAAAAGCCGAAACAAAAAGATGTTGCCATTTTTTTGAGAATTATTGGGCATGGTTCTACTGTAGCAATGTAGGATAGATGTGTTAATTCAGAATGATATGCTAGATTCTCAAAATGAATCGCGAAAACGTCCAAAAGGAAGGATTATCATGCATCAAGATAACGCTTGGGCTCACTATGCTGCCTAAAACATATACCGTATAGTCCAGATCTAGCACTTAATGACTTCTGCTTATTTCCGCAGGTAAAGGATAAATTATGAGGTTTAAGTTTTATATCGGTCGAAGAAGCAGTTGGTGCCTTTAAAAATGAAATAAATAAACTCAGCACGAAGATTGGAGAAGGTGTTTTCAAAAATGGTTTTCGTTAAAATGTATTGACTGTGGAGAATACTTTAAAAAATAATGAATTCATTTTTTTTTGTAATTAAACTGTATTTTACTTTACTAGCCTCAGGAGAAAGAGAACAACCTTCGTATAATATGAAAGCAAGAAGATTTATGAAATATTCTAAATTGCTAAATCTTTTAATTACATTGCTAAATATAGTTAATCATATTCTAATAAGTATTCTAAAAAAAAGGTTAGTACACAGTATTATTGGACACTATGGATATGTGCCATATATGTACTAAATAAAATACACATTTTATAAAAATAATATAGTATATTCAAACACTTATGTTTACAGGAAAAACTCCACAAAACTGTCTAAAAATACAAATTAACCTAAACATTAGTGACACATCTTCGCTTAGGTCGTACTTTGACACTTCACTACTACTCCTTCTCTTACCAGTTTTTCCTATTAATATCCTTTTCTTGCTTTCCAGCAAATTCTAGACTTTTACCAGATATTCTTGACGTTTTCGAGAATATTCGGGAAACTGTCATAACTACCAGCAGGTAGCTTAAGTTTTTAGATTTTGTCCTGTAAATCCTTGTAGCCAACATTTTTGTTTAGTTTATAGGTTTAGTTTGAATTAAAATTATTCGCGCCTTAGATTCTTCGGCTTTTCAAATAAATAAATCCTCGCGTTGTGCACGTGGCTTTCAATTATCAATGTACTATGCAAGGTCGCAAGCATTTGGGTTATGTTTTGATATATTGCAAACGAAATGTTAGAAATGCATAAAATAAATTTAAGTAATTCATGTTATATATTCTCACTATGGTTATCGTTTGACCAATAGGAATCAGAGAAGCTCTAGATTACTTGCCTTTCATGTAAGTATTTTTGTTTTGATGACTGGTTGTTTGAATTTGATTTCAATATAGAGAAAACAGGTAGACAAATAAAATAGTAATAAAGAGTAAGACAAGGTGTTTATTATATATTTAGACAAAATAATAAAGAATAGCATCGCAACAAAAAGTATTTTGTCCGAAAACAATTTAAGCTGAATATAAAGTTTTCAAATAGCTATTAAGACTCGGAATGCCCATGATTATAAAGAAGAATAGTAACAAAAAATATTTCATAGGAAAGTTGTCAGGAGCGTTGTAGGAACAATCAAAATAGAAGAATTAAATATAAAACGTGAATGTTCTTTGAAATTGAAGATATTAAAAAACAGAAAAATATCCTGAAAGCGCCATTATTAGTTAATATAAAAACATCTCCAGAACTCACAGACCATAAAACTTATGAAAATAATATTTAACTTTTAAAAAATTGGTATTAACAAATCAGTTTTTGTTAAATAAAAGTACTTCTCTTCTTAGACAAATTACTCCATTGACACAATTTGGCAGTTTTATTTGTAACGAATAAAATATACATTCCTGATTATTTGTTATACAATCTGTGCATAGGATTCAGTAACTAAGCAGATGGATGAAGGATTTGGCAACATTTTGCATTTTTCTGAACCGAAATTCTACACTCAAAGTAGGGATGTAACAACGTATGTTAGTAAGTATATCATCATCTGAATTCTTAACATGGCTATGCCCCTAATAAAATTATACGACCTATAGTAGAATGAAGAAAAAATGGCAATGCACAATGTTGACAAAGAAATTAAAAAGCTGATTGCAACTAAAAATTCTTATAATAGGCACTTGAACTTATGTCATTTGATTTAATTTAAATTTTTTTGTTTTAGAATACTAATAGTAGCCATTTTATTTATTGGAATAGTAACCATTTGCAATAGGTTGTTTTGTTCTGTATAATACAAAATTTATCTACACAAAACGTTTTATTTTGACATAAATTTATTCTATGCAAAGTGTACGAAATATTTTAACTCATCTGTAAAGTGTTGTTTACAGCACATGTTATGTAATGTAATAATTTATTAACGATAAAAATATATTGGATTGATCCTCTTAATAATACGTTGACGGTTAAAATCGAAAGTTCTCCATGTTTATTTTAAGTTTGATTGCTTTCGGCGATGATGCCACGACATCGTCCGTGTGTCTATTATATAATAAATGTTTTTAACAAGTAAATAATAATTTGCTTCAGGCATACACTTTTTTGGTTCAATGGCTAAACAACACTAATGAATAACACACCTTAAAATTTTAACATTTCGAATATAACTGGAAATATATTCCAATACTTTACACATTAAGAAAAATTGTAAATGTATTTTTACTTGTTAATGAATAATTTTAACTATATTTGATGTACAGGGTGTCATCGAAAATTGTCGGTTTTTTTTAAAAGTATCATGTTATATTATAAAAATTCGCCAAAAAATGATGGCAACACCGCCATGTTAGAGAACAGAAGTTTAATATTAAGTGATGCTATTTTTCATAATTGTTATGTAGATTACAACTTATGATATTTAAATACAATTTAAAAAAATATAGAATAATTTGCTATATAGTTCTCTTTTTTAAACACAAGTATTATTATTGTGTTAATCTACACATACTCGGAAGACAGAAAAGAAATATTTGTAAAAGTGATTATATTTGATCTAACTAAATTTTCACATCTTACAAGAACTCTATAAACAATAAACTTTTTACTAAGGAAACCGATGCACTTCATAGAGCATGAGATTTAAAAATTTCTGTCACAATCATACAGCGTTGTCTAATCGACACATAAGTAGAGAAAATAGCGACAATATTTGAAAAATGTAAGGTTATGATTCATTGTCATAGTTTAAATGTTAATAAATATTCTTAATTGTGTCGTACATAGTAAATATCATATTTGGAATTGTTGGAGTATCCAGTGTTTTGTTATCAGCCACTGATTTTTGTATGAACTGTTTTAATAATTTCATTTTTTTACTGCCTTTTCCTTGGTTTTTTTACATTTTTGTTTTTTAATGTATATATTACCGGTAATATAATTCAAGATGATTTTCACCAAATATATTTTTGTTAGTTACCCAATATGGTCTTTTGCTGACATATTGATGCCGTTTGCTATTGTCGTAGAACTATTAATTTGCTATATATATATATATATATATATATATATATAATAATAATAATAATTTTATAAATATTTAGAGAATTATTAACGATTAAATATGCAGCGTATTCGTGTATTATCAAAAAATGGATTGATTGTTTAGCTTATAATATTCAATATTCAATATTACCTACATAAAAATTAGTTCTATAAATAAAATGAAATGGTAAACTGAGTATAGCACTAATATTCAAAATGTCTAGAAAAACACCGAAACAAAAATATTTAAAATATGTCGCTCTCCAATTTTCACTATGGACAAATTTTCACTTTAAATTACTTTTCACTACTTATCACTAATTAAATTTATGTTCTGTAGAGATTTCATATATTCATTGATGAGTTGTTTCACTACTGGAGTGAACTCTAAAAAAGTAATTTTTAGGGAGCAATCAGTGAGGAAAGTGTGTAGAAATGGAGAGCCATAAACCAAAAATGAAAATGAAATTAATAGGAATAAAAAAAGATAAAACCGAATGGTATGCGGAGTTACCAGAAAAAGAGGAAGAAGTAAAATAAATATTAGAACAAGAGAGAAAACTTAAGATAAAAGCAAAGGAGAAAAATCAGACATAGAAGAAGTAGAGAAGCAATTTAAAACAGCAGTGAAAGTGAGGAAAGGTCTAGAAGTGCAATAAGGAAGGAGAGGGAAAGATAAACAAAAATAACATCATTGAGGAAAACGAGAGCGAACAACTAAATGTAAAGAAATGGAGCGAAGATACAGCCCAAGTAATGGAATAAACCAGGCCCAAGCAAAGTGGCAAAGAAAACAAGAATGCAAAAAAGTTTTGAAATAAAAACAAATAACAAATTTAAAACATTGGTGGAAGTAGATGATACAGCAGCGAAAATACAGGAAAAGAGTGAGGAGAAGAGACCAAAAATACCACCAGTAGTAGTGGAAATGCACGTCTCGAACCATAAAGAATTTGTAGATCAGGTAAGAGAAACTTTCAATAGTAACAATTTCACAATTCCATAAAAACAACACAAAAATTATTACAACAAATAGTGAATACAAAATTAAAATATTGAACCAATTGAAAGGGGAAGAAATAAACTACTATACATACACTGATACAAAAGATAAGGTTAAAAGAATAGTCATGAAGGCAGCTCCAGAAATGGATACCGTTAAGAGCAATAGATGAAAAACTTAAAAGCAGAAGCTTTTTAATTACACTGAAGAAAGATGTCGACTTAAAATTAATATATAAAATAACTGGAATCATGAACATAAAAGTAAAATGGGAGCAAAATTGCAGTAAAAACAAAATCACACAATGTTATAAATGTCAAAGATACGGTCATTCCCAGTTAAACTGCAATATGAAGCCCAAATGTGTGAAGTGTGTGAAAGAGCACACCACAAAAGAATGTAATTTAGTGAAAACTGAAAGTAGTGTAGCAAAATGTGTAAATTGTGGAGGGCAGTACACTGCTAATTATAAGCAGTGTCCTGCATATATAAAAGCCTAGATCTAGTTGAATTAAACAAATCAAAATTTCTAAGAAACCAAATAATTTCAAAACAAAATTATAGTAGTAATGTAACAAATAATAACGAAATAAGAAAAGGAATATCATACAGCGATGCAGCCAAAAATAAAATTGAAAATCACAGTGAAAACAATCGAAACAATGAGATGAATGATATAATTGAAATTAAAAAACTCTTAACGGATAAATACAATGGTTAATCTAAATAAGATGAAAACAATATTACAGAACATGAAAAACGATTTAACTTAAGCAAAAACCTTCAAGGAACGAATGACAATATTCTTAAAATATGAAGAAATATATAATGAAAAATAGACACATTAAAAAGTAAAATTAAAATATCACTAAAAATAAAATGTTTGATTTTAAAAATCAAATAATTTAGATTCTTTTTGTTAGTTTTTGTTAATAATTATATAGCCCGACATAAGCCGTAAAAAATGCGGGGGAAAAATAAAATAATAAAAAATGAAAGGTTCAAAATGTAATAATAAAGTAAAATAGATTTTTGGTTATACGGAATAATCATAAAAATAATGTGTAAAGTAAAGGAACAAAAGGATCAGAAAATTAATTTGTAAAAAGGTAATTATTATTATTATTATATTTTCATTTTACTTTGCCAGAAGCACCAACTTAACCTGAGAATTGGTAATGTGTAACTAATACTATTCCAGATACAGTTTGCATAAAATTGTTGATTGGTTACTTTATATGATATCATTAATATAAGTTATTTTTGATTGGATTGCGTTGAAACACTCGTTACATCAGGAAGTCATATAAGTGCATAAAATTATTTGAATAACATACCGGGTGTTTGAAAAGTGTTTTGAAAATTATTTGAACTTGTTCTATAACAGTGCTTTAGGTATGGTTAATAACACAGTTTTTTTATTTTCACGTTATTCAATAAACATTCATAGAAAATTCTATATCTGTTCTGTAAACTAATCTACAAATTGGATATATAACACATGTTTAAGAATTATTTTGTAGCGTAAGTTTAAAGCGAACAATAATTGTTAACATGGTTTTAAATAATCGTGAATATTATATTCACACTAAAACGTCGTCACCAAATAATATAAAAAAACTGAAAAAGTTATAACAGCGGTTAATTTAAGAAGATTTTTTTTTCAAAAGTAGGCTCTATTAAATAATTATCGAAATTAACCCATAACAAACTCTAACGACGTAATGGTGACCCAGTAGCAGGTTATTTCTTTGTAAGTAGCATGTGCGATCTTTAAGAATACTGGTTCAACATGACCACCTTTTATAAAAATATCCGCACTCGTATCCATAAATATTGGAATTATTATTAAATACTAAAGATACTTCTCAGATTACTCAACCCACGTATCGGTAAACATAATTTAATTTTAACAAAATATCTTGCAATTTGAAATTATTGCAAAATACACTTATCTTATTATAAACATATATTCGTGTTTTAAGGTATAAATCAATTAAATTCGATGATAAATTCAATAAATATGTAAAATATGGTTGATAAGTTCAAATGGTAATGACACCAAAGAAAGTGAAATCTGGAACGGGGCATTAAAGTCAACGTACGCCCAGTATTTTTAATTTGTTAATCTTCCATTTTCTTTAAGTTAAACTTTCTTTAAGCTATATATCAATAGAGTGATCCATATAAAACCCCCAGTTGAATATTTTGCCAACTAGGCAAGATGTAAATCATTTTTTAATTAATTTCTGATGGCTAGAACTTTGAAACACCGCAGATATTATTGAGTATTAAACCATTAATTTCGGAATTGTTCAAGATTTTTTATTTAAAAAAAATAAAGGGGATACCTAGTATGTTGTTTTGTTAATTATTTAAATTAGTGGTTAGAAATATTATTACAGTTTAAAATTTATTATTTAGTAGAAAAAAACGAGAAAACTGTTTTGGTATGATTGGAAAGAAAATATTCATAACTTTAATCATAAATCATATGTTTTATATTATATTTTAAAAACATATTTTTCTGAAATAATGTTTCGAATATACCTTCAAAATAATCAAGTTCGGCAAATTTTTATAAAGTACAATTAATTTCTGAATCTTAAAATATGTGATGTACACCTAATTTAATATATTAAAGTTATGTTAGATTTGAAATCTACTTAGTTTATTAAGAGTATTTGTCAATTCAAGATAATTATCATAAAAATAGTTTTATACACAAGAAGATAAATAATTGATTAGTCGATTCTGGTTCGTATAGTGGAAGTCAATGTGAACAGCGGAGCAACACCGCATGCGGTTACTGTTTGGATGAATAACAACATAGATTAATTCGTGCTTATGGCTAACTTTAGCAAAATCGTTTTGGAAATGTAATTCTGTTCCCAAATAAATCTCATATTCTTTCAACTACTGCGCGGTGAACGTCAAAATTGTAAAATAATTCCAAACAATTCATTTTATTAAAAATTAATAAAAAATATGCAGGATAATTCATTTTTCATACAAATTTAAAAGGTAAAAGATAAAATATACTTATCTTAAAATTCCATGATATTCCAAAACTTTTTAAAGATAAGATTCTAATCTGATGGCGCCAAAGAATGAAAGAGCTGTCATAAGAATATTTATTTGCGACTACCTGTATAAAAAACTATTACCACATTCATTTGAGTTAATTATTCATATCTATTATCTAACTGAGGTGGATAATAAATCCATTATCTAACTAAGTAGGTTAATAAAATCAGAATCAAAAATTAATTATTTTTTTACATTTGAAAATAATTAACAACATTTACATTTAAACAAGTTGACTCCAAATGAAACCTGTTCTTTTGCATGTTTGCGAGTTCCTGCAAGCTCTACAAAATCCAAAAATCAAAACTACCTGCAAATTATTATTTATACATATTTACTAATAATTATACAAAACTTTGTTAATAAAAACTTGGTTACATCCTGCTACGTTAAAATGTTACCTTCTTTGATTTATATCCTTCGGATTTTCCCTTGAGAAAAGCAATCAATTGAATAAATTAGCCAATATTCATATTATTGCGGATAACACCGCGCATATCGTTAAATAATATGCTAAGGTTTGAATATTTATAACTTTCCGATAGATTCTCGAAATAAACTATCACACCTTCTCGTTCGTTTCTTTTTTGACTTTTTTCCCTGCACACCATTTTTGTGGAAATAACGAAATTGCTTTCGTTGTACAATTCTCAATATCTAGTACAAGACTTTCAGATTCAGACTCACTAATATTAACACGTTTTCTAGAAAATAAGAGAAATTAAAGATATTTGATGTTGTTTGCAACAACCTGTCAGGCTGACATATTAATAAATAACTGCCATTCCAGACTCGATGCTTTATTATTAAATGAAATATTTGCCAATTTTCAAATAAATTAAATCGTTTTATTGATATTTATCAATATTTGCATTTGTTGATAATTCTTAGTAGTGGCAGATAAAATGTTTTATTTTAATTAGTGTGATGAATTCGTATATTAATAATGCCCTTATCCCACTAATAAAATAAATAACTATTAAAAAGTTATGGAATATCATGGAATTTTAAGATAAGTACATTTTGTCTTTTACATTTATAATGGATAGATTTCACAAACTAAGGGTAGAAAAAATCATTATATAAAATCTTATATAATGCAAAAAAAAACAGTAACCAGTCTTTCGTTTAATATTTTAATCGAAATATAATTTTGTACTTTATCCCAATCTTCATGTATTGCGTTGAATATTGAGAAATTCCTAAAGAATGGAACATTTTTATAAATCTTGTATATACATTTCCTTGAAATATAAAATTCTTGTCAATTATATCACACTATACGCACTAAGAGTTTCATGTGAATTATCTTTTATAACAAATTATTTTAATGATTTGGTTGCAAAAGGTGATCCATCTAAATTAGAAATACTACCATAGTATGAATATGTCAACAATGTTTTTTAAAATGTGCATTAAAATCTTTATTGGGAGACAAGGTTTCACAAATCTAGAAATTATATTAGGGATTTTTTTATAAAAAAAATGAGTACGCCACTGGATTTAAATCGCACCCAATAGATGAAATGTGACTTTTATTAATAGAAAAGTTAATTTTATGATGAAATTTTGTAAACTATTACCTGATGTATTCTGAAAATTTAACTAACAATAGTTTTTTTAATAAAAGTTGGGTCCCATCTTAATCCAGTTGCATATCCAATTTATTTTTGACTATGAAAAAATATCGATGTGTGTTTTAAAAATAGGAATAACTCTTTGAAACCAATTTTGATTCCCTCTAAGGATTTAGCTGAGTATTCACTACCCAATGAGAACATCGCATTCAGCAAACAACGAATTAGCGTTAAAATTCTATATTAAAGCAAAGACATCTTTTAAAATTGTTCATTAAATCAGTGGTTTTTTAGTAAGTTACAATTGGCTGGTATTTTCAAACTTAGTCAATTATTAGTATTAAATCTGAGCTAAATGAACTCCTCGAGGTTTAATAATAATTCAATTCATTATTTAAATTCATTTTACCTTGCTAATTCACTTGTAGTTTTTTTATTGTTAATTTAGATAATATAATCGATTAAGGTCGCGAAAGATGTTATAATTTAAACACCAGAAAAAGTGCTAGAGAAAAAACAAGTAAAGTAAGGAAATCAGTGATTTCATAACAAATGGGAGATATTGATAAACAGAAAAGAGACGTTAAAGTAAAATAGATGAGAACTAACAAAACACAAAAATTACAAAGGAAGGAGAAAACAAATTATTTAAAAATAAAAAAAATGAGATAAAAAAGACGAAATAAAAAAGAAAATAAGAATACTCGTAATACTAAGTTATACCAACAAGTAAAAAAGAAAATATCAAAAAAATGTTCATGAGGTAGTCGGTGAATTCCTAAATTTTTTAATCTTCTCTTTATAATGACATTAAATGGAACGCAAAAACATCTCCAACTTCTTCTGATGGTACAAAAAGTCAATCCAAAAAGGTAGTGCAGAAATTTTCCTGTTTCTAATTTCGAATCTTTATATTATCTGTATCAATTTGTAGTATATTTCGATACCTATAAAAAGAAAAATATTTATTGATTTAAATTTTATATACACTATGTCATAACAAAACTAACATATTTTCTACTAAATGCTAAATGGAATATGTACCGAATAATATTAGCACTCACACTTTATTGAAGTCTAATTTCAAAATCCACCACAATATTTCTTGGTTTTAAGTGGCAACACGTATTTAAATATTTGTCTTTTAAAAATTGTAAACAGGTACTGTACATTTGTGGATATATGTTTTATGGGTAATTATTAGAGTTAGAGATTTGTTTTATTATATTAATTCCTCTTTTAAAATCATCTCCATTCATTAGTATTGAGAAAGCTCTATATATCATTGCATTATAAGCTTCTAATTTACGGGTCATGGGGTGATTTGAGTTATAAGGGATAGTCATAATTTTATGAGTTGGTTCACGATAAATTGAGTATTGAAGCTTACAGTTTACTACTTTGAGAGTTAGGTATATCTAAGAAATTTTTAGAACTATTCTCTTCAATTTCAACGATAAATTTTGTTTCTTGTTAATAAAATTAAAGAAAACATCTAAATATTTATCAATAGCTGTAAAACCAGGCAGAACATTATCAGAGAAAAGATTTTAAAGTTACGTATCATATTCATTATGAATAGCTTCCCCAAAATAAGGGTAGAAACAGTTAATTCATTATAATGTTGTTAGCAGATACATTGATTTTAAGTTTAATTGCAAAAATAGGTTATAATAATTATCTAAACAAAAATATTGTCATATCTATTTCCTCTTACGCAGATTCATTAAAATAAAATTGGTGTTCCAAATTAATTTGTGGTCTTTTTTGTCATCCAGCGTCAAAATTGTTATTATACTCTACTAGCCTAGATAACGCTGTAAATCGTGGCCAACAACCATGACAAGAGATAAGTCCATTAAACCCAGTGTATGATGCATTGTTGTTCTGAATAAAAAATAGTAAAATGTCCTCTATATTACCAAGGTTATCCACTGGCGTAAACAGCTAATATAATTTTTGCAAATCATTTCTTGGTATAATCAACTATTAAAGTATCTCTTTGGTTATCTCTAGGAAGTAACCAACTTAGATTATTATTAAGCCTTTAAATTATTGAGTAATTATTATTTATAACTCGTTTCGGTAAATGCCTAGTTTTTGTTTTTTGTATCGTGAATCAATTCAGCCTCGCAAGTTAATTATTTAATTAAATCAGTGCATTATTTTAATACTAATTTATAACAACCATAACGTAAGTTATGTGTTGGCGGTGTTGCCAGTGTTAAAACAACTTACAGTTGATGTGGACTAAACAAAAAGAATACCAAATAAGAGGTCCAAATTTTTATTATAAAAACTATATGGTAAATGTCAGCACTAGAAGTAACAGATTATGATACTAAAATATTATTTATTTTATTAAAAACTTTAAGCCTTTGTTTATGCTATTTCAATATTAATATTTTTTGCTAAAACAAATATTTTTTTAATTTGACAAGATGAACAATGCAATAATAATAAATAATAATAATAATAATTAAACTTTATACTTCAATTATACAATAACTTAATTTTGCTACAAAACAATTCAATAATAAAATTAGTAGTAGTATTTTAATCCTATCAGTTGATAGATTTATAAGAAAGGTGACATATATAATATAAGATAGTTTAATTGAAGTAAATTTTTAAAATGATTTAAAAAATGAAGTGCTTTATTAAAATTATATAATATTTATTAGAAATTAATTAAATTTTATGTATCAAAAGCATTTAATAATATTTTTTTAAATAATTGTATGGAAGTGAAAAAACCTATAGACTTTGAAAGAGGAAAAAAAGGGATAATATATTATGAAAGAAAAATGTATGTAAAACAATTAATGTTATGTTGTATTATAAAACTTTTAAAACATAGTGCATCGTTAATACTTATCAGTTAATAATAAGTTTATCAAGACTTGTGAAGTTAGGACGAAGTTTATGGAATTGAAAATTGGTGTGAAACATTCTGGATTTCCCGCTGGAATGAACAATGATTCGATAATTGGCACAGATTGTAATCAAGGTTTTTTGGTTTATTAATATTTAAATAACTAATACTTGTGCATTGACGCATTGGTTTAATTGATAAACATTTTAATGTTTTTAACATTTTTATTGGATAATTTTCTATTGGTTTTTGTTTCCATTTATGAAGTTTCGTTGCGAATATTTTTATTTAACAAATTTATGTATTTTATGTTTATATATTTCTTTTATTCAATTTTTCTAGTCAAGTCAATTAAGAGATAGAGATTACAAAACAGAATAAAATTAAAATTTCAATTGGAATTTGGCGCCCATAACATTAACTAACTTCATATTTATTTAGAAATTTTCTTTTTTATATGTGCCCTCTCATAAGAGAGAAAGATTTCATTCATCATAAACAAATAAATTATTACAATATATATATAGTCTATGATCCCTTATACCATTTAATGGTGTAAGGTGTGTATGTATTTTTCAAAAATTTCTTCCATTTTCTTTTATTTTGGGTTAAATTCTTTGCTTCATTTCAACTTTTCCCTGTTTGGCCAATAGTCCGAACATAACGTTAAACCAGGATTTTGTTGGTCGGCCACTTTCATACACTGCAGATGTCTCAACCATTGTAGTTGCCTCTATTTTATGTATGGGATTGCATTTCTAGGTCCTTTCTAAAGTTTGTATTTCTCATTCTCTCTATCTTTGCCACTTCTCTAACTCTTCGCAGTATTTTATCTTTGCCGCTTGTATTTTGTTTCCCTCTTGTTCTGTTAAGACCCATGTTTCACAACCAGAAAATCTCTGTTATTGTTGTTGTGTGCCATATATTTATATCATCTGCAAATGCTCCTTCATTCTTATTTACTCTTTTTGGTTGAAGAGAAAACACCCATATTTTCTTGCTTAGTGATGTGCATTTCTTAGTAATCTCATCCGTGAAGATAATAAATAATAAGGTTTAAATTACCTCCTAGTCTTAATACAATATTTGTAGTGAAAGTGTCTGGTATTCTGTTGTTTCTTATGACTGCATTTTCGTTTTTCGTTCTATACGATACGTTTAATATTCATTAAGTCAAACTACTTTACCTTATAAATTAGGCATTAATATCTGTTTTTATTTTTTGTAATAATTTTCCTAATTTTTTATTGATAAACAGAAATAAATCTAATGTTTACTTTATTATGAATAACCGGAAAATAAAGTCACCAAATTCGATTAATTTAAAATATTTGGACAAGTCAATATGAAAAATGCCGGCGGATGAAAATATACGTTATATAAAATAACAAAAACAGATTCATTAGTGTAATCACCATAAATATTTATAATCTATCTTCATCTATAGTTAGTACTTCCTATAAAAGCATAAAGTGTGAAGGCCGCTTAAAATTATTCTTTCGGCAAATCATCTTTAAATACTGTAATTATATCTAGGATATAAAGATTAATTTGTTACGTTTGTATTTTTATTATACATATAATGATAATTTGAATCTAGAACTAGTTTAAAAATTTAAATGTTAAACAGTATAATGGCGATTTTCTGGGAAATTTTACATATTTATACAGGGTGGCGAAAATTTAATTGAAATGTTTATGATTTATAATAAACCTTGAAAGATAAGTCAGTTAAATGATCGTTAATGACGTATTTAATATCCCAAATGCGTATAGTTGTTTCTTCGTATTCTTTATCTGTCTTTTACTTTTACAGCGTCCACGGATTCTCAAACCATTTCTTTGATTTCTTCCTGTTCCTTGAATTTATGTTTCAATTGTTGCACTTTTGAGCTATTTCGTTTATTCTGACTTCGATATTCTTTCTCGGTCTCCCCTTTTTTCATACCTCTTGGATGCTGTTACTTGTTTGTTAGTCTTTCTGGTGTCACTCTTTCCACATGATCAAACCGTTTCGACTTTTGTTTGAGACATTTGTGAGGTTGGCTCTTCTTGGTTTATTATGCTAGAGATTATTATATACTGCATTCAGTTTTTGTTTCTGCTGATATTTCCTTCTTGCGTGTACTGTTCTGTTAATTCTGTTAATACTGAATTTGTACCAATTGTTTGGTTCTGTTTAATACCTCCACATCTGTTTTTCCTTTATTGCTGATTTTTGTTCCCAGGTAGTCTAATGTTTAACTTCCTCTAGTGCCTCTATATCCTCTATATTCTCTCCGCCTTTAACATTTTGTTCTCCTTCTTTTCCATTAATACTAACCACTTTTTTAAATTTATTTCTATCTCCATGGCTTTTATTGTTTTAGACCATATCACTTTCATTCTTTGTTTTCTCCTTCCCTTCAACCACAGTACAATGTCGTTTGCGTGTACTAGAGATATTTGTGTCCAATTGTTAATTTTACTGTTTCATTTTTATAGCCTTATTATTAATATAATAATTAGAAGTGGATTCAAACCGTCGACCTGTTGTAGACTTGTTTTAATTTCGAAATCGCGAGATGTTTTTCCATTTATTCTTACTTGGCCGCTGTCTATGTATTCTCCATGAATTAGACATCCCTGTCTTATCGCATTCGTTCCATATGTACTAACCTTAATAATAATCTTAATTATTTTATTCTATTTAGTGTGTGATAAGATGAGGGAAAAATAATCACATTCTTACAAAAAACGATATTTGTGCAAATTATAGCCCTTGAGTGGTGAATTATTCAAAAAGTATCACTAATATTAAAGGGCAAGATATTTAAGCTAGTAGATACTTGATAAAAACAATAGTAGTAGTAAAAACTTAAAAAGAGAAATTGAGTGGAAATGAAGCAATACTTCGTTAAGAGGAAGTTAAGAAAATTGGAATCAAGTGGCAAAAAACGATAAACAACAGGTAAGTTCTAATAGAAAAACGTCAGGGAAATAACGGAAAGGAGGTCTTAATAGAAAAAAAAATTAAAAATTGCCATCATCCAATTGTATTTTACATACTACTACATTCTATAGAGTCATTCAAGGCGAATGTATTGTGATCATTAAAATGCGTCGGCTCCCTTTTTTTTAATATACAGTGTGATTTGTGAATTTGGAAGGAAAATTCATTTAACCGGACGGAATATTTGATTTTTCTAATTTTTTGGTAACATTCTACACTATTAGTTAGCATTCGATTAGCGCTCTCAAAAGTGAGAAACTCCAGGATCGGCCTCAGAAAAATTCATTGAGATCGATCATATTAAAAACTCCACCATAGTTGGAGGGTTTCTTTTCCATAATTTATTATAATTATTAAGTAATTAAGTATTAATTTATTATTGCAGTTGTATTTTTCTTAAGACAGACGGAGTTATGATTAATTAGCCTGAGTAGTGTTGTAATCGAGTTTTAAAAAAATATATAGAACGATCTCTGTGGAAAAAATATCTAAACGGTTCTGAATATTTGACCAAATGACAGTAACGGTGTATTTTTTACAATAAACACTTATCTTGTACTTATTTTATTCAAAATATCTGCAACTAATAATGTTTGTTTTAAATTAATACAGTATTGTGTGATATGTGATGGTGAGTTTTTAGTTTTAGCTAACATTGTTTTTACAAATTCAATAATTTGCCACCCTGAGTTTGCTTTTTCCCGTTTCTTTTCACGTTCCTATGTGGATATTTGTTATGCTTATACAGGTCTCAACTTTTTATTGGTTATCATACTAGTGAGGCAATCCACTTGCTTTTGTTTTTCTTTTCAGCCATGTTTTGGGTGTTCTTATTCCACCTACCTAAGCTTGTTTTATATTATAGTCTTTGGATCTTTATTTCAACTATTATGTTATGGAAGACTGGAAATTCAAGAAGTATTATTTATCTTCCCATATTTATTTAATTTTTGCTGTTTTATTAATTTTGACTACATAAATTTATTGATTGTATACTTATACTTTTACTGTGGTTATTGTAGATCTTTTTATACAATAAATTTTATGTTGTAGTCATTTGGACTTTTCTTGGTTAATCCTCTATACCATATTTGACCATAATGGAGAACCTTCTCTATCTTTATTTTTTTTTTTTTATTAATATTTTTTTCTAGGGCGAAATTAAGTGATTACGATAATAAATTTATGAATCAAGAAAATGAAAAAAATCCCTTAGGGAAACGTTATTACCCAAAGAACCCCGCACTAATCTTATGAGAAATGGCTTTCCGTGAAATTTTTATGAATTTCAGATATGTTGTAGATGTCAACCATTGCCGCGATTTTCTATGATCAACCTTTTAAACAATATAGGGTGTTGAATATGAACTTATTCATATTGACCCAAATCGTTTTTAACCCCCTCATATAGTGCCCAATTTAAGAAGGTTTTTTGTAATTATCAATATCCAAAAGCATTTCTCTTGAATATGTAATATTTATTATTATAAAAATATCTTTCAATTGTATACAGGATGAAAAATTATATTTTCTATAAATAAGAAAAATCAGATTTTTGCTTAAAATAATTTTAAAAAAACGGGTTTCGAATTTCTATTAATTCTTTTTTACGTTCTATACAAAGCCATCCTTTTTTTTATCAAACTTTTTGGTCCTCTGATTATATAGTTAAGTTTTAAAAAAGTAGCTGCATTAGAATTATTTTATGTTTGAATACAGATCTAACAAAATCCAGTAATATATAAAAATTAAGCAGTTCTTTTTAAAAACCTTTTAAACAAAAATTTGATTTTCCTTATTTATGGAAAATCTAATTTTTCACCCTGTATACAATTAAAAGATATTATGGTAACAATAAATGTCACGGATTCAAGAGAACGATATTGAATATTGATATTTGCAAAAAACCTTGGTCTCACTATATGAGAGAGTTAAAATGGATTCGAGTCCAATATGAAAAAGTTCATATTCGACACACTATATTATGTAAATGGTTGATCATAGAAAATCGCGGTTAAAGCAACTTTTAATGACGAGGTTGACATCTATAACATATCTGAATTTTAAAAGAATCTCACGGAAAGTCATTTCTCATAAGATTAGTGGGGGTCCTTTATCATGAAATTTTGTGATAGTTGTAGATAATGCACAATATCACAATGTTATCGAAAACCCTGTCCCGAATTCCAATAAAAAAAAATGGAATGATAAACTGTTTGATGACTAACAATATTCTTCACTATGATCACAGCTGTATGCATTAATCAAACAGAATAAACATACATAAATTGAGTATTTATTCTCTGAACGCAAACATACCATTCCACCCTGACTTAAATGCTATTGAAATTATTTGAGCTGTACTAGAAAATGTAGCTGCAAATAATGATAATTTTAATTTAGAACAGAAAATGAATTTAAATCCATAATCAAAGAGACTGGAAAATTGTAATGGATAACATTGTAACTTCTAAGGTTATTTATTCATTATTAATATTAATATAGACAGACGTAATAGTTCCTGTGATTATCTTTATTATGTTGATTTAGAAATATATTAATTTAATTATATTTATTTAGTTTGTTAGTAGTAATGTACAATTGAAAATAAAAAATATGATATTTTTCATATAACTGTTTACATACTATTTTTGTTATTTTGGTGTAAATTAGTTAGTAAATATATAATTTTAAAAATAGTCACACTATTTTTGTTTACTAATTATGCGATACAAATTTTATTTCAACAAAACCAATTTCTAATTTATTTTAGATACTCGTACCTACTAATTAAAAATTTTTAATTATAATATAGTTTTTAAAAATCTGCGGAACTATCTATGCAAAATAATTGAATTTGAGGTAGGTAATGTGATTATTTTATTTGTTATAAGTTTAAAAGTTATTGAAGAACGCTTCTATTTTGCCGTTCAATATACAACATGTAATTTACATTTTTATGATTTCGAGATACTTATAACGATCATTATTTGCTACAAAACTTTTATTGAGTGTCATTCTCTTTCGAAACTAATACGCTACTGACCATAATAACAACCACTAAGATCAAATGAAGGTATAACACTAAGTGCGCACATTTTAATTTGCTTGACAAATTAAGTTGCGATTACTGTACACTTTGTAACTTTGTTGCTTCAGGATTAATAAGATTGTCGATTTATTTAGGTACATATATTAGTTGTCAAATATGACTTGAGTCGAGACGTGCACAATGACTTAAAAAAGAGGGGATATACGAATTATGGATGGAAGTTTGCAGCGGTACGAGAGCTTTCTTAACTATATTGCTATATCTACAGAATTACTCTAATTTTAAATATACCGGGTGGTCCTTAAGTAATTTGTACAGTAGAATCCTCACTTTAAAATATTACGATTAAAACTAACTGTTTAAGTTAGCGCTTCTTTTGGTAAAGAATATTAAAGCTACTTCATTTTAACAAAAAAAAAAAATATGTATACTTGTTAATAACCCCAAAACTTAATGGTTTTAGAGATAATCTCATTTAAGTGATCAACTGCATGATTCTTATTTAATTATTAATTTCGAAAAATGTTAACGTTGTAGATGGCAGTCAGGAATGATTTTGACAGAACATTATTGTATCAATATTCTATGTATTTATTTTGGTGAACTTAGAAAAAAGAACTATTATTAGGGCCATATGAGTTACCCTATAATTTGAATGGTGATAATTTCTTACATTTTTTGCAAAATAACTACATTGATTTGTTGGAAGAAATACCACTGAATTTAAGGAAAAATATGTGGATTATGCAAGAGGGTGCACCACCACATAATAAGAGAGAAGTTAGATTCCATTTAGATACTAACTTTCCTGAACGCTGGATTGGTCGCATTAGCCATAACGTAGCCCATACTTTAATCTTCTCGATTTCAGTGTATGCGGTACAATGAAACAACTTATTTATAAGGATATCATACATACCTACCAGTTACCAACTTTGGGAAGACATAAATAGAGCAGCAATTTCTTTTGACCCAATGATATTATTTAATATAAGACGATCTTTTATGGAACGTGTAGAAGAAAATGGTGGACATATCGAACATTTACTTTAATTACGATTAAAGCTATAATGTTATTTAGGTTGGTCTTTTCTTAATTTGTTTAACAAATAAAATTTTAAGCATTCCTAATTAGGACTTCATTTTAAAGTGCCATACACATTTTTTATGTAACTCCTACTATACTCTAATAATATTCATCATATTACTGTAAACAAAATATTAGGGTATTCGCTACTACATTTTTCGAAATTAATAATTAAATAAGAATCATGCAGCTGATCACTAAAATGCGATTATTTCTAAAACCATTAAGTTTTGGAGTGATTAATAAGTATACTTTTTTTTTGTTAAAATGATGTGGCTTTAATATTCTTTTACAAAAGAAGCGCTAACTTAAACAACAAATAAGTTTGGCGCACATTTAAGCCACAAGTGTGGCCTATGTGGCGCTCTCTACAAAAGACATTGAAATAGATATAAAATTATGATTTTTCATACCCAAAAACTCCCACTACCAAATATTTTTGTATACGTGTCAAAAACCATTAAAGTTATTGTAAAAAACGAAAATTAAAATTACACATTTAACACCCTGTATTTCTCTTATTATCAACATTTTATTAAAGCAAGTTAGTTTAAATCGTAAAATTTTAAAGTGAGGATCCTAACGTACTTCTATGTACAATTACTTAAGGACCACTCTGTAGATATTATAACACTGGTTTGGGCTTGCGACTTAAGCTGTTGTCAAATATTATAACATATGAATAGGAGGATAAACACGGAGCGTTTTATCGCCAGATTTGGACAATTTATCGTGAAATTAGTCAAATCGTATCGAGAAATTTACAAGTTAGTGGAGTTCCGCTGATTTTGGGATTCAACAATAAATTGACGACCGTTAGTTTAAGTAAAGATAATTTGGTAAGTTAGTGTAAGCAAGGAGATTTTACCGATCGATAATAAAGATAGATTGGTCAATTAAAACACAGGCCACTTACTAAATTCAACAATTAAACGTAGTTGCACCCATTCGTAAATATTTCTTAAAATGATCAGTATCATCTTCCTGTAGCTACTTAAGGGGCAACGATGCCACATGAAATCGTAAATTCTAAATATTTCGAAAATGGATTGAGATTAAAAGATGATTCAAAAATTGAGAGATGCAGATTTTTACTTCAAAATGGGGTACGTATTCCTTTTTTTTAAATGTTTTTAAAAACCGGAGAAAATGACAAAAACACAAAAAAAAGAGCGGTGAAATGCCATTAATAATAGGTAAGTGCTTTTTATGTAATAGTTGCTAAAAAGTAAAATGTATGCTGTTTTAAATTTTTATTGCTAATTTGGTTGTCTAGTACCAATTTAAAGTTGTTAATTTTT
The DNA here is from genome assembly GCA_951812935.1 of Hermaeophaga mercurialis. Classification (NCBI taxonomy): domain Eukaryota; kingdom Metazoa; phylum Arthropoda; class Insecta; order Coleoptera; family Chrysomelidae; genus Hermaeophaga; species Hermaeophaga mercurialis. The sequence continues at coordinate 23,554,934 of OX638361.1, read as the reverse complement.
AAGTTGCTGTATATTGTCGAAATTTTAATTTTGTAAATTCAATTTTTATTTGTTGTAGTAACATTTTATGAGAAACTTTAAAGGGAAAGTTTTGTAAATAACAATACATTTTTCAATTTTCAGTCTACCACTTCTCCATAAATTAAACCCACCCTAAACATATTTTATACCCCATTTATTCATATGTGCGACGAAAAAATTATGTATTTTCTATTCGAGCCGAACCTGTACAGTATTCTAGTGGAAAGATATGTTGCCAAAGCAATTTTTTTGAATTTGTATTTGTTTCATGTAATCAAATCGGAAGAATGGAGATAAGTTTATAGTTAGTGTGTTTCTAGATCTGTATGAACACTATGGCCTATAAGGAGGCAAAAAAAGTCACGTGATGATGTTGGCTCTTAAAACATCGCATATGATTCAATTCTCTTCTATTTAACCATATTTTGATCAATTTTCTACGGTGCTTGGTTCGTCTTCTTTTATTATTATATATCCCATCATTCCTATCCATAAAATACTATGTTTATGACCATCACTAATAACAATTGTACTTGGTTCACTTTATAATTAAAACTGAAATTCATGCGTTAAAAATTGCTTAATTTTATTTAAAAGTAGTTCATATTTTTAGATTTTCCCAAATATTAAAGATAACAGACACATTTCTCGAATTTAGAAACCTTACACATGCAATAATTACAAATTTTTTTGTCGTCAATTAATCTGGTTCAATTTGTCCTCGCTAGTAATTCTTTTCATGTATGTCAGTTACTCTAACGATTATCATCTCAGATTTTTCTTTATAATTTATCTGACGATAAATTGCTAGAATTTATCGTTCTAAATAAAATTGTCCGTGTATATCCCGCTAATGTGGTCACAAATTATTTTCTGTGAGTAAAAAATCTTGATGAACCCATACAATTATAAACCTATCGCAAATATAAAGTAACAGTAGGTAGTTATTTTGATATTATTTATAAAATGTATTCTTATTTGAACCTCTTTTTCGAAACGTTGTTCTATGGACCTTTAGTATACATATTCTTCTGAGAGAATAAAGTATTGTCAAAAATATTAAAATATGAAGTGCTCCAGACGCAACAGGTTTCAGAAGCTATTAAACAAAATAGTGTGTCGGTCAATATACACAAGATGAGACGCTCGATTACAAGATTTCTGATAAATATTTATTCAGTGGTGTAAAAATATAATCAGGATTATTAAAGTAAATATTTTTAACTTTTATAAAAGTTTGTCATAAAAGTTCATTCACTCTTTTTCAAGGAGTTTTTCGAAATGCTCTTACAAAACCTCTTTCATTCATTTTTTCACTTATCGTGATATTTTTTTGCATATAGAAAATATAATTTCTTTGACATATAAAGTTTTTTACACAACTTTGAGTCAAATTGAAGATATTCTAAATTCAAAACCGCTTTGACGTTTACTCAATGATCCAAAATTTTTTTCGCAATTTCAATAGTCATTTGGAAAAAGATGGTCTGTTGAATATCTTTCGACGGTTACAAAATCAACTCAAGTGGTTTCAATCATCTCAGAAGATCAGGATAACAACCCATTTTTAAAACGGCCTCTTACTATAATTAAAGACAATAAAGCTAACTTTAATAAACTTAAAACTAGGGAAGGTACATATATTAAATCTATTACAAAGATGTCCACATGAAATTTCTCACTTTTCATATTTTTCTCATCTAAAGAAATAGCTAATTATTTATTTTTATAGATTAATTAAAATTAATACTTGTACAGGTCATTACATTAATTATTTTTAGATGAATTACCTTTATTTAGTTCTTTTAGATTTCTTATTTTTGTATATACATTCTTTTTATGTACTTACGTTAAACTTGTCTTATTGGGAAAAATAGAATTCGATAGAGGACTCTGTTAATTGTCAATGTCAATCTTCAAAGTAGTAAAACTCGTAAATAAGATTATTATGCTTTTCATTACAAAATAGATACCTAGAAAGATAAAGTAAATACAAACAAATTTACACAATAAAAACTCGAAAACAACGGCATGACAGCACAACCATGATTTATTTTATTACTTTAATAGTTTCGCTTTTTTTTTTCTCCAGAGGTCGTATTCGAATTATACTCCTGTCAATTTTTTTTTAAATGCGGTTAGGACGTTCGGAAAACCATCTCAAAATGTCATCTATTTTTATTTTTTACAATCAACACGCACCTTAAGTTACCTAAAGTTTTCAAATCAAGAAGGCAGTTATAAAATAATTAGACAGTTCTAAAAAATATTATTGTCGGTGTCAGAATTTTAAAAGTTCCTCCTTAATTAGATCTCGTTATTTTATTTCCCTAAAGAACTCTATAGAGATTCCTTTGATGGTATTGATGGTGTACTGAAAGAACTATGTTCAGATTCTTTGTTTGGATCATGGAAAATTTATGAATTGACTCTTTATGGTATTTTGGTGCGAATTGGATGAATTGGGGTATAGCTGCACAGAGGTATTTCTCCAAATAAATTATTATTACTACTTTGCAGTGAGGCAAACCAGAAATTACTCAAACTATAATTGACCTGGTCGGTGATATACAGCTGATTAAAATTTGTTGGTTTTTTTTATTTTTCTGCTGAAAATTAAAAAATAATTTTAATCAGCTGTTTAAAAAAATACTAACTTTTTTATCTACAAAGAAAATGAACTTGCCGGTACCAAAGACAATATAAATATTCTTAACGTTATATATAACGTTAAATGTATAACTGATCAGTGCAATTCTGAGTCATTTCTAGTTTGCCTCACTGCGAAGTAGTGATAATAAATTATTTGGAGAAACATCTCTGTGCAGCTATACCCCAATTCATCCAAATCGCACCAAAATACCATAAAAAAACAAATTCACAAAGATTCGAAGATCCAAACATAGTTCATTATCTACATCATCTACACCAAACTGTCAAAAAATTCTCGATATAGTTCTTTAGGCAAATACAATAATAGAAGATCTAATTAAATAGGAACTTTTAAAATTCTGACACCGACAATAATAATTTTTTGAACTGTCTAATGAGTTCATGACCGATGTCTTCAAGTCACTTAAGGTGAGTATTCATTATACAAAATAAAAAAACATATATTTTTGAAACGGGTTTTTCGAACAATCTGCCCGCGTCGAAAGTATTTTACTTTCAAAACAATACGAAAAAGAGTGCTCGTATGAAACAAACAAAATAGAGATTAATAAGAGTAACTAAACTATAAAAAAATATAGTAATAGGGAAATGCACACACTTTAGTAATAGAGCTAATAAATGTACCTTAACAAGTTTTAAGTTTAATAGATTTTATTTTATTTTATTTTTCAAGGAAAATTTCCACCAAGCTAACAAGAGGCCATTTTAAGGATGGATTATCATACTTCTTCTGGGGAGATTGAAACGGCTTAGGTAGAGTTTGTAACCTACTAACTATATTCAAAAAAAACCACCTTTTCCAAAATAACTGTAAAGCCTTCGAATTTTTTGCCAAATGCTAAGAGCCTATTTTTCGGAAATTCCGAGATCATTTAAAGAGCTTGAAATTCACACTAGCTTCCATTTGAATTGTATAAATAACAAGTCCATACGCAAAAAAATTTGAAAAAAATTTGAAAAGAAAACAATGAAATTTGATGGAACGATAGAGGTTTTGGAAGACAAATGAACAAAATTTAAGTTTCGTGGTGAAGAGTAAATAAACGTTTTTGTGTCAAACTTATTTTGTAAAAGTTAAAAATATTTTCTTTAATAATATTTGTTTATTTTTTCCAATGTTAATTAAAATTTTTTTTTGGTAATTCTACGCTCTGTTTTATTTAAATTTTAACCTAATAATCGCTTAATCACAGGTTGAATCAGAACTTGTAGAAAAATATTTATTAGGTGTGGTCTAAACATAAAATGGAATTCTCACATTTGTTTTAGATTTAAATTAACTTCAGTTATTTTATTGCTAATTTTTCAAAAGATAAGAGTATTTTATCTTTGAAATATTTTCACAACTGTTAGATTCGATGGAGTTGTACTTAAAAAACTAAATAAACTTTATTCTTTTAAAGACGGAAAAGCAGAAGAAAATTATTTTAACTCTTCATTAAAAGAGAAAGAAATAGCACCAAGTATGATACATAATTTAACAAAAGCTTCTGTTACTGAAAATAGCCTAAAAAAATTATTTGAAGAAATCAAAACGTTGCCAATAGATGTATTAGAGGATGGATGTAAAATCTTTAATATTAATGAAACTGTGCTTTACTATAACATGTCTGATATATGCTATAAGCCAGTTAATACCTTCAATGGTAGTTTTTAAATATCTACGAATACCATCAGTTATAATTAATGAATTGCTCATTGGGCTATTTTCAGAACTGAATGAGGACGCATGAGCAGTAAGTGTTTTTAAATATTTGCAAATTTTTTATCGCTGGCTAATTGAAGAAAAAAATTACGTGTAGTATTATTTACTGATAGTTATATAAGCCATTTCCTCGTATGTCCTCTAAGTGAATTTTACAACAGGAATGAAATACATTCACCCTAATGCAACACTTATCATTCAACCAGAAGGATGTGAATGTCTTTCAACCTCTTAAACAGTATTGGAAAACGGCAGTACAATCTTTTAAGGTACAAAAATTAGACGGGAAGTTAAATAGGTAACATGCCACATTAATCGACATGGCAGTCAAAACCAGAAACTATTTTTAGTGAATAAATGCATTATGGTTACCTTTTCACTTAAGAAAGATCCAGTTTATTATGCAAATATTCTAAAAGTTTCAACAAAATCGTCAAGAATCAATTTCACAGGAAATGATAAAACAGGTTCACAAACATTAAAAAATTCGGAAACGAGGATGTCGATAGCATCGATACTTTTTTGTTTATGCTCTGGAGAATATTTTTTTTACGTGTGGCATCAGCCTCTAGGGTTATTAGCCTTTATGTTCTGTGTAGTCTTTGTTACTGTTTCCCAGCACCACTGTAGGAACAGCACTGTTTTTTTGTAAGCCTACAGTGAATGCTGAAGTGGGAATTAGCTTTATGGACGAAAATTGACTTTCTAACTTGTAGTCTAATTAAGAAATCAATTTCTGACTTGTAGTCAAATCAGAAAAAAATTCGGCTCTGCCTGGATTTTTCACCGAGAACCTTTCGATCAGCAGCTCGCGACTCTACCAGTGGTTCAGAACGGGTTTTTCAGATGAGTAGAAAAAGAAGAGACATTTTAAGTTGCATAAAATTGGTAATCCAAACAAATAAATTCAAGAGGTAGTTAATTTGTTGACCAAATGATTATTTACAGGAAAAATAAATATTGCAATCAATGTCCATACTGAATCTGCTTATTTTAAATAAATCTACTAAACTTAATTTAATGTCACTTTCTTTTTGTTCATGCAGAGTTAAGTATTGTTCACTTTAAAATCAGACGTAGAGCAAAGTTAAAAACCGATATGTCCGGTATAAAATATTTTTTAAATATTGTATTTAAAAAATATTTTAGTTTTCTTTTTCCTAATTGTTGTTGTGTGTGACTATTAACTTAAGTATTCTAGCCATTAAATATCTTTCAAGTTTTATTAAACAATTCCTATTGGTTAAATTGTAAAAAATTAACGCTAGGTATTTTGTTTTTCTCATGTTGTTATAAAAAAACTATGTTGACGCAATTTTCATAGATAAAAACTACATAATAATTGGTTTGGTAACAAATTCAATGATAAATTAGAAATACAAAGTGTGGATGAATTTGACGAGAACTAATAAAATTGGAAAGATTAAATGAAAAACAAAGAATATAGTAAAACTAAAAATAGTCAAGAGAAAACAATGAGTGCAATTAGAATAAAAAAATAAACGGGAACTCAAAACAGTACATATTAAAGTAAACTGACTAAAACAAAAAATAAAGAAGAAATAGAAGTAGAAGATTGGTTATGTGTAATATGAAAACATTGGAAGGATTATTTAAAGATTTATTAATGGATATTCACTAAAGAGAGGGATAAAATAATCTAGATACGAGCAGTGAAATAATTACAATAAATAATGAAAGTGTAGATCATATTATGAATTAAAGGAAAAATGTGGGTTTCCCATTATTGTTTAGGTAGACTGATTTTTTGAAGATTCTTTTAGCAAGAACATCAGAAAAAATGTTCGAAAAGTTCAGTTTGTTTAGTGATGTTTTATTCACAATATTCATAATTAAACGTTAATAAGTTCTATTAAATTACAAAGTAACAGTTTATTAGGTAAAAGTGTAGAGCATCTGTTCTCAACATGGCATTAGATCACTGGAAAATATTATTTATTGTAAGTCGATTTATCACTGTTTTGCTCACTTTTACTCTTTTTGAATACTACTGAAAATGTTACTTTTACTTAATTATCATTTTTCTGAAATGATACAAATTAATAATGTAATTCAGATGCTAATGTTTAAAGATCTTATTTCCTTTATAATAATGTTTTTTGGGTCTTTTTCCTTTTATTTTTTGGGCTCAAACCACTTGAATGCTTTTCGGTTAAAAGTTAACAAGAAAATGAATTATCTAAGTGATTTTTTGTTCGCTTTATTTAGTTACTACGTCGAACTTACTGGATGCTTGCAATGTTGTCATTACCTTAATAAGTTGTAAGTTTGTTATTAAGGTTGATGATGTTGCCAATACTTTTAATAAATTGGAAATAGAAGAAAATTTTATGAACTGATAGGTTTTTCTGTTTAAAATTAATTTTAATTTTGAACATGAATTAACATCGATTTATTAAAATATAAAGATGATGAATTGACAAAAAAAAATACAAGACTCAAAATAAATTATGGAATGACGAGAAGATACCGGACAAATGGAATTTGACTATTTTCAAGAAAGGAGATCAACAAAAATATTTTTAATTCACAATTTTAAAACGTTTTGGCAAAATTACTTTAGGTAAAAAAAGGCTTAATAATATTTTTGAGAAAGGTGAGCTAGTTCAGAATTCAAATAAAATATAAAATATAAAGCTCAGTTTTATTATTACAAGGAAACTATTAGCAACAGCATCTAAAAACATTTGTAAACAAAGTTAACTGTTGTAATTATAAATGTATGCAAAATAAACTATAATTCTAGCTAATTATTGAATAAATTATTTAGTTGCTAGTTATTTTTAGAAAATTGTGGAGAATAATTTAATGGGTCAACTTACAATTAACGTGAAGTTTCAATATTGAATCGAGATTTTTTACAACATGTAAAAACATTAACTTTGTACACTCTCACAACTGTCCTTGAATAATTATTCAGGTAATTATAAAATACACATACATCGTGTTTTTAACTTGTAGCACTGAAGAATAAATCTTTTTAAAAGTAAAGAGGAAGCACACATTGAAAATTATTCTTTGCCTGAGGATTAAAAAGTTGTTAGATTATTATCGAAATACGGTATGCCCAATGAGCATATTATATGTTGATTCACTCGCCGTGACCATTTTAATGCAAATTTAAAGGGGCTGTGGTACTTTTTCAGGTAAATACCTTTTTTATTTTAAAGCACACCCTAAATTTCTGTATCGAATTTATACTCTGCATGATAATGATAAATATTAATGAAGTTGGTAATACGTATTATTGCCTCGATCGTAGTTTCGTTACTGAAGCGTATCTGAAAAAGAATTATTAAATTGTTACTTAATTTCAAACGAAAGTATTCTATTCTTAATGCTTAGCTAGTTTAGCGTAAAATCGCTAAAAAATTATTGTGGAATATTTAAACTTTTACTTTTTAAACAATGCTATTGTTTTACTAATTGAAAGTTCGTTAAAGACAATTTAAAAACTATTTGCTTTATCTTATAAAATTTTAATTTAGTTTTTTAATTTTTTGTTTTTCTATATCACATACGCCGAGACTTTCTATATGAAGTTTAATGGGAACCTATTATATAGCAGCAGCATTTTAGTAGATTATAGGTCCATTTAAACTTATTCAAATTGATAGAACTCATATCCAAAACCACATATTTTACATCAAAGCATAAAAACCCATTATAATTGGATACTCTAAAATTTTTTCTCAACAAATAATATGTAAGTACCATCATGTTCATAAATTGTCTTAATAAAGAAAATTTTAGCATAAAAGACGGTGTTTATCAGTAACCGCTATGAAAAAGTACTAATTTAATCAGTAATAAAATTAATAAATATAGTGTTTCATAATTTTGTCAATTACTGTTAATTAAAATTTAATATATAGGTTTAATAAAATTTTTAGAAACTGAACAAAATACTACAATTTTATCATCATATAACCTGATCTATCCGAGACAAATATCAAAAATTATATCTAGTACGTCTTCTAAATATCTTTTAAAGTAAGAAATAATGTAGAGGTTCATTTTTATTAAATATAAAACCTAAAATTAATAAATTTTCACAATCGGGTATTTACAAACTAGATTGTCCAGTTTGTAACGCCACATATCTTGGCCATACATTAAGAAATTTTAACATACGCTACTGTGAGCACTTACGAGCTTATATATTAAAACAACCAGATAAGTCACATTACACCAGCGGTCGGGGAACCGGGGTAAATTACCCCAAATGGGGTAAAAATAAAATTTTTGGGGGTAAAAATGAAACTTTTTTCCGAAAAAAATCATTTGAATTAAAAAATATTTTTTATGGGGGCTATATATAAAATTTAAATTAGTTTTTTCGTCTAATAATACAAGAAAAATATCATATGAATTACAAAATAATAAGAAATTATCATTTACTTATATTTTCTGTGGGGGCGAATTTTTTTTTCCTCAACTGTATATTACTTATATTACTATTATTACCGTAGGTATTACATTGATAAATTGAATAAATGATGTTTAAATTAAATTTTTAGTTATTGTTTTCTTTTCAAAATTATCATGAGGGCAATAATATGAAAGATGCTAAAAAGAGGCGATTTCGTTTTTTTTTGCTCTTCGCCATGGGGTAATATCAACTTACACAAAAATATTTTGGGGTAATGATTAAAAAAGTTCCCCGACAGCTGCATTACACAGAACACCTCATTGACACCAAACACACACCTACACTTAATAACACAACTGGAAACAACAGTGGAAGTACGTCATATAAGTGACAATAAAGAAGAACTTGATGTTTTGGAGGAATATAAAATAAAGAAACACTTAAAATATCCTCAATATGCAGTATTGAATGAACAACAAAACCTGGGTAGTTCAATTATCTTAGATCACTTTTTGAACTAAATAACATTAACCAAATATATTATTAGAAAAAGAAGAATATTGCTTAATAATGATTGGCTGTCAGGTTTATACAATTTTTCAAAAAAAGATATGTCAAACTTTCTGTCTTGAAAAATGATATATTGTCAGATACCGAAACCTAAGGTAGACTAGAATACATATTAAAACGCTTTGGAAGACCTTGGAAATTCAAGATAAATATTATTTATCTTTCCTATATTTATTATGAATAATTTCCATAAAGTAAGAGTTGAAACAATTAATTTTATTGTTTCACTCTTCATGTTTTTCTTCTTCATCATATTGTAAATTTTTTTTTGTTCGCCAAGAACAAATAACGCAAAAGAAGTTGTCCAGTATCATTAATTTTTCAAATACTCACATTTAAAGATAAGAAATTAGTATCACAACACATTCATGCTGGCTTAAACTTTTGAATTTTGAACCCAATTTTTCAAAAATTCATAGTTTAGTTAATTAAGGCGAATTAAAATATAATAACAATTTTTATAAGCTTAGATCTTCAGGTTCACACAGTTTTAACATTATATATTTCAATTACACCCTGTATACTAAAATATAAATGCATATTTGTGGACTACCGTGTATATATTGGCAATATTATTATTTATAGAATGTACAGTCTGCTTGGAAAGTAGTTGCTTACCTTCGAAAAACAAAGGAAAATTAAATGCGAGATAAAATCTTTAATTCAATATCAACGTATTAATAACAACTATCAAGACGTTTTGTTTTAATTATGGTTTCTAAAAGAGGCATAAACATTATTTTTATGAGAAAATATATTCATTAAATTAAGTGAATAGTTTTGATTAATATAAAGTAAGAAAACATGAGATAAAGTATTTTTATCGTAAATCGCCTTTTTTTATAGTTAAAACAAACCTATTTTTTTTAACAATTCATCTGAGTGAAAAATTCGGAATTGATTATATGTGAAATGTTCATTAGAAACACGTTTGATTAAAGTAGTAAGTAATATTATGTAAGAAGTACTAACGCATCTGTCAAAAGTATTTGCAGTTTACTCTTTTCTAAGTTTTGTGACTAAATTAAATGTAGCATCTACGATAGAAAATCCGTTCAAAGATAATCTGCGTGTCTTATTCGGCTTTTGGCCGCTGAAAGGTATCAACCAATGAAACATTATAAGGGGATGAAAACTGTATATGGTTACTACAGATTCTCTCATAATGCAGTGTTTACTATATTTTTTAAATATACAAATTGGGTCGTTAAAAACACATCCATGCCCAGGCCAGGCTTTCCGCACACGCGACCACCGAGGTCGGCGAAGTGGTTGATTATTGCAATAAATTTCGACAAGGAAAAGAATCCATTAAAAATTTGGGTAGTCCTGAAACTGCACGTATTGCAGCCTTAGATGAAAAAGTTATAAAATTGAAAACTGCATTACGTGCAAATAGACACATCAAGGTTAGAGAACATCCTCAAATGTAGAATAAGGGAATTGTTCACTCCGTCATTCATAGTCTTCGTTATCGCAAAGTTGTTGCTTAGTGAATCCATACAACATTTGATGCCCTATCAACAAGATAATGCTTTTCTATTCCAAATTGTTGCCGGTTATTTATCACTACGAAACAGAATCCAAATGTTAGAGTATGCAGCGAAAACATCCACAAATTTAGATCCTAACCTTTGGCAAGGAAAGTATTGCATGGATTCCTGGATTTTATAGAACCCGCTGTCAACATTGTTGTTATCATTCTTCTTCATGATAAAGCTCAACTCCATGTAGCTCTGACGATTTAAGATCTGCTTGGTCATATGAAGTGAGAACAACATCTAGCCTACAGTTTCGACTTGTTTCTATGTGATTTGCATGTGTTAGACTCATTAAAAAAATCAGTGAAAGGAGGGCTGGTCTGTACAATATGGGCGTTGAAGTAAAAATTGCAGTTAAAGAATGAAACTGCAAGCAGCCCTAAAAATTTTAGCAGCACAGAATTTATAAACTAGTCCACCATTCCTTATCATTAATGGAGACTTCTTTTACATTCTTTT